>JAOXNO010000001.1:148338217-148361628 GCA_028565335.1 Limnodromus scolopaceus
AAAAAAGTAATCAAACTTCAATGATCAAAAAAAAAGATACTGTTCTGAAGTGCTTGGAAAAAAAACCAAGTCAGAGTAATTACCCTCACATTCAAGAATTTTTCTGAGGATCTGAACGTGCACAGAACATGTTTTGAGGTGTGGTCACCGATTCTCAACCAAACAGCCACTGAATTGAAAAAACCCTGTATACTCCAGTTACTATACAGATATTATTTCATTATTTAATCAAAGAAATTCATTCAGAAATTCATTCAGAATATTAATTCACAGAAAATAAATCTTGAAAACTTCTGGATTTTGTATATTTATCAGATTTACCAAGGGGTAACAACACACTATTGAAAATTAAACTCAGAATTAACAGCATAATAAATATGTCAGTGCAATTTCAGTGTGTAGTAGGAAAGATTTCACAGATACACTTACATTATAGTGACAAGTGCAGTAATTAAACTCCTCAGACTTTAAAGTACAAACAAGCACTACTGAAAAAAAATAATCTAACTATTCAAACTTAACATGGCAAAAATTTTCTAAAGGTAGATCTCCACAAATCTTTTCCTTTGGGAATTCAGTAAAAATGCTGTCAAAATGTTCACTTGCAACAGAGTGAAACTCCAATCAAACTGAAATCTGTTACCTCTAATATCAGTTTAGATGGACCCAGGAGTCTATGTGTGGGGAAAGACAATTTGTTGTTTTAAAAGCATTTTTCCCGTTTTCCTCCTTGAGGAAAAAAACGAGTCTTGAAGAGTTTCTGCCGCGTGAATCTCAACTGCCTTCAACATCAAAGTGTAATAATGTTCTGTGTCAGCCAATGCATTCTGTTAGCTTCTATGACTTATTATCACTAGAATAAAGCTTACTGTCCAAACATTTGTCAGGATCAGTTGACAAGCTAACTGTTGAAGAAATTATCTTGACCCAATATAGTTTTCCCACAGTTTAAGACACAGGCACTCCAAGGTACAGATTATTTCTCTTTCAAGGTAGAAGTAATTGGATTTTGCTGTGGTTAGAATGCAGCATCATATTATTACAGTAGCAGGAGAAGTATTTTACTTCTGTATTGTGAGTGCACTCAGTTGAAATACCTTACTTATTTTGGTTTATATGTTATAATACTAATTTGACATCACAGTTCTCAAAACATTGCTCATAAATCCTTGGGATTCAAGAGAAAGTAAGTAATAAAACCCAAACCTATCTATCGATGAGCTTTAAGTTTGATAGAAGTTCCTCAGTGGAAAATTTTTTACAACTCCACAAGCAGGAAAAGGCTGAAGCAGCACTAACATGTAACAGAAGCTTCTAATTACTGACACAAGAGGTTGGTGTGGGAAAGATGAATACCAAGAATCAATAAGTATTTCTGTAACTAACACTCTGACTTAAAGCCACCAAAAATCCCTTTTATTGAAAGTTGTCTCCTACACACAAAATACTGAAAGGAGTAAAACAATGTATTTGCAAACTATAGACTCCCTGCTTCCCTCCAAAAAAACTCTCATCTCCACTCACTAAGTGCTCTTTAATAATTCCTAAATCTGCAAGTTGACAGCTTTATCACTGTCCTTACAACTACTGAATCTCCATTCTTCAACATCTGAAATGATACTTGCAGTACTTTTGTTATTCCTAAATGTAAGATGTTTTTATCCTTCCTATAAGGATAGAACATCCTGAACTAAAACAGCTACTTGCACATCCATGAACACAGGACTGTTCTATTCACTACCTTAACCTTTGCCATATGAAATTCACAGCACACTCTACCTTAGACAAACCAACAGTGCCCTGAGGAAAAGCTTTTTCTCTCCAACCCTACATAAACAAGTGAGAGACAACGTTCTCAATAACACACTTCATGCCTTGAACGTTCAAGGCACAGTCTCCATCTTAAAAAGCCCATGAGCAAAGGACAGACACAGAGAAGCATAAGCTGCAGTAAGAGAATCTGGCCTTCAGCTTAAATACCCTGTCTTTTATTGATGAAAGTAGTTGGATTATTCACACAAGTTTTAAGGAAGAATTAGAGTGACACTGACAACTAAGTGAATATTGTGTTTTCTTGATAACATTAATGTTCCCTCCACCCCAAATTATCTAGATGTCCAGATTTTGACCCTTCTGTGTCCTATACATCCATCGATCTCTTGGTTCAGTGCTGTTCTTCAGATTTCAAGCAGTCTAAAGCTCTGCAATTAATTCAGACACAGACACTAGCAAACAACCTTATTTATAGGAGAGCAGACTATTAGATCTTAGAAAGAATGACTGTAGAAGCAACTAGTGTTCAAACCAGCAGCAAATACCCAACTTTCCAACACCCAGCTCAGCAGAGGGTCCTACCATGACCAACTGAAGAACATAGCTATTAAGTACTCTGTAAGAATGGGACAATAACTTCAAATTGTTGTTTACAGTATTAAAAGACAGGTTTACCTTACTGAACTTTACATGGTTCTGCAGTCAACCTCACTTCCCTCTGTAGTAAAAAGATACCCAGGCACTTTACAAGCAACTGCATCAACTATAGTCAACAGTGAGGCTCTATGAAAGCAACTAATCCCATCATGACATAAGCACCTAAAATCAATAAAACAAACCATCCTCTGGAGATACCTACCCCTCTCCCCTGACAGGAAAGAAAGGAAATCAGATAATTCACTTACACGGTACATCTAACTTTCACAGAATTTAAACTGTTGTTATTTCTACAGACTGTATTATGCAGACATTTGCTCAAGTCTCTCTTACTTTTTCTCAGTGCAAACTCTTCGTCTGATGGCTTCCGTTCTGGCTTGCGTTTGGGAAGCAGCTTTTTCATAGTTTTAGGGCTTTTACTGAGATCCTGTGTGGGAAAAATAAAATAAAAAGGAGTAGAGCTTGTCTACATTATTTCCAAGTTGAACTTTTAAGACACATACAGGAATTACTAACTAAAAATTTTTTAACAGCACCAAAATTCAATTTACTAATATTTTTTGACACATTTGATTTGCCTTAACCAGTTGATTTACTCTCTACCCTTCCTCCAACTATACACAAAATCAGGTATTTTTTCTGTTCTATTAAAAGAAATATACAGAAAAGCTGCTGCAAAAACATGCAGGCTGTTTGGGAGCTAGAGTGAAGGGAAGAGGCAGGCATACATTAATACACATTTTTTTTCCTTAACTTTTGAAGAGACAACCCATTTCACTTGTCTACTTAGACGCAGGTTAAAAAGGACCTAATAAGGAAGCTTGACAGGTAGTATACTCTTTAAAGCCAGAGTCTGCATATGTGTAGGTCTGTTCTTACAAAGCTCTACAGCAAAAAAATTATACAGCAACAAAGACAGCAATTCTGTTCAAAATGTGGTCATGCTAATTTACAGGAACAATGCTAGGTTACAGGAACACAAGGAATAGACTGGTCTACCCCTTACCTTAAGGATACAAGACATCCTCTATAAAGATACAGAACAAGAAAGTAAAAAAGTGAATGAGTAGGACAGATGAAAGAAGATGAATATAGGTTTTGAACATCATTGTATGCTAAACACTGTAAGGATTATTGACATTTTTACCATATTGGAGAATTTAGTTAATGAAAACATTAAAGGAATTAAACTACAAAATGAGCACATAGTCCAGCCAAACAGCAGAACCTCTTATAGCAACTAAGCCTAAATACTAACCTTCCAATTGCAGAACACGTATTACTTTTTCCCTGTTGTTTAGGGGATTTTCAAAAGAAAAGAAAAAACAAGTCACACGCACACTCACAACAGGAAAAAAAAAACAAAACAACAAACCAACAACAACAGAAAACCCACAAAAAACCAAAACACACAGCCAGGCCACACGGGGGGCACAGAGTTTAGGCTACAGTTTCTGCAATTTACATGTCTACAAAATAAGTCTTTTCTATCAATATCTCATAGACTCATAGACTCGTCTAGGTTAGAAGGGACCTTAAAAATCATGTAGTCCAACCATCAACCTAACTCTGACAGAAAAATAGATAAGAAATAGGAAATAAAAATCACTAAACCATATTCCTGAGGACCATGTCAACCCGTCTTTTGAACACCCACAGGGATGGTGCCTCAACCACTTCCCTGGGCAGACTATTCCAATGCTTGATAACCCTTTTGGTGAAGAAATGTTTCCTAATATCCAATCTAAACCTCCCCTGGCGCAACTTGAGGCCATTTCCCCTTGTCCTGTTGCCTGTGACTTGGGAGATGAGACTGACCCCCGCCTCTCTACACCCCTCCCTTCAGGTAGTTATAGAGTACAATAAGGTCTTCCCTCAGCCTCCTCTTCTCCCCAGCTCCCTCAGCCTCTCCTCGTAAGACTTACTCTCCAGACCCCTCGCCAGCTTCGTTGACCCTTCTCTGGACCTGCTCCAGCACCTCAATGTCTTTTTTGTGGTTTTTCATGTTTGCAGAATCAAATGTTCTTAGGCATAACTGCATGATTCTTTCTGGGTCCTGTTGCTTAACGCTAAATCAGTATCATGAGAAAGCAAGATGAGACATACGGAAACAGATGATATCACCAAGCCGCAGAGCATCCAATATTCTCCTCTTTACATAGATGTAGACTTCCAACACAAATCTAACGTTTTCTTACTATTTACAAAACCACACAAAACGTAGTGGCAGGAACAAATTAACCTACCTCCACCATCTTTTTGTGGTTAAAACCACCACATTTTATTTCTCTTGGAACAGATTCCTAATTCATACAATATGCTAATTAAAAACTACAACAGCACTTTAAAATCTAAGCTTTTTTTTTTTTGCTAACATTAACATTAGCCATTAGTACTTTTGAGTACAAAAACGTTACATATATTTTGACAGCTACCATTCTTTTCTTTTGAAATGTGCTATTGTTACCTAGTAATGGTGGTAAACACTGAGGAACCAAGAGTCAATTATACCTTGCAGTGTGCTTAGCAAACAAGTTACTTCACAATAAGCCTGGATGATCAACTTAACAAAGGAATTGCTAGTTTTAAAAATAAATAAATAAATAAATATCTTATTTATTAACTGGATAAAGAGTGGAAGTAAGTGGAAGCACTTGGGGGAGGTGGGGGAAGCCTCTCCTAACAAGCCTTAGTATTTTCTCAAGACAAAACCCCATTTGAAATGAGCAGCATTCACTGGTCCATTATCATTGATTCAGCACTGGCTGTTAAATCATCTTTATACAAAAAAAAACCCACACAAAACTGTAAAACGGTGGTGTGTAAAAAGAAAGTTAAACTTCCCATAGTAGGCCTGCTACACAGTCCTACTCTTTGGCTGCTGCATCTCACCTCTTTATAACAAAGAGCAGCTGAAGGCCGTAATGGAGGTGCAGGTCGTAAGCAGCTCAGGCTCCAAGGCTTGGGGGTTTTTGGAGGTTCCAGAGGTCCCCAATTTATCGTGGTATGTGGAGTTCCATGATGCGACGGATGAGGGAGGGTGTGGTATGCAGGAGTCAGTGGTATTGGCTTGCTGTCTGAATGCTTGCTGGAGGGTGTTACTGCATGGGAAGGAAGCTGTCAAAGACACAAAGGTGATGGGAAGAGAAAGAAAGCACATTCTTGTAATAAAGATATAATATCATGGATTGGTGGAATAATCTCATTTGCTCTCTAGTGCTTCTGTTTATTACAGCTGACCTTTGAAGATTTTGATACTAAACTGTTTTTTGGAAAAAATGCAGCTTAAAGACATGTCTATTGTCTACCACAAACAAAGCATGTACTAAAGAAAGAACAGCTACAAGCAGCCCTGATCCCACTTCTCTCACCACTGAGGGTGGAGCTATATTTAGATCCATTCATATCCAACAACTCAAAGGCACTACCCAAAAGAAGGTACTTAAGGAAATTGTTTCTCTACAGCTTGTCAAGTACATCACCAATTAAAACCTACTGCTCTAAGGATACTTAAAAGATGGTGAGGTACTATTTGGTCAAAACAGAAAAAGTAAAGATAATGAAATTTCTTTTATCCTGTTAAACTATTACACCAAGATCAAAACATTGCATTCATTGTTCACACAGTTAAAACTAGAATGATCTTTTGATCCATTTAACTGCAGTCATAACACTCGGTTCTTGTTACTAGTGGCTAAAAAAATGCTTTCCATGGTGGTATGTTTGCCAGAAAACCTAATTCTGCAGACACTGCAGACATTCACGCCAATTCAGAAGCTATTTCTTACCGTGTGAGATGGCACAGAGTGAGGTTTAATGGTGGGATTCCCAACAGTTGTGACTTTGGTTTGCTTCTGCAGGTGATCCACCCATTCATGCAAATCTTGTTGGTTGTTACAAGACACTAGTATCCTTTCAATCATGTTTCCTGGGTGACAGAAAAGAGAACATGTAGGAAACCACAGAAAAACAACTTAATCCAACACAATTATAAAGACACCAGTTTCCTGAAACATTATATTCCCTAAGTATTAAGCAAAAATTTTAACCTGTATTTTCAGTACAACAGCATCTTGCTTTTCCAGGTCGTAAGAAACATTTCCTCCATGTATTTGCTCCCGTGCCAAGCAAAGGAGTTCTACATCTTTTTTCCCACCTGTATTAACTAAAGACAGCCTTTAATGATAAGAAATAGGTGTAGAAGACAGGCTCATCTAGTAGCCTTATGCTTCTCAATCTTCCCCAGTAAAGCCAGCATATAGCCTAAAATGTCATTCTTGAGTCTGTAAGCTGCCATATGTGAAAAGTTATAAAATACGGTTCACTGACCTTCTCTCAGGAAAAGGGTGAAAGTTGGTCTGAACCTAATATTAAAGCTGAGGCAAAAGTCACTTGGGAAACCAGCAGGAAGATTAACCAAAGATTAATTCCTGCAGTTAACTCAATTTTAACCCGTCACATTCCTCATCCCAGGTCAGCTTCATAACTACTATCTCAGATGAACATGCACCATCAACAGCCTTTTCCCTCTGCCTCATAGCACTTATGTGTGATACTGCCTGCCACTTCAGAGGGCAAAAGTTACTTTACTTAAATGCAATCTGTTTGGTGGCAGAAATAACCCAGGAAATGAATGAAGGTATAAAGCTCCACCATGTGGACCCTGCTCCCACCATCCTTTAAATCCACCAACAAAATTAGGTACATGGTGAAAGAGATGTCCTAACAGACAGAAATTACCCAAAGTAAGCACAATGGCAACCATCATTAGCAGGGATGCTAAAGGGTTCTCAGGAAAGGGGTGGACTGTTTCTAGAAGAAAGCTATTGCTTAAAGCTCTATCAGAGTATCTGGAATTTCTTTTCTTCCAGTGAGTAGCTCTGCTTCATTATAAAGGATCTTCTCCAAGGCTACTGCCACCAATTCATTAAAACACAGAACTCTGGGGACAAATCCCATGCAAAGACAGTTTGTTAACTGCTTAAGACAAGCAGTAAAAAGCAGCTTTCAGGTTAGGCTCTGGGTAACTGCCTTACAAAATCTGTATAATCACAGGATGGTTGAGGCAGGAAGGGACCTCTGTAGGTCATCCGCTCCACACCTGCTCAAACAAAGACATCTACAGGTGGTTGCCCAGGACTGTGGCCAGACAGCTTTTGAGTATCTCCAAGGATGGAGATGTCTCCAGGCAGCCTGTGCCAGTGCTTGGTCACCCTCACAATGAAAAAGATTTTCCTGCTGTTCAGATAGAACATTTTATGTTTGAACTAGCTTATCCTGGAGTAAGTAGTCAATAAGAAAATATGAATAGCCAATACCTGATATTTCAAATGCATTTTTATGATTTTCACTGTCTTCTAGCTTTGTGATAGTCATTCCTGTCGTTGGCAGTTTCCCCTAAAAAAAAAAAAAAGCAGTAACACTGAAGTTAAATTCAAAACCACGCAAAAACATTACCAAGTAAAAAAATATACAAGCTTCAAGCTCTGAACAAAGACACACAAAGTGAATTGACAAAGACACACATACTGATGGTTCGAAAATATTTAAAAACCCACACAAACACCGCATAATGGAAGTTTTTAACATGCTCAACTTCTGCAAATGACACCTGTGACTTCAATGAGTCTATGTGATAACTATGCAGGGTATGAAATCCATACAAATTTAACAGTGGTCATCGTCGCAGGTTCTCAGAACCGAGACCTTCAGGGCCATCCGTATTACATGACTAAAGGCAATGGTAACTCAACATTAAGCACATTTGTTTGCAAATTGGTTGATTAGCTCTCAAAATAAGGTTTTTGGTACAAGTAGATTTAGAAAAGAAGATTTCACAAAAAAAATATGCATCAATTATTTACTGAAGATTTGTATCTCTAATAACCCCACTACTAAACTCAATCAGAAATATTTGGGGAAAGAAAACAAAAGCAGTAAAAACACCTTTAAATTTGTAAAGTTTCAGAAGAACATATTAGTTTTGCAGAAGAAAATTTCTCATTTAAAGCCAGTCAAGCTGGAAAAAAAAGTCTGTTTATGATAACTTTTTGACTCTTTAGAAACACAGAATAATAAATAAAACTGAATATTGTCAGGATGAAAGGCTTTACCAAAAATACAACTTTTATTAAAGTTCTTTAAGACAGATCCTGTATTCTCCTGCACAGAAACACTATTCAGCACATGCTGGCAAAAGTGCAAATACTATGTACTGTGGAATTTTGGATCCAACGTGGGTGGGGGGGAGGGTGGGACGACACGACATGGGACAGGGCAGACCCAACTCTCTTTTTTTTTTTTCCCATTTTTTCTTTCCTAATGACTGCAGAATGGACAAAGGTTTCTTAGAATCTTGGAAACTAAGTATCACTTGGTATTCCGGGTGCACAGGGCGTGCTCAGGCCCAAGATGCCAAAGTTTTCTTGCAACAGCTTCCCCACTGAAGGAAAAACAAGGTGGTGTCATACACTACAATGCAGCCTAAAATTCTGTTTTTCCGTGTCTACTGGTTCATGAGTCACACAGCATGCAGCCACACAGAGAGGTGCAAGAACTGCTGACACAGGTGAAAAGAAAATATGGGGATACACCAAGAGAGAACAAAGATCACCTGAGCCACATGGAGAGAAAAAGTATGAAGTCAGCAAAACACGGAGAAAATGGAACTGAACTCATGAATCATTTATATTCTTTTTCAACCAAATTGCAAAGCCATTTTGTAAAGTACAGATTGTGTCCCTTGTGACTTCAGTTTACCACTAATAAAAATTCTCCCAATTAGCTCATGTGGCAGGTATCAGCACTATCAACCAGAACATCTGAGGCCTGTTGAAAACTGGAATACTCAGAAATACAGGGAAGGTGTAGTGTAGGATGCCGACTCTAGTGGCACCGTTTCTCTGGGAATGGCTGAAGGAGTTGCATCAACTTCTGCCTACATCCATCCCAGTTCTGAGACAAGAACCTCAGAAGAAGAGTCCAGGCAGTCCATGTTACACAATCCAGACAGACATGAACAGTGATGAAATAAGTTTGCCTTGGTATGAATATGTAGTCATTAGTATTTGAGAAGTTCTCAGTTTCAGGAAAATCATGTGAGAGGTTATGAGGAAATTAAGAGTTTTGCATTCAACAGAAGGTCACGCAGCAGACACTATGATTGTGGCCATACTGAGCAGAAGCTGAAGACAAATGCACAGAAAATTGCTTATTTGCTGAACTATGCACCTGGCAGACAAGGCAGGAGAGGAAGAAGAAATGTTATGTACAAAGGGGGAGCAAAATCAAGCCTGACAGATTCATTGTTTATTTCATATTGTTTGTTAACACACTAAATTTCCAGTCAGTTATGTTTGTAACTAGTACACAAGAATTTTTCTTCATCAGAAATTCTAGATGTGCCACTTGAGATACAGGGCTCACCTGCTCTTTCTAATATTTTTCTTCCAACCTTGTTGGGATAAATCACTGGCCAAAGATTCTGACAAGGAGCACAAAGCTAAGAGAAACTCGACTCTGCATTTGAACCACCTAACACAACACAGTCTCAGAAGAATGCAGCTGCTAACATGGCAGGTAAGATACAAATCCAAACATGAATTTTGGAATTTAGTTGCTCTAAAAAAAGCCACAGAGTGTGACTGGATGTACCCAATCCCACAGGAACCCCAAGTGACTGTGCTCCAGCATTTGCTCACAGCAGATGAATCACTGCTCAAGAAAAGGAACCGCTCGAGAGACTGATTTACAGAAGCACTTACAGCAGGTGAAATCTCAGGCTTCTTTCAGAACTTTTGGTGTTTTAATGTGATGTCTGTAAATCACATAACAATACCTGAAGAACATTTATAATGAATTCAGAAGCTCATGGACCGTGCATTTACTTCACCTCTCTCGAGTCGTTGAAACTACACACCTAGAATGCAGGTGCTTCTGCAAAACTGAATGCCAGTCCATGTACTTGATCTGCTCCAGTAGCTGTAGCAGATCAAATGCACTTTTGAAGCATGCCTTCCAGTTCAGCTTCATCCCGAGGGAATCCAGCCTGTCAGCCCTGAGACTACTTCTGCACTGTGACTCACAGATCACTGAACAGGGAAGACTAGAAGATTCATTTCAGAAGTGCTCTGCTGATTCAAAGATAAAACACTAATGTAGACACGCCTAAAGAAACTCAGGTAAGCTTAGCAGAGCCATCTAGTTTTGGTAAGACTCGAGCAGCAGCTAACTAAAACAACAAACTAACAAACCTGTACAACACCATCATTTTCCTATGTAGATCTAAAAAGCTATATATACTTCCTCTCATTAGCTACGACTAACAACATAAAAAAAACCCCAAACCTTGCTGATTGTAACAGCTAAAAACCATAGTAATAAAATTCTGTGCTAGAAGCCTGGGTCTAATTTCTAACACCGATGACCAGTTCATATTGCAGAAATTAACTTTTAACTTTATAAATACAGAATTTTATCAATCCTTCCAAATTTTCTATGAAATACTATTTAGAAACAAACCCACCCCTCAACACATTTATATACATATGTACGTGTATTACTTTACCTGATAGATAAACCCACTCATTCTTGGGCTGGCAGACAACATCAGCAAAATGTTAGGGAAGAGAAGAAGATACCTTTCATTCTTTTCCTTATAAAAAAAATAAATGAAAAAGTAAATACAACATCACAAGCCCCCTCCCCCCTTTTCTTTTTTATATTATTAAAAACTACCATCAATGTTACAACTCCATAATTACTCCACAAATATTTGCTCCTGGCAAAATTAACTCTCAGTTGAATTAAAAAAAAAAAGCCAGAATAATTTGATTTTCTATTTGAAAAGTGCTAGTAACACATGCCAATATTTCTTGCTGGAGAGTACAGCCTAGTATTTTAAAACAGAAATTTTATAGCCTGGGTGAAATAGTGACCGTGTTTAATGCGGTAATAACTGTTTTGTCAATTTCAGCAAAACCAAAATTACATGTTGGATATATTTCTTAATATAACTTAAAAGGATGCTGTTACTCTAATATCAAGACCATGGTGAGACCAGATTTTTGAACGATATCAGATTAGACCCCGAAGTAGAAAAAGAATGGGAAGGAAAAGTAATAATGCTTATATTCACAAGAAAACCACATTATTTTGTTCTGATTCTAATTTGCTAGTTTCACTTATGAAGTTGTGGAAGGAGAAGGTCTACCACTATAGACAAACAATGGAAGAAGGAAGCATTAAGGTATGGTTTTAATGACAAAACAAATAACAAAATAAACAAATATATCCACTGACAAACTCACCATCTCAATTTCAAACCTCTTCACAAAACAACGCAAGTCCTTACCAAGTTTTAATGTTTCTGTTTTTCAGTAAACATTTACAAATGTCTGTATCATTTTTAAAAAGATAAAACCAATTGCTCTTCCACAAAGGAAGCTGTTCTCTACCTAGAAGTTCAGCTATCTAGAAAAGCTTCAATGCTATGCAGAAACTTCTAAAAGTCCATTAAATTTGACATTTTAGCTCATGATGAGCTGTGGGGGGTGGGATGCTCTTTTGTTTTTAAGACTAGAAGAAGAGACCTGACTGCAGAAGATGCACTATCAGCTCTATTGAATCTTAATTATTTATTTTAACACCTAACAAAACATCTGACAGAAAAATACCAGGTGACGAATTTTTTAAATATTCAGTTGCATAAACGCTTTCTTCTTTCTTCATATTTATGGACATCTTTGTTCTAAGGAAGGAAACTGACTGAATGAGGTTGCAATTTAAAAGCCTCCACCAGGTTCAAAGCTTCATTGATTTTACAGGGGAACAACTGACAGTAAAAACACGTCAGTAATCTGTATAACATTTCCTTTCTGCTAGCACTTGCTTTTAAGATTACTTTAACATTTTTGGTAGGGCAACATTTTCTTTGTGTGTTTTATTTGTCTGGTTTGTTTTAAAAAAAATCATCCCAGACCTTACAGTGTCACCTTCAACTTTCTAAAGTCTCTTCTTATTCTATTTCTCCAAAATCACTTGGTTCTCAAGCTTGGATTTAAAAATTTACTACTTGAGCAGAGTGCCCAAAACAACAAGAAAAAAGTGTGCCTCAGACACCTTGCAATACAAAACTTGAAATTTTTTTGATATTTAAAAGACTCTATAACAACTGCTAGGCAAAATGGTCCTGTAATATAACTACACATGGGAAATCCTGTTTAATTACACACTTTGAAAACGGTCCTGCAAAATCAGTGTTTATAGCTGCTATATTCAGTTACATTTCAGTAAGTTTTACAGATGAGGCCATCCATCTTCAAGGAAATTTATTTCACATTTTGTAATAAAAGCCTTAAATCAGTAGAGAGAGATTTTATTCTAGATTAGTATCTCTGAAGCATTCTGTTTATTTCTTCTACGTAATGATTATAATAAATTTGATTCAAAACAGAAAGAAAGACCGACAGTAAAGATGAGAAGGACATTACCTCATTTCCACCACACTGAATCATGACCTGGGACATGTAAATCACATTGCCAAGTGTTTTAATGTCCTCTCCCTCCCAACAACGGATAGCTTCCGTCAGTATTTGTAGTTCAAGTTCTTTCCGTTTCCGTACTTCTTGACATTGTGCCTAACAAAGATAAGGAAAAATACCATCTCTATCAACTCTATCAAATTTGGAGCAGGTTTAAGTGTAGAAATACCATTACAAATGTATTTACTGTTGTGCTTGGAATACACAGAAGACAGCACCTAACTTGAAGCATTTTCATTTTGATGACTATTAACAACATTTCTACTAAAGTTAGTTTTGCAAACTTCAGTATTCCTTTTCATGCATTGACTTCAATTACCTTTCTCAAATTTCTCCTTCCTTCACATTTTATTTTTTTGTACTTCACCAAAAATTATTAGGCTTAGCAGAAAAGAGTAACACAGGTGTCATCAATACACGATTATACAACAAAACATCTTTCTTTAGTAAAAAAAGCCATGCTGTGCGAACTATGAGTACATATAACCTTGTACTCCTATTTTTATTAAATGTCTCCAACCTGCTCTACTAGCTGTACTCCCACTCATCTCGTTTTAATTTTTCCTCAACAAGGCTTCCTCTCATTAGTAAAACACCCAACAGGATGGCATCCCCAAACCTCTTCTGAACAAAGATAACACTAAATATCTGCTTTAAAAAAATAAAAAATAGAAAATGCCAGTTTACCACCAGCACACACTCCTAACAGAAAACACAAAAGATTATTGTAACCAAAATTGCATTAAATACATGCCTGTTGCAGTTGACCATTTTTTAATATTTTTTTTTTTAAGACAACAGCTGATAGCCTAATCTGAACAGATGAGCTTTCTCCTCCAATTACTACTAGAAGTTTCATATCTTCTGAGTTTCACTAGCACTTTCCCCCTTCACAGGCTCTCCCCCAATTCTAACACCATTCCCCTCTAAGGAATGCACTTTCTAAAAAACTCAGAGAATATACTCAAATGTTGTAAAGAAGCCCTTCTTCAGGACACTAGTTATGCTAGCACTAGTAGAAGGGGAGATGAAGCAAAGTGAAAGGGTAGACCAAGAGGTGCAGAATGCTTGCGTGGCTCTTCCATCAGTAGTCTATGTGCTATAACTCCCCAGCAAATTACCATCCTTATGCTCTGCCCACAAAGAGAACCAATTTCCAGGCTTTCAAAAATTTCTTATACAAACATTTAAAAAAAGCTCTACTTTTTAAAAGCAATAGAGAGGGATGAAATTATAAAACACTTAAATTATCTATTTTTTTAATCACTCTTACAGAAAGATTTTTGAAGGCAGTCATGGATTTTTGAATATCTGGGCGATCCGGATGATAATCCTAAAAACAATGGAGAAAACATACAACAAAAACTTTAGTTTTAGTAAAATTCATAAAAAAATTTTAGAGGCTTGACTAAAAACAGATAAACAATTCTGTAAAATAGAAATTGTAGACCTATCTGCTCTTTTCACAGCCTTCCTATTCTTATATCAAACACTGATGGCTTGTAGTAAAAATGAAGAGTCATTTATAACATTCCTACTTATGCTTAAAATAGAACCAAGGAAGTTTTACAAGACCTAGGGGACAAGAGATTTTGAAATTCTAATAGGAAAGTGTTTATTTTAAAGCTTTGGCACATTAGCTTTGTCAAAAACTAGATTCCTTACAGACCAGTATGTTCAATTGTCACTAACTGAGAAACCAAATTGTGTGACAAGACAAAGACCTATATGCTTTCTATTTCTCTCCCACTTTCATGCTCAAAAAAAAAAAATCTAACCTATAAAACACAAAAGCAGAAACTGCAGCTCCTCAAACACCTTCCAATATTGGAAAGATCATTTTTGGACAGTGTTCAGTAGAAGTCGAAAGACTATTTTGGTGATGTGTTCAACACGCTGAGGCCCTAAGATGAGAAGCAGCACTCCTTCTACAAGATAAGCCGCAAGTAGTATGCAGGAAACACATTCAATGTCAAGTCAACCAAAGATGCTGCAAGACTGTTCTAGGAGTTAAGATTAGCTTCTCTGGCTAGATTTACTCTAAAAGTTTAGCTTTTACAGGAAGTTTTACTGCACTAAATTTTAAACCCTTGCAGCCCGTATTTTAGAAGGCTGACCGAAGAGCAAACAAATATAATTTTGGGTCCCATCATGTTTGACATGTACCTTTAAAATAATTGTTGTCAAATCATCATTAAGCTGGAACATAAATGCTGATAAGATATACCTCCATGTGCCTTTCAAGTTCTTTGAGTAACGTGGGGTATTTATCCAGACGCATAAAGGGTTTGCTGAGGCCTGTGGTCAGTACAAGGATCCCAGGGCTGTTGGCACCTTTCACCTCCATGAATTCTCCTAGCTCCTCGCTGTGTACACAAGATATTTAAGAAAATTAAGATCAAGTTACCAAGATAATTAAAATTACATTGGATTCTTCACTTCATTCTTTCACCTGCAATGAATTTTGCTAATAAAACAAGAGGCCAAATAAATCAACAAGTAATTCAAGTACAACTTCAGTGCTGCAATCAATTTCTGCATTAAATAAGATGCAGGAACGAAGACACTTGCAGACAAGCAACAATTACAGAATAAAGCCATTTGTGCTACACTTTATTACTAAGCTCTTTATTCTAGTAAAATGATATCTGACCTTAGAGATGGTTTACACAGTTAATGCCCAGGCATAAATGAGTGAACGGCTTCATATTTAACCATGCACCAATATTTTTAAGGTGTCAGGCACTAACAGGAAGTCACAGAGTGTTTCAAAACTTTTTTTTTCCTCCCACACTTACATGTTTAATATCCAAAGTGTACCTGCAAAACGGTCAACTAATCAACAGCCATACAAATGGTAGACCGTAGTAGAAGTAATTACTGCACAATCTATTCTCAAATGAGTTAGGGCATTTACACAACACACTTGTTTTGACAGCAAAACTGCTGTAAGAAATCCATGCTCTCCAAGTATCATGAACTGCTACTTCCCCTATCCAGATGTTTTTTCATATTTGAATAATTTCCAAGAACTGGCTCAGTCCCCTAACTTTCTACATTGACTCAGCTAAAAAAGCACCGCATCCTGGGAATTTCAGCTCACTTTGTTATCAAGGAAACTTAAAATAGCTACATCTTCTGTTTCCTTTTAAAACAGAGGTTTTATAAGAGTATGGTGGAGGAAAAGCTTTTCAAGAGTTTCAATGACCAGGAATAAAATGAACCCTCTCTGTGGTGAAAGGAAGGTACAACTGCATCTGGGCCAATTTCCAGGCTTCAGAAAACACAAGTTGCAGAATAACATGGGATTCTAAAGACAAAAATCTAAATAAAGGAAATTCAGAAAGCTGTTTATTAAAAAGATAACATCTTGCATTCAGGCTGTGTCATCCTGGACGTCTGCAGATAGGGTTGCTCATGTTTTGAGACCTTGTTCTAATAAATTAACTAGTTCTTCAAAAAAAATACCACAAAAAACCCAAACCCCAACAGTATTCTCATGTGACAGTCATGTAAATTCTACTCTTAAGATATCCTGAAAGTCCTTACTTTCTACTGATTACGCCCCCGTACATCAGAATTACTAAATTTTCTTACCCTCCCTGGTTATTAGTATAGTCTCACCTTTCAAAGGAAGCCTTAGCCAGCCACCAGATTCAGTACTTTCAGAAAGTGTAAAAACAAACACCAAAGAGCAATAAAGGAGGAAGATTTTTACATTACGGTCACATTAACAAAAAGGGAAGAGCAAGGATCTCCAAACCATAGTGTTTCCATGCAGAATTGAAAGCAAATAGTGACATGCTCAATTTCACTAGGGAAAAAAACACCAATACGCACACTACTATAATACATATGCTCAATTATCAGTGAGTCATGCTATACAAAAGCATTACATAGATTAAGACAAAACAGACCTCCCTACCTCCCGCAAGACACACACACTGCTTCCCATATCAGAACACTTTGCTTAATAATGTCATTTGTCCAAATAGATAAAGAGAGCAGAACAAAAATGGTAGGATGGGAAGGTCATGGCTGATGTAAATGCTTTATCCACCATCCCACCTGGATGCCTCTCCTCCCAGCTTCTAAAGCTTCCCCAAGTTCCCAGAAGAGAAGGTACTTTTCCATACAGTTTACTCCAATGTTTACTTGTCTTCAGATTAGTTAATTGGTATTTACTTACACTACCTCGCTTGAACACATCCAGCACCATTTCCGAATTGTCAGATCTAACATATCCTTACACAACCTCTTTACAGCACTTCACCCCCGTTCTAACCAGGCCCAGGCACTCCTCACAGTGAATATTTTCATGCCATTTCTGCTGTACTTGACTGCAGAGTCGAGAAATCAGGTGGGGGGGGACTTCCCAGCACCTGCATTGCATTTTAAAGATGCAAAGAGAAGGGCTGGGCACCCTTTAGAATGCCCACAGCTCCACCAGGCAGATCTTCCTACATCCCTCTCGAGCGAAATATATCAGCCACTCCAGGCCTCCTAAAAATCAGCTTGTGACATTACCAGGTTTTAGCCAAAATTAAAACCCATTGAAAACTTCCTACAGTACTTTGCGTGGGAAAATTATGATAATGCAGCACAGATAAACCCAAGCACTTTTCTAGCTTAAATTTAGATTTAAGAAGCTGGGAAACTCTGAGTACCCAAAGCCTGAAGACCTACTTTGCCTTACACTTCTTCCTCACAGCCCTTACTCAGCACAAAATCACACCAACTTCAGAACTTGACAACTGATTCTGGTGGCACCCTAAACAAGACTAAGGATTTTGACTCATACTTACGTTTTGGTTTTACAGTGTTACCAGCTACTTGTTCACTGAAGATTCAGGCCAATTTGCTGGAACAGTAAGCTGAAGGGCTACGGTGTGGTGGCATGTCCTCTTCTCCTGACTCAGCTGAAGGGAAGCTGCTGTTTCCACTGAGGTGATGGGTGGACAAATGAGGGCGCAGTGCCCAGTTGCCAGAGAAAGCTTTACCTGTGAAAGCCCATCTGTCTCGAGGCACTTGGTGGTTTTCAATTTATATTCATGGGCTACATGACACCAATCATGTGTAGGTTACTGCTATTTTTTTAATTTTGTTTCATCCATCAGTTCTCCCTGTAAGCACCCCCACCCATGTCCATGTCAAAGTTAGAATACCTATGGCACTTGATATGTATCCTTAAGTAAACATTTAAATTCATTCTTTGCATTTTGTTTGCCTCAGCCAGATGCACAGCCCCTGCTGCCTAAGTTTATCAGCTATTCCCTTTACACATTAACTGCTTCTCTTCCCCGTTTCAGGCAGCACAATCCATATGCATGTCTACGCAGCTTCTCTTTTCTCCCCAAGATATTATCTTATTTTCGCAGTCTACTCTGCAATGCCTTTAGCTAAGCACACTCTGTAGTTATGCAATGTTGCAGCAGTTTCCAGACCATTCACTGCTCTTGGGCACAAGATACTTGGTTGTTTATCACCTCCTCTTCACTTAATCACAGTATAGGAACCTACAGAGCAAGTTTAAACCTCAGCTCACTTGAAATGTACACAAAGTCCTGAAAAACACGCTTAGCAATGGCATCATCAGGAAGCCTTTTACACAGAGCAGTGTTAATAGGTGTAATTAAAAATGAATGACGTAGTTTTCCTCCCAACATTCCCAAGAGGACAATGTTTTCTTTCATACACTTCTGTGCTTCCCTGTGACAAGTTTTGACACGCCAGCTTGTTCAAACTCTAGTATGAACACATACATGTTCTTTTAACATAATAGTACCCCAAATTTTGTCTAAGCAGTCCCACACACAGACCCCATTAGCAGTCTACTCATGCTAAACCAACCTGCTACCTCTGCAGCTTCGTTGACATAAAATATCAAAGCTCAAGTTTAAAGTGAGCACCCTTCATTTATTTACAAAGGACAAATACAATACAGAACATAATGGAAAGATTTACTTTCAATAAAATATGGGTGCGTTGAAATACTGTTTGAGTATGACAACAGTTCACAGCTGTTTTTTAATTAATAGCAGCTTAAAAGTCAGTGTCTTTAGCTTAAGAGCGCAGCTGCTTTGCCAAATACAATGGCTCTTTCATATCACAATTTCAACTGATGCCTGGAAGTACCACACTCTCCTAGGCAGTATATGCTAAATAAAACTCCGGCTGGCAGCTAAGCAACACAATTCAAAAAAAAAAAAAAAAGGTATCATTGAGCTGAATGGGACAAACTTTTGAACAGTGAAATCATCAACTTAGTCACACCTGCCTAAATAAGTAGCTTTTCAGAAAGAGGCAACTGAGATTTGAATTCACTACTTGCGTTATTTTACAGAATAAAATGCAGAGAAGCATACAAAAATGCTATGCTTCGTTTATCCTGAGATCTCAAGCTGAAGAGTCCTCCCCATTCCAGACTAGAGTTAGCTCATAGCTTGAGATACTTTAAAGGTCACCATGAAAAGTGTCTTTAAGCCCTATTAATATATTCAAATCTTTCTTAGTACAGCTGCCTCAAAAGCTGCAAATCAGACTTGGGGGGATGGGAGGGGAGGGAGGAGGAAAACAAGTTCAGATGTGCCTACAGTAACAGAAGGACGGAGAAAAAAAATAGCCATTGAAACTTTAAACTTGAGGAAAGCACACCCCGGAACCAGAAGGTATTTGTTTAAAATCACAACTTACACTTCTGAAGTAGGTCTCTCTTTGTAATAGATGGAGCAGGAGCTATCACTGCTGAGGGGTCTGAGGACCGCACACAGGCACCGCATTTTGAGAGCGTCGTGGCGCAGCTTGGCTCAGCAAACCCCTCAGCCGCAGCTTTTAATTTCCTAGTGCTAAACTTCCCAGTCAAGCTCCTCTCCCGGGGACTGTTGCTTGGCGTATGACATCAGCCTGCACACTTGCCGGCTCAGGGATGCACCAAAGTGGGGGAGGCACAAAGAGTTTTCTGACTCAAGCTGATCTGTATTCCACGCTTCAGTTACTGGGAGTAATTGTGATGTTTCAGCTCCACAAATTTTATCCAGACTGCAAGGTCTGTGATGCAAGTGTAGAATATGCCTGGGACATGTTATCTAAGAGAACAGGAGAATCTAGCAAAATTAATGTTTGAACAAGCAAAGATTTGTGAATAGCTTGCTTTCAGCTGAGAACTGGCTTGACACTTGCCACTTTGCAAAATTTTAAGAAGTAGGCATATATTACTAATTTTTGGCTGCCTTTTCATCAAATTAAATTTTCTTTTGGAAACATTTTCTCCATTTTGTTTTAAAATAAACATGGTGCTGTTTAAGCAAAGTAAAAAAGCCTATACACCACCACCCCTCCATACATAACATACTTAATGCCGATTACATTGTGTCTGTACTTTCTATATGTCTTCAGAAGAATTTTAAGACCACTGATCAGTCAGGTCTGTAAGACTTCATTTTCATTGCATTATCCACCCTTCAATGAGTTCTATACTCAAATATCTTTCCTCTTGTCATTTGGGATGCAGTCCATATAAAATCCCAGTCCTAGCTTCTGCTTCCTCATTTTCTTTTCTGGAGTTTCCCCTTACACTGAACTTTGTGGCTTGTTATCTTCCCCAGGTAGGTAACATCTCATATTCCTGTGACTCCTTACTCCACTGCAACTCTCCATTTCTGCACTTTGCATCCAACTGAGTTTTTTTAATTTCTCTGAGGGGAATTCATTCTCTCATGCCTTAGGTTGCTCACCCTGTTTCTTCTTACTGGGAAGCAATCATATGTCTATGATCAGAACACAGCAATCAACGCTACTTTGACTAAACACTACGCCCTCGAGGCAGTCCTGCTCTCCCCAGCTAGCAAAACTCTCTCCAGAATTAACACCGTATTATTGTATTGGATCACCCACCTTTGAACTGGGATTCTTAAGTAAGGGTTATTAGAAGCTGAAACCTCATACAATGCAGCCGAAGAGGTACGACTGTTATTGAATAAAGTAAATAAAATGAGGATCACATACAGTGACACTACAGCCACAATGAGAGAAGGGAGTAAGGAGAACAAGCTAAGAGGCAGTGGTGGGAACGTGCAAAACACTGGTCTCTGCAAGAGCCACCACCCAGCTGTATCTGGCAAGTTCCACATCTTCAGCTCTAGCCAGTGGCTTATGACACAATTATGAGACATCATGCTACACCTAAGGAAAAATGACTTAATTTGTAAAAACTCTCAATTCATAACATGAAAGAATTCTAATTCTGGAAAAAATATGCAATGGTTCTGAAACAATTCCTGAGACAAAAAAGTTCCAAATTCTGGAGAAATTATGTTGAGTACCAACTCTCGACACCTGGATAGAACTTACAGTGCTACATCTAGAACCAATAAAAGAACCTGTTCCCAAACTTAATAGAAAGATTTTTTTGTTATTGTGGTAGTGGTTATCAGAGGCAAATACAACCTCAGAAAGATGCAACTCTGGAACCTGAATTCCTTTTTGGGCTGCATTAGGTTTTATTCCTGTTTCTGCATATTTACATACAATCAGGTCTCTAATTATATAATTTCAATATTAATAATTAACTTCAGGAAATAAAATATGTTTGCAGCTTTGAAGATTTGAGGGTGAAAAATCTCTTATTCATTAAATAATATAACTCCCTTCCCTGCTTACTGGGTATTTATATAAACACGCATATATGTATATATGCACAACCCCTCTTATTTTGTACTAATTGAATAAAAGCCCCCACGTTGCTGTTACATATGATCAAGAAGCAAGTAACAAAGACAAGAAAGAAAACACAGGCTGGCATTCATACTGAATGGCATTTAAAAACAAAAAAAAAAAAGAAAAAAAAAGACAGTCACATTCCAGTTGAATGCCTCTTAAATCTCCAGCCCTGTCCCAAGTACTGCTATTTAGAATCAACTTCACAAAAATGCTATTCAAAAAAGAAGCTTTTGACCAGAAGTTCAAAATAATTCTGATTAAGCTAACATCACCAGGTTTTATCCATACATATGCATACACACACAGAGCATCTTTACCAGGTGTCAACAAAATTTTAACAGGTGTTACAAAACTGCTCAAAGAGCATGCTTGATACTTCAGAAAAATTACTTATAAAAACCTAACAGTGTAATATTCCATCAAACCAGACGACTGCTTACAGTTTTGATGTTACAGTGATCCAACTGGTTAAAGAAACAATGACAGCCGTTTTCCTTTAAGCTGTTTTTAGTCAGTGACAGTAAAATAATAAAATCAGTATCGTTTATAAAATAAAAAAACAAAGTGGAGGTTAAGTTTCTGAAGTCTCCCTCAGAGCAATTATCTAGGAGATTTTTTTGTTTCATTTTTGTTGATATGATCCCCATCAAAAGCAAGTAAACTTAATAAACTGCAGAAAATACTAATTCTGTGATACGAATCTGACTTTAAATTATCTTCTAGGCTTTTTTGTAGCAAGGCTTTCAGAAGCACAGTTAATGCATATGCGTTCAGTTTATGAAGTGTGCAGAGTTCAAGGCAAGAAATAATCTGCTGTAGACAGTAAGAATTTATGTTCCAAATCAAACCACTCCAGACTGTTCGTTCTTCTCTCTAAAAAGCTACTGAATAGCACAGCTGTTACAAACATGATAGTCAAACCCAAGAATTCAGCAAACATCTATTTCTCTACCATATTTCTGCTGGTATTAAAACACATTTAATGGTTTTGGACTCTCTGCTAAAACTAGCAAACTCTAGCTTGCTAGACTCTCCACGAAAATAGCTAACAAAAATCATTACTGTTTTTTAAAAGTCTTAAACCTCAGTCTTAGACATATCTGAAAAATTCCAATTCAATATTAATCTAGCACTCACTGCAATGTAGTTGTTTTGTTATTATTACAACTATGACTATCCTCAAACCTCACAGTAAGTTTTACATTGAGGTTTACTAGGGATGCTTTTATGCAATAAAAACATCACAACTAGATAGACAAGGAGATAGTCCGGAGTATTTTCCTTTTCTTCGTATCTTCAATCAGCTTGTTTTTCTCAGAAAAAAACCCGAAAAACTCTTTTCCCCCTACCTTTAAAGCAATGTAATTAACAGCTTTCTGGCATTCTGAGAAGAAAAGGTTCAGAACTGCTTAAAGCCACTCTCCGATTTCTTCATGGCAGCTGTCTCAAGTAGACTTTTTAGTCAATCCACTTGCTACCAATAGCAATGATGTTCAATGAAAACGAAGGGCTTAGAATAACAAAATAGGGGTAATTAAAAAAAGCAGCATTCACTTCTGTTGACTCATGCCTGTGAATACAATAGGATTAAACAATTTATCTCACCTTGAGCTATCTCTTATAACAATGTAATTGCTTTGAACCTACTTCCACATCCAAATTACTTAACTGCTCTATGATATTTATATTGACTCCACCAGGATTTGATATCAAGCTGACTTC
>JAOXNO010000001.1:148361661-148374340 GCA_028565335.1 Limnodromus scolopaceus
CTATGCGCAAAGCAACACAGAGGAGAAGAAATGCTTCTCTTCATTTGCAGAACAAACACCCTTCTTCCCTTGCATTTCTACCACAGTTTCTAAGACACGGCTATTCCTTGTGCTTTCCAAGAGTTCTGAAAGCCAGGATAACTTGTTACAAACACCTCCAGATCTTAAAAAATGTAGGTGATCACTTTGCTATCTCTTACATCTTCCACCTATAAACTAAATCCCAGACCTCTGAATGAATGTGTTGCCCTCCTCTGGACCCGCTCTAGCACCTCAATGTCTTTTTTGTGGTAAGGGTACCAAAACTGGTCACAGCACTCGAGGTGGGGCCTCACCAGTGCTGAGTAGAGTGGGACGATCACCTCCTGAGCCCTACTTACCATGCTGTTCCTGATACAGGCCAGGATGCTGCTGGCCTTCTTAGCCAACAAATAAATATTTTACCATTTACAGAAAATGGTATTAGAAGTAGGGCATTTAAAATAAATCAAACACTAAAGGGTATCACCAGGGTTTTTTTTAAACATATTTTGTCTTGTTTAATTTTAATTCATCACTGCTCCTGACAAAAACAGGCCTTCTTTCTGCCTATACTACAGTGTGAATTTGCAGCTTGATTCTCCAAAGCGGGGCTGGAACATAGTTACACGTCTTACTAACATAAGTGATAGTTCATAGTATTTGGTAGTAGGAAGATTTTTTTTCATTTATCCTATTATGAGTAAAGCTTACAAATGTGCCACATAATGTTGCTGTTAAAACTCAATGTAATTTCTTGGAAGAAGCTAACTCTACAGAAAACAAGGCAATTATGCTCTTCTTTGTTTAGAAAGAGTTAAGAATACTCAAAATATCTTTACTTTGGTCCGTCACAACCAGACAAATAAAGGTGGGAAAAAAGGTGGGGAAAAAAGGCAAAAAAGAACAGATACCCTGCTAGAATTTGTCCTATGTCTAACCTTCAAAAGAAGTTCATGGTTCTGTCCTGCACCACAAGCAAACATAAATAGCCCCATACTAAAAGCTGCTGCAGCACAAGATCATCAGGGGAATACATAGGATAAGTTTGTGAAAGTGGACTTCTTTAATCAAGTTCTGGCTTCAACTTTTCTTCCCTCAAGGTGATACAGAGCATCTTCTATACAAATGCAAGGTCAGTCCCAAAGCACAGCAGCCTCCATCATGTTAATTCAGCATCCTACTTCTTATCATTCAAAAGTAAAGCTAAGGGTATACCATCATAAAGTTAAGTACATACAAATACGCAGGCTTTTACAGGGCCAAGTTACAATTCACCAACTGCCTACTAGCCATCATATCAATTATGCCATAATTCCTCAAACTTCAGTGACATTTCTTTTAAACAAATATGACAATCAGTACACTTTGTTTTACATACTTGGAGTTCAGCATGCGTTCTTTAAAGGAGAAAATGTTCTCAAACAGTTGATAACACACTGCCAAAAGTGACGAGCTGCTCCTGATCACACAGAACAACTTTGTGTTGTGGGACTTTTTTGTCTTTTTTTTTTTTTTATATATACACTACTATTTTTTTTCCTTAAACAAGCACTACCATACCAAACACGTGTCAAAAGAGACATCATAGGTTTACAACACAAGTGTATTTTATCCACACTTTTTTTTGTATCAGACTTAAAAAGACCGCAAAGCAAACATACCTGTGTTCTGTGAGAACATTTACTGCTGATGGATGGTTGGCACAGTATGCAAGGTACAAGCTTTTCATTTGTGGCATCAAATTTAGAAAACATCCTCCAACCCTCTGCTGAGTTTCAGGCAACCTGAAAACAGAGTAATAAAATGAAAGTTCTGTACTACTGATATAGAAATAAATTAAAGCCTAGAAAAACAGTGTATATCGGGGTATGTGTTTTTTTGTTTTTTTTTTTTACTGTTTCTGTTTTGTTGTCTTGTATTTTGTTTTTGTAAAATCAACAGATAGAAATCTATAGTCAAGAACAGGCAAACAACTGCTCTCTCTTCCTTCTTTACAGCTTCAACCCTGTAACTGTCAGGCCTTATTATGCCGCCACACAGTATAGGCAGTATATGGTACATACCTGTAAGACAGTCATTCAGCAAATTTTTTTCAAGAATTAACAGTAATTCGTACCTTCTTTAGCAGTTTGAGTTCTAGTCAACATGCCTATCGGTGACAAAAGTTTACTATCCGCTCATGTATACCACGTCAAATCTTACAAGCAGCATTTTCAGCACTTACATAAAAACTGGATGGAGTGACAACAGGATTCTCTCCCTCTACCCTACAGCAGCAGAGATGGTAGGCTTAAAATATTCATTAAAAGATCTAAGTACCATACTAAGCTCCAATAACACAAATAGAATCCGGTTACACTGCAGTAACAGGCTGTTTTTATGCAATTGTCACTCATCTTGCTTTTTAAGGACCATAAAGCACTTTTATGTTGGTTTGTAGCCAGGGCAAGAGTGCTGCTTTACCACCATCAGCACAGAAATACTTTCTGTAACTTACTTTCTTCATCTTTCATACTCGAATGCACCACATTTGTTGAACAGCAAAGGAAAATGTCACAATTCTGTTCAGAAGGGCTTATTTTGTCTAGCATATAATGGTGCTTAAATAACAGCAGCCTCAGTGAGTACGTAACAAAAAGATGACTCAGCAAGAGAAACAGTAATTAGAAGAAAAGCTTACTTTCACACAGTCTTGGTGAACCTAATCGGTTTTGATCAGGTTTGTCAGAGGAGTATACACACATTTATTCACATAAATAAGGGAGGACAGGCTACGAAGAAAGATAATATGAATATACACAGTGTATTTTTCAAAAGGTTTCAGCAGAATCTATCGTCTCAAAATGCAGTAAGAAAATATCTGGATTATAAATATCTGAAATCGGCTGTGCAGCACCAGCTTAGAACTGGTACAATCAGCAGAAAGTAGAAGTCTGACTTCTGATTTTGCATCTGCATAAGCAGGGGAAAAAAAGAAAAATGCAACTCTTCCAGTCTTATTCTTAGTACCTCCTTAAGCTGCATACTTCATATGCAAATAAAAGCCCACTCATACTTCTCTAAAATCCAAAATGATTTTCAAGTTAAACACAAACTGATGGGAAGTATATCCTCTATAACCAGCCTCACTACTACCGTATCACCATTCTCAGAACCGCTCAAAAAATATCTATACTAGATTGCATCCTACATGAGAAATAACGAATTGGACAAGCAAGTGAACAGTATCGTAAGGGTGTCAGGAAGCCCTACTCTTTTTTTACAGAGCAACTCCCACTTGAAGGACTGGTATCTTCAGTATATGGCCAACAGCCAATTGTATAATCCACACTGAAGTTAACTGTAAGATAGGACAGTAAGTTTTCAGCAGCCCAGACCACAAGCTTGTTCCTGATGCCTTGTCCAAACCCATAGCAGGTAAAAAGACCTACCCAATATGAAGTCAAAATTGACTACACTAGTGTTCAAAACACCAGGCGGGGGAAACACGCTTCCTTGTTTGAAAGCAAAGTGCATCATAGAAACCCCAAAAATGACAGCTGAATCCCCAACATCATGCCAGATACACCCAGATCACATTATCAGCACTCCTCACACTAAAGGCTAGGGCCCGTCTTTTATTCTCTGCATCTTTATTTCTCTTTCCAGAAAAGTTCAAATTCTGAAATCAATAGAGTAGCCGCTTTTGCAGGTATTTAGGGGAAAACCAGGGGCATTCCCCAGCATGCCAAGGAAGTGCTCTTCTTACAGCCTTCCAGGCAGCATTTCCTGCCTAGCAGCTGGTCTCCTTTAATAAATCTAAGCATAAGCTAATAATACATTCTTTGAGTAATAGATGCAGCAAAAGTTTCAGACTGTGAAGACATACACAAGGCATATAACTCGGTATTAAATAGTAAGAGGCCCCCTTAAACAGTTGCTGAAAAATGTTACATTCCATACACTGCACACTGTAGTGTCGGAGGGATGGGGGGGAGGGGGGGGGGAGGGAGTGACTTATGGCTGTTCCCACCAAGCAGACATCTGTGTCTCCTCAGTCTGCTGTTCTTTTATCAGAATGAAAGACCGAATGAAAGACATGTATTCTCTTTTACATATTGCACATGCATCGCAACTTTATACTGCACATTCTTTGTTGAATTAAGATAATTAACAGACTTTATGAGGGGGTGGGACCTCATCCCCTTTGACTTTTCTAATCCATGCGTTAGTTGCAAGTGTTCTACTATATTTAAGGGAACAATTAATAAATTATCTGTATCTCCTTTAACTGCTGAAAATCCACCAATTTAACGCCTATCACCGTATCATATAAACCTCTGAGTAATTAACATGTTCAATAAAGGGCATAGTTATTTTGCAATTTATTCCAAAGTTGTCATCCCAATATTCTTCTCATATTTGACATTTTAAAAGGGAATCATGTATAAATATTACATTTATACGTATACAGAAATTATAACTTCAGTTATAAAAAGGCCAAAGACACGTCTTGATTCTGTAAATGAAATTAAGATAACCATAACAATGCCTCTGCTGTTGTACGCATGCTAGAGGCATCATCACACAACTATCTCTAAACTACCTAAGGCGTTATCTCCTTGGTAGAATTACATCCAATGGCTATTGGTTCTGTTCCTCCAGACTTAAAGCAGGTTCCCACTACGTGAGTATGTAGCTCACCACCACGTGATAATTCAGAGACCCTTTGCCGTGCGAACCACTGCAGAACTTATCTTTGGCACTGGATCACAGATCTGGAAAGAGATCCAGAGCACCAAACCACTTTTCGTCTTCAAGAGCCCAGAGTGCTCTTGCTGTTTTACTGTCAGAAATCCACCCTTTTGCAACTCAAGACTCCATCAGCATCTCTGCCTTGTCAGTTACAGCTCTTTTCCATCCCGAAAAGCAAAGCGCACTTCCAGCTGATCGGTCAAAGAAAGCACTTTTGAAGCAGATCAGCCAGAAGATTCTCACTCAGTTCTAGTTGGACTTGTTTTATACGCCACTTGGGTAAATGAAGAAGAGAAGTCACAAAGGTAGAAGAAACCCCAATTGAATCCGTCCAATGGTGCCCAGCATCCAGGTAAGCAGACAAGTGGTGTTCCCAGGCCTGTGACAGATGGAGCAGCCCACAGGAGCACCACAGTGATACTACAAAAGAGGTCAACCTGGACTAGTTCAGAGAGGACAAACCTTTAGCAATGAACCAGAAGAGCTCCAAGGCCAGGGGCAGGGTAGGAGGGTGGCACGCAACTAAAACCAAACCACATCCAAACAATTACTTCTCCCAAAACACACCCACTACAGGATTATGTGTTCTGAAAAATCCATAACCCAATGTTTAACAACACGAGGACTAAATAAACCAAAGTGGTCCAGGCAAGAAGAAAAGCACCAGACAGTTTCTGTCACTGAAGTACATACCAGGATTTGTTAAGAGAAAACTCAAATGACAAACTGGCTCTAATGGGGTGTAGAATTCAAAAAAACATTCAACTCTCACGCCCAAGAACAGGAATTTGTTAAGTGAGGTAGGCTGGCACCACTACAACTGGCAGGACATTGGCATTTGGTCATTCTGACATGTCAAGTTAGAAAAAACACCACACCGGATGTTGCAAGTGAAGAGCTCAAATGATGGAGCTGTAAGCTCTCTGCCAAAAATAAAATAAAATGATAAATCTATTTTCAGCCCGGGAGCTACTCTGAGTCTACAGAACAGGTTCACCAGCCAAAAAAACATGGCAAAATGACAAAAAACAAGGCAGCAGGGCAAGCATTCTTCTACGTGATAGAATTATGATAGATTAGATTCAAAACAGGAGGAAGCTGGACGCTCAAGTCAATATGCTATGATGAAAATTAAACTGAAAATACAACTTGGCATGACCAGCATATTTATGAAATGAAAATAACACAAAACATTTGCAGTACCCTTCAGTAACCCTGGGGCATCACTTCCTCTGCCCACCTACTGGCATCCATTATGTTCCTAACTTACTACACAGCAAAATTTCACTTAGCAGGAAGAAGAAATAAAGGACATTATGAGAAGGTGCCCTAATAGTTTCAATAAAGGAGGGAGTTAGTTCTAAATGAGCTGAGCTTGAAGCTACATTACGATATCACATTAACCTACATACCAAGTTAAAACAAAGCTTGCATTACATTTGTTTAAAGGAATATGCTCTTCCACTCTTCTTTTCAAGACCATCCAAATCAAAAGTTTTAAAAGATGACAGTCTGTTCATGCAAGGTACTTAATTTCCTTAACTTCTGACTCAGAAACAAAATCACAGTAACAAAAGAATGAGACAATAAAGCGCAGTGACAAGCAAGAAAAGAAAGGAAGCATTTAACTATGTGGCCAAATGGTCATTCTCAGGGATTTAGACACTTAACTGATCAAGTCTAACTTGCCAGAAAAAAATATCCTTCTTTCTCAAACACAGTGTAGAAGAAAGGCCATTTCAAGAATGTTTCTGTTCCACTGATGAATAGTCATCTGAACTACACGGTGCTCCACTCTAAGTCCTCTAGAGGCAGAAGAGAGAGAGAGAAGCCATGTGGTAGGAAGACATGGGATCCAAAGTCAGCAACAAACCCAGAGATACAGTACTGCCTAGCGGAGCCGCAGCTTATACTTTGTCATGACAAAACTTCCTCTTCACATAGAACAGCTCAGAGCAAAAGTGGAGGAAGAAGTCAAAACACAACACATTGAGCTGATCTAAAGATCACTGCTGCCAAGAGGCATTTTCTCCTCCATCCAATTCACTCATTCCTTCCCGCAGCCAAGTACTCCCAGCAGACTGAGGCTTGTCTAAGCCCTAAGTAGCAATTCAAATTACTAACTTGGCAGAAAACATGAAAATTTGGATATGCAAGTTGCCTTACCTCACCATGGTCAGACGAAAACAGAACACAGGCAAGGAAAAGGACACAACTGAGGTTAGGATCAGGAACTACACTTTCAGTGGAGTTTCAACACTAGAGAATTGTTTTAACAATTCAAATGCAATATGGTCATCTTCTTTTGTAGGCTACCAAGCGCTTAGGTATAAGCTGAAAAATATCCAGCTATCACTTCAGCCTAACCTATAGGAGGACAGGTGTCTTCATCCCCTTCTTTCTGTGCTTCATGCTTCCTATACGGTACAGTACAGCCATTAAGGCTACTTATTTTATTTTATTTTTCAATTCAGATTGCTCTTTCTGCCTATCCCGCATACTTCTCCCAGTACATTTTGATGACCAACATTGTTTAGGACAGAAGAATACTAAGCACGGGCATTCTGATACAGTGTCCTTCATCCAAGTCACATACCCGTCCTCTGCTGTTCCATCACAATGCAAGCTTCTTTTATTCTTTCTCTTACTTCAAGAAAAGACTTAAAATTCATGCCTCCAAACCAAAAAAGCACCACTTCTTCTATCACCTCCCCACTGGTGTGCAATTGCATCATGGAAATTTACAAATTGTTTTCAAACTACATCAAAATTCCTACCTCCACAATTGCATCCTGGGGTCAATATTTATTTACAAAAGCAAGCAATGCATTACCCAAACATCTATTACTGTACTGCTGTAGCATCTATGCTTAAAGTGAGAGGAACAAAAATTATGTCAAACAGCATACATAACAAGTAAAATTAAAAAAATTGCTTATTAGAATTTTACAGTATCTGTGATGCATAGTACTTACTTGGTGCATTCTTCTAAAGACTGTACAAGCATTTGCTGGAAAGAACTTATTTCTTCCAGGTTTCCCATTAAGTATGAAGTATTCGTGGAGTTTAACCTGGAGCCAAAATAAATAAAAGGTGTTTAGGTTTGTAGCTATTGACTAATTGTGCTTTAGTAAAACCTACAACCTTAAAAGAAAATGCTTACTGGTCCTTAGATCAAGAACCAGGTTTGCACCTTAGTCAGTGTGCAAACTGAATAAAAGCAAGCCCTGCCTCAAGAATCTCACAGTCCACACAAGAAAAGGCACATTGACATTGAAATTTTGACCATGTAAAAAACCCCTCCCCAATACACAAGAGATGTTGAGCTTATTTTAAAAAACAAAACAAAACAAACTCACATACTTTTCACTGGCTTGTAATGGTCGCAGGTAGTTTGAAAGCATTGTTTGTAGCTCCTTAGCATATTCATTTTCTGTTTCTAATATATTTTGTAGCACCTACAATAAATGACAGTTGCTAATTGGCACTTTTTAAAAGATGCATCAAAATGTTCAAATCAATACCAGTTTTAAAACAGTAAAATTTACTTAGCACTAGGAAAGTTTACATGAGTCTTCCTACATTAAAAATTTAAGTATCAGCAAGAAAGTACTGAATAGTATACATCTATGAAACTCATAGGAGAAAAAACACTACACACACAATGAGACATCCTTTAGCCATATACCAAAAAAGTGGTAAGCTAACAAGAATTTCACTACATTTAAAACTTATACTGTAAAATTTGAGAGCTATACAGTGTTCTTCCAAAGCTAGAGGCAATTATTCCTGCTCTGTACTTCAGAACAGTCAAAGATCATCAGAGATTGGTAAAGCACAATAGAAGTTGTAAGAGACATGAACAATTAGTGTCATTTTCTCGGTCTCAATTACAACACATTACAACTAATCTTGTTAGCAAAGTGTTTACTTACTCAGATGCACTGTTCTATCTGGAAGGTCTGAATTATCAACAGATTTATAAATATCAAGTAACTGCCAACTTTACTTAGCAATATGATTAGCATTATTGCATTCTTTTAAATAGGGCTGCCTAACCTTCCACTGGGAGTGCAATAATATATGCTACCATGAGAAAATTACAACAGATTCTGATGCAGAGCCAAGAATTTATAGAATACAGCACACACTTGTTTTTTTTGGCTGAACATAAATCAAACAACTGGAATACCCCCAAATATATACAAAAAAAACATTTTACAGGGCCACATCCCGGGAGCCTGCTTTAGGATATCCTCCAATGTATTCACACTTACTGTGCTCCTAGCCAGCCAGTTATTTTTTGCCTCCAAAAAGTTAATGATTTAGCACAAGAATCCTCAGAATTAAATGTAATGAACACAGCTGAGCTTTGAAAACTTTTTGCTATTCACTGGTCACAAGCTACACCACAAACCTCATTTTGCTACATGCCATATTTGTCAAGCCTAAAGTAATATCTCATTTCGGCATTTATAGTAACGACTGTAATTGAGTGCATTATTCACTGTTGTAGTCAATACTCTTTCTTAGGAAATAAAAAAAGCCATTCATTCCTAAATGCAAACCTGATGAAATAACTTTAAATAGTTCAGTATGTCAATGAAGAATTCACTGTTCCTTTCATTGGTGTCATTGATTCTGCTTATTCCTTGAATGCTTCTATTCATTTGGAGAGCGGGAGAGAGACCACTTTTGAGTTCATTCTTTTGTTGGAAATCTGAATCCTGAACTGAAGATTAAAATGTCTCCATTCTCTGCTAAACACTATGACAGAAGAATGTCACAGGAAAAGTTATGGCTACTAACTAGGAAACTACAGCATAAAGTACAATATGGACACACAAATTTTAAAAAAGCTAAGGTTTCTTTGACCACTTGGTCTAAGTGAAAAAAAAAGAAAAAGTTTCTATTGATCACATCACTAATTAAACCTCATATTCTCTTACACATAATATAAAACAAAGTCTATTGTTAAATATAAGAGTACATAGGATTCATTAGGTTCAAAACTAAATGCAAGACCAATCTTTTCTAATATGGCTTTTCCTACAAAAAACTCCCAGCCCAAAGTCATTACACAGCTATTAGCAGGGAAAAGGCAACTGAAAGTCAAGGTTAAAAACACAGTGTCCTGATGAAGCACTGAAAAACATTAAAAGATAAAAATCAACAAATTCACTAGAAATCTTGAAAGGCTGCACCACTGCTCCACTTTCTCAAACATTATTTCCATTCTTTGTTATTTCCTTTCTGTGTCTGAGAAGCTTGAAATAAAACTAGTTTCACATTGGGCACAACTCCTATTATTTCTATGTGCTGCTTTGGATTTCTATTTGAGGATTTTCTTTCCAATATGGAGAACATGGGATTGAAGGAAAAAGACTTAAAGGAGAAAAGGAGAAAAAAGAATGGGAAAACTTAAAAACTAGAATTGTCAACATGATAAATTACTAGGAAAAGGAAAATAAATGCAACTGTAAATAAAACTATGCTACAAAACCTATGCAAAGTACTAGATACACTTATACTGCTTTATGTTATTCTAGCATTTCACAGTGTTACATAATACTTCAGATATACATAGTTTTAAACACTTCCCAAAACACATTAAACCTATCCCCCCCCCTTATTTTTGTTGTGCAATTTACACTGCATGTATCATTCTTTCACTTTGAGTATCTTTTAAAAAGACTAATCTTGCTTACAGAGCTCTAAAACGTCAGTTCTGTGAAGCCTCAGATCCTTCCAGCTTGACTTACCTACCTCACGGAGAAGCTATGAGGATTAAGCACTTGGACCGCGCTTTGAAGCGGTAAGCAGTCAGTATTGCAGCTCAGTATTTTGGCACCAGAGCACCCCTTACATTCCTCACATCCACATCTCGCCCGCATGCTCTAATAATCACCTTTCTTCCCTTTCCTGCTTTCTGCGCGTTCTGGCTGCTGCAAGACCCCATGAGACCTCCAGGACCTTGTTTCCACAACTCCACCACAACATTTGCACAGATAAGCCCGGGTACCACAAGAGCAGCATTGAAGTGGCAGCTTTTGCAATCCCCCCTAACGCTGATGAATGGCAGGCACAGACAACTGAGCTCATACAGCACAAGCTCTCTCAATCACACGGCATGGAAAATCCAAGCACGGTTAACAAGTCTGTCACACACAACGCCAGCCATCTCCCTAAGGAAAAAACCACCACCCCAAAATGGATTTTAAATGACTTTTGAATCAGAGGGAGCAAAGGCAGATTTCACAGCTACATGTACTTCAGCCAAATGGTGATCAATGTCTAATTTTCCTGGATCACGAGAATCTGAGAGATGAAGCCCTTAAAACAGGCCCTCAAGAGGGACAACATAAAGCATCACACAAGTATACCACATCTCAAGGGTTCTCAAAAGCTTTCATGAACTTCAGTAAACACAAACTCTTGACCGAACTTCCAAAGTGTGGCCTTGAAAGAAGTGCTTATTTTCTATCACTTTTCAAACACTTAAATGAAAAATGAGATCATGCAAATACTCATACTATGGAGAAAGTTGTCCATTTCTTTACCCGCTTTCAGAACAGCTACTTAATCTCAAGGCAATTGTCCTGGAAGTGGCGATAACCTAATTTTATTTTGGACAAAGTTTTAAATTCAAGGTATTAACAAGTAAAAATAAAACTCGGAGTAATGCCTGCTCTGTCTTCAGGGAATAAACCTGCAACAATATGCCCCCTTCCTCAGTAACAGGTTACTAAATTACTTCTACATGAAAAATGCATAGTACTTGATCAGGAGTCTGGTTCATATTACACACTGCTGGAGACTGGTAATATTTTATAGAGGACAAGACCTTGTAGCACCAGTCATTCTAGTTGACGATGTCTCTGCTCATTGCAGGGGAAGTTGGACTAGATGACCTTTAAAGGTCCCTTCCAACCCAAACTATTCTATGATTCTTTAGTAACCTGCATTCCCAAGCCAGGCAAAAATGTAAGCATAAACCAAATGTGCTCTGCCTTCTCAGCAACACCTCGTGCAAGATGCAGCTAATAAAGCACACTGAGACTAGAAACTGTGTGATTTGTGTTACGAAGTTCAGATGGAGCTCTGCGAGTCCATAAAAATAAAGAACACGTTTACAAGGGGGTGAAAAACAGAGGAAAGCGGTGAAAGCCGTCTCCTCTTTACATTAAAAGCCTTTCCCTTAGCCTATCCCAGCCCTTCTCCCAGAAAGGGAGATCAGCAGAACCTCTCCTACCGCTTCCTGAACTTCCTCTGCACTGCCCTTTCATTCTTGTCACCAGTCCAGCGAACGTACCCCACAGGTGCTGCCTGCACCTGCATATATCCCTTCCTAAAAAGGACAGCTATAAATAATCCTGAGGTTTACAGGGTCTCAGCACATACCCGTGTGGTGGAAGAAAGCCACAACATAAGAACAGCAAGCAGCCCCAGAGTACCAGCCTCAAACGATGCTGGGTTGTCAGAAGAGCCTTTCACGCAGATTTTAACTTGAGCTACATTCTTTTAGCTACCAGTTGCCAAAGGTTTATTTGGAGCTGTTCTGTTTTCACCTTAGTACGGACTCAGTTTTGTTATCAGTGCAGACTGATGATAACACTTCTAGCACAGGGAAGTCCCGTGTCTGCAGCTCACGTATAAAGACAGAACAAAAACAACTCACAGGTTAAGCTGCTTTCACTTCAGCGAATGCGTTTGCTGTTTGCCTTATCTACATGTAAAAATCATTACATATTTAATAATTTAATATTTAATAAAATGATTAAAAAATCATTTTGTAGTTATAATGCCATCGGAAGAACTTAGTATGTTTCAAGAAAATCTAGGCGCCGCCTAATTAATTTAGGCTTTAAGCACAGCACTAAAGTCTTCCTTCTCTGAAACAAAGTGCATGCTACAGCACAGGCTC
>JAOXNO010000001.1:148376180-148397404 GCA_028565335.1 Limnodromus scolopaceus
GTACTTTCAGTCATGGCTAGCAAGTGTGGCATACAATAGCCAAAGACTCACAGCCCTCACTTCAACCATGGAATTACGGCTACTGACAGAGGCAGCAGGCGAGCCATGGGGAGGAGCAGGAGGTTGCTTCATTGTTCTCAGTAAGGGGACTACATGCAAAACTGCTCTGTTCTTCCAGGTGGTTGGTGCTACTCATGCCACAACCGCAAAAGATGAAAGCATAAAATCACGCTTCACGATCCCTGCTAAAAACTGACAAATAAAGTGAAAAACAATGACAGCTGCTTCAAAGAAGAGGGAAAGAGACCTTGTGTTTTGGGTTTACACCAGCAGGGAGCAGTGGTTACCAAAACCAGAAGCTTTTTGCTTCCCAATGTACATACTGTTAGTAAATAACGGATTCTCAAAATGGTTACAATAACACATTTAGAAACAGAGTTTGGTATGTTTTTTACATGCATCTAGTAAAGATGTCTCAGTAATAAGTTAATAATTCCTAGGGGGGGGTGTGTTAAAGGCTGACTCTGGCTATACCTCTTTTACTGTGAAATCTGTCCATCAGTGTAAGGGAGAGGTTCCCAAAGTAAATACTTGAGTTGATTTATAAGCATGAACAAAAAGGAGGCAAATTAACTCAAAATGTTCACTCTTTTGTTCAACAAAAAGGACAGAAATATTCTTAATTGTTTTAACACAGCAGAATTTCATTAATTCATAGAGATTGGGGAAGACTGCATATTTGGAGATGGGGAGAAAAGGCAAGTTAAAAAACTAGCAAAGGAAATAAAGTGAGCATAATATATTACAGAAATGCCTATTATTCACTTACTTTAGACCATAATTTTTCATCATGCTTAAGAATTTGTATGTGCAATATTTCTATTAAACTAACAATGATCTTGTTTATACGAGAATTCACCAAAACCCCTGTCTAGTTTTTGGACTAAGGCTCTGACAAGACTGCCATATTTTTAAGGCAGATAAGAGCATTTAGTTAAATTACATTCTACTGTATATAACAGCTCACATAGAGGAAAAAGATCACTCACCACATTGTAATAGCTTTTGTTAATTGCAGACGTATCAAAGCCTTTAGGTGGACTCTTCAATGTACCTGATTTGGGGGAGACCGGTTTTTCTGAAACGTAAGATATTTTCGTGTCAATGGGGTGCAATTTCATAGCTCAACACTAGAGGTCAAACAAACCGCTTTGAAATATTTATCATAAGATACAGTGAAAATAGTGCTTCACTGAGAAAGTTACATACTTGTGCTTGACATTATTGGTAAAGAATCAAAAATGTTCATATATTCACAATGAATGAAACTCTACCCTCATTGAAAGCAAGGAGAAAAATTCTTTTTCCTGGAACCAGAAAGTCAGTTAATACAATTAGCTTTTCCAAAATTGCCTTTTAAAAAAAAAAAAAAAAAAAAAAACACCAAACAAAACAAAACCAAACAACCCCAAAGTGTCATCACAGACTGTAATTTAAAAAAGAAAAACAACAAACAAAACCAAAAACACCAAACACAACATGCATTTCCAAAAGCTACACACACTTTCAAACAAAGGTAGTATTAAGTTTTAGTATAAATTTAATGAACTTGGTAAAAGGAAGTGACCAGTCAAAGGCTGGACATACCAGAGGTGGGATATTACACTCAGTCTGGTTGAAATAGAAAATCAAAACACTATACAAGTAGTGAGTGGAGTCACTTACCAGATGCGTATCCCAGAAAATCATATTTTAAAATAAATTATCTTTTATTGTCAGGGAAGTTAAAAAATAAAAATGCTTATGCACTTGAGAACAGAGTCCACTGCAACAACAAATGCAATCCTTCCTATAATCCTATAGTGAATCTACCCCTCAGTAAGGCATAGTTTTCCTGGAAGGACAACAGTCTGCGAGATCAAACCAGGAGGCCTGAGAGTTACTTGAGTGCTGACTCCCAGAAGGAAGAGGCACAGGAAACACACTCCTAAAGCCTCTTGCCCTGCTTTCCCCCCCCACCATTCCTCTAAGTCAATCACAGAGGAGCAAAGAGAAGAGACGAGAGAATCAAAAGCATCATGCTGGAGAAACAGCAAAGAAGATTTACAGCATCTCTTTCAGACCTCTCATACTTGACTTTGCACACAACCACCTGAGAATGCTTGTGAGACTATATTTATCAGGACATCACGGTGTTTTGGTTTGTTTTTTTTTAAATAAGCAGGCTTGTCTAATGTGCAAACTTCAAATAAGCATTTGAGTAATTTGTATCCAAACAATAAAATGGCAGCTTGTCAAAAAACAAACCACAAAAGAAAAGCATCATCAAAAACATACCTACTGAAAGTTCTACCTTTATTTTAAAAGCAAGCTCCTCAAGCTCCTGTTTCAACTGCATTTTAATAAAGTTGTATGAATAATTCAACTCCAGTTTACCTGATACCTCAGGCCACTAAGAATAAATTATGCAAGCCCTTCATTTCCAGGAGAAGCCCAGTCAGCCAAGCTACAGACCAGCTGTGGGAAATTCCCACAGACAGTAAAGCTGACCAGGGAAAGGCCACCATAAGCAGAACAGCACACCTGGTACCAGCCTCTGGGCAACTCAGTGCTTCTTCAGGCTGCCCAGTTGCAGCCCCGTGGATGTTGCAGCCTCAGGTGAGCAGACTACAGATGCAGGCCACCCTTTTGTCTCCAGTACTAGGAGAGCCAGTCCAGCCAACTAGACCCGAGACCTTGGCTAACAGTCCACAAAGAGCAGCTCAGGCTGCAGGAACACACGTGTGGTGTCTTTGAGGGGATTTTCTCTGTATTGCACTGGAACTTTCCTCAAAGCAGCTATTCTAAAAATAAAATACGGTCTTAAAACTGCCAAACATGGGCAAAACATTTCTCCTTACCACATTCAGAGATTACAGTAATATCCTTTTGGTTAATATCCCCCACCCTCACCCCCCACCCCCCCCCAAATCAGCTATAAGCCGACAGACAGCACAAAACCCTTTAGCTCCAGCAGTTATTCAGCTGGGAGCGCTGATGTTCTCAGCCACCAGCCCCGCAGTACATACGCGCCCTGCTATACAGCCAAGTAATTCCAAATGACAGGACTCCTCCCATCCCCTTAAAACAAAACCATAAACGCAAGCAGATTTATCATCAAACGCTCAGCATGGAAGAAGCTAAAGTCATGCTATATGTATGGCTACTCATTTATATATTTGTATATAATACCATTCATTTATGGGACAATTATAATTTAATTCTTTGTACCTAATGATGAAAATTATACATTTTACCAAAATTTGGTAATTTACATTCATTCTCTATGGAAGCTCTTGACTTATCCTACAACTTACACTGACTTTCAGGACTACTAAATACCTAAAGGTTTATTACTCATGTGCTAAAAAGCATGAAAGGAGAAAACAGAGTTATTTAAGGAAAAAGGTAAATACTTGTCACTGAATATTATCGTAACATAGATGTCTGACCCTTGTTAATCTGGAGAAAGTTGACTGCTCATACAAATCTGGCTCTTCTTCCAGCTACTTTGTTATCTTAAAAGGTGTAAAAATGTATCTCTTCCCCTACCTTTTTCTTCTCCTAAACTGCTGAAGGAAGTGGGAGATTTTTTTTTCTGAAATGTATAAAGTCATTTGTATTACCAGCTGGTTAGCTGATTCAGTTATCCAGAGAGACACGATCAAATTCAGATTTAAAAACAGAACACAAAAAAGAAACACACATTCAAATCATTTTGCCTGAACAGCCATAACCAACATTCAGCTTTTTAAATGCAAAGGCCATTTCTATTGTGGAAACACAGAATTAGACACAGCAAATCAGCCCAGCTGTCTATCACGTCTGGTATTCTGCCTCCAAGCACTGCCTTGCTTCATAAAGAGGAATAATAAACAGTCCTGTTGTAATTAGCTTATTGCACAATGCATTACACAGAAGAAAATCCTGATCTTGCACATAAGAAATCACTTTCTTAGCAAAAACAAAGTAAGTGTTATTTATTATCCTTCATGAGAAAACATTAGAGTGCTTTTGCAAACATACAGCATAATTCATTAAACATTTCAAGCAAGTGTCACCCCCATTCAGCATAGTGGGAACATATAAAGGTCATATAGGTCCATAGGTCTATGAAGTCCATAGATTTCTGAAACAGTAGCAAAACCCTAGCACCTTGCCTACTCCAACATATAAGCTCTGTTTCTCTAAGCACTGGAAGGGAAGAGAGCAAGCGCCCTGAGCCAGACACCAAGTTTTCCCATATGGAAGATTCTTCCCTTCTCTCTCTTCTCCCAGTCCCAATGTAAATGTGTTACATTAACACTGAAAACACAATGAAAACATGTACAGCACACGATGAAATCCAAAGTAAACAAGCATCTGCTCAAGTACTGGAAGAGATCATATCCAGCTGATGACTGAAACCAAGAGGTAAGTTACCACTATCAGTTTCTTTCCTGATCAAAGCATTACATTCAGTCACACCCAGCTACAGTTGATAATGCTTTGAAGTGTCTAATGGCTAGTGATTAAGCAGATAGAATTCACTTAACAGATCATTTTTGGGTGGAGAGGGAGGTTGGCACAGACTTCTTAACATTATTCTTCCAGCAAATAATTATTCTCAGTAGAACCAAAATAACTTAGAGCAGCTGCTTCTGTAACCTTTCCCTAAGCAGTACATAAGATGCCACAAACTGTCTAAAATGAAGTTATCTTATCCTTTACAAACATCTACCTGACTGTAAAGGGACAATTTACCCAATGCTTCCAATGTTTTGTTTCACTCTATTTTCATTAATACGCAAGTATTTCTTTTACCCGCCTTCAAATTACTTGTCATTCTCACATTCTGTCCTGTATCTCTTCTGTCATGTCTCCAATTTATGTCATATTCATTTTCATGCAAGTCTCCTTCATGCCACTTCAAAGAGCACTCCTTCAGGACATGCTTCACTAAAGCATTTCAACTGTACTGCTGCGAGATCACCACCAGGTGTTTCTATAACCAGGCTACGGTGTATGTAACCTGGATGCAAAAGATCTGAACTGGGCTACTTCATCCCTGAACACGGGAGAAAAGATGTGCCAACTGGGACACCAAGAGCTATGTGGTCCCTATTAGTGGAGCGCGCCAAGCAAGCTCTGTCTCTAATCAGTTCAAGTCCAACACCAGGAAGGCAGACATCAAACTTGTTCCTGGTCCTCAAGCTGGTTCAGGCATTGCTGTGACATGCTCCACTCTGCAATGTCAACACTACTAACACTTCTTCCCTAGTAGTACTGACTTGTCCCAAACTCTATTCTCTTTATGCCTGTAGAGTAATGCTTGGCAAGAGAACAAAATACCCCTCCAAGCGCACAAGGTTGGGGAGAGGAAAACTAGCATTCTTGATGGGGTTTTCTTTTTGTTTTTTCTTTTTTTTGAAAAGCTAACAGTGAAAAGCATCTGTCCTTCCCTCACGCACCGCAGGACGGGAACAGGAGACACTCTACTCTTCTACTATATTCTGGCCTTTTCCCACACTATGATTTTTTTTTTTTTATTTTTTAAACATCTCAGCAGAAGATCCATTAACACTGCAATTTGCACTGGGCCTGTTTATAACATAACTGCCAAGAAAGCATAACAGAAGAGAGGTTAAGACAGTAATGACATGTTAATTTCTGTGAAGAATTAGAGTAACATTTGTGACATATGAAATATCATTTTTCAAAGCTATGTTCCCTTCTGCATAATCTCATGCCATTTAAATGTATTGCACTTTGATAAAAACTCGGCAAGTGATCATGTGATTTTTTAAAAATCTGATTAACATCTGACAGCAGAGCTAAGCAAATGCATCCCCATTCTGGCTAACCCCTCTTCTCCTCATCACAAGGCAATTCTCAAAACTAAGCCTCCAAATCTCTACTGTACAAAACAGAAGGAGCAGTGTAAACGACAAGACTCCACCTACACCTGCACCCCTCCCTGCTCTGTTTTGTATAATAAAATAACCTCAAAAAGGCCACACTGTCAAATATCTAACAAGTTTACACAGTATAAATCTTTTACCCTCTGTCATGTGTAACAGTACGGCAGGATGAAAATAAAGTCCTCTCATTTCAAAGTACTTCCTGACTAGTGATCAAAGAACATTAAAAAGAAAAGGCAAGATGTTACAGGGTTTAAGAAGGGAAATGAAAACACGCACACAGGGAGGGAAGGAAGGAGGGACGGAGAGAGAAATAGACTATCTTTTTTTGATCCTTCCAGTGTAGGCACATACCTAAAAAGAAACTACTACTGCATTTTTTTTCTTCTATTTATAAGTTGGTCACAAGCACCACACTTTCAAACAAATCCTCCTTTTCCCCTTGGGTCAGGGGGGTGAGGGAGGAAAGACTAACACACACCCAAAAGCAAAATAAAAACCATTTTCCATCTCAACCAAATCTATTTCCCCAAAGTTTCCAGTGTCATTGTCTGCCCTAAGAAAACTAAATGCTGTGCTTCACTTGATAACCTCAGCATCTTTCCTACAACCATTCATAGCTTGCCTCATACACGTATTACCGTTCTGTGCTAACACTAATCATTCCAGCACAGCTAAGCAAGCACGTTACAAGTAGTAAATGGGCACAGCCTCGTGATGTTTTAGCTGCTCTGAGATAACTTAGAATGCAGCATGCTCTGCTCATGCAATACATGTAATGTCATTTATTTTTCATGTAAAATCTTCAAGAAAGCAATGTGGATAAAGGCAGTTCCCACTGCTAAGCAGCACACCAAATTTGAGCATTCACTTCCTTCATGGCAACTTTTTCATACAGCTAGTATTTGGAATTCCCTCTCGGGAAAGAGAACTGCTGCTATAACATAATCTTGTATTATCCCATATTTTTCAGCTTCTCCTTCTAGCTCTTTCCTCCTTTCCTTCAATATCTGACTTCAACATACAAGCCAAGATCACAAACATGGTTATCTGACATTAGAGGATATTTTAATTTAGAAAAAAATAAATCCATTTATCTGAACATCTAATGTCTGTGAATTTTGTGATACTTAAAACAAAGCCACACATGCATAAGAACTTCTTTCCTTTCTTCTGTTACCCAGTTTGTTGAAGTCAGGCTCCAGCAGACTGAAGGGATTTATTTAATCCAACCCACCAGTTCTCAGGAGCTCTCCAAATAACCATCACCAAAAATGATAACACGCAATACTGCCTGTACAGAATTTTTAACTAGTTGCAGTATTTTCAGCCACATTTGAGAAAAGAAAGGTGGAGTCATTCTGTCAATGCCAGAACATTTTTACAGAACATTTTGATAACCAATTAGATGTCCAGGATGAACATTCTGTTCATAGAGAGACCTTAATCAAGAGCAAGTATTTCAACAATCCTATTCTGATAATTAAATCAATTCATTATAACATTGACAGAAAATGCATTTTGAATTTGAGCTTGCAAGTTCTACTAACTTGTTTTAAAAAACATAAGGAAAAAAAAGCTCTTTTGTATTTTCACTTCATGCTCAAAACATTTCTGAATGTGGAAAAATCTTCAAGTGTGGTGTATATATAATTGCCACAAAGTCAAGAAAAATGGACAGTGAAAGACTACCAACTCGGGAAGTGCCAACCAGTCTAGTGAAGACTAGCAAAGAAGAGCAGGGGCACAGGAGCGCAACAGAGACTGTCAACCTATACATATAACCCAGATGAAACCTCTCCTGAATACCCGTCGGTATTATTACCCACTTATGTCACTTTTGAGTTTTGTGGTGAATGGCACTACATTCCTGTTTCAACAAGGACAGCGGAATAAACTAAAGCCCAACCCCAGGATGCAGTGGCAACAGAATGGAGGAGAATTATAGGATAGCCTTCTCTAGCACCTTGAGCAATACCCACAAAACAGCAATCAGCTGAGAATAGAAACGTTCATAACAAATTCCACAGAAACAACAAAGAAAAGAGGAAAAAAAAAGAGTGCAGCAATGAGAATAATGAATTTCAAGTAAGAAGTAGTCAGTAAACTTAAAAATATGGGTTAAAAAAAGACTCCCACTAGTGACAATCTAAGAAGAAAAGGCTCACAAGAATGACAAGTCTTTTAAAAATTAGGGGCATCTCAAAGGAAGGACAGGAAAAGTAGATGCAAACTGACACAATCAAATATCATACATACTACAGTGACCTCAAACACACAAAAAGAAGCAAAAGTAAGGTCACCAGTTGAAATAGAACTAACATGGACACAGGGCAGTAGCAACAGAACATTCCATAGCATACATACATCAAAAGAAAAAGCTGATTTGCAACTCAATAGGGAAGAAGAGTTATTAACAGACATCAAGAACCTCTTAATATGTCATGCTTCCTTCTGCCACCCCTCCATCTTCATTAAAAAAAGGTCAGCTTCAGACAATTCAAACACATACCTACCAAGGCAAAAAGCAGGTTAAAACTAGTATTTTGATAAATTAAACAATGCCTGCACTGCTGATGTAGCAATAAAGAGAACTTAGCTACACCCATGTTTGAAAACACAGAGAGAAGTGAAATTCCACAAAGTACTGTAAAAGACCATAGTAATTGTCTTTAAAAAGGAGAAGAACAGAGAAAGCTAGAGAGTCATTTAAAGTTTGTAATAGTCAGTAAATGCACAGAAAACAAAGCAACAAACTCAATTTCCTGAGAAAGAGAAAAGCACACATTCCCTTCCGCGGAAGAAACTGAGCAAATGAGAGTGTGCTCCAAGAATGCAAGAAGTCACGCAGAAGCCAGAAAGAGCAAGCCCTTGTAACCCAGGCAACTCATCTATACGGTGGAGGGAAAAGAAGAGCTCAGCAGAAAACTGTTCTGATGGTGAGAAGTGACGTTTAAACCCAGGAGAACTGGAAGCCATTCATCTCAGCCTCCAGGAATCAAGACAGGATTGCAAGGGCTGGCAAGACTCAAACTGCACTTGGTACTACCCACGGCCCCACAGCTTGTTGTCTTTCCTATTTAGGAGGCGAAAGACAATTTACTTCACCCAAGTGAAGCTGGATGAAAAACAAGAACCACCTTAATTTCAGTTGCTGGCAACTTTTGGTTCTCGTATGTCCACGGTTAAAAGCTACTTCCATTCTGGATCTTGACTGCTGACCCAGGTTCTAGTCTCAGGAGTTGGAAGAGACCAAAACTGATGAAATCCAAACAAGACTTCTGCAGCAATGTTTTGAATGAGTAATGATGAGACAAGATAGTCATCATGGCTGAAAGAGACTGCTACAACACTACAGACAAGAGAAAACAGGCTTCAGGAGTTGTTTTCTGGGATAAGCCGCATCTGAGAGATCTCCGAAGAACATTAAAGCTAAGTCTTAAATAGTGACTATGCCTAAGAGCATCTCACTGAAAACTACAACGAATTTATACATATAAGATCTAGCATTCTGCAAAAACGGACTCTAGACAATAAATCAAGGAAGAAAGTAAGAGGATGCAAATGGAGGAGCAAATAAGCTTAAAAATGGAGTTCTACCCTCACAACTTCAGTTTGTAATCATGTATCTGTGTGGCTGCCTAAAACAAAAAAAATTCGTGCCAGTGGTTTTAGCATGGCCCAAAAGATGTGTATTTTGATTGGAGCTGTGACAAGGGAAAGAGTGGTAAAGCATCTCAGAACATCCCTGGGTAGTTTTATCCCACCAGCTTCATCCCCAAGCTCTGAAAGCAAGCAAAGACAATAAAGAGACACACACACACACACACAAACAAAAAGATGATGTTAGCCCATAAAGGTCTTGGTGGATTAAGCAGCAATGCTAGTTCTGATATTCAGTAATGAAGATTACATTTACAGAAGGCACTTTCACAGCATGAAGTTCAAAATAAAACTTCAGTAGAAGAGTGAAGTCTATATAAAGAAAAGTGAAAGGCACATGAACAATAAAAAGAAAAATCACAAATACATTATCTTTCAAAACCTGTCTCAAACTTTTAGTAGATTTTGGTAGGAGCAAACAAATGCAGGAGAAATCTCCAATTCTAAGTAGCAGGACGTGTTTAGAGATTTTTTTGGTGTAGTTTGTTGTTGCTTTGGGTGGGTGGGTGGGTGGGGGTGTGTGTGTGTTTCTGTTTGGGTTTTGGTTTTGTTGTTTTTGAAGACACTTCCAGGGAATCTCACACCATTTAAATCCAAAGCACCAATTCAAAGTATGTTAGCATGAGAGCTAATATCCAGCATTGTAGAAATTCATATCAAGGGAAGTCAGAGCAGCCCAACTGTGTGACAGAGACAGACAAGCAAACAGAATGGGCAAGTTTTCTGCCTGCTTACTGTTAATTCAGAAGTCCTAGAGCTGTGTAGCAAACTGGGGTGGGGGAATATGAGTTCCTGAGCATTAATGCTCACTGTGAATGAAATCTAATAAATAAAGTCAAGCTTAAACAAAAAAGCAGAACAATTTTTAATGAATCAACCAACTATCAACCTCTACCCAAAGCCAGAATTTGTGCAAATATGCTCTCCTTCAAAACTCACCGTTTGATTTTATTTCTCGCACGTAGTTACTTGGAAACCACCCTGTTTTGCCATTTAGAGTTCCTTCCCACCAGCCTCCTTCTTCCACTCTTGTAACATGAATAATATCTCCTTTTGAAAAAGAAAGTTCATCTTCATTTGTCTGTTGAAAATTAAATTTTGCTCTCACCACCACCTGATGATTGCTGTTATCTGTCATGTCCTAGTGAGAATACAAACAACAAAAAAGATCATGTTAGAGATTTAAACAGTTACTCCATGAAGAAAACAGAAACATCCATAAAATGGAAACAGCCTCTCCTCCACACACAACACTCCTCACTCGTTTCTACTCGAAGCATTTGTAAGTGATGATTTGCCATTTCCAGTATTTCTGTAATTTTTAAACTATGGATCTGTATCAGTCCAGGAAGTATATTGTCTTATTACAGCCCCTTCAAATCAGAAGTGGGTAAGATAGCTAAAATGAGAATAATTCTTACTCCCCAAAAAAATCAAATTCTTAATTTATACTACATATAGAAAACAAACTGCCTTTGGCAACTACAAAGAAACAACAGCTTTACGCTACAGAGGTTTTTTCCCCTAAAACTTTACAGGCTGGGAGGAGGGCAGAACTGAGTTAAGTTTAATTTAATGCTGCATATAAATAAAGAGTTTGCAAGTTAAAACTGTTTTTTTTTTCCCTGTAACAGATCAGGTTGGAAGGTTCCACACCTGAATGTGCAAGTCTCCGTAGCCTGCCAATGTAGAAGGATAATGTTCTTCTACAAAACCTACAAAACAGTTATGCAATTTACCTTGAATAAGTACTCACAAATCATTTGCCTCAAGGTTAGCAGAGCTGCAAGTCTGTAGTACGTCACTTGCAGCTGTCCATATATATGTGTGTGTATATATATATGCGAGCTCATCCCCATTACAGATGTGAAGGCAAATTATCTCTCTATCATAAAAAGTGTTAATAGCTACTCCTCAAAAGCCTTTTAAATTAATGATGTTCAAGTTCAGCATTTTGTTCTTGGATGTCAATTTTGAATATTTGCATCATTTAAACATTTCATGCTAATTAGGGCAAACTTTTATGCTAAAAAAGCAAAATAATCAGACAGCTTTAATTAATCCAAATACAATCCATTGCACTGGAACTGAGAGAACAGCATTCTAAATCATATCTGTCTCTATCATAAGTAAGGATCAATACCTGTATTACTGGAAAAGTAACTCGGCAAGAAAATGACTATGTAAGCAATCCCAGTCAGCTATCCAGGTAGCAGAATTTCACCTACATGTTGTCTACATAGCTAAGATGATTAAAAGATGTACTATGTGGTGTCACTAGGATCATATAACATGTCAGCTTAATACCTGTTATTGATTGTATCATAACGTTATTGTATCACAACTCAATTTAACAATCAGACTTTTAGTGGCTGAGAAACTATAGGAAAATGAGGGCAAGCGCAACTTGGAAAACATACAGAAAGTGCCAAGATAACGCAAGTCACAATGTTCGACAATTAGACAGGCACATTTTCAAACAAGTGCCTCCGCCTTAGTCCTCTGTTTGTACACCATGGGCTTGTCTCTTGTTGAGCAGAATGGACAGAAAGTTTTCCCTAAGTAAATGGCAAAAAGCTACAAAATAAGCAGCAGCATTGCACAGTGACATCAATTACAGTCCCTTTACTCTGCCAGGATGGCTCTCCAGTAGAGGAAACTGAGTACAATCTAGTGAGAACACCTCCAAACTGATCATCTACAACAGCAAAAACTAACCAGGAATTTCCCAGGTTTGGCCACTAGCTCTCTACCCCTCCTTCTTGTACTTCTCTGCCCCTTTATAACTTCCTGCAGAGCTGCTCAGATCACCAAAGTGACAGAAATACTTAAAACTCCGATTACTTCAGTTATCCAGCCAACAGCTAGTCCCACAAAGAGTTGCATCAGCAAAACTGAGTGGGTGGTGAGCAGCAGAGGGGGAGCTGGAATTAGTGGCCTGGGGCAAGAACTTGCAAGGGCTCTGCTACCAGAGAAAACACATCAAACCACACCTAAGAAAGCCTAAGCAGAGAGCTGTGTTTAAAGTTTCACATAGCAATCATCACATAGTTCAAAACAGCCTCCTCTAAGCATGGAAAAAGCAGTTTACAGTAAGGTTCTGAACCCTCCTTGCAAGTCTTTTAGCCACTAAAAGCACCTTCTGTCACAGTTAGTTTCAATACAGTATCCCATCCTGATTTCAGCTGCACTGTAAAACAACTGCCCACACCACTCAGTTACCTGAAGCCTGGCTGAAGGATTCACCTTGAAACACAACAGAAAATAGGAATAACTACTGATACTGCCAATATAAAACCTCAGCAAAGGTGGTAGTTTTAAATATCCTTCAGTCACCATCCCTAAACTCAGACACGGAAAAAATGAGATTTTTGTCCAGGAAGATACTGCATATGCAGACAACATGGAGTGTTAAGTGAGGAAAAAAATAACCAGAAGGTCACAGAAAGCGGTATGTGTTTCAGAGCATCATAAGAAAAGCTGCAGAAATAGAATGTTACAGACTTGAAATACAGAGGTGAAACAGAGGAAACAGTTACTTTGCTACACTATTGTCTACTTACAACTCCTGTCAAAGAACAATAAATATAAATCACACCACAGTACGTTTTATTTCTCCTAGAACTTACCAAACTCCGATATTGTCCCTGAAAAAGTTTTGAAGTTCTACTGTGTAAAGACTGGGATCCCAGAGAATCAAAAGATTTTATCCGATGAGATGAGGGACGTGCGCATACAGAGTCACTGCCCAGCCCTATGTCTGTAGGCGGGGAAAAATAAGTAAATATTAGAATTTGGGAAATCTGCATATAACTTCTGCTTACTTCTGTAGACTCACATGCATAAAGCAGATTCAATGTATCTGTAATTGCTTCATAATTAAAAAAAGTTACAGCAATAAATGGTCTGAAATCTCAAGACACTGGCAGTTTCTTCCCTACACAGACGGAAAACAATTTGAGCTGTTTAGGAAGAAGAGAGTTAGGGTTGTATTTCTCCATTCCAACTCACTACTAGTCTATTTAAAGGTAATTAACCAGCATCATTTTAGCTAGTGGCCAAGAATTTCGAATGCATAAAACTTGCTTGAAGTAAAGCCAGCCACATCTGTTTCTTAGCTCTTCTCCCCCACTACCACCATCTCCTTCTCAATTAAAACATTCCTTCCACTGTCTTTTTTCCTACGGTCCTTTGTCTCATCCCTTTTTTGCCAACTAAGCTACTTCTTCTTTGGAGAGAGGGGGAGGGAAAGGAGGAGTGGAAAGGAGGAAAGCCGCTTGCTTGAAAAAACACCACCACCACCCCCTGCCTCAAATCTCTCCCATCTTTGATTTGTCTCTACTCTGAGAAGCACATCCATTTGAGATGGTCACCCAAAGGGTAGCTCTGTGTGCTGCCAGGGTGCCGCTGGGGTCACTGTGGGCTGGGAGGCACCGAGGAGGTGGCAGGGCAGGGCTTATCACACCTCAGCCAGAAGCAGGGCAGCTAGGGCACAGAGGCAGACCCAGTCCTGGACACTGGGCACCTCCCTGGGGACAGGATGTTGACTCATCTGTGGGTGGGGGGTCCTGGTGCAGATTAGCCAGGTAGGGGACAGGCTGCACCAAAAGTGGCCCCTAAGGTTCTTGCAGGTTGGTGCTGGCCAGCCTCCCACAGCACTGCTGGGAGCCTCTCCCAGAATTACGATGTGACGGGGGCGGGGGAGGTGTCACTCATGGCTGCACCAGCTCCCCCAGCCCTCACAGCCAAACCCCCAGGAGGGGGATGCTCCCAGGGCCCTTGCACAGGCGACATGTTACAGGAGACAAGCATTGCTCTCTTGCATGGGTACAGCACGTCGATCCTTTTCCTCATGTTTTCCCACGTACAAGGAAATTACCCAGTGAGCATCTGAGCTTCCAAGAAGCCCCAAAAGCAATGCAGTTATCTTCTGTACCAAACATATGTTTTCATGAGACTACACAAGCACACAAGCATCCCAAGTGCTCTCTTGGCTTTTATGCCTCTGGTACTCTTTCCTAATAGTCTGCTTTGCCTCCAACATCTCTACTTCCATCAGAGGCACACGCGCAGAACTACAGTCTCTCAGTTATTTTCAGACTAAAGCAGATAACAATTATGCAATCAGAGTTATTTTTGCTCAAAGGGAAATACACATATAGGTGCAGTTCCACAAGGAGAGTGGTGAACAAAGTGTATCTGCTATTCCACCCCAAATCTGAAGGGAGAATTCAATTCATCCTAACTGGAAGGCCTTTCAACTTCAGCACAGCATCTGACAGCAGCTGAGATGCAGGAGAAGGGAAAGGGTTTGAGATGGACAATGAGCACTGAAGAAAAGCATTGACAAAGGAAGCCCCAAGTCCACAGTGACTGAGCAGAGAATACCTTCCTCAGGCACATCTTTTAAAGTGAGTCTTAGTCATCCTTTAAAGATCATTATCTTTCAAAAAAAACTCCTCTCTCTCTATATATATATATATATACTCTCTACTCAAGTAGTGAAATATTAAAACTATTAAGTTGCATATTTTGTATGGATAGTGTTGTTACACAATGAAGTCATAAGACCTCACACTTTGTGAGCCTGCTTCCCTAAGAGCATTTGAAGGCCATTGTACAAACGCTGGTGTTTATAGTCCATCACAGAAAGAACATATATCTTTGTTTTGACAGACTACTGGGAAAGAAATAGGACTAGATCATGAGCTTTGTTTGTAAATAACTTTGTGGTTAATTCTAATGCTCCTAGAAACTTTAGAGTTGACGTAACCCTCAGTAACCAACAGAATTTGAAGCGTTGTATAAGTAACCTGAAGCATCTCCATGTCCAGTCTGCTATGTTTCCTGTCTGCAAAGCAGAACAGACAAAACACCACACAATCAAGCAGTACCTTGATGCAGTTCACCTGGGTAAACAGGATCAGGTTCATTCACGGCAATGTCTCCCAGACTCTGGGCAACCCTAAAACACACTACTGATTCCCCAAGTTTTCCGGTTCACAACAGCAGAGCTGATAGACTTAACGCAAAAGCACATCTTGAGGCTTGAATTAGAAACTGCATGTGTCTGAGGAAAATTACAAACAAACCACATGCAAATTGCAAGCATTTTTACCAATAATATCTGAATACTTTCAAATTAATTTGAACTTTTGATAGATTTAAAAGGGCTTGCAGACCCCGTATACCCATTAAAGCTTCCATTAAAATACCAAATAAACATGTTCAATGAAATTCTCAAGAGGATTATTGTCAGAAAATAATTAAACTCTGCTGCTAAAAACTCAAGAATTTTGACTGGCAACAGACTGTGCATGTTTGACAAATATTAATTTGGTAGATTTCACAGAAGCTCCACACTTCTATCCATCCATCCAAAGATTTCCAAGGTTGGTAACACCTTTTCTTCTTCTCCACCATTATGACAACTTCCCTATACCACTTCCTTTCCCCTTATCTGTCCCCTTCCCAGCAGCAACTGGTACCTTGGATCCTACCCCTTCTGAACTAATATAATTAGATGAACTGTATAACCATAGCAGCCTTTCGTCAACCTTCATATTCATGGGTCTTCTTCCACTGCATAAAGACCCATCTCAGAAGAACATACGTATACCTGAAATTCTTGCAGACCCAGATGGCTCTGAGAGCCATCTTCCAGTATCAGGGTAGAGAGATAGCGTCTAAAATGCCTTCTACACAGTCACCGAATTAAAGGAAATTGTTTGGAAGAACAGTTGGTCAGGAAGATTTATGCAGCTCTGCTTGCTCCTAGGAATGAGGCAACACCACAGTTCGCATGTGGTTTTGATTTTTGGTTTCCATACCACCACCACCCCCCGACCATGAAAGGGATCAGCCTGTGTCCTTTCTAAGGCCAGCTGCAATTGTGGCTTTTTGATGTGGATATTAATCTATTGATATCTGGACCAAACAGCCACACTTTTTCTCCTCTTTAAAGACAGCTACGGTCAGTATATAGCAGCTTTACAGATGTACCGAAATGGGTTACATTCGCACTTGCAGTTAAGATGAACAGCAGTATCTTCAACTGGTGTAAGTATCTTCAAAGTCATCAATGGTATTAATCCATGCCCATTCATTAGAACTAAGAATTTGGTTGTAAAACTCACTCCTAAAGGGTGTTTTCTGATGCAAGCAGGAAATAAAAAATTCACAAAAAAATCCCTGTTGTAATGGACCTAAGGAATATTGTAAGAATGACAAGATACTTATCATACTACTATTAAATAAAGTTACACTGATCCACCACTGACTTTTCCATTGGCTTCCTTTTCCTCCCCTCATAAAAATTGACAAGTATGGCCCATTTTTAAATAATATCTCTCTCCCGGGGTCCTGTTGACATCATTTAGTACAGCCTCACCCCACAACAAAGCATGGACACCTCTCACTTGTGTGCTATTCCTACAGCTCTCTTCTCCCTAAAGAACTTGAGGTAGATGGTTTGTGACTTATAGCTGCTACCTAAATGAAACATGCATAGATTAAGGGGTCAGAGATGTCAGCTATCCTTTTGTTACTGTCAAGAAAGGACAGTGTTTGGGAGCAGGGGGACAGGATGACAACAAAAACATTGACAGAAGTGTTTAAACACAGGAATTACACAGTGGGGCAAAAGTAAATGTTTAGTGTTTCAAACTGAAAAAAAAAAAAAAAGAAAGAAGATGGGGACTTCTTCTAAGAGTTCTTGCCAGCTAGAAGGCTCAGCTTTAGCTCCACTGCAAAGCTTCCTTCTGGAAAGAGAGAAATCGTAACAATAAACTGCAACAAAGAAACTCTTCTAAAACACTGGGCATGTTAATTTTTTCCTGACTGGTATATACACATTGATGCGAGCTGAAGGTGAGGTAAGCAAGCACCAGGACAGAGCAGAGTCTACTTACCTGCAGTCACCTTATTTAAAGCCACGAGAGAGCTGAGAACTTTGCTGAAATTCTGTCCCTGATACAGGTCATTTGCATCAAAAGTCTGAAAACAAAATAAAATAAAATAAGTTGCAGAAACAAGCCTTTAAACAAAGCATTTCTATGGCATCATGCAAACCACGACTGTAGAAGCTATTGCCTGATCAAGGTGCTAGTCCTTCAGTGGCTGTCACACACCAGTAAAAAACAGTGAGGTTTTTTCCCTTTAAAAAAACAAACTCATTTTTAAATACAAAGAGAATACAGAAACAGCTGCATTTGAGAAAAAAAATGAAGAATACATAAGCTAAAAATAGCAGGAGTCAGTTAAAATTATGGCAAAGTTGAATACAACATAATTATCAGATGAGAGAAGCTTTCCTCTGACAGTTTGGCCAAAACAGTTACTGGGTGCCATTACTCTTGGCATGATCTTCTTTTTCTGTAGCAGCTCACAGGCACCGTACCTGATTGTTCATTAAATATTTTCAAAATTACTGTAAGTGCTCTTAAAAGCACTACAATAACATATATGCTGGCTCTTTATTCTACAAGACACAGAGGAAAGCAGAATTCCTGACAATTAACAAATTTTATGAAGAGTGAAGTTGCTGGACACATTAGCTGAAGTTTGGGAAGGGGAGGGCTGAAAGTTGGAGGTTATTTTATTTTTAACTGTGGGAAAGAAATCCAAACCTCAAACTATCTTGTGGAAAACACTCCAGTAACTTTCAAGCACTGGGTGATGGCATTAAACATCTGGATTTCCAGGGGGAAAGAGGAGATTAAAAAAAAAAAGAGAGACCCATAATATTTGCCTGAGGTAATGGAAACACTCATCCAAAGTCTCATGAAAACAGCTCTCACAACACACTCTGCATAGGTTGAAAGGAGACATAGTATTCCCTTGTGCAAGACTAGAAAGAGGACAGTAAAAGACAACTATTACAGTTGTTCCAACTGATTTAAGAAACAGAAAGAGATTCAGTTTCCTGCAGCGTAGCAGCTTTTATCTAAAAAGTCAACAAAAAACCTGTTTAATTTTCCTGATAATAGACCCACCCCACAGGCAATATCAGAAAGCCTGTACCCCAGAAAGCAGCCTTCAGAGGCAGGAGAGGAAAAACTCATATTCCCAGGGGTGGAGAGAGGAAGGAACAAAGGAATGCTGGGAGGAGAAAGAGGAACACTGGTTAAACCTAAGAGAAATGAAAATTTTCATGAAAGCTACCTAAAGTAACCATAAAAGGGACTGCCAAACCAGTTTTGACTGGTTACGTGATGTACTAACCAAGGCAGAGCTGATTTTGGAAACATTTAATCACAGTATTATTCAATAAGAAATTAAAAAAAAAAATCTCACCAAGCATTCACGGTATTTGAGGTACTTGCATATGTTAACAAGCACATTTTTTCCCCCCCTCGGACTAAGGATCACCTCTGGTCCCAGCAAGCAGCAGTTTTTACCTCTGCTGTTGAGGTGCTGACATCTCCCAAGCTCAGGTAGCACACATACAGCTCAGAAAGGCAATGACACAAAACAGACACAAAAAAAAAAAAAAATCAAGCAGAGGCCAACACTAATATACTCCAAGCAGTTATCACTCACATAAAGTAAGTCAAATAACTATTTCACCAAGTTTCCCCGAGCTGCAGAAAATTTAACTACTACTCTTATTTATTTGAAGCTGTAAGGAATTGCTGTAGGGAATTGCACAGGTGTGAACTTTGTAGGGTTTTTCCTAAAACATGAGGAAGTATTGAAAAACTATGTGCACAATAAAAGACATTAAGCAAATAAGAAGTTATCTGATTTTACACAAAGAGACTAAAGATATGTTAAGTTTTATTAATAGCATAATTTATAACAAAGGTGAGAAAGAACTACCAATAAGCTGACAGCAGAATACATAAAAGCAAAAGTGGACAAGAGATAGCTTAACCACTGCTCAAATCGGGGAAAAAATATTAAGCAAGCTGTTATGGAACAAGAAAGCATCAGGAATGTAAAATTTTCATTTTTTGCTATATGCTTATTGTGGTAGCTTTTAAACAAGCAAACGAAAAGTATGAAGGGAATCACAAAATAACGGCTTAGATCCTAAAAAAAGAAAATAGAAGAGACACGGGTGCTTGTGCAAACACAAGAACTGCATAAAAAAGGTACTACAGGGGAGAGAGAGAACTATTTAAAAAAGGAATGTTTTAGGATAAGGTTAGAAACTATAGCTTAAACTTACAAAAAAAAAAAATCCTAAATCCACTTTAAGCTCACCTTCATTCTGGATTCTGCTAGAGCCCCGAGCTCTCCAAAGTCAGGCTAACTGGAGAACAACAGGATGCGAGGAAGCCTCATTTCCTGCTATGCCGAGACTATAGGGGATACCAAGAATGATTTGATTGGATCATCCCAACACGTATAGTGCCATAAAAAAGCCTGTATCCAGGACACACATCCAGTCTGCTACTTCACAGGAAACAAAACAATGGGAGGATACGAGAAACATTTGCTTCCTTGTGATTTTACATAAGGCAATTCTGACAGGAAGCCACTCTCAGCACGCTCATGGCCAGGATGTTCATTAGTAGCATTTGATAGAGGGGGAGGTGGACATGACACCCTCCAGACAGATCTTCTCCTAACATAACAAACCTTTAAGAATAAGAGTGAGGGAAAAAATAGCTTAGGTGCTCTAAAGTTTTGAGGGCAACTCATTATGAGCTCAGGGACTTGACTATAAAAACCTTGTTTAAAAAAAAAAAAAAAAAACACAACACAAAGTGAAAAACCTCTGACAAACCCACACACCAAAAAACCCAGCAAACACACCGTTCTATCTTAGCGGAGGCTTGCTCATTTCACAATATATTTGAAAACTCTCTCTGATAAGAGTAAGAATATCAAGACCCTTTTCAGAGGAGCTTCCATGGTATTGCCACCAAAAATAGTTTCAAGTCCAACTTGCATGTGGACTACAATCTTCATTATGGTATTTACGGACTGATCAGTTGTGAGAACTGACTCTTTACAACACTGTATCTTGATGTTATCAAGAGCCATTCCGTAACTTCCCTATTCGGTGTCACTGGATGACCAACACCGCCCACATACAACACTCCAATTCTGCCACTGCAAGAATCAAGGCTGAATTTTGAGATCCAGGTATCAAGGAAAGTTATTTTTATATTGCCAACTATTACATGTAGCAAGGTCTGCATGCTAAATTATCTCCTATACTAGCATAAACCATCAAGCACAACGTTAATTCAAATTTGCACATGCTTACAACAGCTCTTAAAGCCTAAAAATGCCAACACGTGGAAAGATATTACCTTGGAAATACTGAGATTTGTCTTTAAAACATTATGTAACATGCATATATGGATGTTAAACCGGGCTTTATGGAAAAATATTTTTAACACGCCCTTGCTTTCCAGAAGAACAACATTAACTCCTCTGCAGAAGCTCCACCTGTGATGAAGTTTACCCTCTTGTTCAACCAATCCTTATCTTCCACAAAGACGGTCAGATAAAACTGCCATAAATCACATCTGCCACATCAGATGAGGATCCAGCCAAGCCAAATCTTTTGAACAAACTATTTAAATAACACCTTTGCTTTTAAATTCCATAGAATTGACCACATGTCAATGTGTCTTACATAAGCATTAACATAAAACACAGCTATTC
>JAOXNO010000001.1:148397504-148420391 GCA_028565335.1 Limnodromus scolopaceus
ATCTGACACATCAATACCCCAGGCAGATACTGTATTGTAGAAGCAGACCAGACCTAACTGCCCAATAGCGAGGGGTCTTATGTGACCTATAACACGAAACGCACACTAAAGAGCACGCTGGTCCTTTAGGTCACAGGATACTGATTGCCAAGGCCTGCTGATTGTCTACCCTGACCTACCCAGATTCCAGCTTCTCTTTCCACATCCCCCACCAGTTCCCAAGATACAAGCCTGGCTTCCATAACTACGCTTGCTTTTTTTGCCCCTAGGATTTCAGTGTCTGCAAACTCTATTGACAACAATTTTATGACCTCTTCCAGGTCATTAATGAAATGTTAATAACACAGCTGAGTACCAATGGCAGCAAATCCCCTATAGCAAGATGTACACTGGATGGCCATTCCACATTTGCAGTTGCATTAAAACCTATTAATTAGCCCATTTTAAAATTCATTTCATACGAACCCTATTGATTTTTCCATCACTGACATTTCTTAAACACCAAATGAAATGCCTTAGAGATCCCTTTCATCCACATACTGGTTGTTCAACTACCAAATCCATCCTCTCATTTTAAAACAAGACTGACCTTTACATGTATATGCTTGAACTCCCCATCACATTCAAAATGGCCACGGTAATACATTCAGGTAATTTTAAGTCATCTAAACCACCAACCTTCAGTGGATGGAGACTTCTGTTCAAAAGGTGTTTATGATCTAATAACAATAAAGAAATAAAAATAACATAGCAATGCTTGTCCCCCGTATCAGTGGATGAAGACTTCTGTTCAGAAGTTTTATGCAATAAACAGCAATAAGGAAATAAAACTAACAGAGCAATCTTCCTCCCTTCCATCCCTGCAACAGTCAGTACCTACTGAAACTGTAAAAACATTAACTGAGGAATTAGTGAAAGGAAAACGAAATTAGAAAATAAGGTTGAGAATATACCTGGGGAGAGCAGACTAAGGCACACAGTAAGGCTGCAGCAGCATTCTTTTCTTCAAATCAATCAGTTTCAAGGCCTCAGGTATCCTTTATACTATTTTATTCCTCTTTTCTAGCCCATTAAGAAAGAAGCCAATTACAGAAGAAATATTTTTAAATTAGGGTATTTCTCCTGATACAGGAAGGTCTACAACTGCAGGCAGAAAAAAAAAAAATAAAAAAAAAACCAGAGGTGGTTCAGTCAAGCTTCCAGACACACACTTTTACTTCAAATGTGTCTTCTACCAATCTTAACTTGCTTGTATCCTTAAATCACCAGAGCATCAGTAAAGCTGTATCTAACAGTCATAATGACAAAAGTTCATACGATGGTTAGGACTAAAATAGAAAGATTTTTCTTAATAAATATTTCCTGGCCAGTCTAGCGCCTTGAATATATATACACAGGTACAGTATTCCCAGTGGATATTAACAGTTTAAGCATCTGACAGACGACAGCTTTCTTTACAGCACTGCACCATAAACTGCAGCAGCTGAGGTGCTGACTTACGAGCAGCCCAAGGCATCTGTGCAGCACAGATAGGGCTGCCCGCTGCGCCGGCCCCAAAATAAGCTGTAACCCCTAGGCTGCGCGTACTGAAACTGGCAGGACACTTCCCAGCTCAGCTTGGTGGCCTCGGGTCCCTGGCGCAAAAGATTACGAGAGCGTTGGCTTGCTCACCCGGCGGAAATGAAAGGAAATGAGGAGGGTGGCTTGGCAAAGCGCAGCACGACCAGGTACAACGTGTCGCCCCACCTGTTCCTAGCACACAGGCTGAGGCGCTTTTGGCCATGGAAGCATGAATAAACAAGTGGCAGGGAAAAAAAAAAAGAAAAAAAAAAGAAAAAGCAACTTACAGTTAGAAATGGGTGACTTTCTTGAAAAGCATTAAGAACCTCCAAGACCTCGCTTTGTTTGCGCCACCACCCCCGGTGTATTTCTGCCCCTAGAGCAGCTGGCAAGGGGAAGCCACAGAGGCCAGCCATAGTCCACCTCCCCGTGATGGCACCTAGTATGTCCAAACTGGGAAAAGGATCTCATAGGTAAACCTACGTGCAAAGCACAAAATTCTTCATTTTTTCCTCACATTAGGTCAGCTGCAAGTGGTGCTGAGTCTCATTCAGCTATTATGCAGCAGCTGTTCCTCGAGCCATGAATTATCATCTGAAAGCTGCGGCAGTAAAAAGAAAGATAAGAAAAGCAGGGAACTATGACAACTGAGAGAGGAAGGGAAGGGGGGAGGGAGAAGAAGAGATGATTACAAATGTTCTGGAAATCTCTATGAAACATACTGTTGCCCAAATGTAGTAATGTGCAGCACAAGAGAGCTAAAAAAAAAATAAATAAAAATTAAGTTCCGTTTCAAAAATTAGGACTAAGACAAGAGGAAAAGTTTGAAAATAACTAAGAGAACAGACCTGGCGTGCAGGATTTCTGTGTGATTTGGTCACAGTTCACAAGAGCAATTAAAAATCAGTGGTAAAGAATACATCAAATTTAAGATGAGATCCAGAATAAGTTTTACTGCTCATATAAACCTGTTCCTAAGAAGTACAAACTTATTTGTACTAAAAACATCACCCAAATTCCTAAAACTGGTAATACTTTCAAGACCTAACATTTTATCTACACCAGCAGGCACAACGAGCAGTAAAAATGTGTATGGAAGTTTGTAGTGTGCGTGTCTGCGTGCACATCTGTGTCTGTGTGCATGTATCCAAATACACATTTATGATACAAATCCAAGAAGGACAAAGGTTAAAAAAACCTTGTTTTAGTGTCCCTGAAGATGTACTAAAGCTTTCCAGCTCCAAGGATTTTTTCCCCCCCCCAAACCAGCTGCAAAGCACTTATGATTCTGCAGAGCATTAATTTCAAATACTACATAACATTTTACCTAAGCCACTGCTTCAAAGTCACCATCTAAACATTGCCAGAACTGAACATATACAACTTATTTTTTACCAACCCCAGCAAAAATGGCATAAAAAAACCCCTACATCTATCATGCCTTGATTCTAAATCACTTTTACATTGCTTTGTATGTTTTGAATCTTATAGCTGATGTCACACAGTGATAATCTCAGCTGCCGCTGAATACAGACATTCAGTGGCATACAGTATTAATATATGATTGAGTACTAAGGCTTAAGGAAGCTCACACTCCTGGAACTACAAGCAGAAGTAAAACTTGTTGCAATGAAATTCCCAAGATAAAATTTGATAGGGACACTGAAGCTGAGATGCCTGGGTACTTGCCAATACAACAGGTTACACCTACTTGGTTAGCTGAAACAAAGCAATTGCATAAAAACCTTCTAGTGTCCATGAAGAGAGGCACCTCAACACGGAAACTTGGCCAGAAACATAGCCCAAGGAAGATTCAGCCCAGTAAAACTCACCTCTCTTTCTGATATACAGAGACAAGAACTATGTAAACTACCCTCCTAAAATAAATCAGGAAACACAGCTGTGGAAATCTAGGCCAAAACACATGGGGAATACTGTGTGTAAGTAAGAAGACACACAGGACTGAGAAAAAAAATCCACAAAGTACACACTTGGAAATAAATACAGACAGATCTGCTATGAAGCAGAGTAAGCATTCAGTGATTAAAATGGTAAAAAAATAATTTTTGGCTCATAAGTGCATAAGCCATCACGGACTGCTTGCACATCTGATAAACAAGGATCTGGTTAAATAGACATACGTTCTGGGGAAAACCACAAGACAAAAGTAAAGGATATTCTACTGAACTATAACTAGCTTTTCTTCCTAAAAATAACTGGAAACTCCACCTTATCCTTCTCCTAACAGTCCAGTTCCTAAGAATGAAAAACCAAAGGCGTTTGAGTGAGGAGAAAAAATTAGACCCAAGCATTTCACTCTGCTTGAAGTACAATGTCCACCTGCTTCGATGAAGCCCTGCTGTACAGAATAACAATGATACATTTGGATGCCCATGATTAAGTGCTCAGATAACTACAGCTTATATTAATTGCCCGAATTTGCTCATGGGTTGTACTTGATCTTCTGTGCTCTACTAAGCCAGGCTTGTACCCCAGCAATGCTCCAGATGTCAAAAGCTCAAGTCTCTGCACCACCAGAACTGCCCACAAGAAACTAGCAAGAAGTTTCTCTAGAGTGTCACAAAGTCTTTCTTCCTAAAAGTGACTGTGTCATCTGGCCCTGTAATGAAAAAACACCCCTACTTCTGCAGTGCTTATCAGCATAAATATTAAAAAAAAAAAATTGCAATGTGTCAGTAACCCTTTACTAAAAAGAATGCTCCTGCTATCACAGCGTTCCTTTTAGACACCACAGACGACAAACTTACTCAGCACTAAAGGGTGTGAGTGGACTAGAAGCCAGAACTGCCACGGGGACTGGATACAGTGCCACAGCTAATAAAAAGGCTGGGCCAAATTTTAGGAAGAAAAACAAACAGCAGCAAAACCCACAGAACTAACAAGAGACTTTCTCAAAAGAAACAGGCTGCAGAGAAGGAAAGCTTTTAGGTCCTGCTTTTTCCCCTAAGAACAATGCTAGCATCTACTCCATGATGAAGAAACTTACACTTAATGAAAACATTTTCTTCTTGTTTGAATAGTTCTTTAAAGATCACTGTAGAAGGAGAGAGCCTGTGAAGTCAGTTTTTAGGCCATTCTATGAGACAGGTGCTAAGCTTGAGTTAATTTGTCAATAATTTACAGTTACAGGAAAAAAAAAAAGAAATGGCAGATTTTGGTCCTCCAAATTCACATGACGTTTGTTAACAGTATCAACTGCTCACATTTGCAAGACTATGATCCCCGTCAGATAGGAACAACTGCAAGTCACTGGAGTGGCTGGTCACTTGAGTGGCTGCAGTTTGGTTTTTTTTTCTATTTTTTTTTTAAATCACAGCAGTAGATTATGGTTTAGGGAAATTACTCCTTGATCCCACTGGTACTACTTCAGACTCTGTTGTGTACCTTTCCTTCCACCAACCAACCCCATTCAACACCACTGCAATGAAGCAGCATGGAGAACACAAGCCACCTTGAGTTCCAGTTTAGAGGATGTCCATCATGCCCTGAAGTACCAAGTAAAGTTCACAGTCAGCTCCACCTTCTCCTCCATAACTTATAGACAAACGCCATACTTGCAAGCAAAGTTACTATAATAGAAACTGCAAACTGTTTCCCATCTTAAAGATTAACATACATTATGGCTCCATCATTTTCATATATCAGCAATTTCTTCCTGACTTTTTTCTTCCCCAAAAATAAGTTAGTAATAAATAAGCCAGGAAAAACCTTTAATGAAAGAACAACGCAAAAAAATGGCTCTACACAAACACTGGACCAACATTTCAAGCTAACTGAAAGTATCGAGAGCACTGGAAATGAAGGCTGACCTCAAGTAAATCATACATAGTCACAGCAGAAATCAAAATGACAGGACAGCAACAATGACAGTCACTTAAGATTACCAAAACAGTTTGCTCAACTGGCCTGGCCAGGGTCTGAAAGCAGATCCTAAGCATAGACAATCAGAACTGAATCATCTCTATGCAAGGGTTTACAAACTGCTCTTTGCCAATGGACAGAATCAGTAGTGACACACTGAATTTTTTTTAAGGCTCAGAATAAACCAGTTCCTAAGGAAGAGGGAGTTGATATATTCAAAAAACTTGCAACTAGGTTTCAAACATCAGGAAGGGAGATGTCTCCTTTCAGAATACTTGAATTTTAGATTTATTTTCTAAACTAAAGTAGTACACATCAACTAAACTGTGAATATCTACATAGTCTTACCTAAAAAAACAGGAAGGATGGCTTGCCATAACTGATTTCAGATGCCTTCTGTCTAGATAAGATGTTCTGCCAATATTTCTCAACTAATTTCTGAGGTATCAGCTTAGTTTCAAAAGTCATGCTGCATGGAGTGAGGAGAAGAGGCCTACAGAATGAAGCAAAAAAGCCTAATTTATATAATAAAAATTTGAAAGAAGAAAAATATGAAAACCAACTTCCCTGGGTCCAAAACAGCTACAGCTACCTGCAATCCAGTTCTCCATTTGTGAAACAGGGAAAATAGTAGCTAAATACCGGTTTAAGTCACTACCATCAAAACAAAGTATCACAGACACATAGTAGAGACAGACCTTTTGATTTAAAACAGCAGTATTCATGGACACAAACTCAAGAGTATGCCAGAGAGTAAGAGCTGGGGGCGGGGGGAAGGAGTCATCTTACTGCAAAAGATTTTGTTCTACATGAGGTTATCATCTGCCCTCTTAAAATAGCCTGCTGGCTGTTTTACTACACTACCACGTGCTCTCACCACAACTTAAATGCTATCACATGCTCACGTTTCATCTGGAAGAAATGCATACAGCCAAGAGATCAGATGATGCACAGATTCAGCATCAACAGAGAACTAACTACAGGCAAAGCATGAGCCACAGAAAGAGCTCCACTGACCTCAAACATGCTATTTCACCTACTGCTTATCAGCATGCTTAGGAGTCTCATTTCATGGTGCACACATGCTTTTTTTAAATAAATGTATTAACAGAAGAAACAGGAAAATGCCTGTGGTATTAAATACTTATTAGTAGCTGGAAGAGAAAGGCTGAAGGGGAATTGATGTTTTGAGATTTCTGGCATGGGTCAGAATTTGACTAAGTGTGATTAGATGCATGAAAAAAATAGTGGGAAAAGGAAAAAGAAAGGTAATTTAGAAATGCAAGGAAGAAAAAAATAAAAAAAGGAGGGAGGGAGGTTTACACCCTTCTGGTAAGAAAGGATTTATCAGAAATCTCTATTGCTTCCTGAATATACTGTGGAAAGTGCCAAAAAAGAATAAAGGCTTGCTGAATTTCCACATAGCCTGTTGAAGCTTTCATCTAGAATTACAAACCGGAAAAAAAGGAATTCCAAAAGAGTTAGCAGAAATAAACAAAACTCCAAAAAAACAAGATTTCAGGTTTCAACTAGATCAGAGTGAATTCAGTTCATTACTTCCAGTTTAAAAATTCACTGAAAAGGGCAAAACCGCATGCACACCTCCTGAGCTACAGCTCCTCCCATGTGAACCCCTTTTTGATTCATAGCTCATATAATTTTGATTTCAACCAGTACAAATACTGTTAAAAAGCAGCCTAGGCCTGGATCCCTCCCTCTCTCCCAGGCACCTGCAACAATGTGAGCCAGGATCCTCCATCATTTATGAAGCCCTTTTTGAAAGAGCAGGCACAGGACTTTATCCAGGAAGCAGGGAAGAGCCTCACCACCACCTGCTCTGGTGATCACTCCTTTTGCAGAGCTGGTGGAGCTGCCCAAGCAGCAGAGAGGCAGTCGGAGGGCCCAGCACCTTTGGGCAAGGAAGACAGAAAATTTAAACCAATTTAATGCAACAGTCTGTACCTTAAGGGCTGTCAGCAGCCACCAGGTCGTCTCTATGAAGGGTGAGGCAAACATCTAAGGGCAAGGCACACAGCACAGGTCTAGGTAAACCATGCCTGCTCAGGATTCACAAGCCCACAGATCAGGGCAAGCTTTCAGGAGGGAAATCTCCTATGTTCCCTTCTCCTAAACCGCTTCACACTCCTTTCGCTCAGGGCATCACTAAAGCCCCACAGCAATCCAGTTCTAGCAGCTGAAATGACAGAAAAGTAATCCAGCAAGAAGCTGCAAGTTTCACGAGCTAAGCCAGTTCAGTACCGGAGATGAGCACCCATACCAATGCACAGGAGAGAAACATCTTGTCTGTCAAGGGAAAAAGATTCACTTGAGGTGCTGGGAAATGGTGGTGGGGGGAACATCCCCCCACAACCTAACTACAATCCACCCCCAGTCATCCAGCATCATGCTGATGTTCAGTAATAAGTTTCTGTAAGAAATTCAAACCTTACGGTTTATGGGAATATCTATATATAATCTATAAAAACTCCCACATTCCAAATATTAATAAAAGATGGCCTCTAGCAGGTTACAAACAACATCAAAAATGAAATCCACACCAATTCTGCCTATTCATAGTAATGTCTGGAGACACAATCTGAAAGAAATAAAGATAACTTTTCCAAGAAAATAGCTATTGCAAGAATTTTATAGTTCTGATTCATCAGCTGATAGGCTGTCTGATGGACTTGGGTAGCCAAGGTGTCACTAAGACTATTGGGTCTGGCTGCTCAATCTCAATTCCTCCTTTTCTCCTAAATATTCTCATCTCCATGGTCCAGGATTCTTCTAGCCTCCTGCCATCACCTTCCCCATTGCAGATGCCTTAACTTCAATGTCATCTCCGAAGCTTAACCGTTCACACTCCAGCCTTCACAAAACACAGTCCTAAATCCAGCCTCTCACTTGCAACACATACTCCCTCACCAGCACTGCCTGGGCCCTGATCTGGCATCCTCATCCAGAAGGCAGGTCCTGGGTTTCCACAGCATGCACTGAACAAAGCAAGCTTCGGCCACCACCTGAACAACGTTACCTATACGGAGATATCCTGTTCCCACCACTTCTGTGAAGCCAGCCAATGCCAAGGAGTCCATGCCTGTGGTAGGTGATGCCCTGTAAAGTCAGGAATCTGTCTGCACATACGCACCAGAGCTTGGGACCTTCTGATGAAGACTCAGGGATGCTACCATGTGCTTTTACGAGTGACAACAGTTCAGTGATTGGCAAAGACTGTTTCAGTGTGAGCTTTTTTGCTAGTGTAACTGCTGCTCATGCAGCAGAACTCAAAGGAGTTAAAACAGCTCCTCCTGACAACAAGAATTTCTAGCAGAGGGCCATACAATCCTCCAAGCAGCATCTAGGCATACCATCTGTGGAATCAGGACAAGGACTTAAGAAAAATCAATTACAGCCTACCCAGCCCCAAAACCTGCATCCAAGAGTTACCAATAAGGAAGAACATAGAAAGGCAAATATTACAGAGTAATAACTTAACCAAGATGTTCTTCCAACAGTTTCTGACTCAGGGACTATCTGCATTTAAAAGCCTTAATTGGCTTGTTTAGAATTCTCTAGTCATTTCTGAAGTCTATTTAATTTTAACTTCTGCAGAAACTGACAGAAATTATTTGCACAGGTAAGTTACAGTGTGAAGAATCACTTCCTTTCATTTGTTATGATCTTGGCAATTGCTTGATTTTTCTAAGTAGCCCTCAGCTTCTGTTCAAAGAGAAACAGAAAACAACCTTCCCACCTTCTCCATGCCACCCATTACTGAGACCCTATCAACCTCAGATACTCATCTCTTCTGTCCACCGAAGAGTCAATACATTAATCTGCAACTCACATGGACTCCATTCCTTTGTTTTCTTGTAACAACTTCTGTTAAGTTTTGAAATGGCAGACTATTCCATTTCCTATAAATACAGCGTTTCTCCTGGGCATTGCTATAAATATAATTCATCTTGATGCTACAACTTGGAGAATAGTCAGAGAGAGTGGCCAAGTACAATACCTTTGTGATTTGCCAGGACTACATCATACCTGTCAGTTCAAAGAACCCAGATACTAAATTGAAATTTTAACTATAGCATGAAACACAGTACTTGGCACAGCCTCAGTAGCGGAGGAATGGAAGGCAGCAAACACACACCAAGACTTTAAAGATCAAGGAAGGAAAAAAAGGGAAGAGCTCCAGAAAACTACAGACCAGTACACCAAATACCTAAGCCTGGTAAATTGATAAAAGCTGTAATAAAGAAGAGAATTGGTGGGGTCTGCATCAATATGGAAATAGAATAAAATTAATACTGCTTTGGTAGAAGGAAGTAATCTTTCCAAAACGCACCTATGCTCCTTGAAGCAGTTAGCCATAAACATAGGGTAGTCCAGTTAACACACCCTATCTGAACATCCTTTGAAAAGACACCTCATCAACGGTTGTTTTTCTTTTAAACAAAGGTAATATAAGCTAGGAGACTCCTCTTGAAGGTTCAGAAGTGCTCAAGAAGTAAGAGACAACAGCATCAAAAGCATCCCATAGGGATCTGACTTAGGACCCACACTACTCAACACAATGTCCATGTGATTTTGCAAAAGGCACGGGGAACTTTGTTGAGAATACAAAATTACTCAAGGTAGTCAAAACTTGAACTCCTAACAAATAGCTACCGTATGATCTTGTGGATGATCAAATGTTAAAGTGGCAAGTGAAATCCAGTGCGAACAAATGCAAAACCTAGCCTCAGGCAAAATAATAAAAAACCCAAACCCCATCATTATACTTGCATAAAAATTAATTCTACATTAGCTATTCCCATTGACAAGTAAAAGACAACAGTCAGCTAAGAACTTCAGTTCAAGGATCTGCCAAGTCATGATGTCCAAGAGAAACCATACTGGAAAATTAGAAAAGACAAAGCCAAACAGATGGCTTTTATTATTTCCATAGTACCTCTGCAATTTAAGCGTAGCTCTGGTCCACCATGATGGTATAAAACAAGAAAGGGTGCAGAGATTTATGCTGATTAAACCAACTAAATTAATGCAATGTTTTTTATACAAGGAAAGAGTAAATAAACTAGAATTGTTCACCTTGGAAAGAAGTGGTATGGGCTGTATGACACTACATATAACGCAAAGAAGATCCATAACTTAAGAACAGAGTCACCCACCGCCCCCAGCTGCAGCAGCTGAACAAGCAAAAGGAAGTTTTTATAAAATGCATAATTTAATCATGGAACTTGGATGCTGTGAAGGTAAAAAATACTCAAAATAGCTTTGGAAAGCTATTTACAAAAAAAACCCCACAACACTATAGAAAGAGATCTATTGACCTGTTAAATACACAGTGATACAGATACCACCCCCGACTCCTCAAGCAGCTCCTCAGCTATCGACTGTGAGAAGCTGGGAAGACTTAACAGAAGGCATCATACTGTATTTTCACCATTTTTCACACCTTTTCTCCCATCTATTACGGACCCTTATCTCACAGGATAACAAGGTAAGCGGACCCTTGACCTGAACTTGTGCAGTCACCCTTAGGTCATTAAAGACAGTAAAACTATTCCTACATTTTTTTATTCCCAAAATCAAGCCCCAAAAAGAAAAGTCTGTTATGCTAACTTAATCACGACAGAAAATTCCTCGGTAAAACACTGCTTGAGTAACAATAATTAGCCTTTATCCCCCAAATTCTCAAAATCATGCATCAGACTTCATTTTACAACGATACAGGATTTCAAAAGCTGAGTTAAGCAACTGAATAGTCATACTGGAATATGCAAAAATATTATAATGACAGAAATTACCTGCTAGAAATTTGAAAAAACATTTTACCTAGCCCAGTGCAACTGCACCCTGCTACCCCAAGGGGCAATCCTGACTCAACGCCTCCTACCAATGTACCCCACACACCTCCCCAGTGTGACATCTGGCCACAGGGTAATCAAGGGGTGAGTCAGTTCAGCTACAGAAAGCTCTTCAGCCTTAGTTTTTCATAAGATCAGCTCACCGAAACAACATGCTCTGCAACTGCACGGTCTATAGATGTGACACCAGGGAAGTGACAAGACCACATCTAAGACCGCAGACTATTGGGATTTCCCTTCAGAAGGGCAGCCCACAGCTACAGCAGGAGACGTGCCACAAACTGTATTCACCATTAAGAGACCCAAACACTGTAATGCTAATACCACTTAACGCACCACTTAAACACTGATGTGAACTTTCCAACACTTCAAAATTAGCTAGTAATTGTCTAGGTTTAAATGATAGCAAGGAGACAAGCAAGAAGAAACAGCTCCATATATCACTATAGCAATATGTTAAAATTACGGCACAGAACAGCAATAACATTTTGTTATAAAAATTTCATATGGTATATTAACACATGGGGGTTTTTTCCTCCGCCCACTTAATCTTTGCTATTTTAATACCACAATATTCAGCCTCAGTCTAGAAGAGCAAGTATAGGATTATTATACTGACCCATCTTCATAGTTGATACTAATGGGGGGACTTCTGCAGGAGGCTTGTGATTTTCTCAGACGCATCAAAGTATGCTGAGTTAAGGCTGAGGCTTCAAGTGCAACTGAAACCCCTACAGGGAAGCACTTAAAACTAAAACTGTCATTTACATATCACTAAGAAAGGATACCAACCAAATCGCATTGAGCTACAGCATCCTTGGAAACAGTATTCATCACAGACATCACTGTAATGGCACAAATGGCTATAACACTCCGGGATTTAGCACAAGTCCCAGAACAAGCCAAAGTCAGAGCGCATTTAAACCCTTTTCAGATTGTGATCATCATTACAGCACACACACCCCCACCCAAAAACCCCATGTGAAACTCCTACTGAGGTCACTGATGTGACTGACACCAGTCTTAAGACCTCAGCCTTTTAGCTGCGAGATCAGACATAGATATCCTGATATTACCAGTCATACTGCACTGGAAACCTAACTTCTACAAAAGATGGAAGTCTGCAAAATATACTGCTGTATTAGCATAGAAAATGCCAATGCAGCATAAAGTTCCCAAGTGAATAAAAGAAATAGAAAAATAAGACGTCGTGCGTTAAAAGCAGTAACTAGGGCAGTGATTATAAAGATCGAGCCTCAGAGGAGTTTGATACACACACAAAAAAATAATCCACCAAGGTGCTCTACACATGGCAAAAGTAGGCAGCACATCAAGCAATGCCCGAGGGGAGTCCCTCTCATTTCCCTTGCTTCTTAAAGCAAAGGCACATAATGGCTACTTATACCTAATTTAGCTGTAAAAGAGGGGAGAGATTTCCTGTGTGTCTAACCACAGCCAAAAACACAGCCTATGACCTAAAGATAAGAGGTAACCAGGTACCACCTCTACCCTTGCACCTTAAAACCCAGTGCAGATAGCATCTTGAACTGATCGAATGCTTCTCCCTTGCATGAGAATGGGAAACAGTGAAAGTGCTCTGAAACCACCAAACTGTCTGAGAGCTGTTTGTGCACTACCTGATTACTCCTGGAGCAGGGGTCAACTGCTGCAGTTTTTAATCCAGATTAGGACTGCAACAACACAGAGCAACGTGACACAGAAAGCAATTACAGCAAGACTTTGTTCTTAGGAAATACAATAGCTGAAACACTGTCAATATCTGTTAAGCACAATAGCTTCTATGTGCACACCACCTTTGCTCCCTGAATCTGGAACAGTAGTGATAACCCTCATTTTCTGTAATGGCTAATCCAAATTTGTCCTGGAAGGTGTATCCTTCTCTTTCCCAATCAACAAATGTTTGTAAACTCTGACTGCTTTCCAAAATCCTGTTGTTTCCTCTCAAATGAAAAACAAGTGACACCAAATGCTGCAAAGCAGGAAGAATTTAAATTAAAAGAAAATATAATGGAGTAAAATCTGCCATTCTAGAAGCAAGTTGAAAAGTTAAGCAAATCTTTCCAATAGAAAGCTCCAGAAGCATTTAGAAAGAGTATGTGATTACAACAAAGTGGGATTACTTAAAAATCTCCAGCAACGTCCTCTCAAAGGGCTGGTGCCAAAAGCATGTTAGCTTTATGGAGGACAACATCAAGAAGGTGACTTGTTCTAGGAAACAAATTTAAGCTCTTCTACAGGTAAGAAATCCTATCAGATACATTGCAAGAAACATAATGCAAAGCTAACAAACGGCAAGTTAGGACAATATTGGAGTTTCCCAACAGATCACAGCTCCTAGCAAACAATTCCTAGTGAATACACTTTTCAACCTCTTAGAAGTAAGAACAGTAGCTCTGAAAGCAAACATACAGTTCTTAGACAAATCTGACCCATAAAACAACTATTAAAAAGCACTTTTCTTTTAAGAAGAGGCCGAAAACACTTATTTTGTAGAATCAGTCTGTCACGCCAAATTTGTTTTACACAAGTCTTTGCAAGGTTTCTGGAACAGCCTGCCTTGTCATCTTGTTTTGTACAAAGATTGGCATGTTGCCCAATACCACACACTTGATACCTGTACAATACATACTCCTCATATTTAGTATTCTGCAACATAACTGGCTTTACGTACCCAGACGATAAATCCAGCTAAGATTGCTCTTAAAGAATGCAGCAGTAGCTTCCAAAGTATCTTTCACCAGCTACAAAAGCAGTTTCTTCTAAATAGACATTCACACCATAATCTCTAACTTCATGCCATTTTTTAAAAACTTAGTTAATCGAACATGCTTCAAATAAAGCCATAACATAATGTCTGGACCATCCCAAAGCAACGCGAGTTCTGCTTCAGGGCAACTCATCACCCTAAACTCCATGATCCTAGTGTTTTCCAAACAATTTAACCTACACAGTCCTACGTGAAGCCGCTGTGGCTTCCAACTGCCTCCCCTTCCTGGTGCTGCCCCAACTGTTGGCCAAGTTATTCTGTCCAAATCTCTTTCAAGCCAAGAGAGCAGGTGAGCAACCGTGCTCTCTGCAAGCTGCTCAAGCAAGAAGTTCTCCGACTGTCAAACAAGCCACAGCTCACTGCCTCAAAAGGCCGGCTGCGTCTGCTTGCATAAATTCCCTGGGAGAGATGGTTTTAAAAAGGCAGGAAAACAAAGGCAGAGAGAGTTTCATGTTGTGAGGGGAATTTCATGTCCTTCATTAACTCACAGCAAGGGCACCTGAGGCTTCCTCTTTAGGACTACAAAGCCTCCATATTCTACAGAAGCAAAAGAAATGTACAAAGATGAAAAAGTCTTAATATTAAAATCAGGATTATTTCAAACCAGCCTTAATGTACCTCGCTTGAAGCATGGCCACAGTTAACCTGAGGGTAGACGCTGCCATGAAAATATAATTATTTCACTTGGGTAGTTTATCTAGTGAAACTATTAGTATTCAGTAGGCAGTGAGGACACTCCTTGATGAGACCTGCCCTAACTACTACCAAGAAGAGACTCAAACTTCCAAGAAATTACAGGCAGTAATTAGGTGGAATTCAACCCAGCTTCAGGACTTTCAGTAACAAAGCAAAACCACCAAGACCCCGATTTGAAGGGTTAAGCACTGCAGTACAACATCACTACAACAGTTCAAGACTCTTGAAAAGATACTACTAGTAGATGTCTGATAGGCTTCACTGCGGTTCAGCAGTTTGCAGGACCAGGACCTGGTAGCCCTGTCAACACTAACACTTTCCATTATCAGGTCTTTTATTTTTTTTTTTTAAGATTTCCTAAACTTCAAACATTTTGACTAATTTTTTCATGTAGTGGATGTGCCTCATGCTTCACTTTCATTATCAGTATTTTGTACAGAACTTCCCTATCCTATCACTACCAGAAATGACACCAAGAAAACAATGTTTGCCAGAATTCAACTTTGGGAAATCCAAAACTTGAAACAATTCAGTTCCCTTTGCTTTGGAGCAGAATTTTTAAAGGCTCTCTATCCTCTCTATCAAAATTTCTTTCCAAAACGTATGAGAAATCGTCCCCTAGGGAAAAAAAAAAATCCACCCAATTTTGACTAGCTTTAGACCCTTTGACTTTGTTTTGTTCCTTTCTTCTTAAAACCTAGCCTATACGCATGCTTAGGACAGACTACGCGTGTCAGAGGTTCACAGAGCGGTCCACCTGAAAAGCACGGAGCAGAGCATTTCCTAAACATCTCGACACAGTTCAGACACTTAACACCGAAAGAGGGAGCCTCCAAGAGAAAGCAACTGCTCAACTCAAATGCTGTGAAACAAAAGCTACATCCAGAACTGAGGAGCTGGAGGTGGAAGAAGTTTCACCTAATTTTAAGAAACTGTTTTTCAGATATCTGGGTCTATGCTGTCTGCTTTTGTATCCCTGGAGGGACACGCATCCCATCCACCACAGGTCATCCTCTGGAGAGGCTTCTGTTGTTGACTATGAAAGGAAGCCTCCCCGCAACTAACCGCAGCTGTGGCCCAGGAGACAGAGCTGAGAGCAAGTGAAGGGAAGGATAGTGTTACAGAGAACTGCAACCTTTGAAAATCTCACTTCTCCTCCTAACCACCCTCTCAGCTACAAGTTGCACCCTCTCTTTCCCACCAGCTTTTGAGCCCATCACTCCATTCACTGTAACAAACTGAATCAGCTAACAAGGAAGGCAATCGCGTTTTTTGCTGGGATACTTCTCTGCTGCTTCAGGGGCCTGACCAGCACCAGAGCTGGTCTACAGTAAGTAGCAGGAACAGACAGAAAAATACCCTTCTCTTTCAGCACAGATGACACTGACTTATGTGTCCTCACCGACCTGAGAGATCAGGGCTAGACAGCTGATGCACGGCTAGGAATAACAGGAGAGAAGAAACAGCAAGGCAAATCACTTGTGAAAACGCGCAGAAAGGAAGATCAGGACTCAAAACGCAAGTGGGAAAACAAAGCCAACAAGAAAGGGAGAATGGGAGAGGAGAACCAGAAACAGTTGTCAAGAGCTTGGTGTAGAAGCCAAGTCATGTCATCCCTCTGCTATCAACAAATACTTAGAAAATACAGCAGTTGAGAACGTGCCAATCTCTTCCCAGCTTGGCACAAAGAAGAAACATGAGCTTACCACCGCTAGCAGAGACGCTGCCAGCTCAGGTGCAGGGGCTGAGCGGGAGAGACAGCAGTTCTGCTCCCACACATCAGCATGCTGCCACAGGGAGTGTTTCTATACACACACTTTTTTTTTTTTAAATCTGGGATCACCTAAAGATGATCTGCATATTCACTATACAATAATCAACTATTACCATTTCCCTCAAGATCTCTGTCCCCATTCAGTATGTAGGGCAAGGCTGGTCTAAGGATCAATCAGGAAGCCTTAAAAATTGCTTTGTTTGTCTGTAAGGGCATTTTCCCAAGCCTGAAGTCTCTCCCATATAGGGCATCCTCTTACCTACCGCATTCTATACTTTACTCAGGCAAATCACTTCACTTACCTGGATTAAAAGCAACTTCAGAAAACGGGTCCTGATTTGCAATTTAGCTCCAAAATGAATTGAGTTTGCAAAACAAGGATGCTGGTGCAGTGATGGGCAGTGCTAAATTAGTATTGCCACTGAGCCAGAAGCTCACAAAACCTACTCCTTTAGATGCTCATGTAATTTACTGCAGATATCAGAAGGCACGGTAAGAAGCCAGCAAACTGCATGCCTCATGGTGAAGCCAGCTGACAGCTACAGCACAGAAATTAATTCCCTCTACCTGCCATTACATTGCTACATCCCTACAAAAAAAAAAAAAAAAAAAAAAAAGAAAAGAATTAAGCATCTAATTTCATTTTAGTTGATCCAATGCTTGCCTCCTCAGCTGCTCAGAAACAAAGGCTTTGAGTTAAACAAAAGTTTAAATGAATTGGAGGCAGCACTGCAACTATCCCCCCACTTTGTGCCAGCCCCAGCTCCCCCCTGGCCCCCACAGTGAGCCAATTCGGTGGGAAAGAGAGCAGGTCAAGCAGGGTTACTTCTACCAGCCCATCTCCCTCCATCACCTCACCTCAGAGCCTGCCAAGCACCCACGCTAGAAAAGGGAAGTGCAAGGAATATGCAAGCCATAGCATGGGTGGCTGCTGCTGTGCTGCCACAGTGGGTTTGAGCTACCCTAGGACCACAGCCTGGCTTCAGTCCACTACGTGGCACGTCTGGCACTCCTAGCTGCAGCTGAGGTCCACGGGAGCTGCGTCAAACCACGGGCACTTTAGCCCCTAGCTCAAGCACTGTGAAACAGGGATACCCCTCCTTCACAGACTCCTCATTTCCAAACAAAAAGTTTGGAAACATCTGACAGTATCGTGGAATGCACCACAGAACATCTGTGCAGAAGCCAATAATTCTGCCTCCAATCTGAGACTCAAATCATATCCAAGAAAAGTCTGAGACCATCCAATGAACAATGCAAGAGCACTAAACATCTTTCCAGCTGAAACCAGGCAAGGTTCCTACAGAAAAACAAGCAATTGCCTATTATCACAATGCACATACAGAAGGGGCCCAATAAAGCTTTTTTGGTTTTGGCATAACAATTCTCCTTTGACCAAAGACTCAGTAGCATCCTCAGCAGAAATGGATTTGAGGAAAGGATGGTATGCAAAGTTAATTGTTCTGGTCCTGAAATGCTTTTACAATACAAAGATAAGTACACTGTTTACCTACTTTTAAGCTAAATTAATAGAAAAACTGAGTTATTTACATCTGTGCAATAGAAGCCCAAATTACATGCTCTTGAGCGTGTCAGAAATGAGAAAAAGAATTCTGTATCTTAAAATGGTACGGTCTGTTTTTCCTGTCTCAAAGAGTACTTCCCTGATATTTGAGGTTTTTGGACTGCTCCAAAGGCACATCTACATTTTCTTATGCATTTGCTGACAACAGCTATAAATAAAATTACAATCATTCACTTAATTCTGAATGATATACTGACATCTGAAAATGAGATACTTCTCCTAGCAAACAGTATTAACAAAAAATTAAAAGATAAGCCATCTTAATAAGCAAGTACAGGCAGGAAAGAAATCAACAAGCTGACAGGCATCATCGAAACTGCAGGGCCCTCTAAGCCAACTAATTAACTTAGATCATAAATAATACCTAGATGCGGTCAATTTAACTATCAGCAGTTTACAATATCAAAGTCAGCTAATTACAACAACTTTGTATCTTAACAATGAAGAACTGCTCTTTCAGTTTCACTGCCAAGTACAGAAAATACTTTAGCTGTATTTATACATGAAAATTAACTTCTGCAAAATGTTCATGTGACACCTGGGTGAAGAACTAGCCTAAGGTAAAGGGTGTGAAAATGCATTTTCTGATAATTTACTTTACGATGCTCACAAATCTGCAGGGTGGATAGACTTAAATGGCCTATTCAAGTAATGATTAGATTAGTATAGATTAACATTCTGTTCCATATTTGTAGTTTAAGCACTTTTGTAAACACTGGGTATCAATCTTTAGGGTAATCTCCCACTTCTTCTTCGTATCTCCAGACACTTAAATGCTTTATCATACAGAACAAGAACAAGACTTTGATCAAGTGACAGAAGATGATTAATTATGTCATGATTTCTGCACTGAGGCTGCTTTTAGACACATAAAGTGTACATTTTGAAAGCACTCTATGTAGCTAATAAATATATGGAACATGCAAGAAAAAAACTTCAACATGTTTTGCATGGAAAACCTGTTAATTTAACAAACAGGAAGAAGTACTTATGCCTGTTGATTTAAAGCAAACTGCTTCTAGGCACTTTCTGCTGACAGATTTTAGAATTAGGAACTGTCTTTTTCTGAAACCTCATTTTTACTCATTAAGTGAACAAGTTGGGGGTGGGGCATGTGTGATAAATTCTCCCTCTTTGCTTTGCACTGACTGAATGAACTTAAACTTTTTGAAGAATAGGCTGATTCAGCTGAAAAGTAAGTAACGGTCTATCTATGTTAGGCTGGGTTGCTGCTGCCAAAAGAGGTGGTCCTGGTCTCCTCCCGTCTCCGCCATGTCCTTTGTGTCACAGTCCCTCAACTGTTCCACTGTGATCCAGTTCAGGGAGTTAGTTACACTGGCAGAAAAAAATTCTAGCCCAGAGACGGGCAGGGAAGCAATGAACAGTTAAATGGGAGTCTAGCAGTTTATCTAAAAATAAAGAAAGGGGTGTTTCTGCTCAGATTTCATTAGAAGTAAACATGAAACACAGCATAAACTCATCTAGATGCAGTAAAAATAATACACGGGCAATACACGCTTGCTGGCAGAGTTGTAAGGAAAGTCAGAATTGGTGGATGCCTGGCTAGTGGTGTTGCCATTGCAGCTCACGCTAATCTAAACCAGGATGCTGCTACGCCTAGCACTGCCTCCTGCTCCCCGACCAAACCACACACCCTCCTTAGACAGATGCTTGAGCAACTGCCCAGCCATGGCATTCTCAAAAAATAATTTCTTCTCTTTGAAAGTTGGAGGAGGATTTCAAATTCCATCCAGATACCTGCTGAAATATGCAGCCCTACTCCTAACAGGTGTCCCTAACTCCTCTCTTGCATCAACCCTGGCACTCAGGCAACCTGGTTCACCATCCCATCAGCAGTGGGCTTGGGGAAAGCACAATTTTCTATTGTTTTTTTTTTTTTGAGTGAGGTTCCCCCACACCCCCCTTTCCATTTTCTTCTTTGATAGGGTAGGGAGGGAAGAGGTTGGATTGTTGTGGATTTACTCAGCCATCTGGCACACGTGAGAACCAGCACGAGATGAAATGGCCGTGGCACGGAACACAGCGGAGAGCAGAAGTGGGAGCAGACCTCCTCTTAGCAGCTGCCACCAGTTAAATTGGCTCCCTTTGTTACACACAAATTCACCATCAGCTAATGTTACACTGAACCACCAATAATCCCACCATCGAATATTTTTCTTATTTCAATTTGATTTAATTTTCATGGCTTCAGAGGAAGCTGCTCAGCACCCCTGGAAGCACTGCTTCACAGGTGGACAAGAGGAAAGCATTTGCACCAACACTCAAGCTCTGACCTGGGACACCTAGAGTCTTAAAACATTTTAGAGGGCAACTTGATGCAAAAAAAAAAAAAAAAAAAGCAGTATTAGTGCTTTCAGCACAGAGACCAGGGTCCTATTTAGACAAGCCTCAGCACACTTAAGTCACCCTAGAAACTGAGGGCTGTTTAATTTGTTCCAATGCTGCAAATGCCATCAAAAGAAAAATGCCCCTCACACACTCCACTTCCATTCACCTGCTGACTGATCTGCATGAAGGAATCAAGCCAGCTAAAATCCCTTTTTGGGGAGATGAGAGAATAGGGGGGAAAAGGGAAGTTAAAATTTAAAGCTAGGGCAATGGTTTGTTTTTCAGCAGTACCAGCCTAAAAGAACAAGAGATACTACTTTTGGTGGCACTTTCAGCTAACAGTTCTCTAAAATCATCATGCAAACCAGACCAGGAGTTCTTGTGAAGCAAGAGTGGACATCACATGGAGAAGACTTGAACAGGCAGGATTTTTGCAAGATATTTAAAATGTATGTATCTGAAAAAAAACTATTAAGCATGTCATCATCGTGTTCTCACTAACCACCACTAGTCTGATTATCACTCTCAAGCCTTCCTCCTTAAGGAAAATAAGTCAGGGGTAGGAGGCAGAAAATAAAGACAGTGGGGGGCAGAAGAATAAAAATTTTAAAATATATATATTAAAAATTACTCAGCACTACCAGGAGAGGATCTGTGAAGGCATCCTTCACTACAGGAAGTACACCAGCCAGTAATGGCACATATTTGTTGTTTTTTCCCCCCCTCTATTTTTTCCTTCATTACTTCACCTAAGGCATTTGCACTACTACACTCTACCTTGCACAGGGCCAGTGAAGCAAGTGGCACTGAGGATTTGTTTTGGAGCAGTGGCTTGGCTCAGTTTTTAATGTTTTGTTTCTAAATTGGACTCTAAAGCAACTGCTACTTCATAGTTTCTAAATACTCTACTTCATTCAAAGAAGTGCAGCCAACTGGATGAAGAAACAGAGCAACACTCTACACTGTGAAACACACAACAGTCAAAAAACTGGAAGACTTTTTCTTTTTTTACTTCAGCTGAAATTTAGGGAGAAGAATTAATCAGAATTTCATCTGCTAAATGTGAACCTCTGGCCCTAGTCCATCAGGAAGCACAGGGTACCCTGAGAACACCTCACCTCCTTCCCGCTGGCCCCAAAGGACAGGGCAATGCCAGCCTGCCCGCTGGGACACTGCAGCTCTCCACAGTAGCCCACCCAGGTGAACAAAGAGAGTGGCCACTGGGCTGCCCAGACATGCTCTCCCCACTCCCCCCCAGCAAAGGCTGCCAGTGGGGTAGAGTCACACATGGAAAACCACCCTGCACCAGAAGGGATGCCCCTCTTCCTTCCAAGCCACCAGTGCTCAGGCTTGAGTATTTGTGCTTGGCCCACAAGATGGCACTGATAGAAAGACTTTGCTCCCTCTTTTTCCCCTCTCTCCCTGCCTTCCTCTGCCACCAGGCTCACTACTGGCCCTGGACTCATTCAGAGGAGGACTGCCACCTACTGAAACATCACATCATCTTCCCACACAGCTGAGTTTCCCTTTCCCTCCTCACCTGCCCTCGTTACCCAGCCAGCTAGGTCCTGCTGGGTCCATCAGACAGGTAGGCATGGACTGAGGCAACACAGCTGAAGACAGTCTATTTTCAGGAAGGACACCCTGAGGTTTTCAGCACTACAATTTTCTCTGTTACCTAGCATTTTTCAGTATTTCCTGAAAAAAAGTAAAGACCTGGAAAAAGCCAGCAGTGTCAAAAAACCATGATGCTTCCCGCACAGGCAGACTCCAGCTCTCAGTAACACTGACAGGATCAGCCCAGCATCTGATGAAACATCTAAACACAGTTAACTACAGCGAAATAGAGGGTTCAAGCTGAAACATGTGAGAGCTAGAGCTATCTGGGTATTCAGCTGAACCGGTAAGAGAAGATTAACTCCCCTCAAGGAAAAGGAAAATTCACCATATTCTAATATGCCTTTTCCTTTCAATTAGAGGAAACGAGCAAGGCACCTTTCCTTCTCCTCTCATCAACGCAATCTTGCAAAATCAAGCCTGTGAAACCTCCTCTCCACAGCAAAATGCAGATCACCTTTCCCACACATGGCAAGACGTTTACAAGCAAGCAGAAGTCAGGAACAGTTGCAAAGCCGGAAACATTTAAGAAATCAGAGCAAGTCATAGAAGTGCTAGATTTTATATTGTATCATTTTCATATATCTGATTTATATGAGAGCTGGGGTTGTTCAGCCTTGAGAAGAGAAGGCTCCGGGGAGATCTTATAACAGCCTTTCAATATCTGAAAGGAGCCTACAGAAGAGCCAGAGAGGGACTCTTTACGAGGAAATGTAGCGACAGGACAAGGGGCAACGGTTTTAAATTGGAAGAGGGGAGATTT
>JAOXNO010000001.1:148429433-148444947 GCA_028565335.1 Limnodromus scolopaceus
AGCTTTATCTGTAGTTTGTTAAATGGCTGCAGTCTCCTCCTACCCCAGGACAGGGGCAACTTCACAAAGAGGGAAACCTTGACTGAACCAAGAGGAAAAGAGCTTTTTGGCCACATGACCCTGTGCTCTCTGCAGCCACATCCACGCTGCCTTCAGCTCAACCTCTCCCCGTGGAAGCCGAGCATAGTCCTTCCACGGAAAAGCAGCCGGCCCCACAGGCTTCAGGGTTGTAGCTTAACTTTACCACAGCCTAACTCGAATCCTGCGGGTATGCAAGCATCATTTCACAATAAGCTCATTGATTTCTATGAAGCAGCTGAGCAAACAAAGCATTGCCCAAACTGAGAGGTAAGCAGACCTGCAGCCCTGGACACTTCATTCTGCTGGAAAGGGGAAAGCCTAGCACAGAAGTGCACTGCAAGTGGCTGGAAGCTAAGGGGGAAACACATGTCCTTTGATTGCATGTTACACTTGGAAGTTTTCTTAAATGCATATATATATGTCAAGGTGCAGGCATAATCCATCTCCATAGCACAGGAAACTTCACATAAGGTTCACTCCAAACGATGCATTAAGCTGAAATCAAGGTAGTGCCTTCATGTACGTTTATACTGTATCAAAGGTATTTCTGACCCTGTGATACCACAAAAATTAAGAAGTACAACAGCAGGACAGGGTGAATCTGGCACAAAGAAATTCAAAACACATCACTATCACTTTCTAAACACAAAATTCAGATGAGTTTTAAATGAAAGCCACTATTTCATAATAGGAATTTGGTAGCAATAGGAGTTGAAGAATCTTCCTTTCCTCAGGCAAGCACACACCCTAACTCCCCCTTCCAAACTCCTCAGATTGTTTGATACTATGATAAACCACTGTGGGTTGAGTAATCCTTTTACTACACAAAAACTTAAAAGTGAACACCAAAGAATTCCTACATGGGTATAACAGCCTGAAGAATTATCTCAGTAAATTTGGATGAGAGAACCCTCCTGGAAGCATCAAGAGCTTCCTCCTTCTTGCATTGTTTTGGCTGGTTTCGCATTTATTGCTTGTTATACTTTTTGATTACTCTGATTAATTCACTTCTTAATTCCAGTAAGAAATCTCAAGCTGAGTTGATCATGACAATATCCCTTGTAGAAAGGGTTCCTGAGAATCCCATTAGTATTTCCATGAAGTTTCTTCTCGTATGCTCTCTTCTCCATATTCCTAATACTTACACAATAATTATATAGTTGCAGTGTATAACTTTGATTATTTGCATAACAATTGGGTTTGATCTCCCTTTACAGGTCATAATTCTTCATGTCTTTTTTGCACCCCCAATTTTCTTGGTTGCTCTTACTTCATCGAGGCCTTTCTTCATTCTGAGAAACCTTAAAATTACTTCTGGTCCCCAAACAAGAATAACCTCTAACAAGAAATCACAGTCAATCTAGATTTCTCTTAAAAGAAAGAAGTGTCTTGTCTCATAATGTAATCACGTGCACCATTTTAAAACCCCTTTTTGACCCAATTCCCCAACACATTAGGCACAGAAATCAGTAATTTTAAGAAAACCAGATATATGTAATACCATCCCGTAAGAGACTGCACATCACTCATAGAACACTGCGCAATATCTGGAAATAGGCCAAAAAAAGGGGGGTAAAGTCGGACATCTGATTAAACAAGGGCAAAAACTTCCAAGTAAAGAAGCAACAAGCAAAGAAAGCCCAAACCCCACAAATTGTCCTCTTTCAGGTCTAGAACTTTAAAATACATGCCAAGTATCATCTGTGAAACCTCAGCCCTACCAGCACTCTAATTCCCACTTTAAAAAAATCATCCTCCCTCAAAATAATAAAATAAGTTACAGTAAGTTTTAGAAATGCCATTTCTTCTCTCACAAAACAGGGGAAAAGACTTCAGGGGCAATGCGAGCAACGGGCTACATTTTCTCAGCTCTGTGGCTACAGTGGCATTTTTATCTAACAGGAGACAGAAGCGTATGGGTAAAGAGTTTAAAAATATCTCAGCATTTGTAGCCTGCTAAAAACTTAAAGTGTTAATGATCCCATAAAAAGAAGCAAACCTGTTGTTGCGGTTTAGGCCGGGTTGGCCAATGACAAGACGACAGATGCTCTCCCCCCCCACTTGCTCCAGGGAGAGGAAGAAGAGAGAGAAAGGGATTTACGAGTTTAGAAGAAAACTAAACTACTTTAATGAAATACTAATAATAAAATAAAAAGGAAATAATGAAATAGATACAATACATACAAAACCACATCAAGCTCCCAGGGAGATTTCACCTGGGAAATCTTAATGTGATTCTGGCAACCTTCTCCTACAGATGGCTGCGAAACACACTGAGAGACCCAAGCAACAAACTCAGAACTCCTGACAGAATCTCAAAGTGCAATTACGGGGGCCAAGCCCATGTGAAAAATCACACTTGTGGTATACAAAATCCTTTACATATGGTTATAGAAAGTTCAGGAGGGCAACCTCTCTTAGATCACATTTATAACCTCACAGACTATTCAAAATGTAACAGACCATAAATGCAAGCAGATCACAGGCAGGTTAAGTCCTCACATGCCTGGAAAATGGCAAATACATTCAGAGAGAAAGGGTAAACAAAATAAAATTAAAGTGGGGTCATACTCAAAAATTACTTAGCTTAATAAAGAGTAGATTGCATGTGCATAAAGCCAATGAAATGACGAGATTACATATTTTCCTCTCCCATATTTGGTTCATCCTCTTGCTTTCATAGACTAACACTGTTAGTTCATTAATAGGGGCTGTCGTCTTCTTATATTTCTATACTACTCCTAGTACAAAGAGGCCTCAGTGTCCAACTGGAACCTCTATGTGCTTTAGTAATGCAAATAAAAAAGGTTAACAGTAATTAGAAAAGACAAGGATTCCAGAGGGACCTCACAGATCCTTAATTAGGGACCAGGGTTCCACGGTGGAATCCAAAGAGACAAGCGGAAGGTAATACACAGAGCAGCAACAGTTTAAACCGCTGCTTCGTGGTTCAGAGACAGGTTCTGATTAAGATCTAATCTCTCAGGGAGTAGTTCTAGAAATCACAGATAGTTCAATGAGAACACTTACGTGATGCACTGCGGCTATCAAGGAGCACAGTACATCTTCTGCCATCCAGAAAAGATGGAGAACCATGTGTGATACAAATAGGTGGTACATAGCTAAATATTACATCCATTTTGATCAGTTTAGGTCTATGATTTTAATCAACAACAACAAATGCATAAAAAAAAAAAAAGGAGGCAAAGCAGAGACAGGCAGCATCAAGAAAAGGTATGACAGGGGCAGTCTTAGAAAAAATTTAAAAGTCTACCATTAGTTCATTGGACAGGGAAAGTATATGAAGAAAATAAGCAAGGAAGGTACAAAATAATGAGTCTAAAAAACCCCAACAAACAGTTCTTTGATTGCAATCAGTAAATATGAGAAATTAATAAAAAGTAGGAGACACCTTCAGCTACGCCTATAGAAAACTAGCTATTTACTTGCATTTATCTTCTCAACAAGTTGACAAAAGGAGTCAAAGGAAGAAAGGTGTATGAGGTCTTTAAATATAAATTGGAACCTCCCATGAGGGCAACAATTCAGAAGAGACTGAATGATAGCAGGGTTACTACAGATAAGTTAAAAAAAAGAAAGATATCAATCATTTATCTAGCACAACATGTAGTACGTATAACAGTCTTCCTACGTAGTGAGCCATATCTGTTACTAGAAAGCAGAAACTAACAGAGACCATAACAGGTAGCTGCAAACTAGCAGGCATGTCCAGCAGACACTTAAAAATGTCCTGTTCAGAAGTATGGCTGCCTGACCCTGAAGTTCAAAGACACAGCCCTCAAGTGGGGATACTAAGGGGAAAAGCCCGTAAAGAGGCAACCCTGCACTGTGAAGAGCACCGCAGAAGAATGCAGTCCCAAAGGGAGGTGCTGGAGGGACAGGGTGTGACAGAGGACAGCACCCTCATCCAATGTGCTGGATCATTTTTCCTGCACCCTGTTCATCCTGCCTGGAGCCTTTTACACCGCACCCGCTTCACAACAGGAACCAGTTTTCTCTCAAGGTTTCACACCTTGTACACCCAGAGCCTTACCACAATCTGCTCAGTAAAAATACTATAAATGAACAATGCAGCAAAGCTAATGAAAGAGTCCTGAGGATCACACTCGGTCCCACAGCAACTGTGTTTTCTGTCCAGCCCCTTTAAGTGGCTAAGGCACAACATCAAGGGCCACGGATCTTCCAATGGGGCATGGCGGCACAGAGGCAAACACCTCCTGTACAAGTGCTGCAGGAGGTGTTTGCCCTGGTTTGTCACCAGGGTTTGTGTTCAGGGACAGTCTGTACTGACTTGTCCCAACCAATAAAACCTGCTGCCAACAAACTTTTCAATAACAAGCCACACAGCAGTCACCGTGTGCTGGACACCTGCATTTTGGCACGAGGAAACCATCCTTTTAAAATGCAGCAGCAGGCAGTCAGACAGTAAGAGCTAGATCCAGTAGAAGACCAAAACTCTTACAGGCCATGCACTAAGGTGCCCAAATTTTAAATTTCCAGAGTTCATGCAAGAACTCACCTAGGCTCCACACACAGCACAAAAGAATCACACACAGAATCACACAGAGAATCTTAGTGGTTGGAAGGGACCTCTGAGATCATCGAGTCCAACCACATTAAAAAAAAAAAAAAAAAAACAAGAAACGGGAAGGCAGGTGCCCTAAAATTCTTTTATGCTGCAAAGGACAGCCAGCCTTGAAGTTAACCAAGAGCTAAGGCACAGTAAAAGGCAAAAGTAAGAATGCACCTATGTCCTTGACCCCATCCAGGACTTTCACACAGTGAACTGCTGTTGTGGTTTGGGCTGGGTTGGCCAATGATAAGATGGCAGATGCTCTCCCCAACCTCTCACTCCAAGGAGAGGAAGAAGAGAAAGAAAGAGATATATGAGTTTAGAAGAAAACTAAACTACTTTAATGAAATATTTATAATAAAATTAAAAGGAAATAATGAAGTGGATACAATATATACAAAACTGTATTAAGGTCTCAGGCAGACATCACTGGCAGCCACTGGGAAAGTTCCAGACTGGTCCCAGTGATGAATGGGAACTGGATTCCAGAACACACTGATTGGGGTCAAAGGTAGATGAACTGACAGGTTCCTCCTCAGTCATCAAAGAAAGCAAGCCATCGAGAAAGTACCCAAAGAAGAAGAGCCAACCTGACCCCTGGGATCCCTCAGCTTTTATAGTGAGCATAGCATGGGATGGAATCCTACCTTGCCATACCAGTCCCTGTACTCCATCCTACTATCTGTCCCACCTCAGACCACACAGCACCACCTTCCAAACCAGCAACTCCAATCCCACATTTAGCCCTACTCTTCTACCACACAACCTTATCCCACCGCCCTTCCTTTACTATCCAAAGGGCCATACCAACTCATCAGCCACAGTTCCATGCTCCCTTATCTTCCACCCAGCTATGGCACATGGAACCATGTGGTGGGTTGACCCTGGCTGGATGCCAGGTGCTTACCAAGCTGCTCTATCACTCCCCCTTCTCAGCTGGACAGGGGAGAGAAAAAATAATGACAGGCTCATGGGTCAAGATAAGGACGGGGAGAGATCACTCATCAATTACCATCACAGGCAAACCAGACTCAACTCAGGGAAATCAGTTTAATCCAACCAAATCAGAGTAGGGAAATGAGATATAAAAGCAAATCTTAAAACACCTTGCCCACCACCCCTCACTTCTTCCTGGGCTCAGCTTCACTCCTGATTTCTCTACTTTGTCCCCCTGAGTGGCACAGGGAGATGGGGAATGAGGGTTGTGGTCAGTTCATCACACGTTGTTTCTGCTGCTCCTTCCTCTACAGGGAGAGGACTCCTCACACTCTTCCCCTGCTCCAGCATGGGGTCCCTCCCATGGGAGACAGTCCTCCATGATCTTCTCCAACATGAGTCCTTCCCCCAGGCTCCAGTTCTTCATGAACTGCTCCAGTGTGGGTCCCTTCCACGGGGTGCAGTCCCTGAGGAACAGACTGCTTCAGCGTAAGTCCACCACAGGGTCACAAGTCCTGCCAGCAAACCTGCTCCAGCATGGGCTCCTCTCTCCACAAGGTTACAGGTCCTGCCAAGAGCCTCCTCCAGCATGGGCTGGTGAGGTCACAGCCTCCCTCAGGGGCATCCACCTGCTACAGTGTGGGGTCCCCCACAGGCTGCAGCTGGATATCTGCTCCATCATGGACCTCCATGAGCTGCAGGGGGACAGCCTGCCTCAGCATGGTCTTCACCACAGGCTGCAAGGGAATCTGCTTCAGCACCTGGACCACCTCCTCCCCCTCCTTCTTCGCTGACCTTGGTGTCTGCAGAGCTGTTGCTCTCACATATTCTCACTCCTCTCTCCAGCTGCTGTTGTGCAGCAGTTTTTTTTTTCCCCATCTTAAATATGTTATCCCTGAGGAGCTACCACTGTCACTGATGGGCTCATCCTTGGCGAGCAGCAGGTCCATCTTGGAGGTGGCTGGCATTGACCCTATTGGACATGGGGAAAGCTTCTAGCAGCTTCTCACAGAAGCCACGGGTGTAGCTGCCCCTGCTAGCAAAACCTTGTCATGTAAACCCAGCACAAACCAGGAGCACTTTGGTTGTCTGAAGACTCCTCCAGCTCTTCGAGTTCTTCCCCTGCACACATTCAGAAATTCTTGTCTGCTTGACCAGCCTTCATTAACAGCGACCTACATTCACACACACTGATGTCCTGCTTTAGCTGCTTCAGTCCCATATTGGAAATAGCCCTCAAAAACTAAGTTCAGCTAAGTTTGTAAAGGAAATTTACAGTTTGGTTAAAATGCCACCCAGCTCTGCGGCAGCCTTGATAAACTGGTTCTTTGAGTCTTACACAACAACTAGAGCCACTTTTTTCTTTAATCTGCCCTGTGAAAGCAATACTGTAAAACTGATACAGCTGTTTCAGTTCACCCTTTCGGATTTGCACCTGTATTAAACAATATTCAGGAAAACAGTACATTCTTTGCAGTGGAAGTACCGCACTTTTGTTACTCCCCTTGAAGCCTGATCAAATTCACATCGAAGTCTATAAACTGACTCCCAGGAGGTAAGTATGCGACCAAGCCCTGAGATACAAACACAGTAAGCTAAGGACACCAGGACATTCCAGACAGTACTTTTGTTGTCTCAAGTTTCCTTTAGTCACCAAACCCATGCCGTATTACCAGCCTCATGCTGTGGAGCTCCAGGGGCGCCAGCATTAGGTGCCTGCAGGAAGAGGTGTATTTCCCTGAAGTCAGTGAGTGAAAAAGGCCGATGAAGTGCTGCTCCAGGGGTGGGAGAAGCTACTGAAAGAGGTGTTCTGGGAGCTCCGCTCGCTGGCGTTCCCCTGCGAAGGGAGGCTGGTGGGTAGGGATTTTGCATCCCTTCTGATGGAAAGCCTGCATCCTTTTCCCCCGCAGCATCGCTGTCTCCATGCAGCGCGAGCTCGGGCTTCAGGAGTCCAATCACTCAGGGTTTGTTTACACTGGGAGAGCTCTGCTGCTAGATATGCTGGCATCGCTCCTCGGTGTGGATGTAACATATGCCAGAGAGGGAATTCCTCTGCCAGTCTAACAGTACCGCTTCCCCCAATGACATTAGCGAAGCCAACAAAAGCACTTCCCTGTCAGCGCAGCTGCACCATCAGGGGGAGGTATAGGATTTTCACTGCTTTTTCACTCCCTCCGTGTGTGAAAATACTCCGTAGGACAACCAAAGCCCTACAATGGAGACCTTCTCCTGGGCAAGCTGCCAACATCATCCGACGGCACTCGCTGCAGAGCCGGAAAATGGAGACCCGGACGGAACGCTCTTAGATCCGAGCGGCGTTTCGCGCGCCAGGAGGGGACTCTGCCCACCAGGTGTGAAAGGTCCATGGCGAGGCTGGCCACCCCTCCTCGACTTTGCAGTGCCAGCGGTGGGTGATGGCAGCAGCCACGTTATCCCGAGAGACGCGGGAAGAAGGGAGGTGGCTTTGCTCCAGGCAGCGAAGCCGAGGAGAGCGCGGGAGTGTCACACCAGCTGAGGATCAGGGAGTAAAGCGCAGCCAGCCAAGGTGCAAGACTGACGCTGCTTCCACACTGCCAGCTCACAGTATTTTTGCAAGCTTTGTCATGCTTGAAATGTTTTAAGGTTCCAGCTCTTCAAATCACAGCCGCTGGGTAACGACTAATTAAAATTGCTATTTCAGAAAGATGTATATTGAATTCCCCTTGGTGGTTGAAAGCCAGATTTTAAGTACATATATATATGTATAAATACACTTATATACATATTTAATTTGTAAACTTCAATTTTAAAGCCAGATTCCCAGTTTTTCTAAGGCTTGAATTACAAGCTTAAACACTTTCAGCTGAACGATGTGATGCCCTCAGCCATTAGCACACAGTAGTAACCAGAGGCAGCGTGCTGGTGGCATCCCCACAGCTATTCCTTTTCCCCACACTGACACAGCGTTTGGAGGATTGTCTGGGTAGCAGTAGGGCACCTGAGGGCTAAGGAATTGCCTTCTCTGTTGTCCATATTACACACAGACCTAGAAAGAACGTATCTAGAGACCGTGGAAAGGGAATTAATGAGAGTAAGACCAGCAAAACTACATTATCTTTCTGTATTTTCTCACAACAACAATTTAATTGCCAACAGTTTCCTTAATTTCCCCCTCTTCTCAGGGTCTGGCATGCCTTTATTTAATTCAGTCTAGACCTTTATGCATTAACAGGGTCTGATTTTCAAGGAAAAAGACAGCAAACATAGATACACGTCCCCTGCTTCCTCAGTGCACACAGGCAGACCATGCCTCTCTGGACAACATCCCAGTCACCAGAATTACAGAACCAGTGCATAGACAGGAAAAGCACGGGCAATCTCCTTCAGTACGCTGAGCACCCCTGCTCTCACAAGGCGCTAGGAGTAACGTCGTAAACAACGATGTGGCCAATGACAACTCCGTGACAGGACCGAACAATCCCATACAAAGCTCACATTAAGACTTAGGAGAACAGCACGTATTCTGGGAAAAAGGCACCCTTAACGACTTTGCTTGGGATAACTTTCCCCCAGCGCTTGGCTTGCCCTCACAGTGCTTCCACCCTGGAGCAACAGCATCCGCACGCACGCCGGTGCTCCCCAAGCACGCAGGCACAGCTGCCTGGCAGGGATTATTCTTGCCAGAAGCACAGTAATCTCCTTGGGAGGCTCTACGTAAGGACTGCTGCTGGGGGTGGGGGGGGCAGCATGGAGAGAGCATATGCACATTAAAATGCAGATTTTGCTTCCTGCCTCCCAGGTCTAGTCCTACAATGACCTTCTGTTGCTGCTCTAATACTGGCACCTGCAATACCTTCCCAACGGATTTCAGTGAGCGAAGGCAGGACAGTCCTTCAGTTCAGCCAGGCAGTCCCCGACAGCCTCAGCAGGGCTGCAGGGGCAGAGCCATCCTGCCAGAAGTATTTCCCAAATTCAGATTGCTCAGGGACAACCAGCGCCTGGCAACTGCTCCCTGAGGCGTGACCTCCGCACTTGCTGGTGGGATGCTCACCACAGTTCCTGAGCTCTGCCAAGGCTCCACAGTCAGCTCACAACCAGTGTTACACCCTCTGCAAAGGTAATTGGCTACAAAAATCACTGCTTATTATTACCTCTGGCTCCCAAACACCTTCCCTTCCTTCTTCCCTTGCAACACTTGGAACACCACATTCAGGTCACACCTTGTCACAACAGGACAGACGCACGCGGCCCTGATACATCCGTGTGAAGTCAGCGACAAGGGAATATAAACCTCCCTTCGCCGGAGCCGTAGGGGTTTGTACCCATCGCGAGGACCAGGCTGGCGAGACGGCTGCCGCACATGGCAGCCCCAGCCCTCCTTTCGGGGACTCTGACTCTTCGGCAGCGCCTGCGCTCACACACAGCGATTCATTTGCCTTGCGGGTCACAAAGAGTTAACTTCTTCCTACACTACAATTCAGAAGGCCTGGTTTAGCCAAAGACTTCCATCATTAAAAAGAGAATGATACTAACATAGGAGGTATTTGTAATAAGAGCCTGATCTTTGCTGCCATCAGTCCTGATTGCTATCCCAAGTAACATCGACACCGGTGCCCCATCCTCCACAGCAGGGAAGGAAGTTTTCTTCCACCGAGTCTCAGCCAGCAAGAGAGAGCCGTATTTATTTTCCCGGGGCCATCCTCATGCCTTGGGGATGCAGGAGCACCGAGGGGAGGGGGCTGTGTTTCGGGTCAGCCTCCCACGCGCAGCAAAGCAGCTCCTGGGTTGTTTAATCCTACGCTCCCCCGGTGGAAGGGCTGGAGATGGTCTGTTTGACGGAGACCCAGCCACACTTCCCCATCCCCTGGCTTCAAAGCACTGAAACAGCTGCTCTCGCCCCCTTCGGGAGCCCCTGACAGGAGATGCCGGGGGGGGACACCACAGGGTGCCAAATGGCTGCTGCATCGCATCCCCCCCCATGCATCTTCCCTATTTTCCCTGAACAGAACAAAGCTGTCCTCCAAATGATGCTTTCTGTCGAACAGCTGACCAAAAATGAAAGTACAAACAGAACTTAATGGAGCGCGAAGCATCATATGACAAGGAAAATTCCCGCTCCAGTTCTGATCTCTGTTTACAACGCCAAAAGTGGGTCAAACTGGTCTGCGATGGAGGAATCTGTCTGGAAAAATGATCTCTGCAGGGAAAAGCATCTAAGCGGCTGACAACTGCACTGCAACGCTTCCACGGGGATCCTCTCCCCTGCCATCAAAGTAACTCAATTTTACAGCGCAGGGTCGAAATCCTGTAACTTGAAATCATGGCTTTTCATTCAAACGACTTGAATTTGGCCATCCCCTATCCTTTAGAGCAGATCAACTGACCAACACGTTTCAGTAGGGATCTCTGCACTTTAAGAAACTAAGACATGGCTGGGTTTGGTCAGGGTTGGGGGAAGCTGTTGTGGGTTTTGTTGGATTTGTTGTTTTGGGTGCTTTAGTTTTTTTTTAAGTAACTGCTCTTCCTTTTATTCCTTTCCCATGTTTGGGATAAGGTCACTGAGCAGTACCACCACGCTGCCTAACCCAACTATTGTGTTCTACCCTGTCATGCTCTCTCTCAAAATGCAAAGGAAACATAATGACATTACATGCGAGCCCAAAAATGAGAGAAACAGTCTGTAATAACATTAATTTCCAAAGTATTTTCATTCAGAGTTTTGGCATCTGGTGAATTTAGTATCTGTCCTTTGCTGTTGTTCAAGACAGAAGAGGACTGTAATGTAAACAAATTTAGCCAAAACTTCCTGGCAAGAAGCTTTGTATGTTACTCTGTGCAAGGATGGTATACAAATACACAACAATCTAAAGGAAGAACATACTAACCAGCCTTGAAACCCATTAATTTGTTTTATTGACTTAAGAAAAATCTGTTATTTGACCTTCAAGCGCTTGATTCCTTTTATGGTCACACAACCTTTATTAAAAATCTTCTTCTAATTATTCTCAGGATACCCAGAGGCTTTAAAAAGCACAAAATGCCAAAAAAAAGTATTATTACATTCCTGCACATATTGAATCCTCTTTCTAAACAGTTCTTGAAAGAAAGAAATGCATTTATAGCCTTTTCTAGAAAAAATCTTTAAAAAAAACCTGATATACATTCCTTCTTATTTATAATTTGTATTTTTTTTAATGTTCTCTTTGGTATTAGTTATTACTTTATATTTACAGAAGAACAAGCTCTGTGGGTCTTCAAAGAGTCTGCTGATGTCAGATATTTATAGAAAGTTATGATCTCAAATGATTTTAAGAACTAAAACAGCCTACATCTGTGGGATGAGCCCTCTATCTTTTAGATTTCAAAATCGCCCAGTTTGAACTGGAAACAGTTTCAGGACAAATAAGGAATAAAAGGGCTCATGTTTAAAATGCACTCAGTATAAAAACATACAATACAAGTAGCAGCCAAAAAGACATTGAAAAAAAAAGTAATAGAATACCGGGAAGGATGTAAATTTTGTATGTTTTAATTAGGAAAAAAAAAAGGAAAAAGAAAAAAGAAAAAGCTATTATGGAAATAGCTCAGACTTATAACGGGTAGCTGAGAGCATGAAAGTAGTACGTACTCTGAGTCTATAGAAAAGGAATATTCACAAAGTTGGATGGGAAAATGAGTTCATGAGTCTCTCAGACACATCTATGAATTGGAAAGAGCAACATGAAAGGCCCGCAAAAATAAGTACAGTTCCCCTCACAAAAGGTAAAAAAAGCCTAAAAAAATATTAAAAATGTTAAAAAGGGTTATTTCTCCCCAGACTTTAACTAAGCTGAAGCCGGAGGAGACGCACCAGGTCAGCAGGGACCTCCGACGGCCGCCCGTCCCAGCGCCCTGCTCGACGCGGGGCGAGCTCGGGGAGGTGGGAGGCTGCCAAGTGCCAGCTCTCCTCCCTCCCTGGACGCCGTCCCAGCCCGCACACCACCCCACACAAACCCCACACCTCCAGCTCCCTGACAAGCCCACCCCCGGCTCGGTGGCGAGGGAGGCTGTGGGGAGCCGTGCCCCTCTGCAAACCCTGCGCCGGGTGCGGGTGCCGCGGGGGGAACCCCTGCCCCAACATCAGAGATGCTGGCTCCTCTGACGTGAAAGGAGACAGAGAGCCTCTCGTTTACACCAACGCAGACGCTCCCAGTGGTACCGTACCCAGAAGAGCATGTTGTGAGTTGGGAAACGCTGTTCTAACGCTCATTTCTGTCATGCTTTTTAATTTATTTCGTTGTTTGGTAGAGCCCACTTCCCAAATTGAGTTCAGAACCCCATTTTACTAGGCTCAAGAGGAAAGACCTTTTCTGCCCCAAAGCTCAGGACCCGAAGCCCAAGATTTTGGAGAAGTGCTCAGAGAGGGTGCCTGGAGCGGCACGGTGGGACAGGCTGCCAAGACCCTCCTCAGGCTTGGTGCCAGCAGGCAAGAGAGCCTGGGGACAAGGAGGCACAGGCAGACCCTGCCAGAGCAGGTGGGTGCCACCAGGCAGGGGATGATCCCCACGCTGATGGGGCTCCCTGCCCTCAGCCCCACCTCACAAGCATCACCCCGGACAGCAGAGCAGGACGTTTACCTGCTCCAGAGATGCAGTTTACAGCCTGGAGCTCAGTTTGCACCTCACGTACCACGGCCATAAAGCCTCAGCGCCCCAGGAAAGGACATATGTCCTCTTCAGCTCTACTGTCCAAACAGCCACTTCTGGGAAAATGGTGGCAGGGAAAGCTGGCGGTGGTGGCAGTGCCTTCAGCTGTCCCAGCTAGCTCCACTGGTCACCATGGTGGACCCCGAGTTACCCACGCTCACACCACCACCAACTGCTGCCCCCACTCTCATCCCTTCGATCGCCCATCGATAGCGCCACGGGATCCTGGGGGGTTTCCGTCTCCCCATACTGCCTCCTGACTTGTTTGTGAATTTAGGGGGGCAGGAATGACCCACCACATCCAGGAGAGTGGGACCCCAGGCCAGGGCCAGGACCTCCATGCTACAGCGCGACACAAACCCGTAACAACCCCAGTTGGTGGCCAATGGAAGAACTGAAGGGAGACAGCCCACTCCAGTGCCCTACCAAGCTCAAAGCCCTGGGTTTCAACTTCATGGCTCAGGGGACTACATGAAAAAGAGCCACAAAAAGGTAACAAAAGCCCACCGTCAGCGGGCTCCAACGCACAGCATGGTCTGCCAACCGCAAAAAGGTGACAAAAATCAGAGTTATCTTCAAGCAAAGAGTTTCCTTCATCAGCGTAGCAGGTGACCTTCCTCAATCTTCTCTTCAACCACCTTGCACCGGCTCACAAGAAAAGTTTTGCCAAGCCGCGGGCAGCTACATGCGCTGCGCTGTGGGACACCACGTGAGACAAGGACATCGTCCCAGCTCTTGGGGGCACGGCATCCAGAAATCAACACACACCCCCACACACACCCACACACCCCTCTAGCTGAGCCACGATGGGAATTACTTACGAACGCACCAAACACAGAAAAGTTACCTGACGGAGTACGTTGTCTTCCAACGTGAGGCAGAACAGGGCTGTAACGTGTTTTTTCAACCCGAAAAGGATGAGATTTATTTTGTATCCCCCCCCCGGCTCCCCAAGCAGCAAAAGATCCAAACAACGCTAAAAAGAGCCTTCAAGAAAACTAAGCGTCAAACGCTAAGGTGTCCTCCGAGGGACTGGGAGGGATGATCCAGCTGCATCACCCCCCGGGCGAGGTGAGGCACCCACCGCCCCCCCAGCTGCGCAGGCAAGTTTGCCAGCCGGCTCCCCGCACGCCAGAAAAGCTCCCTAAAACACCGAACCCCCCTCCCAAAAAAAAAAAAATTAAAAAAAAAAAAGAACAAACCCCAAAAGCTTCTCCCATGCACGTCCACACTTGGAGAGCGGAATATTATTATTATTAATTTTTAATTTCAAGCACTTAAAATCCTGGCCTTGAAGGGGAAAGCCCCCTTCAGCTGACCGCTCCCCGCTCTCCCCCCCGCCCCCCGCCTCGGCCCCCAACCCTTTGCAGAAGGGAGACCCGGCCCCGCCGGCCTTTCCCTGCGGGAACGGCTGGAATTGGGAGAAAAAAAAGGAGACGGGCGAAGGACGAAGCCAACCGACCGGCAATAAACCCACCGCCGGCGGGGAAGGCGAGGCCGGGCCCCCCTCACGCCGCGCCATTTCCCCGCCCGAGGCACCGCGGGGGAACCCCGCTGCGGCCGGGAGACCCCCCACCTCAGCTACGGGGGGGGCTGCCGTGAGGGGAGGGCGGCAGCCGTTATCCCCCTCCCAGCACCGCACCGTTCCGTGCGGCTCCGCCAGGGGAGGGGCGCGGAGGGCGGCGCGTCCCGTCCCGTCCCCCCGTCGCCGCCGCCTCCCTCTCCTCCTCCTCCTCCACCTGCTGCCGCTGCGCCAGTCGCCGGCTGGGGGGAGCCGCCCGCCTCATCCCCGCGGGGCCCCTTTGTGCTGCTGCCGCCGCTGCCGCTCCAGAGCTGCCCTCAGCCAGGCGGCGGCTGCCTCAGGGCCCAGGCGCTGCGGCCGCCCCCGGTCACCCCGCGGAGGGAGAGACTTCGCCTCGCACCCCCCCTCCCTCCTCCTACACACACACACACACACACACCCCACCGCGCTCCGCCATTGCTGCGCGGGCAGCGGCGGATCGACGCCTCGCCGCCCCCCGAGGAAGGGCTGGGAGCCGCGGCGGTGAGTGGCGGGGCCGCCGCCTCGCACCGCGCCGGGAGCCGGGGCGGTGAACGCCGCCGCCCGGGGTGGGGGGTGGGCCGTTGCCCCCGTGAGGGGAAGGCCGGGGAAGCGCCATGGCGGGGCGCGGCGGGAGAGGGGCGAGGGGTGCCCGGCGGGCACGGCCTTTTTAATTTGTTTTAGAGAGCTTTGTCGCGC
>JAOXNO010000001.1:148451644-148482806 GCA_028565335.1 Limnodromus scolopaceus
ATTCTGAAGTACAGGAGGATGGAAGGGCTCCCATGGGATGGGAAAAGGGAGGAGAACACAGCGGTGCTAGAGGTTCTCGGTCAATGTATTGAGTAGGAGCAACAAGATGTACAACTCTCCCATCAGCGTATTTATAGTAACATTGCCACACTTTATTCCCAGTCCAAATTTTGAGGCAAGAGGAAGAGGACTGAACAGGTAATTTGATGGGGGTGGTTAGCTGGTGAGGTTTGCAAGAGGATTCTTATTCGCAGTTGTATGAGTGGTCAGCATACCGGGGCCGTGTGGCAAAACTATAAAACTGGGTCGGTCCCAATTGACATGGAAAATCGCCGTCCCACACAGGTGTTACCGTCTGCTGGGTCACCTTTACTATTTGTCGGGTGCAGGGGCTGCACTGGCCGGTACTGGCAGCGGGGAATCCCCAGGGGAGGGTTTGGAGAACCTGCTCCCTCTGGCAGCCTGGCAGGCAGCAAGGCTCAGCGCAGCGTCTGTCGGCTTAACCAAGCTCTCAAGTGCTCTCCGGACTATTTTTGCAGCAGACCCTGTGAGTTGATGGAGCTTTTTATTTTTAGTCCTACAGTACGATTTGTTGGCTGTGTCTATTTCCTATGCAGCAGGTACTGAAGTGCCAAGGCGATAGAAGCCTTTAAATGATCCGTCAATAAATGTTACAGTCAATAAATGTCACCATCTGCCTTACAGTTAGCATCTGCACTCCTCCAGCCCTCATGATCCAATATTTATGTTGTATCCATTTAGTTTCTAGACCTTTGTATCATCACTGGTTCACTTCAGATTTTCTTCTGACGCTCTCAGTCAGCAGCAAGATGTTCTCCAAGTGCTCCTTTTGAAAGAAACCAAAAACAAAACAAACTCTTCCAGCACAAGCCCTGCTGAAGGCTTACCTAACTTTACCTCCTGAGATTAGAGGGTTTGCACAGGTGCTGGCTACCCAGAGGAGGGCAGAGGGCCAGCAGGGAAGCTGCTTGCTGCCCCGTCAGACAGGACAGACAGACGGCAGCAGCTCAAATCTTGTGCTTCGGTGCAGAATCTCCGGGCACCTCTGGCTTCTCTCTTTTTTGCTGATCCAAAACTGCAGCCACCAAACAGAGATGGATTATGGTGATGGTTATTCAGCTCAGTCCCTCTGCCTTTTTCTCTTTAAGGTCCCGGTGTTTAAGAACAGCAGTCCTGCGTATTTTTCCTCAGCTTTTCTAGTCCTATTTGCAGTGATTATCACTTTCAGTGCTCTTAATTTTGGCCAAATAAAACTACAAAGTACACTCTGAGAAGCAGTTTACCAAACAAGGTATTCCAAAGGCATTGAATCCTGAAGACCTACAACTTCACAAGAGCCAAGGTGCACACACAGAGTCCCACCCCAGTTCAGCAGAGAGGAGAAATAAGTCACTGACATGATGGATTTCCTAGGATTCACAAGCTTAGATGACTTCATCATTCAGCAAACAAACCATCTATAAGGTCTGCCCTCATATGCCATATGCCATATTTTCCTATGCCATATTCTTCTGGCATATTTCAGGTGTAATCTCACTGAAGTTATTACCCCATATAAAAATGCCCCTTCTAAGAAGAGCGTCAGGCTTTCATTACTCAGTGGCCTTACGTTAAACCTTGTGTTTCCAACAAAGTAACGGGATATTCCTGCTTTTGAACACAAGAACTGGATTATAAAACACTGTAAGAACCCTGGGCTGAAATTGTTGTCTCTTTTTTCTTTGTCCATGTTTGCTATGCTCCCAGCGGAGAGTTCCTTTATTCACATAAAGAATATTTTGAAAGGCAGCTCTGCAGTCATTGTTTCTGCATCTCTCAGCCAGTTTCCAGAAGGTGTATTCCAGCTCCTTATCAGCTATAGCTACAAAAAGGAAAGACATTGCATAGGTAAGATAAAATCTGTTTTTAAATTAAGCAAAATAAGGTTTTTAGTGTTTGCCTTGGATTTTCTAGGGCACCCTCAAAGCACTGAAGATTTCTCTATGTGATGCGATGATATTTATAAGCCTGTATTATATTAATCAGTCATTGATATAATGGATTGACTCTATACCTAGGTATTTTTCAATCTGGAGAGTGTTCAGTCCCACCTCTGTTAATAATCTCTATCTGATCAGTGAAACAGACGGTGATAAAAGCTGTGTAAGAAAGCTTCCTTCTTTACTAATTGGACGAGACTTGGAAACCAGAGGCTTTCCTGGGAGCATTGCCTATTTTCCTCATAATTATTTGCATATTCAGTTCAACAGCAAAACAAGTCTATAATTGTTCAGTTCAGAAACGAAAAGCTTCTTATCACGTATGTCGGTCAGAAAAAAACATGTGCGATTGCTACACCGGTGCCAAATCATACTAAATTAGTACTACCTGCACTAATTTAGGATTAGGAAGTGTATTAAACAATAACTTAAGAAGCAAAGGATATTAAGGGAAGGAAACTGGCCGGAGACATTGTTTAATGTATCCTTGTTAGTGCAGGGAAGAAATTTTCCACTGCTCAACATGTAAATTATATTCACAGTCTAATCGCACCAATTGAGGCAATCTGAGGCAATTTAAACATTCAGAAATGTTTTGTAACCAATTTATATTTGATAAATAACTCACAGCAGTATTGACATCAGCTTTAAATTTAATAATATGGGCGGGGTCAGACTTAAATGTGAGCCTCCTGCTTTGATGTCTGACATAACTCTTGTACGCAGAGATCCTCAAAAGCTGCTTGGCTGTGCTGCGTGTGGATTGAATGTCACGGCTTAATGCCACGGGGAAGAAATAGCACCACCAAAATAACTTGAGCTAGCTATTTAGCCTTCCAAATATATACTACGAAATGAGACAAAGCCTGCAAAAAATGGTGGGGTGTTGGTTAAAAAAAAAAAAAAAAAAAAAAAGGGCTGAAATTGAGTGTAGTCCTTGAGATTCAAACCCACGTTGTTTTCTCATCATTTCGTCCCATCCAAACTCACAGGACTGCCTGGGCCAGCAATGATTAGTATAACATCCTTATATTCCAGTATCTACACTTGTGTCTACTGGTCAAGTACTGCTTGGAAACGGGGTTATTTAATTAGTTGATATAGAAGTCAAACACCAAAGTTCATGCTCAAGCAAATTCTCACTAAGTAACCAGGCGATTTACATGAGAGATGAGCGATGAAAAAATTCAAAGCCCGCTTCTGGCTCTTCTTCTATCCTAAATTTCAGTACAAAACAAAGGGGAAAAGTACTGGTTTAAACATATAGTATGAAATCTCATGTTATCTTTCATTCAAGACATCATTGCAGCAGACAAATTTCACGTGTGGCAACTTCTGCCTGCAACTTCTGCGGATGAGAACAAACCCTGCTATCAAATCCGTAGCTGAATAACATTTAAAAGGTAACACCCTGTTTTCTTGGGTGCAGTTTCCCAGGCTGTGGAGTTGATCATAGAAATCTGTATAGAATGAGCACGGACAAAGAATACAGACTTTCACTGGGACTACTCCGTCTTTGACTTCAAGCTCAGACAACTCAACCGACGTGGCGCAGATGTGGTTGAGCCACCAGAAAGCAGATCTTTTCACAAATGGGCTCCCCTGCGCCAGTTTCAACTTCTTGTTCTTGGCATTAAAGCTGTTCAGAAGCTGACTTCAAGCTTGGGTTGTTTTCTACACCAGCTAGGAGAAAAATGCAATCAGCCACTGTCGTGCCTGTACAACTGCAATGCTTTTGCTCAAACCAACATAAAAGTAAGTCTTTTGAACGCATCTTCCACACAGACATGAAATATTTCAAGAGAAAAGGCAAGCATTGCTGTTTCCTGTCTTTCATAACGTTCTGAAAGGGCAAGTGAAAAGTCAGAGACATCGTCCACTATTTCCTTAAAAAAGGAAGTGGACCATTGACCAGCTCCGATAAGGGAGCACCACTCCGAATCTTCCAGGAAGGATGCTTCTCTGTTGCTACAGAAGGCTGATCACGTACCACCACGTGCCACTGCACTGTCCTGTCATGTGGAGATTGGGTCCAGAGACTCACCTGGGTACGGAGGATGTGCAAAATGACAAGAGAAACACCGATACAAGGAAGACTGTTTTCCAGGCTCCTTACCTCATGCTGTTGAATACCAGTCTCATTTTTCCCAAATTAAAAGCCGATGGAGAGAACTCCAAGGGGAACTTTATAGGGATGTTTCTTCCTCACTCTCTCCTCTTGATTTTAATGCATGAAGAAATAATTCATGTCCAGGGAAAATTGTTCTGAATCTCCCTGGATTTTGAATATTGATGTAAATGAAGGTTGGTCTTCATATAGAAGTTGCAACAAATTATTAATTTAATAAATGAAACATTGTGTTTAGACCAGAGCTAAAAATTTTGCATACATGAAAAATAAGCAGTGAAAATAATAAAGTCATGTATATTGCAATAACTTGAGGTCTTTATTTATGCTCTTTCAGCTAGTATCCGAGTTTCTTCAAAGGCTTAAGCCTTTGAAGACTCCAGCTGGTGAGAATTATGAATCAAGTAGTCCAACACCATATACACTTTATATTTAAGAATTACATGAAAACAGTCCATAATGCATTTGACTTAAGCAACAGAGTGACCACAGAGTGACCCTACACTTTTTATTCAGTCCCTGAGAAATACACTGAGATCCTTGTCTAAACACCTGTAAAAGCAGGTCTTCTACAGTAGTAATGAAACATAATTAGTTATTGGGTGACAAAGTTGGATAGTCTTATACTCATGGAAAAGAACTTTACTCCTCAAAAAGACTCCTCCTATCTGAGGAGCAGCTACTGTTCAACAAAATAAAAAGATTAAAATTTGAGTCCAAGACATTTTTATTGCAGACTCTGATTTTACTTTTTAATTTTCAAACCACAAAACAGATTATTTGCTTTATTTTCAAGTACATTTTAGGGGTGTACTTATTAAATGGTAGGAGTCTGCCTGAAATATATACATACAAAATAACCTAATGCAATGAGAAAGAGAAAAGATGGCACATCATGCCTGCAGGACTGCAAAGCTGGGTATAATTTAGCTTCCTCTTCCAAAAGGAAAACAAAAACGCAGAAAAACTAAGCAAACACACTCTGAAAGAATTCAACCTTTTGTAGTCAAAATTTGTACTAGTAAAGGTCTGTAAACACAAGAATCTCACATAAGCAAATTCTGCTTCAATAAAGGCATTTAATTGTTTACCGTAAATTACAGCTGTATACATTTTATTCACCATTTCAAGCCAAGAAAAATCTTGTTTCAAGTTAAAGAACCTAAAAATGACTGTCAAGAAACGTTCACTTTTAGACTATGAACTTTGACACTGCCCTTTAGTCATAAGTCTAAGAATAAAATAATAAAAAAAACCAAACCCCTATGTGCTACGACTGTATTTCCTGTGACATGTGTTCACAATTGAGGTATTTCACTAGCACAGGATGTGCTCAGATGAAACGGAAATTGCCCCTCCGTAACAGCCAGTTGAGCTCCCAAAATAAAGTATAGATGAGTTTGCTGAACACAATGCCATTAAGCCTCCGCTTTCTTCTCAGGCAGAGAGGTATTAATACACTGGCAGCAGGAGTGCTGCAACTAATCTGAATATTTGGTTAATATTACAGAAAGATATTCTAGAAGAAATTGAGATCTGCAGACAGGTATTCCTTTAAAGGCTTTAGACGATGGAAGCCTCAAACGGATGGATTTCCATCCCAGCCATTAGAAGCGTGTGGCACTGGTAGCACAAAGGAGTGAAAAAAGCTGTTTGAGGGAGGCATTCAAATGGGTGCTGAACTCTCCATAAAAGTTACAAGTGTGGGGACTAAGCAAAAAATATTGCTCGTTCGGAAGAAAACTCATAGAAACAGCCTGAAACAAAAGGGGGGAAAAAAATCCCCAAGTTTTAAATCCGTACAGAAACTTTCTCTCAGCTACATTAACCCCCTGCTGCCTCAAGTCCTCAGTGTTAGAGTGTAGCCAGCTGGCCAAGGAAAAGTGATTATTCCTCTCTTCCTTATCAGGCTGGTTTTCCCCCTTGAAGGGCTACTTCTGGAATAGCACATCCCGTCCCGGGCTCCCCAGCACCAGGGGCTCGCTGACAATCCGGCCGCAGGGCCACGAAAATGGTCCAGGGGCTGAAAAACACCGCAGAAAAGGAGAGGCTGAGAAAGCTGGGTTTGCTCAGCCTGGGAAACAGCTGGCTCCATGTATCTCATGTAAAGGAGATCACACCAGACACTTCTAGTTATTCAAAACCCGACTAGAAAAAGCCCCGCATAAGCCTTGCTTTGAGCCAGGGGCTGGACTAGAGACTTCCAGAGGTCCCTTCTGACCCAAGTTATTCCATGATTCTGCTCTGGGATTATGTGAGGTGAAGTGATCCAAGTCCACCTTGCAGAAAGGGCAGACATTTCACCATTGGAAGCTGGCCATGGAAGGAGGGTACTACCACCAAGAGCTACCTTCTAGGGGCAGACTAGTCAAACTCTCCACTAGCCAGTAGCACCAGCTGTCTAGCTAATTGGAAGCTAAATCTTCCTGATGGACAAGATATAGAGCCCTGCTGCCAAAGCTGTTTCCCTGGAAGGAATGGCACCTGCACAAAATCGTCCAGCCTGACATCCCAAAACCGGAGGCAAATGTGAGGGACACCTACCTGCTTTTCAGCTGGAGAGCATTTTTTATACTGGAAAGCTGAAAATGGAAATCAGTATTAAAAAAAACAAAACAACAAACCAAAATGAAGTATTTAAATTCTAATGACTTAGCAAAAATTCTTCATGTACTGGCTTTAGAAATCTTGTGTCTTTACCAGTATGAATAAAATAATCCAGCTAAAATATAAAAGCAAGTTTTGATGATTCACTATCAAGAAGTTATTTGATGTGAACATTCTAACTTGTAAGTACTTGAGGCAAAAATGAAAGAATGTTAATACCAACAATATGTGCTAATAAAGCGACCAATAATAGCAAGGGGAAAGTGAGAATGCAAGGCAGGAACAACAGCACAGTACACAAAATATGTGACCTGTATGAAAAGATGGAGCAAATCTTCAAATACATAGAAAGGTTATTGCAAACCAGATGGAAATAATGTGTTTTCCATGTCTGTGATGCATGAAATGAGAAAGAACGGGTTTAAAGCGCAGCAAGGCAAATTCAGGTTGGACACTGGGAAATGTCTTTACAGCTTTTCTGGGGTGGTACTGTAACCTTAGCATTGTTAGCAACCTTTAAGAAAACATGAGACAAGTATCTGTCAGAAGTGATATATCTACACATGTTCCTGCCTGGCAACAGGAAGATGCACTAGATGAACTTTGATGTCCTTTCAAGCCCAATGATTTAATACAGAAGCTTATATATATCAAACATGGGAATAAAAAAATACCACTACGTCTAAATTACAGTCTAAAATACAATCTGAACTAGAACCACAGCTATAAATGAAAGATCAGTAATCAATGAGTTTTAGAGAAAAATAGCTAATCGTTCCTTGCGATGGTATTTGCTAACTGAAATGCATAGTAATCACCTTGATGTTAAAAGAGTTATATAGGAATAAGCTCAAGGCAGTTTATTACTCAGTAGTGAATAAGCAGATGAGACAGCAGCCAGTTGTCAAATGGAGCCTCCATGACTATGACTTAAGACCTGACCTGTGTTATGGAGAATGTCAGACTAAATAATCATCACTCTCACCTCTGATCTTAAAACGCAGGCATAAACCAGGATTTCTCTTTGGTCATCCAAGATCAGAAAGACTGAAAAAATTACAGTGATTGCTTATGATTTCCCAGGATGAGAGGCTGCATCCACAAGAAGGGCTCTGATTTACTCCTCAAGAATTTTCAGGGAAACAAAACAAAACAGAAGAATCCCAATTTGTTAGCAGAGCCTTCAAGATACAAAAACCAGCAGCCCAAGAGGAACCTCCAGGTGTTAGCAAGAGGCCCCATGATTTCTATGGCAGCATGATCCCAGGCAGCCGGCATCCTTTCTTCCTTCGCTTCCTCGCCGCTATTTCAAGAGGTGACCTCATCCATGTAGCTAATAAAATGATAAAAGCTCAAAAGCGTGGTATGCTGAGCTCACTGATGTTCTTAGCTCTGTCTCTTCATCATTACTTTCACAGTGCCTCCCCTTACCAGTAAGTGAGCTCGATGAATGGGAGTTAACTTCATTATATGTCTTCGCCAGAAGCGGCTTCTGCTTCCTGTCACATTCCTGGCAGAGAAAGGCTCTCCCCAACTTTAACTGCAGAGTTCAGACCGCTGTGTGCATGCAGATTTTATTAAGGCAGTGGACTGATTCTTATCACTCCACACAGAATGATTTTACACATATATGCGTGTAACAGCAGCTAAAATCAATATAGCCGCCGCATGATGATTTTCTTAATTCTGTTGTGGTGTAATTGTCCTTCTGAATTTCAGCAAAGGACAAAGGCATCTATACAAGCCATTAAAAATCAGTGTTGAAGGCTGCCCTGGAGTAAATAAATAGTAACAAATAAAAAAATGTTTATATAAAGGTCTCACAAAACATCCAAACATAATTAACGATGAAAAAAACCTGTTCATTTTGTAGTTGTTAAATGAAGGTTAATAAAAAGAATAATCCTTCTCGAGACGTACAGCAAGTGGTACTTAAACAAACATTATTTTAAAACTATCAGATAAGAAACAAACCCTTTAAGCAACATTTCTCATTGACTTTTCCCTAACCTCTAGCTATATATATGGCAGTGCTGTTTGCGCACATAAATGCGATAGAGCAAGCAGGAATTAATCTGTGCCTTTATTTGTGTTTGCACACTCAGGAACAACTTTTGAAAACAGAAGAGCCATAGGAAACTCACTGAAAGAAGCAAATATGAACGATCTCTTCCCTAAGAATATCCCCTCTTATGTACAGCCATTAATTACTTTTAATTAGTTGGAAGGTAAGGTGGTATATATAAGCTATCTTAATTGTCTTACCCAGCACCAGTGCCAGTACTAGCAAGGCACCAAAATCAGTAAATGAAGAGAAGGCTGAGGATCAAAGCCCAAGGATGATCTTTCCCTCTCTAACTCCAGTCAAACAGCACATTGTTTTCTTCTCTCTCCCTTGATGCTCTCTCCCTCCTTCATATTTACTTTATTTATCCCTTGTGGGTTTTTTTCTCTTTTTCTTTTCTGCCATTACTGGTAGTTACCGTGAAAAAGTATATTTTTCTTCCCAGAGGGATTTAACTACATGCACATAGAAAGCAGTAGTTAGTACTGCCAAAACCATTTCTGTAACTCCAGTTTGGCTAAGGGACACAGAATGCCAGCAAGGATTAAACACCAATGAACACCTCAGCTGCTATTCAAAAATATGTTTACTAGAAATTAGATGTTTTAGTTGAGAGAAAAACTTGATATTTGGTCTGCTCTTGAAAACTAACCAGTAAGACTGGTAAAACTGCCTTCTGGTGGGAAAGTGTGACAGTGACCAAGTACAAATTTCCCTTGAAATCTGATTTTTTACAAAAAATGCTAAAAGTTTTTAAAATTTTTCTTGATTTTTAAAATGAAAATACTTTGGGTTCCCCAACTTTAAAGCCAGACTCCAGGGGCATTTTTCAATCGAAAGTTTTAGTTTTATGTAGTGGTCCCTACCTTTTAGGGAAAGAAAATCCGCTCAGAGGCATTGTCCAGTTTACCCTAGAGGTCTGTAGGGTAAAAATAAAAAATTCCTTTGAAAAAAAATAAAAATAAGGCTTTTTGTTCCCACTGGTTTTTGATGTCATGGCCTTCCCTTCTCTTAATAATTATAAGAGGTTTTATTTTGATGCGGTGGCTCAGGCATGGTCTCAGCTGTATCTCATATAAAGGGAATAAATGCTTCTGGGTTTGGTCCAGTTCGGTATTTTTTATCCTTGATTTTCTTCTGTCCTGTTATCCCTGACTTCCAGCCGGGTGGTTTCTGACAGGGATTGGTAACAACAATCACAGCAGTTCACTGGCCTAAACGGTCATTCAAAACAATTTCCAAAATGGAAAGGCTCTCTACCAGCGAAAGGAGGGAAAATAAAAAACCAACCCACCTCTTCCCAATATAGATGTTAGCTCACAGGTTGCAGTCTGGAAATCCCTGCCCAGCATGGACATGCTGAATCAGCACATCCCTCAGCTGCCTTGGCCACGTCTCCAGGGCTTGAGCACGTCTCCAGGCCTGATTCTGCCCCAGAGTGTTCCAATGGGCAGCGCAGCCCGTGTGGGACGGAGGACCGAAAGGCGGATTTTCCGTGCAATGAAGCGATGACCAGCCAGAGAAGCGGGAACAGAGACAGCAACTGCAGGTTTAAAAAAAGAAAGGTCTCGTGGTTAGTGGATGTGGGCTCCACACCCCGACAGGGATGCCCGAGTTCAATTCATCTTTGAGGCTCTAGTGTGTCAGCATAAAATAATGTATGATCAAGAGGGTCCAAGCAGGCAACTTGTATGTTTAATAAATAGCTGAAAATAATAACAAAAATTTGACAGTGTTGATAGCTGCATAGCTGGCAGCTTAGGAGAAGTATGAATGATTTTACAAGTTGCTGCTCGGATACAGTGACAACATTCAGCTGTCCAGGTCACTCAACTGGACATTTAGCCCTCTTGCACCGTCCTTCAAGAGAGTAACGTTGAGCCCATGACCGAACATGATCCTGAAGTGTCAGCAGTCCAAAAAATGCACTAATAACTTTGCTACACTTCAAGAGCTTCACATTCTATTGGAAATATTACACAGATGAAAAATATTTGCAGGGTGGGTATGGGTAGATATATGGTCAAACTCAGATGATTTGAAGCTAGACATAAATTAGGATTCTTATCAAGCTGGTTCTTCCTCTTCTCCATGCAAGCTTCCCAGTCATGTGAGACGGTGTAAAATACCAGAGAACATATAGCCCCCGTATAGAGCAGTGACACATTTTAATTGGCACACTAAATTTTATGCAATCTTATGACATCTGTAGACCTGTTTAGAATTTTTTAATTTGCATATACTTACGTCTAAATAAATTTATCAAGTGCAGCATTTGTCCTTTTCAGGACACAATTCTTTTACAGAACCTACCAAGACAAATTTTGCTAGTTTGCAAAACACTTCAGAAATAATATCAGCATCTCCATGAACTGGCAGAGTTTCATCCATCTTTGACGTAGATATAAGACTTAGCAGAACAAACAAAACCCAGCTCCCTGTCAGCAGATTAAGAGCAATAAAAGATAGCTCTCTAGAGGAACAGCAGATAAGGAAATCCATAGTATTCACAAATCTTACTTCAAATCTTCATCGGAAATGGAACAAGCTGGAAAAAAAATCATGAGATTGGCTTTAAAATCATGAGATTTGAAATATGAATAAATTTGGAGTTATTTCTCTGCCGTTGAGATTTTGAGCCTCTAGAGTGTGCTCCAGTCATATTTTCAAGCATTTCCTTAGAAACTGGAATGTGTAGATACTTTATTTCCAATGAAGGCTGAGACACATTCATAAGGTTAGTAATTCAGAAGTTCAGGCCGTCAGAGACATGTGAAGTTTTAAAAAAAAAATTATCCTAAAATTACAGGATTAGCAACACGGTAGAATAGTAGAAACGTAGTAGAGGAGAAAATAACCAAACTGACAGAAGGTCTGGAAATGCATAAGCATTTCTGAAAAGATAAAGAAAAATTTCTAGCGGTGCCAGGGAACATAAACTCCAACATTTGGAGGGTAACTTAGCAGGCCACTTGGTGTACTAGTTCAGTTATCCTCTCAATAAGCATTAATAGCAACCAGCTGCAGAAAAAAGGAGACTTTTTGTGATTTTTAACACTTTACACCTTTACAAATTCTGAATTGATTCCTCAAATATAAAGAGGACAGGCTTGCAAAAAGTTTCAGATTTGCTTTCCAATAATTCATTCTCAGCTCTTTTTATTTGCCCTCCAAGGCTCTTCCCACATTATTTTTAACATTTTCAGGCACTTCCCTCCAATGCATAGAGCCAAAGACTTTACTTTTATTTAAAAGAAAGCAGGTTTTTAAACGATCATAGGATACAGAACTACCTGTTGGAAATGACCTGGAAAGATCATCTGGCCCAACCTTTCGTGGGGAAAGGGAGCCTCGATGAGATTACCTAACGCCCTGTCCGATCACAGCTTGAAAACCACCAGTGATGGGGATTGTACCCCAACCCTGGGGAGGTTGTTCCAGTGAATGATTGTTCTCACTGTAAAATAATTTATTTCTTATATCAATATGAAAACTCTCCCAGTGCAACTTTTACCCATTGCCCCTTGTCCTCTCCACATGGCTCCTTGAGAAGAGAGAGCCTCTGTCTTCTTTGTCGCCACCCTTGTAAGTGGTGGCTGGAATACTGTGATGAGGTCTCCCTGAGCCTTCTCTTCTCTTTGGAGATGTAACTCCTTCAGTTTGTCCTCATAGGGCAGGTTCTCCAGCCCATTGATCATCTTCGTGGACCTCCTTTGGACCCTCTCCAGTCTGTCAATGTCCTTCTTGAATTGCAGGGACCAGGACAGGACACAGTACTCCAGGTGCAGCTGGACAAGTGCTGAGTAGAGTGGGATGGTCACATCTCTATCTCTGCTAGTCGTGCCCCTGCAGATGCAGCCCATGATCCAATTTGCCTTGGTTTTGCAGCAGGAAACTGCTGACCACCAGCTTGCTGTCCACCAGGACCTCCAGGTTCCTTTCAGCATGGCTGCTTCCCAGCCACACAGATCCTAGACTGTACTGGGCTCTTGGTTATTCTGTCCCAAGTGCAGGAATTTGCACTTGACTTTTGCACTTGTCTTTGTTAAATCTCATACTGTTCTTGCTGGCCCACTCTTCCAGTCTGTCCAGATCTTTCAGTAAGATCAGTAAGTTTCTGACACGTTCACCTCACCACCCAGTTTGGTGTCATCAGCAAACTTGGTGAGGGTGCTTTCAGTCCCATCACCCAGATAATTTATGAAGGTGTTGAACAGCGTGGGGCCCAGTATCTATCCCTGGGGTGTTACACTTGTGACAGGCTTCCGGCCTTGGTAAAAAACATTGATCAGCACTCTCTGAGTGCGACCTGTTAGCCAATTTCCTGCCCATCTCACACCCTCTAATCTGTATCTCGCCAGTTTGTGCAGGAGGAGGCTGTGGGAAACAGCGCTCGAGTGAATGCTTTGCCGAAGTTCAACAAAAATCTGAAGTTTTAAGGAAAATGCCAAAGGTTGCAATAGTATCATGAAGGTTGGCTGCCCTGCATCTTCTAACCTGAGCATTAACTCGAGACCAAACTGTCATGAGATGGCAGTGCCTGTTAGCTCTCTGAAGTCCACCCTGAGTCTCAACTGTTCTGTTTACAAATAAGAAAGTAAAGTTCTGTATTATGCATTAGATGTGGAATACAAATTAACCATGCCAATAACCTCCTAGTTTACCCAGCAGATCTGTGATAAGTATGTAGAATTAACTATGGTAACATGCATAAATATATTCAATTAATACTTATTCATTGACATGACATATTTGCTAACTGAATGACTATATGATAATTTGATAAGCTAGAAGCTTCTAAGTGGGGGAAACAGGCAGGGTCCTGTACACACTGCTCTTACTAAGACTCAAAGATGGCCAGTTTATTTTCTACGCAGAGTTTGTGTAAATCTGAACCAACACATTTTAAAATTGGTAATTTTTCCTACTGTCCCCAAGTTGTAAGTATAGCACTTCAGATTCTCATCAAGCTTCCTATGTCACACAGTCAATAAGCTTCAACAAGAATTATGAATGCTTTTGTCCTCAACTTGGCCCATAGCCAAGTGTCTACAACACTCCTATAGGCAGTAGATGTATGTCTGATTTTCAGTGTGCACCTGCTTGGCTACACATCTTTGGCTTGTGATGTGTACTGAGATTTCTGAAAATCAATGTACTGAGATTTCTTCTAATGGGCTGTCAATAGTGTGAATTGCTATCAGATTCATTTTTCTGTAACTTAAACCTATGGATTTATCTATTAATGAAGGTACCATTTAACTTAGGTCAGTAAGGGAAGATGAAAGCTCTTCCTCTCTTGCATAATATGAAAGAATAAAAATTCAACCACCCTTTACAAACTAGATAGACTCAGATCTGGCGACAGGTAAATGTTAAATTGTGAAATATGGCTCCCCGACCATAAGATATAAGTCACCCAGACCTCACCCAGGTTACACTCCCATAGATTTGTTCTGGAGATTTACTTAAGTGCTCACGTTGGTATTTGTGTGTACACACTTTGCTGTGCATAGCCATGCTTTCAAGCAGGCTGGAATGAAGCCAGATTTCTTCACACAGTGTGGAAACACAAATTTCCCGAGGGAGAAAAACTACTGCCCAGAGTCTGACAAACTCTGTTCCAGTTGCAAAAAGCAGTTCAAAAACACACAGGTGCAGCAGAGGGGCCAGGACAGAATGATGCACAAGGGATGGCAAAAATATCACGGCAGAGACAAGGGCAGGAAAGAAGCCCATGTGACGGTAGGACTTCAGGGTGCGTGGCAAATTGCTAACAGACTCTCATACAGAAAGAAATTAACAGGAACTGGCATTGGCTTCCAATTTCCCATTCATACCTCGTGCATGGCTCCGTCAGAATAGAAAACACAATGCCTCAGCTCTAAAACAGTACACAATAGCCCCATACCAAGGCTGTCGATCTTGGAGAGCCTTTAGCTTCTGCAGTCTCTTGATTAGGTCCCTGATTAGGACTTTTTCACAGTGCTAACACAAAGGCATACTTTTCTACCCAGTGAGTTAAGCTATGTCCTCCCCTTCCTTACAGCCGCGGCATAAGCTTTAAATATTGGAAAGACAAGGAGCTTGAAAACACTTCTGAAGCAAGCACCATAATTCAACACCATTGTGAATTTCACTATTTAAATAAAATACTATTAATAAGCAAATCTCACGTCGCTCGTGAGACTGTGCCTCAGCTACTGTTTAGTCAAAGTGATTTTCAGCTGTGCTGAAAGAGAATAGAAAACAGGCTGGTAAATACCAGAAGGCTGGCATTGAGTTCCCGGGGCATTTCACACCGGTACAATGTACAAAGAACCTAAAAAACTGTGCTTTTATGAAGCAACTAATGAGGAGTGCTACTGAATGCACACTGCTAGCAAGCTCACCCGGTGACCGACCTTATAATCATCAACTACAGAAACACGTGTATGCAGTCAAATAACACATCCATAGAGAATCGAGCTGAACAAAAAAGCCAGTGCATATGATTTTGGCCACTCTGAAAAAAGACAGAATTTAAAATACTCAGGAATTATAGTGAAAAGCATAAGGGCGAATAGATGTGAAAGCAGGATGGAATTGGGTCCAAAAATGAAAATGAGATAGATGACTTTTCAGCCCTCAGTTGCCGAAACAGTCTTGGTAGGGAGTAAAAACAATTATTACCTGATAGCTGTTTATTACAACTTGTAAATGAACCATCCCAACAGTCTCCAGCCAAGCCCCCATGGGAAGGTGCATACACCATCAAATTACTGTTGCGTTTGGTATTGTTTCTGCCAGAGCATGAACCACCTAAAGAGGAACTTTCTCTTTTGCCACAAAAAATCCCAGGCGATCTTCAGAGGCTGGCGGAAGGCACTGATGGCGTGGAACGAAGCCTGAGTGTTGCCCCTCTTTCGTACTGGCTCATGCTCCAGGGCATGCAAGCACCTGTAACATTCTTCGCAGGGCACGGCAACCAACAAGCCAGTTCCTTCAGTTTCTCATCTCACACAAAAATACACCGTCCCCCTCTCAGTTCATTAATTCCCGCCTCTGTTTTCTTTCAAACCCGAAGCCAACTTCTTTCTTACGCTCATGAAAAACCCATACAAATTCTGCAGCTGAGTTGCCTTGACTCATATAAATCTCCATCAATTTCTTCATATTATCCAGTAAATTTCTTATGTCTATCGCAGTTTGCTATGCCTTTATCTAACATGCCAGGCAACTGTTTTAAACCTGCTTGATTCTTAAGTTCAGGCAGGTAAGAGTTCAACAGATACGAGCAAAGGCAGATCATATGTAAAGTACAGACTGCACACTAGTGAGCATTTCTAGCTGTGGGAAAATGTAGGGCAGAAGTCTTGACCTAATTATATATATATATCCTTGTTGCAATACACATTTGTTTGCCAAGCTACAGTAGCATAGGTCGCTGCCTTTCCCCTAAAAACCTACAAAGAACCAGTCAGGTTCCTAAGCAGGACTATAAGAAGTCAGCCAAACTGTTCTCACTCACTCACATGATACCTTCTGTATTTTGTAAGGTGGTTTTGTGACAATAAAAACGTTTCTGATTCTTACAGTTGTTGCCAAATATGACAAAGCCATAAGAAAATAAGTTCAACTTTCTACTAAAACACATGTAAAATTCTATTCTAAGGCTACATATTTTTACTTCAGCAACTGTACTGCAGATTTCTCCAACTTCCTGAACTAATTCTGTGAAACTCAGATGAATCAGAACAACTGTGTTTTGGTCTCTTACTAGATATTCACACCAAAAATGGAGTGACTTTTCTGATACGCTGATTACTTCATGATCTCTCCATCTCCCCAACCCTCCCGTAACTCTCAGTCTCTCTGAACACCAAAGCAGCCATATGTTGATGCAGAATGTTCCTTTATTAAAAAGCTGTCCTTTCCTCTAGATTGACTGCAGGCACAGAAGTTCAGCCTAAAAAGCTCGTTCAACATTTGTGTCTAGACATACACTCTTCAACATATTCCGTATCCATAGATGGGCTTTCTGCTCTCCACGCTTCTGACCATCTGTTGGGAGGGCAGGATGCCCACTGATAAGTTAGCCAGAATCTGTATTAGTTGCTAAAGGAAGGGGATATATAGTCCTGCAAGTGACATCTGTTTCACCAGAAGCCCTTTTGTCTCTGAACAATGTTTCTGTTTAATCTCAGCCACACGTGTTAAGAATAGTGTTTAAAAGACAAAGTAATGAAAAACCCCAGAAAGTATTGGAAGGGAAACGTAATGATGGTCAGCGCTTCACAGACCTATGGAGAATTCTTTTAGTATCAAAATGACAGGAATATTGGAAGAAAATTGTAGGTGCTTTGGCTATATAAGCAATCTCATGGCAGATGAAGTCACCAAGGGATAAAGTGAACCACAAAGGACGCACTATAACTTAGCCCAAGACAACAGCTGTGCTCTTAAAGAGAACACTGGAGGGAAAGGCACAACTGAGTGATTAACGAGATAGCGCCTTTTCACGTGGATGAAAGATAGAATAAAGAGCAAGCCATTACGTACTCTTAAAAAAATCTTATTGATTCAGTGAGGCATCTGACAGTTTGTGTGTGGGAGGAGGGACACTAATTGATGCAGGTTGTCTATGTTCTGCTTGCAGCTTTAGCGTGTTGAGTCAAATGGGCACATCTAGAAGCAGAGTCCACAACATAGAGCAAAACCTATTCAATCCACTAACATTCATGAGATTCCTGCAAGAGAACACGAAGTCCCTGACAGTTACATCCCAAACAGACCTGAGAAGTATTACCAACACGTGGAAAAGAGAAACAACGACAAACGAAGAAAAGAGGCAGAGATCATCAAGGAGTCATTAGTAATCACACTAATAGAGAGTATGATTCATTGACTGTTATTCCTAGAAAGGTCAGTGAAAGGAGAGAATATAACCCAACAAGATACAAAATTGGTCTCAAAGCACCATTGACTGTATTCGCTGAATATTTTGCACATTAAGCACATATCTCACATGTAGAAATCTACACTGTAAACATCTAAATTTAGCTCTGAATCTGGTACTGACTCCCACTCTAAGAGTTCTGATTCATGATCAGAGGTGACTTGTCCTGGATGTGTGTTTCATCCGAACCTGTAGCTGGGTTAAGCCTGGGGTATGTACTCACTCCAAAGAGCCTGGAAATGCTCCTGAGCTTCTCAGCGCAGAACACGATATCACTTTTTTCCCATCCAACACCTTGACTCTTTTGGGCCATTGGTAAAAGTCCTGCCTCCCTTTCCCTAGAGATTTTTGGTTCTGTTGCAATCCCATCCCAGTTGGAGAACAGCTGCTGAACCAGTCCAGTTGGCGGACCAATGTTTTAAGGTAAGCCAAAAATGACTGGGGGTTACCTTAATACGCTTGGCTGCAAATTATAGAAATTCAGCAGCTGCTACACAAGCAGCTGAACCATCGCTGCGCCGAGTGAGGGTGGAAAACTGCATGTCATGGGATGGAAAGGACAGCTGGGAGCAGAAGGTGTCAGAGCCGTCACTAGGTGAGCATCGCCACTTGTGAGTCAGCACCCTCACTGCTCCTGTTCTTGACACACTGCTCTTGCAAATACGCAGTTCTAAGAGATAGGGTTTCCCTTTTACATTTCCAGCAGCACGTCATCTGTATAATAGTAACTATAAAGTCTAGGTAACACTATAACACATACATTGTGCAAGAATTACCGCAGTATTGCAAGAAAAAAAATCATAAAGCATCGTTACAAACTCCTGACAGTTACGGGCTTTCCCATAATATAAGACACAGGGGAAAACTGAGTTACTCTCAGTTAAACTGCCTGGCAGTAAAACCATGGAAATCTTGAATAAAACTGAGCTAACACTTCTAGGAAATAGCTAAGTATGTCCCAAATCCAATATGTTGAATTGAACTAGAATAATGGAATTTATTACACAAGACCTGCCCTGGCAGAGCTCTTTAGCATTTTGTCACAAAAGTCCCAATAGGTGGCTAGAGGGGAGAAAGATGAGGTTAGGATAAAACAATCATTAGGATTTTTCCTTCCTAATTCTCATTTCCAAAAGACATCCCATTCATTTGAGACTCCAGCACTGTGCCCACTCCCAAACTGTCTGCTAGCTACACCTCCCTTCAGAAGCTCTGCTCCTAAATCCCTGATTATCCCTACAATTCCCCAGTGAATTTCTGAATTCATACCCCTATTTAGTTTAGCTTTTTCCCCAAACTGAAAAGTTTAAATACACTCTCTTTTCATCCCAAGCCCTATATATTTTCAAAAGCATGCATATTCCAGACAAGGTTGCAAATACACATGGTACATGCATAACTTTAACTTCTGAGGTCACGCTCCGCAACGTATTTAGCCTAGAACCTTTAAAAACATCAACAGTGGTATGCATCTTTTTTTTCTTTTTTTCCTAGCATTTTTAGAGAAAACTGAAGGTTGAACAGACATTGACGATAAATCGTAAAGATTTTAGTCTTTAGTCAAGGATGAGACAGACTGGCAGGGCAGGGATTCTCAACACTTCTCCTGCTGCTGCCTTTGCCGTTTCTGTTGTTATACAAAGGATGAACTTGATTCCTCAGTCTGGTACCATCACTCCTATACAGCGCAGAAATCCTTTTACAAGAGGAGGAAACACGATGGTGCTTCTTTTCCTTTGGAGAATAGCTATCACCAGGTGAGATATTAGGAATCCACAAGTTCAAGGTCACACGTTAAAAAAAATCAGTACTGTGATTTTTAAAAGTTAAAAATATTCCTGCTTGATTCTGACACACAGATCAACGAGTAATTGTTTAGGTTATGATTTATGAAACATGAATACAAATCACAAATTGCATTAAGCTAAGAAAACCGGTTAATAAATGTTACCTCATATTGCCAAAATTTCATATAATCTTACACTTGTAGAAAGCAAAGAACTATTGCTTTGTATGACTGTATATATCAGAACTGCCTGGAATTCTTTCAATACCGATTTGCTTACAGCACCAAATTTTGGGGTTATCTGAGCCAAATGGCTCTTATCCACACACAGGGCTTTATTTTCCTAGCATTTCATTGAGAAAAAAACCCCAAAGCTTTTTCCAAACATACAACAGACTTAGAGCTTGTACTTTTGTTTGTTTGTCTGCTCTTCTTCTTGCAGTGGTAACATGCCTTACGATATGAATATATTAGAGCTTTAGTATCAAAGATTTTTCATGGTTGATGTATTAGAGAAACACGTGAGCTTTTGTTTCTGTGTTTCTATGCTCCTGGCTTTTGCAGTAGCTGAGCATTTCACATAAATTATACTTTGCCTCACAAACCTTGGGGAACGATGGAGTCCCAGCAGTTCTCCTACACTTATTTTCCCAATGAATATGGACCCAGGCGCAGACCCACGAAAGTTTTTAAGAAAGTAACTGTTAATTGAAGTGTGTTTTGGCTGCTATCAATAGGAGCAAGAAGCCTTTGTGGAGCTGGACCAGTATGTCTTACTCAGGATAAAACACGAAATCCATACGAGTGGATGAACCAAACCTGTTCGACCATAATGGAGGCTGGTATCCTGACTACTTGGATATTCCTCAGCTTCTCGAATGCTTGGAAGTCACGGCTGCTTTGCAAGTTTGGTCATCCATTTCATTGCTGTGAGAGGCAGACAATTATTCCCCATGCACGGAGAAAATTATGCGTGTTTCAAAAAAGAGAACACATTTTAGACACTGAACGGTACTAACAGTCATTTTAAAACCTGCCATGGCTAAAGATTTCAGCATTAACTTTCATGCCAACATGGGGTATCAGACAGTCTCTCATGTCCTGTCTGATTGCTTAAAATAACACATTGCCATTCCTTCGGGGTTACACAATTGCTTTACGTTGATATAAACAATGGCTATGATTTAAGCTTCCTTGTAAGATGCTCCATAAAGCTTGCTAGGTCTCATTTCACAAACTTCTTCAGAATGGCAGCACCAAAACTAAATAAAACACATCTTCTTCCCTCCCTAAAATGTATGTTTAGCTGTAAGAGAAAGTCTGGCCAATAAAAAGAATATTTGCATGTTAGGATATTAGATTTTGATACAAGAATGTCGCCACTGCAGCTGGAGTGAGAGCATCCACTAGAATAAAACTACTGCATGGAGATGCTTCCAGGTTAACAAGCTGGTTTGCACTGCCTAAAGCTTTTGCTTTTGCGTCAGCATTTACCCTCGATACCTTCTGCTCAGAACTGTATTATTTCAGAAAGTATTCTAGTATGCCCAGCAGAGAGAGGAAAAACATACTGCACATAAGGCAAGGTCTTCACAGTAACAGATAACATACCTGAATTTGGGCTGTAACCATTTCTTCAGTCCAGCTGGCACAGACATGCAGTAAAATTACAAATCTAATTAATAAAGTTAGTATTTTAGTTTAAAGCTGTTCTGTTATTTTGGTGTGGTCAGTGAAAATTCACCTCATTCCAATTAGATCAGGATCTGAATTTAGATATTACAGAAGAGACTGCACTGGTGCAGGACAGGCTGGTGTCTGCAAGAACCATGCATATGATAACTGAAAGTTTTCCAGGGTACAAATAGAGCTCATAATCCTCCAAATATGTATGAAAAGTCTCTCTGTACAAAAACGATTTTATTTTTAGCAAACCAGTAGTTTACTATTGAAGCAAAAGGTTTCAATCAAGCAAATTAGACATTCATTCAATATGCCAAAGTGGAAAAAGAAGCAGGGAGACAAAAAGTTTCTTGTTTGGATGATTTTTCAGATGATGGCATTACAACATTCTCTTCCAGATTCTCCATTTAACTATTACACAATCAAGTTTAAAAATGCTTTCCTTACTGCTTTGAATAAAACAATTTCTGATTGCAAACTCAGTGTAATCCTAGTTAATGGGAACAAAAAAAAATCTATATAAAGTACCTTTAAGGCTGATCTGCTATAAGCTTCCATAAACAGTGGACGGCAGTGATTTATACCTAGGGAAAATCTTACCCTACTTCTTGTTTATTAATATGGAGGTGCGGACCTTGGTGAAAAAACATATCTATGACTACAAATTCACCTAGCAACAAGAAATTTCTGGAAGCTGAATCCAGGTAATTCTAATAAACTCAGTTCAGTTCTGTTGTTATGTGAGGATACACTGATATTTTTCAACAGTTTTTATAGAATTTAGATATTAGAGAGAATATATTACTTTAAAATGTACTCTCTTCCAAGCAGTCCATTCTCATATTTGATCCTCTTTTAACGTCATTACATTCCATGTTTCTTATAATGCATATTTATTCTCTTCAGAATATACTAAAATTGCCAAAATTCTTTACTTTTACACTTGTTAAGATCAAAGAAATTGCACAATTACATCAGTCTGGGACCTACGTCTGATTTCAGTTTCAACAAAGTAAATCTATGTTTTTGCAGAAACATTAAAAAATAAGCTTTTGCTTCAAGTCCCACTCAAATATGTAGAGACAGAGGTCTGGCTGTGGTTTTTGACATCTGAGGCAGCTTCCTTCAGAGATGCACAGAGGCTCATTTTTTAAAGACTTTTTGCATCCCAACAGATAGGGAAATGAGGCATGTTAACTGTGAAACCACTGTTATTCTAATTGTTATATTTAATCCATTATCTTTCAGAATCCTGCACATGTAAAGACTTACTTTCCTACAGAGCAGCAGATTGTGTCAAAAATAATCCCATATATATTTTGTCTCCCTTATTGCAGTGCTCAGAATAATAATGACTGTCCACCAGCAGCACTTTCGGAGGGAAGATATTTTCACTCACTTGTTTTTAACTGATTTCCTAATCCTCTCTTATTTTCTTCATTACAGAGATTGTGTCTCCTTTACTAGATGCACGATAGAGAACAGTAATTAAAATGGAACGTAAAGATACCTGAAACAACAGAGAATTATTGCTGCTTACATCAGTTCAAATATAAGCTTACAGAAATATTATGTCAAACTCTTGTATGGTATGATAACTTTGATTACGTTCTCTACAAGCATGTTGTTTCATTCAACAAAGCTGTTTTCTCAAATACCGAGATGCCATCTGACTTATTGATCTTATTTAGAGTGGCACTGTAAATAATTTTTCCATTTCAAGAAAAATGACATTTTTGAAAGTCTTCTGTTTAATGGGGGAGAAAAAGCTAAAATCCCAATGAAAAGAAAAATACATTAAGAAAAAGCTTAAAACATGAAACTCAAATTAGGCATCTTGTTTAATAATTTTAAAACATTTCATTTTTAATTCAATGTGTTTAACTATTTTAATAATTTTAAAATAAAAGATCATTTTAAGGAAATCAGATTTTCACCTAAATGTTACACTTCCAGTTTTAAAGCAAAAAAAACCATATTCTGAATAAAAAGAAGTTCAAACACATTTTCAGTCAAAAACTTGGGTTTTTCCCAAGATGTAATAGTTTAGATGTAATATGTGACTAGATTTACCCGAAAGTATAGATTTAATGCATTTTTACCTTCAATCGATATTCTAGACAGCAATGAAATAAAATTTGCAGAATTTTTCTACACTTTCAAGAAATTATGGTGATCCTTGGCCTTGATGTTACCTTTAGTTGTTAACAATTCCACTAGAAAGATGGCTATCCAAGTTCAACTGTATATAATATTATTCAGCATTACTAAGGATACAGAACTTTAAAACTGTATCTGACTAAGGTTTATGTTTATGTATAATCTTTGGGTTAACCAGGATTTTTTAATATACTTAAATTGATAAAAAACGTCAGCGAGCTAATCTATATAAAATAAATTTGCTGACATCTCCTCAGGATTGTGAGGTTTAATCAAACTCTCAAACTGGTAAGTGCCATTATGTGTCAGCAAAGAGGGGAAGAAATCAGACTGAGGTATCATCGTTTGATAGTTCGATACTATCAATAGAAGTTTGAAGTCCAGGAGCAAAGGATGGGGATGCCTCAGGTTTGTGCCTGGAATGCACACAGTTCCCATGGATCACATTCTAATGGAGATATAATATTAATAAAAATCACTTAGCGTTCATTTAGAGAGCAATTATACTAAGAGTCATGTTTCAGAGGATATGCTGTTGATTGCAGTTTAAAGCAGAATTTAGAGTGCAGATTAGAGCTCTGAGCAAGAGCTCAGAGGACTAGCAAATATCAAGGTAAATTGACTAGTAGGGGACACATACTGAACACATCAAGTTTAATCCTGTATGAACAGATAGATGTGGTATTTTAATTCTGAAGATTTGGTAGACTCAGAAATCTGATAGAATGAAAAAAATCTCTGAGTGAATACATGTATAAGGTTAAGCTTTACTCACAAAGTAACATTTTTAAACAAGTAGAAATAAAAACATCACAGAAGTATAGCTGCATCTTTAACTTCAGCTTTTCAAGGCAATATCACAGCAACATTTGCAAAAGAGACAACCACAAGATGGCTCCTTTCAAATGATGCTAGCTAAAATAGAAACATATTCTGATGATGCAGGATGCTTAGTGTTTTCACTCCCTTTCATGAACAACTGAAACACCAGGCACCATTCTCTTTGACAAAAAGAAGGTGCTACAATTGCTTTAATAAATCACAGTTTGGGGAGGAACATGCTCTTTCTTAAACAAGTAAGGACTAAAAGTCTCAAATCGCAGCATCTAATCTCACTGAACAGGGTGCAGGTTTCAAGAACACTTGCCAGGCTCAGACACAGCTGTTCCACACTCTTCACCTTTCTCAAGATTTTTGTTTGTTCTCTTTGTGAGAGGATACAGCGTTTTCCCCTTTATTAAATATTTTTCCATGGAAAGATTTCCAGGTTATTGAACTGTAAAATTATTACATGATTCATTAACTCCACATCCACGTAGATGCAATCAAGCTATGGATTTGGTGGTTGTTTCATTTAACGTTTGACTAAATATTACATAAATGTTCCTCTTCAAGCTTCCACCCAAGTGCAAACCACAACACTACACACAGCAATTATGGGTAACGTGGTTCTTAACATAGGAAAGAGTGGTTTGGTGTGAAAGGTTTGTTACCCTCAATTACACAGATTCCATACCAGCAGCCATGAGTTCCCGGAGTCGCAACGTGCAGCACCGCATGGTACAACTCAAAACACCTCAAAGCACACCTTACAACTCAAAAATACCTCAAATCACACCACTAGGACACGATCGTGTCCCTTCCCCCACCACCAAATGGTGGGCCCCAGCGTGGCAACCACTGACGGCTGCGTGACAGCGGAGGAAGACAGCATCTCTAATGAAACATCAGGAGGAATGCAGGGAGTCACCGTGTGAATTATTTAAACAGGAACTTGAGCAAGACTCCCCCACATATTCATGCACTTTCTCAGATAAAAGCTATTTACTAAATGGAAGCAGTCAGGAATTCAGATTTACATTTGTCTTAAGTGCAAAGATAAGTGGAGATATCATGAACTTTTGGCAGTCCTGTAACTCTGCCGAGAACTCTACTTTTGAAGATGTGGACATCGACGGACCTTTTTATTGCTGTGGTTCAAGCTCAATACAAAAGAAAAATGGAAATGGATTGGTATCGATTTCTGACAGAACTATGTTTTTTTTTACCACAGCGCTGGTATTTTGTCTCTCAAGAAATTATAATTTTCAGTTAAAACTAGTAAGGAATGTGGGAAAAAGAAGGGTAGTTTGACAAAAAGCCAACAACTATAATTAACTCCCTTACTTTTTAGGCACTAGACTTCTCAGTTAAGCATGGCCCAGATGACTCACATGTATCAAGAAAAGAATACTTGCACAGAGGCAGAATTGACAACGCTTTATGAAGAATACGGTCACTCTTCCCAGGCTCATAAAAGATGGCAGCTTTACAACTGTAGTGTAACAAATCTGTTTTTATTTATTACCCAGAGAATTGCTTCGTTTCCTAAGTAGCAAAGTTTTTCTTAAAAAAAAAAAAAAAGACTTCTTTATGCATGAGTAAATATTTTTCTGATGAAATCTTGATTTGCCTTGAAACCCAACCCTAGTTTATTTAATAAGTGAGATAGCTTTCTCCAGAGAAGGCAGTCAGAAGTGGGGGATGGAGAAAGGGAGAAGTTGGCTCTGGCTACGGCGCGCAGCTGCTCTTTGCTACTAGCCTGCAATGGAGTAATACATCAGTAATTATTTGAAAGTCAGACAGATTCCCTGCTTTCCTTGCCAGACAAAACTCTGAGAACTGAGGACTGGAAAGGAGGATAAAGGACTTTCAGTTCACTGTTTTTCCACTCATGCCTTTTTTTCCATGTTAGCAGCTACTGCTGCTACTAATTTTCTGATCTCTGTGCCTTCAGAGGCCTCACAGACTACGCAAACTTAGTTCTAGCACTTAAGCACTAATGCTTTTAAGTTTATTAAGTTAATTTGCACAAAATGTTTCAGCTGTTTCTGCCAATAACTTCCATCTGAAAGAATAATGTTTATTTCCTATTCTGTTTTAGGACCGATCGCAACGCAACACTCGGTCATCACTGAAGAAAGGTGAAGACAGCAAAAAAGCCAGATAAGAACAATATACTTCAGGTGGTACACTACTCAGTTGTGGTTTAGTTTAACTAGTCCCTGAAAATGATGACTCAGACTCTATTTACACCAGGAAAATTATGGAAAAGTTCCCACCATTGCTAAAATAAATTCATGGCATCTAAAGAAATGTTATATTTTCATCATAGTTCACTGAGAGTTTCAGAAAAAGTAATAATAATAATTTTAAAAAGGGGATTATACATAATATTTGGAGATGCTTGTCCTATTGCAGAACCCCCTTCAAAGATTCTAGATAGGAAAACAAAATTAAACCCATGGCAGAGGATCTGAGTAAATTGATAGCTTTCTGCAGCAGCAGCTGCTGGCAACAGGGAAGAAGCTGACTCCTGGGCATCTCAAATGGTACTAGACATGTACGTGTGGGCACCTAAATAAAGCCCTCAGCGTTAAGCAATGCCGGCTTGCTACAGCAAAAACGGAAGGATTTGAATTAATTATGCATTCAATGAAATTCTATGGTATTTTTTTAACACACCCCTCCAACTTTGTTCTGTACAAGTTATTATAAAGTGCTCCACATTAAACCTGTCCAAAAGGAAAAGTGGACAAATGTAATTTATTTGTATCAGAATGGTAGAGAGAAGCCGTGTACATTACAGTTATGTAAGCCAGCAAATTCTTTTTCACAAAACACGGCTTTAAAATAATGGGTTTACTTTCTAAATTTATATTTGTTAGGCTCTATTGAGTACTCAAGAGGTTCTCATTTAAAGACCATTTTCTTTCTCAGCCTTTAGCCAAAAGAGAAGATAAAAGTAAACTTAGCTAAAATAAAACCAATCTCTTCTTCAACCTCACTTTGCCTATCAACTCTTCTGTGTATTTTTCTGCTTCTTAGGGGAAATTTAGTTCTGTTAAACGCCCCAACAAAACACGAAGTCTATCTCCTTGATGTGACAGAAACAGAAACAAAACCTCTCACTTCCCTTAAAAGACCAGGAATAGAACTGAATACAAAATTAATGCAAATAGGCCTGCAAATAACTATTTTTTTTCAAATATACAAAAATGTGGGCTACTAAATTTAGTAGATGAGCTCTTCTGAGTCATAAAAAAACAGGAATCTATTTTTTGTATAAACAATACTGTAAGCATACTATTTATTGCATTACATTAAAGAATATCAGTTTGTAAAACATATTGAATACCCAAATCCGTCTTCATCCAAATGAGAAAATGCAAAGAACCTGAGATGTTATGTGTTACTGCTTCCTTTTTTCATTAAAGTTTGTGACATACAGTTTAACCCCTGACTGTCAATTCCCTGACTTACACTGAGTGCAAACACCCCATAATAGCAGCCGTGTTTGTCAGGGAAACTAGATCTACCATCTATCTAGAAAGAAGTTAGAACCACATATGAGATTTATATTATACTAATCTGATCTTTTGGACAGAAAGATTGTCAAAAATATCTTTAAAACTTGTCTTGTTCTGTATAGAAGCTAACCACGGTAACAATAGGGAAGTACAAAAGAATGAATTATAATGTAATTGTAATGAAAGGTTAAAAAAAGTCAAAAGCAGAATTCCCATGTCCCCAGTTTCACATATGATAGCTGTTAAAGAAAACACCTTTTATTAAAATTTAATTCAATTTCTATTAAAATTAATTAACCTATGAAACCCGTTGCTAAAATATATTACGGAAGTCAATGGACAAGAAGAGTATTAAAAATCACATATTTTTATATTTATCTGGGTAATGAATCAGAAATTAAAAAATAGAGAGAGACAGATGTGATTTCCCTAGTCATATGCCAGCTAGAGACTGATTAAGGAATCTGTCTCATACGGAGAGCACTCTGCTTGCCTGTTATGGAACTTATGGTCTAGATGACTAGCAAGGAAATAAAAAAGGTTGACCTAACAATGAGGAACCTAGTCATGAAACTTAAGATATCAGGTTCGGTTCCACATGCAGAATTCCTGCACAGCATTGTTAAAGCCTATTCCCTTCTCTGCATTCTGCTTCCTCCTTTCTGAAAGGAGTAACAGCACTTGTCTGTCTTGCAGGGAGTGCTAGAAGGTAAATAAAGACAGCGTCTATAATGAAATGAGATAGACCACTGCTTTTATTTGGTATGGCAGTTTCTATATCCCACTAAAAGATAAAAACCACATGAATCTTCTCAAGTTCAGGAATATTTCATTCTTGTTCAGCTTCACTATAAGCCATGCTTTTAATATTTATTGCTTTTCATGATAGTTATAAACAATATGCAAGCAACTATGTCAGTGCTTATACACAACACAGTAAGAACAGTTTGCCTGAATTCAATCTAAGAAACTGTATCCTTTAATACCAGATATTCTGGTAATGATAATTTTTATAACATAAATTGTGGCTTGGAGGATTGGGGGGATTTTTTTGTTTGTTTTAAGGTTTTTTTTCCTTCTTTTCTTTCAACTGTTCTGTCATATGGGACCCTCATTATTTAATCCCAAAATGAGGCATACTGATGTATGTGCATTAGCATCTGCCTAGCTATATATGAAGAAAAAAATTCACATAACCCAGAAACAGAAGTGCATGTAGGATGATAAACTCCTACAGCTTGTGAAAACAAAGGCCAGATCCAACATAAAATGAATGTTTTTTGTAAGGCCAAAGGATAAGGTACTGAACCAAAAGTTGCTGTAGCTGAAAGTACTCCCTCCCCTGGCCAAAGCATTTAGCTTTCCCATGCTTCAGTGTCACCATCTATAAAAGAGGTTATTTGTAATTCATCCTCCTTTAGACATTATTCTGAGATGTATAACTTGGCACCCTTGTAAAAATCTAAGTATTATTTTATCTGGGTGAAGATAAAATAATAGCTAGAGGATACAAGTATTATCTGCAGTAACTCCTAGTGTCGAAATTCATCTGTATATTCATATCATAGTGTTGTATTTTTACCTCAAAGCACTTTGATTAATTGAGCTTTTTACCACCACTCAGGAGATTATTTTATTATTCCCATCTTGCAGATAAAAAACCTAATGAAATAAGTGCCTACAGTTTAAACAAGGCCACAATGAAAACGACAGCTAAGGTCAAAACAGAAGTTTCTGAAAGCAAGCTTTCTATCTTTATATTCTCTGTCTTCATACTGCTATAAAAATATAACCACATATAAAGTTAATAATTTGTATTAATTTATAGTTAAATACAATAGTTCTTGACTCCAGACTTGTGCTGCTTGTCCTAAATAGAGAGATGCATTTTATTACTTGACTGTCAAAATCAAAAGACAACTTTGAGAACACAAGAAAAGTGTTTCGTTTCACTGTTGTTTCGTTTCGGTTCGGTTTTTGCAGTCTAAACCCACTGTTTCCAACTCAGGCCATCAGTGTGATATTTTAAGGAAAATCTTAAGCCAAATCTCCCATTTGCTACTGCAACAGCATTCTGGAAACCACCTTCCCTACATGAGAGGAGTACAATCCAACCAAGCATCCACTCATTATCAGCACTTTTCCACAGTGAATGAATTCCCTAATCACCTCACTGAAGACTACAAAATTATCCTATGTGCAGTATTCCTCTTCCTTTTCTAAGATTTTACATATGTACATAACGACTGTTTGCTATGGGAAGCAAATGACAAGAGGGCGTTTTATGACGGGCTGTATTCCAGGGTGCACCTCTTTCTGCTTGCAGGTAGGTGTTTTTCTTTGTGTTGGAATCTTATCTCTGAGGACTGGATATTGTACATACACAGTTTTAGCTATGCCAGAAGCCAAAGGAATGTGAGGAACGCCTACGGAACCACAATACATACTTGTTGTGAGTAGTATATAAAACCATGGTCAGGGACAGTTTTAGCAAAAGCTGTAAATTAACATTAATTTGTTAGCCCAACATTCCTGCATTCCCCGCCAAAGAGCATATGGAATAAAAAAAAAGATATTAAAAAAACCTGCAAACAACTACCATCTTTATACATTTAATTATTTCTATCAGCAAAGAAATTTAAAAATCAATTTAAACCAAGTAATTCCAGACACTAGTTTCTACTCACCACAATACAAAAAAAATACATTTCTCACACACAAAACCTAATCCAGAACCAGTTATGAATGTTTTGATTATTTTTCCTAACTACTGCTTTATCTGCCATAAGCGAGAAAAACAACATACTTTCTGAGAAATCAGAACTCCTATATTAAATAAAAGGTGTTTCACAATATCTTAATGATCAATTTAGTCTGATGTTAAAGAAAAGCTTTTAAAATGCCTAGGTCTTTTGGTACTTTTAACAGAAATTTATTTGTACCTTCTTTGCCCCAGAACGTATTTCTTGGCTTGCATTGCTTACATACTGGAAAGGGAATATCCTTCAGTTTTCAGGGGCAGATGAATGTACTTAGATTCACACAAACACGTTATTGTCAATTTAATTTTAATACTATCAGAAAAGCAGTTCACAAATACTTTGGACAGAAAACAAGTTGGGGTAACCAACAATTCTTAAAGTTTCTGTGGAGTCATTACTCAAGGACTGGTTTCTACGTGCAATTAAAAATTTGGCATCATCATTTTATTATCAGATAGTAACAAGGTTATCCTTTGGTTTGCAATCCGTTTATGCAGCACAAACCCATAGTGGTCCCCCTCTACTCTGCACTGGTGAGGCCACAACTGGAATACTGCATCCAGCTCTGGGCTCCCCAGTTCAAGAGGGACAGGGAGATACTGGAAAGAGTCCAGCGAAGGGCAACAAAGATGATTCAAGGATTGGAGCATCTCCCTTATGAGGAAAGGCTGAGAGAGCTGGGAC
>JAOXNO010000001.1:148490639-148528333 GCA_028565335.1 Limnodromus scolopaceus
CGGGGGGTGCAGCAAGGTCTGCCCCGGGGTTCGGGGGGGAGGAGGAGTACAGGGAGGGGTGGGAAATCCTAATGTTTATATTGTCTTTCATTTTTCACACATGTAGTTTCACTAGTAAGTTTGGCATCTATAGATTTTCAGTATTTATTTAGCACGTGTTAATTGTCATAGCACATCTGTGTAACACTTTTGGTTTTGTTCCCTCGTGTCTTTAAAGCTGGAGTGCCTAATGCAGTTAGTAAGAGCTGGAGCTTCTGTAAATGCCAGTACAACACGTTTTGCTCAAACACCAGCCCACATTGCTGCTTTTGGAGGACATCCACAGTGCCTGAATTGGTTGATTCAAGTGGGGGCCAACATAAACAAACAGGTATGGATTCACTCATATTTCATATCTGCATATAGCTTTGGAAGGAGTGTCTTGGTCCGTTTTTACTACATGTATGATCCTTATGTTCACATACAGATACATTATTTATTTTTAACATCAGCTGAAGTCGGATGACTTAATTATCATTTTTCTTTATAGTAGTGATAGGACTAATAGATGTCCTTTAAGCCACTAAAGGTTTAGGGAACATTTGTTTTAGGAATTGACATCTTGCTATTTATTGAACAAAATGGTATGCTGCTCTGGTGTTGGCAGCATTAGTAAATATTCTAATATTAGTATACCTCTTTGGGAGAAAGCAAAAAGACTAGTGAGGAACATCTTAGTTATTTAATATGTTAAGAATTGAAAAATTCACCATTACATACAGAACCATGAGACCTTTGTAGTACTTCATGATTTAGTCATATATCTAAGTAGTAAGATCTGCCACAGTTTATTTTAAGGTGCATCTGGTTTCATGCTCTTCTCAGTTTTAGATTATTTCCAAAACTTTTCTAGTAACTTCCTGCAAATAGATCAGAAACATGTACTTTACTAACAAAGAATGAATGGGTGACTTTTAAATTTTTTTTTTAATTTTCCATTACTTTTACTGTGAATATGGATAATGATTTATTTAGTGGCAGAGAATGCATTAATATAGCAAAATTCTGTAAAGCGCTGTTGTACTCCGGTACAGAAACAGAATTGAGTGCTTAAAACTATCATGCTTTTGGAGAAAATGTTTGCAGTACTGAATGGATCTTTTGTGTACGCTGGGCATACATAATGTGTGCCTTTATAACAGTACTCAAATTTACTATTTATAATATTCTATGAGAGTAATTAATACTCCACATATGCATTGACTAAAAGCTGTAGTATAGCAGAGCATCTGTAAAATGTCTGGTCTGTTAAATTGTGCATCATACTTTTCTTAAAATATTTAATGGCCAGACTGTTCTATATGCAGTAGAGTTAAGATAAGTCTGCTGAAGAACTTAAACATTTGCATTTCTAGAGTTTGGTTCTTTTTTTTTTTTAAGCTATGCAAAAATAAGAAATGGGGAAGTTTGTGTTGAGTTTTCAGAAAAGAAGGCTGGTGCATTGAGAACAGCTGTGAGACACCAGGAGAATTGTAGAAACAATGAAGGTGACTGGATGCAGAGGCTATAGATCGCATCTTCTCCTTGATACCTGACAAAAGTAACTTATGCAATAAGTTATTGCTGCATAGTGGTAGAATCTTCAGAAGAGAAAATACAAGAACTATAAATTCATCTGGAGACCAGGTAAGAATGTAAAGAAATGGTGATTAGAGAGGAAACATGGCATGCACAGAATAAAGATGTACAAATATGAGAAGAGAAGAATGAATGAAAATGAATGAATGAGAAGAATGAAAGTTTCAACTATGAGGATAAAGAGAAGAACTGACCAGTGAGGTTGAAATGGAGTTGAAGAACAAGCTTGCTGTCCTGGAACGTGAAGTGGGGGGGAAAAAATGACATCTAGTGAGTGAGGTTATAGGAAAGAAGAAAGTAGCAGCTAGGAAAGAAGAAAGTAGCAGCTAGCCCCCGAAAGAAGAGGAGAAGAGTGCAGAGAGATCTCTCCATGGGCTGAGGGCAACATGCAGATGACTGTAAAGCAAAGCAGAAGGCAGTATGATGCACAAGTAAAAGTAGACAGCTTAGAGAAGTTGCCTAGACTAGCCAGTGACTCAGGAGTCATTATTTTGATGGCATGTCACCAGAGCAAAGCTAAATAATAGACCTGTGGTCCTCCATAGGAGGAAGACGACTGTGGTTCTCAAGTTTTCAAACAAGATAGTGGTGATAGTATCCTATAGACCTCTGAGTGTAGATTTAGATATTGACAGGCAAAGGACAGCAGTATAGATAGTTCTGAGAGCTGATGCTGTGGAAGCCTTGTTAATGGTAGGCTCAAGTTAAGCGTGAATGTAATAGGGTTTTTTTGCTCCTACAAAATATTGGTTGAACATACAAGAAGAGGTATTTTAGATTTGGTTCAATGACAAAGTAAGAAGAATAGCTCAGGTTAATTAAAACGGTAGTAGATACAAAGAACCAAAGTTATTTGTTAGGATACAACTGGTCAGTCGCACTGTTTTCACATGCATGAGCACTGAGAGCTAGTCAGTGTACCTTGGTGACACCTATAGCAGCAAACTTATGCCACAGATATTTGGAATGTTTCATACATGGCTATGTAAAGCATAGTGCATGCTTTGCTCTCCCCAATTCCTTCCAGCTGTTTATTGAACTGCAGTCAAATTCTACTATTCTTGTTTGATTTGAACTGCTTAATAAATGATCTTCGTTCCTTATTTAACTTCCAAGCACTTTCAGGTGATCACCTAGGGCTTCCACCCACACTTTTGAGCTTTTGGAGCACTATTTCCTGATGTGTATTTTGTTTATTCCTTCCAGCTCGCTGACTGATGCTGTACTTCAGACAGACATAGTCACTGGCTAATGCTTGTGTGAGGACAAGTGTTCCATGGACACTGGATACAAAACACATGCTGAGAAAGATCTGGGAATACTTGATATTTAAACTAGTAAAACTTTTCTTCCAAACTGACTCCTGGTCACTGGCTACAGACTAACCCATCACCTCTGGAAAAAGAAAAGGATAGCTTCTGAAAAGGAATCCACTCGAGTCTCTCAGTCTTAACGTAAACCTCCGGTACTCAGTAGAATTTGCATGCACGCTTTCTCATATCTGCCCTGAGGTATTGTATTGTAGCCAATTCCGCCTGCCCTGGAGTTTAGGAAAACTTGAAAATGTTATTTTAGTGCTGGTGACAGTTGCCCAGGACATTTCTCAGGCAGCAGCAATGAAGGACAAATGCTGAAAACTGCTTGTCCCAGCTGTACCTTGCTCCCCAAATAAGTTCTGTGAGTATATCCATATATCCTGTGATGCCCAGCCCTCTTAAGTAACTGTTATGTGCTGGCTAGAACCATCTGTGTCTCTTTTGATCAGTGGGCAGTTCTTCATTTCTAGGATCACCGTAAAAATCCACAGGAGAAAGCTAATGTGTCAAGCAATGAAAGTCCTGTTACTTTTTTTCTTTAGTGGGCAGTGCCTGCTAATAGTTCTTAATAATGTGACTGAAGACCTGCGCTCCTCTATCTGCCTGCTCTAGTTCACTGTGACAGTGCAAACTACTTTTTGATTAAAATGCCTGTTACTTCATTGAAATATACTTTCCCTCTAGCCTCAGCCTATTAAACATTCTGTTGTATGTTGCCTGTTTTGATTGGCCAAGAAAACCAGTTTTGTGTGGCCTGGCTTAAAGACAAGGGGTAAGAAACATCCTTACAGGTGATATTAACTTACCTTTCATCCAGCCAGTCACCATCATGTGGCAGTGATGGCAAATATATTTAGGAGGGTTAGACTACTCGTGCTAGCAAGAACTGTGAACACACTGGTATCCTTGGTGGGGAGGAAGAAAACACTCATTCCTTTGGTATGTGCAGTTTTGTATTTTAAACAGTAATTTGGGCTAAATCCAGATAAAAGTATTCCATCAGTTCTCATCTGTACTCAAAATTGAGAATAAGAAACTATTATGAGGTCAAAGCATTTTTAGCAAAGAACGTGGAAAAAAATACTCAGCATTTTCCAGCTTCATGGCTTCAGAAAGGATAGGGTGCTGGGTCTAAGAAATCTGAACAGCTTTTGGAAATGTGATCAGCTGATAGAACTGGATATTCAGTCAGTTGAGTTAAGGAATGGAGTTAGTTCATATTTTTTGCTAGGTAAGATAGTGCTTCTATGTATTAGTCAGATACCTGCAAGCACTTCTAGTATTGCGGTTTAACCTTGGTAGGCACCTAAGCACCATAAAGCTGCTTGCTCATTCCCTTCCCCAGCAGGTTGAGAGAGAGAATCAGAAGAGAAAAGGGAGAAAACTCGTGGGCTTAATAGGTAAAAAGAGAAACAAAGGAAAACAAAAGAAAATCAAGCGATTATAAGAAAATTTTATAAACCCCGCACCGCAATCAAAAAATCTGACAATTGCTCAACACAAGCTGATGGATGCCTAGCCAGTCCTCAAGTAATGACAGCCCTGGCAAACCCTCCACCTCCCACCACTTCTTGCTGAGTATGATGTCATACTGACCAGAGGGATATCCCTTACCATATGAGTCAGTGGTCCCAGCTGTGTGACCTCACAGCTTCTTGTCCCCCTCCAAGCCCACTCCTAGCTAAAATGTTGTATTATCAGCACTCTTGTCCACAAATCTAGAACATAGCACCGTACCAGCTACTGTGAAGAAAATTAACTCTACCCCAGCCAAAAACAAGTATGTGTAGTTGAAAGCTTTCAGTGTAAATGTGCATGGGGGCTTTTTTTTTTTGTTAAAAAGAAATATTTACAAGTAAGTTAATACCACTTGCTGGTACCCCTTTCATTAAGAAAAAAAAGTTAATTTAATTATATCCAGGAACTTGAAATAAAAAATGGGAAATTTGTTCGAACTGGAAGATCCTAAAACCAACATAAATTTGGATCTAAAAAGGAAGGGAAGAAAGGGAAGAGGGGAAAATGGAGTAAAAAATGGCTTTAGACTGAACTGAAAAAATAACCACATCTAAAAGAGGCCTGGTAATAAGCACAGAGTTTGAGAAAAATATTTAATCAGTAGAAGAAATATCTTTTCAGATTGAGGAGCATAGTGAGGAAATATAACTTGATTAATCAAGCTGAAATAGATTTACTGAGAAAATTCAAGCCAAAAACCCAAGAGATTCTTCAGCTGCATAAATTAAAAGAGAACAAGGAACAAAGCGGGATACTTACTCAGTAAAGTGAAATAGAACTCAATGGTTATCTAGTCATGACCCCGAGAGAAGACTGCCGTTGTCTTTGCAAAAGGACAGTCATGTTCCTCCAAGGGAAAGGAGGAAGATGTTTGACAGTGGCAGTGAATTGCAAAAAATAAAAGTGCCTGTGATGTCTCGTGACTCTCTTTGTCATCTCTTCAGAAGCACTGTACACAAAATCCTTAGTATCTGCATAAACAAACTAACTTGTGTTATCTTGAATGCTAAATTAATAAAACTTAGTTGATCTTTCTGCTCATTTGTTTACAGTGTGATTTCTGGATTGTGAGACAAGTTTGGGCTGTTAGCGCAGTGTTAGATCAGAAGGGTAAATAGGACCCTGAAAAGTTCTGCTATAGATATGAAAGGCCATTACAAGTTATTGATATTTCCCTTCATGGAGTGTTATTATAAAAGGGATTATGTCAAACTGAAGCACGTATGGGAACTGGGGACAATGATAAGGATTATGAGGTATTGTCAAGGATAATTAGGAATTTGTAGAGCCCCTCAAAATAAAGTCATTGACTTTGTTCCACATAGCTAAAAAAGAGATAAGAAAGAGATGTCTTATGCATGAAAATGTGCTAGCAATCTAGACCCCAAACTGCTCTCGGAAGCATCTTGGAAAAGCCTCATTATATTGCTCTTACTCTTTGGTTACATTCATTCCAGTTGTTGAATTGAAATAGTATTCTTCTGAGGCTCGTAGACTACTTTATTTTCCTCTCTATGTATGATTTTGTATGTGTTGAAAAATAAGTAAACTTTAAAGCTGTTTTTCAGTGGGAGGTAACTTTTTCTTTTTTTTCCTTTCAGTCTGGCTCATAACCCAGGGAGTTCTTTGTAGAGCTATGGGGCTGTTTCAGAAACTATTTCAGTGCAAATAGATTTGGTCCCATAGGAGAACTTCAAAAGAAGATAACGTTACTGATGACTGAAATTTAGATGCCATAATTAAAACAAATGCTATAAAAACTAAATCTATATATTCAGTCACTCTCTAAGCATTTTTCAAATTCCTTAGCTTTAGAGAAGACACAAGTTTCTGGGCCAGTGATTGCAAGACGCTCTTCTCAAGACATATATTCTCTTTTGAGATGCTAACCTTTTTCTGCTTGTTGGTGACGGAATTGTTAGCTGCTATAAGCTTAGTTTATTCTTGTAATGCAATGGTGAGGACTCCTTTTGCAAGCTCTTTTCTAATCTTTCTAGTGTTTCCCCACCGCAGTACTTCATAATCTGGTTCTCTAGATCTCATTGTGGGCACCGTGCTAGGTTTCTGGGGCTAGTAAAAATTCTTGTCATCTTTGTCATATGCATAGCTAGTTGAGCTAACGTGCTCCAAACTGAACTTTACGTTGGATGATTGTCTTTTAAGTTGGGGTTGGAACAAGTATTTTTGTTCAAAAAGAGGCAAATCACTTCTTTTCTAGTCTTCTTTAATAAAAGTAAAGGGAACAATAAACGTTGAATGATGAAATGATGAATCAAAGACAGCTTCCATGATGGGAAATTGTATTACAGTATGAAGAAAATATTCCTGGAAGATTCCTAAAAATATTATGAATTTCCACATATGATAGTTAAAAAAATTGGGTCCTCTGTTAAACATCTCTGTCTTCCTGTAACTTCAAGAAAAGTTTTAAATAGGAGAAATTATATAAACTTCATTGGAAAGCAGTCTTCTATTCATCAGCTACAGCCAGCCATTTTGGAAAAAGAGCCTTATAGCTGTTTTCTAATCACTAAGGTCTCAAGGGAGTTAGCTTCTCTTTTCTGTATCCAAACTTCGTGTCAGCCTCAGCAATTTTCTTTAGCTTACAAGAAGGTAAACTTTGTTTGGTACCATTATTGTTCCCTGCTGCTAGTGCTAGGTGGTTCACTGTTTGGCTGAATATATGTCTTAGGTATTTGAAAACTGTCTTACCTTCAGTGAATTTGTAACTTGTTATAAAAATATTTTACCATGAAAAAAAAATTGGCAAGTAGAAAATTGAGAATATATAACACATAATCCAAAATTCATCTTCCAATTTATATTTACATGGTCTAAAAGATATGATTTAATTTCTCAAAAGCTTGGCAAACAATTTAAATTTCTTGTTACTTTCTATCTATCACTATGGTAGTATGATCACATATCAAGTATATTCACGTTTCAAATAGAGCTAAAGCATAACCAGTACTGTAGGATTAGGTGCAAACACCTTTGTGTACAAAGACTGGCAAGTCAGTAAAGGTGCTGTGTTACTTTAATAGCTAGTGTTGATATTTTAATAAAAGGAATGGGGAAGCAAAAGTGAGGTACATGCGGTTAGAACATGTTTAATATCAGTGGAGCAGACAAGTGAGGTCTGCCAAAACTTTGGAGGGGAATTAAAAAAAGCCAACTTGCTATGCATTGAAAGTGTCGAGGGCTGTGATAAATTAATCACATAACAAACCAGTAACTGAATATTTACTTGCTGCTTCAAGGCCATATTTCATTACAGATTCTTCTTTGTGGTTCTTAATACTGATGGTTAAGCGCAAGTACTGAATTCCATTTGCAGCCTGTAGATCATGATGCATGGGATTTACCTGCTGCTTGCCGGTTGCATTTGTAAAATTGCTGTAGATTTGCCTCTGTTATCTGTGAAGATAGTTTGTAGAGTGGAGTTGCCTGAAAAGCAATATGCAACTCCCAGTATGTTTGCACATAATGCAAAAAGATTAAATGATTGGATGTGCTGGTTAACAATAAAGGAATGTAAATGGACAAAGATGGTCAGAAAAGCAGAGCGTATAGGACATGAGTCAGTGGGTATGTCTCATGAGAGATCTAGCCTGTTCTGTGAACTCTGGGCACACTTACTTTACAGTAGAGTTACGCCTACATATTCCTCACCTGGTGAGTATTTATGGTGCAATACAGTCCTGCGTAAGCGTGTCATCAAGATCTGAAAGCAGCATAGTCCCACAAGCTTGGCCATGCTGCTTCTGAATTCAAGGCAGCTTGCTCAGCCCAGCATATTGGGAAACAGAAGTGCTAGGAAATAAAGGTGTAAGAGTAACTTGTTATGGTGGTATATGTTGCGGGGGTCTTTTAACAAGTTTTGGTGAATATAAACTGCTGATGGCTTAGTTACTGGATAAAGGCTTATCTTGTGAGTTAGATGCCCTTAGCATTGTTTCTTGTTAAATATCTAATGTACATGACAGCCTACTGCAAACGTTAAAATAATAATAAAGTACCTGATGCATTTGCTAGCTAATAAATGCTGCTTTTGTATATCTGCTTTCTGAATTAAAATGAGTAATGTAAAAATAAAATTTTAATTTCTAGAAAGATTATGCTTGACAAAATGTAGTTTGTCTTTACAGGATTATGTTGGTGAAACTCCTATTCATAAAGCAGCACGGTCTGGTAGTATGGATTCCATAAGTGCCCTTGTGGCTCATGGTGCGCAAATAGAGTAAGTGAGGTATTTTTTCTTGTTGTTGATTGTTGTCTGTTTAGCTAACTAACTTAGACCAGTAAACACAGATACTAATGTCAGAAAGAAAAGTCAAAACAGTGGACACCTGATTAAAAGGTAGCTAGACATGTTCAACTGTAATGAAGCCCAAGATGTTTTGCATGTCTAGTAATATTATTTTACTTAGGTGATGACCAGTGTACTACGTTAGTATTGCATTTATATCTGATATATTAAAATATTTATCATATTTCTGTCAGATGACCCCAAATTGTGCACTTTATCTAGTGTGTAGTTGTTTTTTACAACAAATTTACACATTGCACTGGTGAATAAATATAGACAATGCAAAAGCAACATTACGTGCAAAATAGCATCTCACACACTCTTCACAGTTAGTTTAATACTGTTTATTAGTATATTGTGTATTTGCCCTGTTAACTTTTTTCTTTGAAGGTTTATGTACTGCAAAAACATTCAGAAAATCTCACAAACTTTTGCAACTTACAGCATGGACAAAATGGATGCAGTTTTCACCTAGAAATGTTGAGTATAAGCTCTATGGCTTATAATAATGTAAATACTTTAGCAATTTGTTTTAATTAGAACTAGCCTTATTATTTTAAATGGTAACTAGTTACTGTATTTTAACCTGCAATATGAGACTTTTAAGTTGTAAGTGAAATAAGAATCATGTAGTTAATTTCTTGTTTTACCCTTTGGTTTCCATCTTACTGTTTTTTCTAATGCTGCCCTGATAAATCTACCATAAAATGCAACTCTTTCAATGGTATCATAGAGTATTCAGGAAATAAAGTACTTTTTAAGTTAATAGTAATGAGCAAAATGCTTTATATGAAGAGATTGCTTCATAGAACAATGGCATTGAAATAACTTACGCAGCTGTCAGTTACTGACATTCATGAAATCAGTCTTAAATTTGTAAATTCCCTTTTTGCACTCACTTTCAGATAACGTTAAAATAAACTTGGATTTAAATTTACTGTGGAATTGAGCCAACCTTAATTATCATCATCAATTAGTATGTGATCTTGTAATTTTTACAAAGTATCCAATCAAAAGAGAAATTGTGGAACTGCATAAACAATGTGGAATGAGTGAGTTAAGAGTCTGATGTAAAGAAGAAGACGTATTACATCCATAGGACTTTCAAAATAAGTAGCTGAGTGACTGAGGTTCGAGATGTGGCTGCAACTTTAACTTACAGAACAACAATTTTGCTTTTAAAACATTGTATTTGCAAGCCATAGGCAAAACATTTCTGTAAAACTTGGAGAGTGATATCTGCCTTTGACCAAAGCTGTTTGCAGCAGAAGTAGTGTAGGTTTATAGCAGTTTTAGTGAACAGGAAATAATTTGAATTCTCAGTTTTCTAACTTTGAATTCCATCTGTGTTTTAGTAGGATAGACTTGTTGCAAATTCTTTAGGTAATTAGATACCAGATCCTATCCAGGCAATGGTAAAATCAGGAATGCAAACACAGTAGGCTGGTGGAGCAACCCTTGTTTGGTCATTTAGAGGATTAGGACTTGGCCCTGTCACTTGAAAGCGCTAGCTGTTGACTGATAGGAGCAAGGATTTTTTTTCCATAGAATCTAGTTCCTAGGCTCAATATGTTAAATTAGGCTAAGTCCATGTATATACTTTTGACATTGATTGATTTTGGGTTATCTGAGTTTGAAAACTGGCCCCGATTTTCTAACCGTTATGTTGATTTCCTGAGTTTTGTAACATCTTGAAAATATAGATGCTTTGAAAGTCCTGACTCCTTTATTTTATGGCTTCAGTTAGAAGAAAAGGAGTGGGATTTTATCAATATATTTGGGTTCTAATTTATATATATTAACTGAAATGGTAATTGACTATATGGGACCAAGGGAAGAATTTTATTAAATACAGAACTAAGCACTAACTATAACTAAAGTGCTGATCTTTACTGATGGTGAATATGGCCTTTTAATGGGGATTAGATCTTCTGATCCAGTTTTTTCTTTATTTCTTCATACAGTATGAAAATCTAGTTACGTGAAGATGGAGAGAATATCCCTTATAACTGCAAATAGTCAAATATGCTGCTTATATGTGATACTTCTAGTATAAATCAATTATTGCACCATCCCTAGTTTTTTATCGAAAGTAGAACAGGGATATTAAGATTTCATTATTACACAAACACTAGTAACCAGTAGCGTAATATTGCAAGATACATGTTATTTATTAATGAGTGATTATTGGAATACTGCTGTTGAAATGAAGTAAGTTGGACTAGTATAATCTTTTATGTCAGTGTTTACTGTATTTCTACTTTATTCACTCCTTTGGTTATACTGGAAGCCAAAGAATAGTAACAATAGTCCAGTAAGGATGAAAGTAAGAATTTTAGTTTGAATAAAATTGCCTCGCTTGAATTGTTCTAGTTTACTTCAGGCTTGTTAGTATATTGCTTTTTACAGAGAAATAATAGTATGTTGCAGTCTCTAAATTTCATGAAGTTGTTGCATTGTTTTCCTAATTGATGAGAGAGAATTTGGGTCTCTATTCCTTTGTAAATTTTTAATAATAATTTAAAAAATAATAATTGTACCCTAGTGAAAATATTTTGATTTTTTTTGTGGTATTTACCTTCTCATTTTAGCCGAAGCATATTCTGTGCACAGTATGTCCTACAGCCATAAAAATGGTTGCTCCACTAACTATGGTATTCATGGACCCTTGAAGAGGGGGAAGCAGGTGGTCACAATGTCCTCATATGAGTGAAAAGGTTTGCTGTGTAACTGACTTTTTAATGTGGATAGTACCTTTTAAAGTATCCATAATAACTGCTGGATTTTCACTAAAAAGCATAATTATGCGATTTATGTCTGCTTAATTGTGTATTATTTATCATGGTGACACACAAGTGTCCACAGGTCTTTATGGAGGAAAAGCCTTCTTGGTGCCATGTTTTGTTTTGCTCTTTTACACTAATTGTTGAAATGCTGGGTGTTAATATAGTTACATTAATTGCATCACAGCATATATAAAAATATAAAATTCAGCTATAAACACAGGACGCTGCTGAATCAAAAATACAATAAGCAGATGCAGCTGTTAATTATACAGATTTGAACTTTCTTCTTCCGTTTCACGTCCATTTTCATGCAGTTCACTTGTGCATTGTGTCCACTTATTTCTGAATAAGAATTATTCTGCAACTGTCCTTTGAACAGTTGTGTATTCCTTAATGTCTTGATTTAGAGCTAGGAGAGAAGTTTCACTGTATTATCCTGGGATAGAAAGAGATGTAAGGGACAAGAGGTGTGGGACAAGATGTGGCTTGGTGTGCATCCATCCAATTAAACACAGGTTCTTGCTTGTACTTTTTGTTGGTCAAGATACTTGATTAGAAGCAGAGGAAAGTTTTTGTTACTGGCCTGCCAGAAATCTTAAGGTTTTGGGGAAAAATGGATTTGCATACCGTGATGGGATGATACAAGACCTTGAAGAGATACTTTCCTTTCTGGTTTCTTATATTCTGGTGTCCAGGTTTGGGGAGAATAACTGACGTGCTAGGATAAATGTACCAGTACATCTTTTTCTACCAGATGACATATTCATATCGTGATGTTGATCTACTTTAGGCAGACACTTCAGCCACTTTCTCATTAAAGCTGTCTTGCATTCATTTTAATGTGTAAATTCACTCCTGTAATGCCAGAAACATCCCATATCTGGTCTTTAGTTTTTCAGCCAAAACTTTATTCTTGTTCTTTGGCAGTGGCTTAATTTTGATTCTTCTTTGCAAATTCATGTATCATAGAATTCATAGAATTCATAGAATTGTCCAGGTTGGAAGAGACCCTTGGGATCATCGAGTCCAACCATCTACCCTACTCTACAAAGTCATCCCCTACACCATGTCCCTTAGCACTGCATCTAAATGGCCCTTAAACACAGCCAGGGATGGTGACTCACATGAACTGTACTGTGTTGTTTAAAAAAAAGCATCATTAATTTCTTCTTCGCAACTCCTCTTCATTTTCCATAACAGAAATCTGTCCAATGTGAGGTTTTTTTAGTGCCACTGGATTAGCCCTTTGTGAAATTCTTGTAGTACATTTCTGTTTGAAGTCTGTTTCACATTCTAATTATTGCACCTGTGATATCTCAGCTTTTGTTCTTCTCATTTATACTTTTGAGACTTCTTGACTTCCTGAAATTTAGTCACCTTTAGTGAAGAGACAGAACAAGAGTGATGTGTAGGTTTCATGATGATAATACAGAAATCAGCCCTTCCTCTGTGTCTTAAACCCTCCGATCATTTTCAGTCTGGAGGGGAACCTTGTATGGCCTGTTCTCTTGAAGAGTCTCAGGGGTCAGAGATCTCCTCCATTAATTTCTGGATTTCTTCCTGATTTCTTAAAATCTTAGCAGATGATTACAGGTGTTTTTAACACTTGCTTGTTTTTCTTAACTAGCTAATTTAACTACCAAGCTTCTAGTATTGAGCTGCAGACCATTTCTGGTGTTAACGTGCTTGTGAAGTGCCATTACTATTTCATCTTTTTACTTCAGAACCTGTGCTGCTACATTGATTCACTGTAGAAGAATCAACACCCTGCTTTCTTATTAACCTCATTTTGAGAATAGTGCTTCAGGTTCTTGTTAATTATTTGTTTAGGAATAGGATTTAGTTAACTTTTTCAACAGTGTGGTTCTTACCTGTTAATTAGTATATTAATATTTGTGTAATCTGTTGGATAGTTTTCAAACTCTAACCACTTCATACACGATTCTTTTTGCAAACCTCATTGTCTGCTCTCCAGATCACAGTTAAGCTGCTGGATTAGCTACTGTTGTTGCATTATTAGACAGTGCAGTATCAATGAGGAAAAAATGTGGCTGCTGTTCTTGCATTGTATATAACAAGTGTTTTAAGGGCTGCTGCTGTAGTGTTCTTCCAGTGACCATTCTGCAGTGTGGAGGTGACAGGCATTGGAATTCATTTTTCCTTTCCTGCCTTATGTAAATTCTTACAGAAGGGCAAAGTGGTTTGTACATTTCAGTGGTGAAACTCTTAATTCTTCTGCAAAATAATTACAAGTAAAGCTTGCTAATTTCTCCCATGTTTGATTTCACGCTTGATTGCCATCATTGTAGAAGAACTTAACATGGTTTGTAGGAGATTGTGACCATGAAGTAAGGCAGTAATTCAGCTTTAGTCTCAAGGGAAGATCTGAAAATACTGAAGCAGGGTATATAAATGGCAAATCAAAAAGTGGAAGAGAGACGCTCAGTCTCACAGTAAACCAGGATGGAAAAGGGTATTTTTCAGTTACAACTGTTCTGAATAATTGCAGGAAGCTGAGGCACACTCTTACAACTGAATTCCTGTTCAGTTTGAGTGGATTATTCTTAGTGGGGGTGGAATAACAACAGTAGTTATTGAAACCAGTTCAGAAATAGAGAAGAATGTGAGGGGTTGTACTTTTTATGACTAAAGTTAAATCTTTCATTAAAGCAATGGTATTTTATGACCTTTCTGGAACATAAAGGAAGTTTGCAGGATATGGGTCAGCTTGATACGGGATCTTATTAATTGGTGGCGAGCCTTTGTGATTTATAGCACTGGTTTCCTAGCTTTTCTTCAGTCCCAAAGAGCTGGATAAAGAACATGGAAGTGTTACCAAAACTTCTATAAGAGGATAGCTCAGATTTCTGACAGGAATGTTTGGGGTTTTTGTTGGGAGTGATCTGCCTTCACATATGATACTGTACTGATGTTCACCGTGCAGCTTCTCTTCAGATAGGTTACTTTTTTTCTGTAAGATAAGCTGTTACTGGCAACAGAAACCTGAGTGCAGTTAAGTCAGGTGGAAAAACTGAAGTGTGGTGAAGTGGAACTTGGCCAGAGCAGAAGTTAGATACAGTGGAAGAAGCAAGGGTGCAGTATATTCCCAATTACAAGAGTCTGATTAGTTGTGATGGTTAGCCTGGACATTGATGGTGGTGATGATCTGCACAGGTGCTGTGCTTGATCTGCTGATACTTTACTGGACATGGGGTGGGACAGTTGTTAATTGCAGTGCATTTGCTCTAACTTCATTTGCTATTCTAGTTTGTGTCTCTTCACTAAAGTTGACCATAGTTCAACTAGTACCTTTGAACCTGGACAAAAAACAGTAGGCAGTTGTGGCGTGACCCAGAACATGTCCAGGTTGGTCAGAAAAGTTCTCTAATATGTGTCATGCTACCAGTTGCAAGCTGTATCTCATTGCACGGAGGCTTAACAAACCCTGAAAGAGCTTTGGAAGCTTTAACTTAGGGAAAATGTTACTCTTCTGTTTCCTTCTTTCTATTTTGCTTGATGTTGCGCATATGTAGTAGATGAATTTTATTTGAAATAAAGGAAAAGCTAAAGTGAAAAAAATCTTTTGTGAAGCTCATTTAAAGTGGTTTTATGCACTTAAGCAGTTTCTTAATCTGAAAGATCTTCTGTCTGCTTGAGTAAAAGCATCAAGTTGTCTTTGTCACAAAAAATAAAATGTTGTGCAGTTTGATAGTCTCCCTCTCTGTGCCTATTACAGGAAAATAATGATTCCATCTAATACCTTTAATAGTTTAGCTATTGATTTTCCCCCCTTTTGGCACAAAAATACTTTAAAATTCATTTATATCTTTTCTTTAATTTTATTCCCAAGCTCTTGCTGTCTGTGGGTTTTGTGCTGGATCTCTTGAACTTCAACATTTGGCACATTTGAGACAAGTTTGCTTTCTTAATTTTTCTAATTCTAAGCTATCGCTGATTTTCACTTGGTATGTTGAGGAGAATAATGTGGATTTACTTGCTACTAGAGGCATCTTGGCAGAATCTGCATTGCAAGGCTGTTGATCTTTTCAAGTCAGAGCTTGCACTGAACCTTTTCTTAATAGTCTTCCGTAATGCTTTCCTCATTGTAATCAACTTTTATCTGCAGTTCCTGATCTGTTTCTGGAACCGTGATAGCAGCAGCAAGGATAGTTCTCATTTTCATAAAGCTGGCTGGCTAAGTAACTCTTACGTCATCTTTGGACTTAAAGTGGCTGCAGTACTAAAAAGATGCTTATTTGGAATTCATTTTTGCTAGTGATCTCCGTTTCCGTTTTAATAGGGAAGGTCTTTTCTGTTATGCTGTATTGCAATCAGACTGTTGTTTTAAGAATTACGATAGTCTTTCATACCTTCCTTTTGTGAGTTGTATTTAGGAATCACTTCTTAATAATAGATATGAATTTAAAAATATTGTTGATTGCTGATACCAGGCAAAGTCAGATAGGCCTATATTGTTCAGGCAAAGTTTGCTTGGAAATGTGAATCATTTGTACACGAGATTGAAAATCGAAGTCCACTGTTTGAGGTCTGTCTTAAAGCATATAAATTGGAATGCAGATGTAGGAATAAATCACCACCTGATGGTGCTGCTTGTAATTCTAATGTTTCCTACCATGGTTAATGAATTTTTCTTTTGCCAGCATTTGCTCAGGTGTAAGTTGAAGTGTCTAGGAACTGATTGTAGTTGCATAATTTATACTGGACCTTGATTTTGATGGGAAAAAAGTGGCTTCACAAAGAAGAGCTTCCTGCTTTCCAGTATATTCACTTTGTTACGATTTTGGAGGATGTTCTGAGAAACTCTGCCGTTGTTCTTGAAAGTCTAAAATAATTTTAGCTGCCACATGTTTTGTTGTGAAATAAAAACTTGGCACCAACTTGTGCTTGTAGATGCCCAGTATGTAATTCTAGCATGAATTTTTGTAGCTGTCCCCAGCAGTGACACACATCTGTTTAGTTAAGAATATTTTTCTCTTGGTATCTGAAAAAAACCCCATGTTTGAAACTATTTCACAACTTTTGTATTTGGACACCAAAGGGTTAAAACACTTAAAGTTTTGTATTTTAAAATCATTTTGCTTTAGAAATTTTAGACTAGTATACTGATGTTTATATAGGAAACGTTTTCTTCTCACTGTGGGCGTTTTAGTGTTCTGATCTTTTTTTTTTCTCTTTCTTTTGTTTTGTTTTAATCCTTGTATCTGCTAATTTTTGTATAGGAATAGTTACTAATTCTTTTGAAATACAGCCTACTAAATTTAAAGTAATTGAAGCCATGAGTTGACCGGTAATTTTAATCCATTCTATATAAAATTCAGTGAAGAACTGACAAATTGGTTTCAGGATGAAAGTAATGATGCTTTAAAGGCATAAAAGGCTTAGTATCTTGTTGTTAAGGTGGTCACATGATAATGGCTTACATATTGAATAATGTGCTACAGCACTTTTTGTATGTTAATGTAACTTTTAATCTTAATGTTGCCTGCAAATATGTGATCCCTTATGATATAAGTTTCCTGTTTATGCACCATTGCCCGTTTAAATCAAACAGAAGATTCTGAAACTGTAAAAACTACACATGTCAATGTTTTACAGCTACGTAATTCGAATTGACTTGATTTTTTCAAGTAATCCTAGAAAGGGGGAGCATTCCATATAGAAACTGCTGAAACTGCCACAGGTGCTTCTCCGAAAACCTTACAGTTGTGGCATTGAATGTTCAGTATCGCTTCCTTTCTGCACACAAGGCATACTGTTGAGGTATTTGTTGCGGTGATTGGTTTTAATGCTAATCTAGGAATTCAGATATAGAATCTATAGATTTGCATGCTTTGCTTACCCTAATTTACAATTATCTACATTTTTATTTGTAAACTAACAATAGATAAGTTGAGATCAGTATTTTTTAACAGATATTACATTGATATACGAAAACTGTGGTTTATTTTCTTAGATTGTCGCATGGCATTAACAAAAACACAGTAAGCTGTAGGTGATGTAATCACTATTTAAAATTAAACATTTAGGGGATTTTTTTACATATATGAATGGTTTTTTTTTTCAAAAATATTTACTGTTGACTTTTTGTAGCAAACATTTGTTTTGGTTTTCAAGGTATGTGACATTATAAGTGGAAGGTAGTGTTTTTTCCTCCAATAAGTAAAAAAATAGGAACAACTGAAAGAACTTGGAATGAAGGTCTAAGTAAATTCAGTGTCATTTATAATTCGATGCAAAAAGCACAAGTCTTTATCTTTTCTTTCTACAGATCCTTCTAAGAGTAAATTTTGTAAGTTATCTTGAAGTAAATCTTCTTGTACCAACGTAGTTATATTTAAACAATTCTGAGTTTTGTTTTACTTGCTTTAGTTTTTTTACTTTCTATAACTTAATCATAGGGGAAGTATCTTGCATGTTTTTTAAAAGCTTACCTCAGGTTCTTTTCTTACTTCAGCAAACTTCTCAAAACAACAAATTGTGGTTAGATTGAAATAATAAAAACATCCTTCTAAACTAAATCTAAGCTGAAAGTTAACTTCATGTTTCTCTACACTGATCCTGTTTGGTCAGATAACATACTTATCTCTTTTCATTTTTGAACAACAGTTTAATTAAACTCACAGCCAGCATTTTTAAAAGCATTTCAGAAGAAGGAAATACAGACACATGCTTCATCAGTGTCCTCTTAATAGCTGCTTTAATTTGATACCAGGACTCTCAGATGAACTGGGTCTTTAAAATGGGAGTTCTGATGATGACAACTGAAAGGAGAAAAACAGATTTTTTAAAAAAAAAAAAGTCCTCTTCATGCCAAGATCAATCAATTTTGAAGCCTGCCTGTGGACGTCACTTGATGGAAGAAGAAAAGCGTGCTCTGAGAGTGTTGTTTTAGGCACTGTAGAAGGTTTGTGAATAAATGTATATGTATATACAATAGTCAGAGCTTTAACTCTTAAAATATTAAGAGTAAATGTTTTGGGTTTATAAAACACCTGTCACTACAGAACAATTCAAGTGTTAAATGTAATCAGTCAAGGAACATCAAGATCACCTACTCTAATTGTACATATCCAGACTTTCCTCAATTTTTCTTATGGATTATTTTCTATTTATACTTTATGATATGAAAATACATCTTTCCAATTACATTCTAATTCCTTCTCTTACTTTGGAGTTAGCATCTCATGCTTCTGTACCTTGAGGAAAACAATATTTCTTTATCATTCCCAGCTCCTGGATTTTAGCTACAAGTAGACTGAGGGTAAATAATACCATGCTTCATGATTCTAATTTGTTTCTAGTAGTAAGAATTGCATAGAAATAAGAATAAACTATGAAGGAAAAAGAATACTGCCAAGTGAAATAATCTTAACGGGACTCATTCATTTTTTAAGTACTTGAATTGCTTTGGAAATGATGCAAGGTACGAGTCTTCTAAGTGTAGAGTGAATAGACTTTCTGACCACTTACCAAAACTGCATTTAGTCCTGGGTAAGGTTAGTTAAGGAATTTTTCTCCCATTTGTCGGTTCAAGCCTTCATGTATGTTCCTGTCTGGAGCAGGTGCCAAAAAAGGACAGTATTTTCAGTGTCCTTTCTTCAGTTTTTCCACCTCTTCCTGTAGCTCGACTGACCGCCTTCAGAGATGTCATTTATTTTTGACTTTTTTGTTTTTACTGAAGAGAGAGGGAAATAAGTTTTTAGAGCACAGCTGTCTGTTTTGACAGTAACTAGGTCAACCTTTAGAAAATACTGCGTCAAGTCAGTGAATGCTATTTAATAAAAGACTGACTTACCATAAAATTCCTGTAACTTTTCAAGACTTTGCTTGATTTTCTTTTCTTTAATGTAACTTTCTTCCATCCTTCCACACCTTCCTTACTGGTGGTGTCTTCTTTCATAAGATCTTCTTTGAAAATTACCAATCTATGTAGCTTATTGTTTGCTTAATCTTGTTTCAGGTAGGTAGTCTAGCTTAGAGAAAAGCCCTGAAAAGAAACACAAGCTTGTCCTCAAGTTCAACATTTTTGTTGGGGGGAAAAACCCCAAAATCCCAAACAAAAACCAAACCCACCCACAAAACCTGCAGGAAATTTCCTTACTCATTTTTAAATTCTGAGTAATGCAGTTGCAGAAATAGAGCTGTCATATTTGCTGTATGATTAACAGTAACAAAAGGGCAGTTTGCCTAATGATTTAATATCAAACAGCGTGTTCTGGGCTTCGTAGCTTCCGCTATTTCAAGATGTTTAGGGTAAAAGATCAAAACTAAGACTGAAGGGATTTTTAACTTACTAAAAAACAGAAGATTTTTTACAAGATACGTGAAATTTTGAGGTATTTCTGTCCATGTTGTCCAATGGTTTACTTTTGTTATTTGTCACTGCTTTTCTTTCAGTCTGGGTCTTGAAGTTATTTTCAGTTATAATATCCTTGAGAAATGAAGAGAAATACCTTTCAAGGGACATCTCTAAGAGATTAAATTTTACTTACTTAAATATAGCAATTACCTCTTGAGTTTCCTTCGTGTTGATTTATACTTTTTTTTAACCGTGCAGTCCGTGTCATGTATAGTCTACTTAATAGCCAAATTAATCTTACTACTCCTCCTTTTCACTTGATAGTCAGCTTACATACAATTGCAGTTCATAACCAAGGACTGACATAGGGATTACACATAAGAGATTGAACTTCTCCTAGTCTTAGATGTAGACTATTTCTATTTTCATTCCTATAATGGAGTCTGTTTACAGTAATGGCTTTTATATTCTTTGCTCATGGACTAAGGTGAGATAGCTGCTTCATTTTCAAACATTGGCAGCGTTTGAGGCAGACCATACACTGCAGATGTAGTAGTAAGTGTGTTCCCAGGTCCTTGTAACTGCTCTAACAGGGTAGTTCCACTCCAAACCCAGATCAGTGCTTTCGAAGGATGGTCTAATAGACATCCTAGCTTTTTAGTTCATTCAAGTACTCCGCTTGAGGGTTTCCAGAAGGACTGTATAAGAGCATATTTTTCTGTTATGCGCTCAGAATACTCACAGGTATGGCAGTAATTCTGCGTGATTTGGAAGTACATAAAACTGTTCCAGTCTGGTAAAATTCTGTGATACCTGTTACAAGCGTTTTCTTTTCTACTTTGTGCATTTAGCTAATTGAGTTAGCTTTTCTTGGAATACTTGCATTTTATTATAATGAGCTAGTATAGCATGACTAGCTCTTGCTGCCTTTTGTGTTCCCAGTGACAGATTTTATTTTTTTTTTTCCTCCTGGAGAAGGCTGGAAAAATCATCTAAGAGGTAGGTCTTTTTTGTCTTTGTAGCCTTTCTAGTTTTTGAGAAAGTGAGTCTTAAGAGTTCCTGCCAATTTTGTCAGCTTCTTCTTTTCTCCTTCCCAGTAATATTGGAATGCAGGCCAGTTCAACTGAAATTGGAAAGGATTTGAAAGTCCCAGAGTACTCAAGTTTCGATTAAATTAATGGATGTTGACAACTGGATGTAGAAAAGATACTCAAATTAGTGTTCCCACTGAGACAGAGCAGTGTGTTAACAGTTGTGTTCTTTTCCATAGCAATTGGCCAAACAGTTTATAGAGTCATCTAGATCCTGTAATCTTCTATTTGATTGGACTTTTTTTTCCTCTCATTTTCATTAGTAACTTCTGAACGCAGGAAGTTCTCTTGAAATTGATAGGCTAAATTCAGATTCAGATTTTTGAGAGAGACATTTCTAAACTCTCAGAAGCAAGAAAGTTACAGCAAATGTGCTTGAGTCCTTTGAAAACCTATGCCTTGCTTCCAGAATATTCCTGTGGAACAAGTGCATTTTTGTCTACCTGTTAAAGAGTAAGCTGTTCAGGAAGAGATGGGAAGGGTACAGGTCTAAAAATATCAAAGGTCATTGCATTTTAAACTCGTGACAAACATGAACTTAAAGTTCATTTATTTTGCTTCTGGGAAGTCCAGCTTTTCTTTCGCAGAGTTTGGTCATGTAGCCTTACACGCATACATGCATCTCCAAATTCCTTTGGCAACCTATATTGACATTCTTTGGGAAATGGTGACTTGCAGATCTCTTCTTTTTTTTTTTATTTTTTTTTATTAAAGTACGTTATTGTTCAGTAACATTTGCTAAGTAACAGAATTACTTGCTTCTTGAAGTTTTATTAGCTTAGGTGGTCAGTCAGCACCATATTGTTTTGGTCATTTTTATCCTTGCGTAACTTAAATTTGCTTTTGCTTAGATTTCCTTTACTGTGCTTTTGGGGCTCAGAAATTTAAAACAGATTTGAGAAAACTGAGCTAGTGTTTGGACCAAAAATGGATATGTTGAAATTTCTGTTTCTTAAGTTGTAGTTTCATTGCATTACACCCATAATAAAAGAGTGTTGAATGTTGGTTTGCAGGGACCTCAGCAGGTCATCTAGTTCAGCATGGGAAAGGATTGACTGTTTTGCAGAATTTCTCAAATAATCTGCTCCTAAAACAAGGTGTGGAAGAGAACCCTCTGGAGATTCAGCAACCTTTGTGCTCTGAATCTTTCTCCTGATGCCTAATTTCAAGTATTCTTTGTTCATGTTAATCTTGTTCATATGCTGCCTGCACTGGATGCACAGAAAGGATTATTCTATTCGCAGCTATCTTTTAGATAGTCAAAACTAATACCTGTATCTTGAGGTTTCATTTCTTTTGACTATAACTAGGTTTTTCAGTATTCTAAAGTCTTACTTTCTTGATTACTGCTGCTGTTCTCTGGATTTTCACTAGTAGTCCAAGTAAATGGTGGCTTAAAATGCTGTAGTATTGAATGAAATTACCCTGATCTAGCCTAATGGTTTTTCTGACTCTTTAATATTTTGACTTAATCTTCCAAATTTTATGTAATGCAGCAATATCCATTTATGGAATTGGTCTTGCTGTAATAGTTTCTAAAGACATTTTTTTAGTCTCATTTTTATAGCAAATAAGGTGCAATGATCTAGGAAGAAAATCTGGGCTTTGTTCTTTGTTTTCTTTGCATGATCTGGAGTGAATTGTTTTCTACCTCGTATGAGTTTCAACAGAATCAGGTCTATTAATCTTCTGAATTCTTATTCTGCTGCTGGTGTGTTTCTAGATTTTAAGTAATGGATTTGTCTAAACTATTGAAGCCGAGAAACAAAAATTCAATTTTCTGACTGATTGCATCTGTCTGGAAAGGTGGAAGAAACTTAGGAAAGATGTATTGGCATCTTTTGCTTCACAATCTAGTTTTGTCATTTCTTGCCCTTTTGTCTTCACTTCTATGCACTTCCTTATGAAGGTAGTCTATATTTCTAAGCACAGACATACTGTATGTTTGTGTAAATGCAAGTGATACAGCACTCTTTCAAATTAAACCTCTACATCTCCTACCTGATTTCATTTATGATGTCCTTGATGCATTAGGATACTCAAAATCCAGTGCCATTCTCTCGTACATGGAAAAGTCTTGGTTCAAATAACAAAGGAAGTCCCAGCACTTATGATGTCACACACCTTGAAATAAGAAACAAACCAGGAAAAAAAAAAAAGTATAAGCAAAGCATAACTAAGTATAGCATCTTTATCTATCTTTTCCTGTATATGTATATATATTTTATTGTTAGGCAGAATAGTGATGATGTTGTTACCTTAGAAACCAGAATGCCATGGACAATTGCCAAGTCATGTTAAGTTTGTTTTGAGTATTTGATCTTTTGCTCAAGTTAAAGCAATAGATTGCAGAATAAACTGCAGAAGATGGTAAAATTCAAGACTTAAATTAGTCTGAAGTTTATGTAAAGATCAGATACTTCAGACTGCTTGAGAGTAAAGCATTTTGAGAAGTTTAAATAGGAAGATGGTTTTTTTTAAGGCGCATAGTATATTGATTTTATTTTAAAGTGTATTGTCTCCCAAATTTTGCTTAGAAGCCAGATGTATGTGCGAAAAGTTAAGTTAGTTATAAAACTAAGTTTGATAACTAATTTCTTAATGGAAATTTGCTAAGTGTATGTTTTCTCTCATCACCAACAGATAGATAGTCAGTAAGGGCAGCAGCAGCAGCAAGCTAGCTTGATGAATGAGTGTAATTCAGTTTCTTTGTATTGTACAGCTTGAGAAATGCCAGTGGCCTGACAGCAGCAGACCTTGCACATACCCAGGGCTTCCAAGAATGTGCCCAGTTTCTCTTGAACCTCCAGAACTGTCACCTGAATCGTTTCTATAGCAATGGCACCTTAAATGGGGTCCATCAGAATGCAGGTCCCAATCCATTCAGTGGTGGGACAAGTCGAAAGAGATCCTTTGAAGATACGGAGTCTGCTGGAGTAAAGAAGGCTAGAACAGAAGGTGAGACCCCAGAGGTAAAAGGGATGGGGTGATGCTGTTGCTGAGAAAGGAAAATAAACATTTTAAAGCCTTTCAGAGTCGATGTTGAGTATTATTGACAAACTCACATACATACCTAATTTACATATTAATACAATAACCAGATGAATACAATTATTCTGTGCCACAAGATCCCAGTTCTCCCATGTTATCATCTTCGTGTGTTCAGAAATTTCTACTTCCAGAGTGATAAAGTTACATGATCCAAGAATAATATGTGGAAGAGTAGGAGCCCAGAGTGGTTGCTACTCCTTCCTCAGTTTCTTCTTCAGGAGAGCCAAATAACGTTGCCTTAATTCACAAAGAGGCCCGGATGTTCAATGGTAATTTTCTTCTTCAGGATGCATTCACAATTCAGTTCCTTTCATCCATCTAGCAAACAGTTTTTGAATGCAAAAAGGTTTCTCAAATCAAGAGGGATTATGTCTGTGACATGAAGATAAAATACCTTAAGTTTCCAGGATCATGTTCCAAGAGGAACTGATACCTTGCAGGAGGATGCAAGACTAGAATGGATCTTAAGGATTCATTTTCTGCCTTGTGCATTGAGGGTACTCCTTCCTCTGCCAGCAATGATGTGATAGTGCAACCTCAAGATATTTTTTTGTGGCTATACAAAGAGACTTTTTTTTTACATCTTATGAACACCTTGAGTAACACATTTGAGAATATCCTCGGTTTCCTCTCTGGGGCTCATTCTGTTAAGAGTCTTACTAAAAATGCAGCATTCTGCACGCAAACCTTGTTTTTTTTTCCTGTGTCTAGCGTCAGGAGAGGGACTTCGTAGGTCTTTGTTGAAGACACTTTTCTTTAAAGTTTATATTCTAACAGCTGTGATTTTCAGTGAGACAAATAAAATGGGCTCAAACGGTGCTTAATTACAGATAACAAGAGGGGAATTGAAACTAAAACAGTGTTTCAAAATATGACGTGGACAACATAAATTACATCAGCACTGACACTGTAGTAGTTGCTTTAGTACTTGCCATCCAGACACCATTTCAACTCTACCAGAATCACTGGCCTTAGCAGGGTACTCCATAGCCAGTCATAAACAGGATGTGTTGCTTCATTTAGTTGGTCTGAACTATGAATCATTTCACGATGGAGAAGAGTGCCTATGCAGTTAAATGCAAAACTGCTTTTCAGGAATAATGTCCTTAAATAGCTGCATAGAATGAGAAAACTTTGTTGGTTATGCAGGTGCCTATAACAGCTATGGAAAGATGTCTTCAGTGCATTCATGTTCTGTTACCAGGAGGCACTGCTTGAAGTCAAAGATTGCTGTCTTTTGTTTTGAAGACCTGTTCTTTCTGAATGTTCATCATCGGCAATGTCTTTTAGTTTCGGAAAGTGGCTCCAAGCTAGCCAATAGGTAGCATTTCCCCATCCCCACAATCTGTGGAAGTGGCCCTGGACAAGCTATTTTTATTCTATATGTTGTTGTGAAATAGCAGTATCTGCATTATGTTTCAGCATAAACAGTTAGTCCAGTGGATGTGAGGTCAAGGAAACAAATAGACAGTACATTTAAGTGAATGAGATCTCCTGAGCAATGACAGATATTGGAGAAGCAATCAGACTAGGTGATTTTTGAAATGTTTACCAGTATGACTTCTCAAGACCTTTGCGAACAAAGCCAAAAGCTTTGCTGCATTTGCTTGAAGGTATGTACAGTAATTAAGAGATACGTCCCAGCCGCGGAAGCTGAAGTTTCTAATCTGACGTGTCTGCCCTCAAAGACCTCAGCATCAGTAATATTTATCGTATCGGTGTAAAAAGTCTGTTGGACTGAGAATGAGTCACTGTTCTTGAGGTGCTTTGTAAACAACAGAGCTGAGTAATGAGAAGTCATCAGTGCATCATTGTGCTGAGCTAACCTTTCTACAAAACAAACCCGATGTTGTGGTAATAGTTTTGCTCTTAGCAAAGCCACACCGGTCTGTCGTGTCCTTTAAAGGCTGTTTGCCCAGAAGATCTGTTCAGAGAGAGCGCAGGCAACCTGCAAATGCAGGGGAGAGTCAGGTTTTGATGACCATACCCCGAATTAGACCAATCACTGCTTTGGAAAAAAAAAAAATGCTTCTTGTGACCAGGCACAGTATATGCCCCTTGCAAGAGCCTGTAAGGAGTAGAGTTGGAAGTAAATAAATACTCAAACTGTCCTTCACCCTTTGTCCTGGAATAGCTAAACCTCAAATCAGGACAACTGGATAGTGAATGGGGGTTACCTAACATCTAATTTGGTTTACATGCATGCACGTTTATCTGCTATCAGGTGCATAGTATTAAAAAAAACCCTTCAGCCTAAAAATTAAGTAACACTGATACCTAGTACGCTATACTACAAACTAATTACCCTCTCAAAATGAATTCCAAAGGCTGAAGCTGAACTTAAATCAGTGGCCACTCTCAGAATGTAGACCAAATAGGTTTTAATTTTGACTTAGAAGTGTAAGCTGGATTTTATGTTCATTTTTCTGAAATCTATTACAAAAGTTTCCCCCTGCTCCCTGGGCTGGTTTGTAGAAGGTGGCACACAGGATCAATTAATGATGATGTGCACCAGGCCAAGTGGTCACACCGCTGTGTGGGTGGCAGTCATCATACTGGTCCTTCTGGGTCGTGGCCCTGGGCAGGTCGGCTTTTGTGCTGTGCTGTGCACAACGGGTGACTGACAGTATCAGTATCACGAGCCTGAGCACATTTAGGTGCTTTTAGGTATTTGAGAGGTGGGGATGCAGGCGTTGCCAGGTGTACCCTTGAATTGGCCAGTATCAAACTGCACTTCCATATTCCTCTAGGCAACTGGAAAAAATGCCTTTCCCTTTCTGGTTTAGGGTGATTTGAAGCCCAGTGATCCAAGCGCCCTGGTCTCCTTTAAGCCCTGCATGACCTCTTTGGCCCTGAAGCACTTTAGCTATTGCTTACGATTCTTTGAAAACGAGTAGTTTACAAAAATTTCTGTTGTGCCCAAGGTAATGAGAGCTGACTTGCAGTCTATTAAAGTAGCCCTTAATAACATATTGTGTGCAATGTATATAGAAAGGCGTGTTAATGCCAGTGTGAGATCAGTGCTTTGGGCAGTAGGTATAAGAGGTAGGGAAGTCAAGCCCATCTCGCTTATTAAAGCATTTCCCACAGAAGTAACCACTTGCCGGCTTCCTTTGGAAGGCAGATCTGTTTGTTCAGCTCTTGGAGGGATTCCTGGAGCAGTCTGATGTGAACGGGTGGGTGGGTTACTGGGAACGAGCCCTTGGGAGTGGAAGAGGGAGCAGTCCAGCAGGCAAATGCGGGGCAGAGGCTGCTTCTTATTGGTTGGGCACACTAGCAGTATAGCCTAAATACAAGTAACTTAAATTGCTCTTTATTTAAATCTGTTAGTTCATCAGACTAGTAATTGATATGTAGGTGCAAAGTCTGATAGGCACACTGGTAATGCTTCATTTTGAGGGATTAGAAGAAACGTGCAAGTACTTGGCATTTACTTAATTCTGCACTTAGAATCTCAAGACACATCAGAAGCTTTCAGACGTGAAAAAATTACATTTCTTTATAAAAAACTTTTGCTTTAATAATCAAAGTACTCAGCTTTTTGTTGGCTGAGTTTTCATGTGTTCAGTGACTAAACGTGACCTTTTTTTTTCATCAGCTTACAGCTTTGATGGCTTAATACCAATGATGAACGGAGGAGTTGAGGATGATGGTGACAATATGCACGTTGATAGAGAGTTTGCCGTTGTATCAGGTGGGAGTGGACAGTTTCCTGTTAACTACAACAACATTCAAATGGTTGAAGACACCAAACAACAGGAGAGTACTTCTGTTGGACCAAAAGAAATTGAAATATACACTGTTTCTGCAATGCAAACTCCTTGTCGTTGCAAGAATCAATATGCATTTTATTTTTAATTTAAGTACAAAACTTAGTCCTTTATTTTTGCACATTGTTGTCTAAAGTCTTGAAAACTATTGTATTGCTGTAATACCCATTATATTGGGGGTTTAGTAGGTATCTAAAATTAGCTGTTTCATGCGATATATTGTAATGGTGAAAGAGAAGGTATATTAGTGGTTTATTACTATTTCAGAAAGAAATCCACAATGGCTGTTTCACTTTTAACCTGAGGCTTGTATTACGCTGTGCCTTGCTTTTAGTTGCTATAATTTCAGGTTAAAGGAAATTCTGAAATAATTTAAATTATTCATTTCATTTCCATTAGATAGATTTAATTGCTAATAAAAAGACTTGCTAGGGAAACATATCCTAGTGTCTATATAGCTTTGTACATTATGTATGCTACAACTAAACTATATTCAAAATAGTTGAACAAATACTACAAAGAATAGTCTAGACATATGCCACATGTTCAGAATTTGTTCAGACACAGTGATACAAGTGCAGGATCCTGTTCTGGGTTTTTAATGTAAATAAAAGACTGGACATCACAGGTCTTAAACTAGTCTTTGAAGCTACATACCTTGGAAAACAGTTTTTGTGCTTTGTGCTGATCTTCATGAAACATTCAGAATGTTACTAGTATTAGTGAATATTAATGCTCTAAGTTTTTTAAGGGCTGCTTAATCAAGATACTTTGTTAACCCCAGGTTGTGTATAGAGTTTTGATTAAAACTCTTGGGTCAGCTTTTTCCATGCTCTTTGTAGGTAAAGGCATGGAGTTACTATGGTTGTGCGTTATTACATTCAGAAATTAGTTTTTTACTTTCATTTGTTCTGTGATAAATATGTTTATGCTTTGTACCACAGATCAGATTCACCAAAGGGAATGATGATAAATAGATATTTTAATATATTAGGAATAAATATATATACATATATATATATAATCAGTACTTGAAAAGTAGACTATGATATATTCCAGTGATAATTACTAAGTGTTCTTATTTATGGAAAAATGATTGTCTTTCGTAAATGTACTCTATTACTATAGGTGCTAAATTTTTAACAAATAATAAGATTCTATAATTATCACTAGAACTATTCATTACCTACTTTTGCCTATGAGCTAACAGTAGTGCCATTTTTATTAAATTTGATTTGGCAAAGCCAGCGTATGAGGATTTATTTTTAAGCAGTTAAAATTCTGCACTTTTCAGTTAATAAACACTATATGAAATTCCTTCTGCGCGTTTTCATCACTGAAGTATTAGCTTTGATGTCGTGATGGGTTTGGGGCTTTTTTTTTCCACTTCCAATAAGAATTTGTAGTTAGTGAGTTCAGCTGATGTGGTTATTTAAACTCATGTAGGGACTAAACAGGAAACTGCAGTTAGTATGTACAGTGAGTTACAAATCAAACACGTTTCTTGGCATTATGTGTTGCTGTGTGTGAAGTATCAGTATCGTAATACGTATTTCAAATAATATCCACGCAACGGACTAATAAGAGAACCAAAAGTTCAGATTCTTCCTTGTCAAACAGTGGTACTCATGTGTCACTTAAACAGGAACCCAACGTTTTATAAATGTGGGAAGTTATCAACAGACTTACTGGCTTGGATTGGAAATACACAGTAAATGCAGTCCTGTTTTGCACATAGGTTTGTGCATTCATGTATACATAAACATATGTGCACGTATCCAAGGATAATAACAGAATGTAAAACCTTTAAATGTCACCATATAGGTCTGTACTTTCTACATTTGCCTTGCTCATCTTTACCAATATAGATGTACGTTTTAGATGCCCTTTACCGGTAGACATTTTTAAGACAGAATATATCACCCATTTTTTGTGCTAGTACTTTGAGTACCACTGCAAAAACATATGTTTCAGACATACTGATGAAATCTGTTTATGGAAATAAAAACGATTGTACTAATTACTAAATTCAAAGGAGAAAATGCTTCAAAACTTGTCAGTGGTTTTTGCATGCACATTTTTAGAATTTTATTTCCTCCTACTCATCTTTTTTAGTCTTCTGTGCACTCTGCTGTTGCTATTGTATGGCATTTTGCATGTGGATTGTACAGATGTCATTATAACCTTACCATTAAATACAAACCTGCCTAATATGTTGTTTAGCCAGCTGCTAGATAAATTGAAGTACTTTCCGAATAAAGGAACTTTGAAGCATTTTATATTAGCACCCCAACATAACATTTCTTTATTTGATGTATTTCAGTGTATACTGTACTGTGAGAGGTAGCACTAAAAAGGAAAAAAAGTAGCCACAGATAAATTACAGCTGAAAAATAAAAAAATCAACCCGTGACCCTCTCACAGAGACTCGGTTCTTGTATATACATAATATTTCATCCCAAGAGGGCATTACAGTTAAGGTGGAAAGATGCCTTTTATTCTACCTTTCAAAACACTGCCCAGAATGTTGTCTCCTACACTTATTTCATACAGTTAAATGAAGAAATTCTGAGAAGTTCACATTATTTTTGCAAAGATTAATATGAGCATATCTACGCATTAAATGTAGATAGATAGTTGCATTTTCAACATAATCCGTGCTACGAGCTTACTGGTCAGCTCTCATTACTTTGAACTACCTATATTGTTATAAATAAAGAAAGGGTAGATTTATTTTCAAATCTGTGTACGGAGACATTTTTTAAATAAGTGGAGTATAGTGGAGACATTTTGATGTATTTCGATTTATTCTTAATTGTTGGTGACAGGTGTATTTCTTAATGCAGATATGAATAGCAGTAGCTCCATATTGAATGCACTGACAAATGGATGTGCCATCAATGGACATTTGGATTTCGCCGCCGCACAACAGCTCAGTGGGATGGATGCCAGGCGTGAGGAGTGTTTAACATTAACACCTAACGGGATAATTCCTGGAATAACTTCTCCCAGTAGGCATCGAATTCACACCAGTAACGGCACCGAGGAACCAGAGAAAGCCATGAATAATTCCACCGACATGTGTGGGTCTCTACATCTGAATGGAAGCCCCAGTAGCTGCATTTCTAACCGGCCCTCGTGGGTGGAAGACCCTGGAGATACTTTGCACTATGGACACTACCATGGTTTTGGGGATACTGCCGAAAGCATCCCCGAACTTAGTAGTGTTGTTGAGCATTCCAATTCTGTCAAGGTTGAACAGAGCTACGAAAATACTGTCCTAGGCACAATGTATTTGTATCACGGTTCCTAGATGAGTGACCTTTATATCAAACGCATATTGAAATTGCTACCAAATGAATCTGGGGGGGGAGGGGACACAAAATCCTCCCATAGCATTAAATTTGAAGATTGCAACTTATTGCTATTTTTACACTTTGTTTATATGAAAAGTAAACCTTTAATTTGACAGCCTTATACAATAGTTGTAGTCTGTTGCATGTATGGGGCTTATTTAGTGATAAAATAGGTGCTGTTACGATGGAATGTTTATTATGTTCATTTTTTTATTATGGAATGTTCTGGTTTTGTATTTTTTTATTTCTAAGCTTGTGAACACTATCTTTCCCTTTTTAGAGCTGTTTTCCCTTTTATTAAAACAATGTTTAACTGAATTTTGTGAAGAAAATGTTACGTATGTGCATCACTTAGAAGTAAAGGTTGTGTTTTTTTTTTTTTCTTTTCCATATCTTCTGCTGAAGCTATGGTAGCAATATCAACGCCAGCTATCACTATGCAAGGTTGAAAAGTGGCAATCTTCTGGAGCTTCTCTGACTTTATAGTTTGTCCGTTGGTTTGGTATAAGTAGCTGTTCCCCTTTCGGGTTTTTTTTGAGCGAGTTGTTTGAAAGCGCAGAGACGGCGTTGGAAGAAGTTAACGCTTTCACTTCCCCTAGCCTGGAAGTGCTTTTCGTTGGTGGTGGGCTCTTGGCGTTCTGGAGTGGGGCAAGTGGGCTGCCTGCCTTCGGCCGCGGTTGGGCTGGGTGTGTGCCCCGGGTTAGCTCTGAATTTGTGGCGGTTTTCTTTGGCTTCTCTCCTTTGATAACGTACGCTTGATATTTTACCATAGCTCACAGAGCGGGGGCATGTTGGCGCTGTTCTGCTTTGTACGCGGTTTAAAATTGCTGTTACTTGTTACGGGATTTGCCAAGTCAAAATATTTGAGTTTGACTGTCTTGGATATACATTTATTGTCCTTTTTTTAAACATACGCTTCAGAAATGTAATGTTGTGTACTCTTTGGGCTACGCTCACGGAAAATACATTGTATTTAAAGCTTAATACACAAAATTCATATAAGTGCACTATATGAGCACTAATAATATAAGTTGCTGCTTTGTGTTATGGTAAGTGAAGAGTGGGGAAAATATGGTAAACGAGATAAGCCCTCTGAACTGTGTTGGGTTTTTTGTTCTTGTTTTGTTTAAAAAGGGACCTTTACAAATTGGAATTTAATAAAAATAAACATATTACATTGTACCTGAATATTTTGTTTAGACATATTTTTATTGGCAATTTGAGTGAGTCTTTTATAGTTTTTAAATCACACTTCTCCATAGTCTTTCTCAGCACAGTGTGGGATTTTGTCGGTATGTTGGAAGCAAATGTGAGGAGCCCAGTAAGTTGTCCTTCACTGAATCACAGAAACATGTACTGGATATTCTGTGTGTGAAGTTTGTGTCGTTCTTGAACTCCAAAAAGTAGGTTAAAAATACTGGTTGTCTGGATTTCATGGAAATTATACTCTCCTCCGAACATTTTTAGGCAAAATGCAACAGACTGCAGAGAAATCAGTGTTTAAACAGAATTTACGGTCTACGTGGTTCACTGTCTACAAACAAGATACCCACAGTGTATTCAAATTGAGAGTAGCACCTATAGGAAAATCGACGTGTCTTTTTGCAGATTGTTGGCCAGACCAGCAAAACTCCTCAGAGCCTTCAAAACCATTAATGAAAACCGAATCTGGTTTGCCTGTGTTCCAACACTAAAAATTTAGGTACACAGTCACAGGTGACAGGACAAGAGGAAATGGCCTCAAGTTGCGCCAGGGGAGGTTCAGGCTGGATATTAGGAAAAATCTTCACACTGAGAGGGTTATCAAGCATTGGAATGGGCTGCCCAGGGAAGTGGTGGAATTGCCATCCCTGGAGGTATTTAAAAGACGTGTAGATGTGGTGTGGAGGGACATGGTTTAATGGTGGTTTTGTCAGTGTTAGCTTGATGGGTGAACTCGATGATCTGAAAGGTCACTTCCGACTTAGACAATTCTATGATTCTGTGAAATCCCGATAGATTTTCTTCAGGGTGGTTACAACCCTGGGAACATTCTTTTTAATTGTGCTTGCTAGGGATCTCTGTGACAAAAATAATAAAAAAAACCCCACCCACAAGCTTTCTCTGGCGTTCTTATAAATTAATTTTCTTGTTATTTGCTTCTAACTCTCAAGTATGGCTTCAGGTAAAGTTGACAGCTGAAAGCAAGTTTGTTGGTGCTCCAGGGAGGAAGTCCTAGGTGCCTTGGTTTGGGGGCAGGCGGGCTGGGGAGGGAGCAGTGCTGCGGGATTCCTACAGGGATAAGAAGAGGGGAAGGGCCGAGAGGAACCTTCCCACGCCGGGCAGCGCTGAGAGCTGCAGCCGCCCTGCTGGGTGGAAGAAGGTACCCTGGGAGCACCCCGTTCCGCTGCTGCCACTGGCCTGTGGGACACAGGTCCACACAGGGCAGGAGGTCTTTGAGGTCCAGCCGAACCAAGAAAAGGAAAAAAAAAATAAAAATAAAAAAATGTCTTGTGTAAGCAGGATTTACTATTCCTGGCAACTGGTAGCTACTTTTCTGCTACACTGCTTAATGACTCCCAGATATTTCACACCTCTCCTTCCGTTCCCGGAGTTTCCTGTCTCAGAGTGGTGACTGGCTGTTTACAGGCAAGGATCAAAAGAACTCTGCTTTAAAGCAGATGGTTTATTTTAAAAGCATACCTGCCTGTACTATTTAAAAAACGGGAAAAAAAAACCCCAAACACTACAGTGGTTCATAACAGTACTATACGCTTGGAGTATGCAAATCAAAAGCTTTGCCCCACTCAAAATTGTACTCCTTCTATAAATAGCACCCCCTCCCACAAAGCGTAACGAATGTTACTTGTGATACGAGAATAAAAGTTAGGCAGCCTCTCTCCTCCCAAAAGCACAACAAGTTTTAATGAGCGACTTCTTTTTGCTTCTGTGTGACTCAGCTGCACACACCCCGGACTCGGTAACTGTTTCCGAATCAGGAGGAATTAGCCTCAACTGGCTGAAGCGCAAGCTTCAAGGGAGAGACGCGCGTTTGGCGCTGAAGTCGAGCCCCCTGGCTCCATCACTCACCTGAGCACCGTTCCACACGGAAAATCACCCAATACCTAGAGCCCAACGAAATACCAAGCTGCATGGTATTAATTATATTTCTTCTTGCCGGGCTAGAATTGTAAGTTACAGAGGAAAAATAATTTAGTCTGAGTTTCCCTTCCCGCAAAGGCAGGATGTAATCGTACTAGAGAGGAAATGCCATGTATTAATAGAGCTCTTCTCTTGATGTTACCGAAAGGTCAAGCATTGTTTGTTGGTGCTAACTGGCAGCTCGGTCTCACCAAACACACGTGTGCTTTCCTGTAACGACCGCAAACTTAATGATGTCTGCAGGTTTTGCTGGGTTGCTTTTTGGCGGAGGAGAAATTGAATTTTGTTTGCTTTAATTTTATTCCCACTGTTTCTAAAAGGTGGTGTGAGTTGGACCGAGTCCCTCGCATTAGGCGGATAGCTTGGAATCTCAATTTATTCTATTTTATATTTGACACACATTGTATAATAAAGCATATTTTATAAAAATCAGTACCAAAAAGACAAATTATAAAAATCAGGTAAGTACACTATGTAAGAAGAGCCAAGCAAAAAAGTCTACGCACGATGCAGAGAAGCACTTACTTAAATGGTAGTTCCAGGAATCAAGCAGCTGTCCCAACAGTAAGATGTCCAACCAGAAAATTCTGTAAATTCTAGGAAGCATGAAACCCCTGGTTATTTTTTTATATAATGTAGCTGATAACATGCCTAGAGATTTATTTATTGTTCTGTATTTGTAATTGATGTTCCAAATCTGCATTTGCAGCTGAAATTCTGCTATAGATAAATCAAAGATGTGTCTTCCATTTGCTGATTGGTTGGACACTGTCATACTAGAAACTGTCACCGTTTGCCAGACAGATTTGCGCCCTTCATCATGGAGCATCATCCTGCAGATACAAATTGGCATTGCTGACAGTGACCAAGTACAACATTTGTGTAAAGGTGTTACCGTCACATGGGCAGAGGGGATCATTGCTTTTTTGAGTGCCTAACAGTTCTTTTACGGCGTACGTGAGCAGTGCGGCGTCCATCAGAAAGGGTGATGGCCCTGTGGCTTCTGGTAGGTGGCCACAAGAGGCAGGAATACTCCAACTGCTGTACTGGAGCAAAAGCATCGCCATTATCCATGCTGATATGAAAAGCAACAAGGATCTGAACTACGGTGACAGCACCCACCGTAATATTTTCAAGGGGTCTGCAAAATAGCTACTACAGCCTTGCTTTAAGTAGGAGTTGGCCTTTTCACTTCACGCTCAACGCGTGCTCCCGGGTTCAACCTGCAGTCCTGGTTTCCTGATCTTTTAGCCAGGGGACTGGGCTGGAGCATGTTGTGGCTCTGGTCCAGCCTGCACAGCGGCACTGCTGTCCCAAGGACAGTGAGGGCCAAGGGGAACCGATGGGCACCTGGGCACTGCTCGCTGTCATCTGTGGTTAGGACATCACCACGATACATGCTGAGAGCAAGGAGCTAAGGAACATTCCTCCTGGAAGCCACTCTGCAGGATGTTTCTTGCTCTGAAAGACTAATTTTGAACTAGAGGTCCCATCCTGCGCTGTTCAGTATGGGATGTAAGGACGGGGGCAGTCGCAAATGACTACCACCCCTGGAAGACCCCTCTCTGCCCTGGGACCAGCAGCTCCTCCCAGTCCCTGGTACCATGCAGTCTCGGTGGGCACATCGGCTGCAACAACCTCGTATTTCTCAAGGTGTTGAGGTGCTGCTCAGATCAGCCCTGCACAGCCCCCAGCCAGACGTGTGCCAGCTGGAAGCTCTGTAACCAGGTTAGCGTGGCACCAAGCCCAAAATAATAAGCCCTATTTATTAGGTCTTTGGTGTTGTGCCTGAGGTTAAGCCTGCCGTGGCCTCGGTAGCAAACAGGGGAACAGCTGAGGGAATAATCCTGCTGAACCCAAAGGCAGGAGAATAAGATCATCCTTTGGACTCAATTTGCACAGTGACGGGACTGAGATATGCACTGGTGACCTCTTGCACAGGACAGCTGGGTGGTGTGAGACTAAAGACAGCAGACATGAGCATGATTGCCTCATCCTGAAAGAAGTTCAGAAAATGACCAACAAACTAGCCACATGCTGAGGGAGAAGCAGCAGAAAGGTGGCATCCTTGGTATGGGTGGTTCTTTGAGACGGATATCCTCAAGGACTCACCAGAGCTCTTGAAGTACAGGAAGATGCATCCAAAAAGCCGGTGATGAGATCAGATGACATCCAGTGATGAGAAATCCGAGATTTCAGGAACCAGACGAGGAACACAGGCCAAGCAGTAAAATGAGGTAATCAAAACACTCAGCCCACAAATAAAGTAGTAACCTCTTTGCCACGAATGGCACCAATAATTTTATTATTGTTAGTGAGTTTTTAGGTTGTTATGAATACAGTGAGCTGTCCTATAGCTGTCCTGTGTCTCCTGTGGAGACCTTACTATGCAAAGCATTGAAGTATTTCCGTATAGATGTGCTCCCAAGCTGTGTAAATTCAGATGCTTGACTCAAAATGCGTTTGTACTGAATTCGAGCAGTTTATCCAGGCACTGGATAAATTCATCCAAGCACTGGATAAATTCAGATATATTATACTATTACCCTGGTTCTGACAGGAAAACCACTTAAAATTACAAAGGCTGAAATCTGCAGAGAGCAAAACTGTTTTTGAATGAAGGTAAGTGCTCCCAGAAACAGTATTTAATTTAATGGCATTCCAGGACAAGGCTTGACACCAATTTATGCGCAGGCTCTCAAACCTGCAGCTTCAGGTGTATTACTTCTGGGAGCAGTAGAAGCAGTAGCGGTGAGGGGGGCGAGGGGGGGGGGGCGTGTGAAGAGGCAAATGCAAAGACCAGAGTCTGCTATGACCAGCAAGAAAAAAAACTTTCCAGAATTAGAACAGAGTTAGATATTTCACAGCCATTTGCTTCCCAAAGGCCAAAGTCCCCACTTTACCTGGTAGGATATAGGTGTTGGGTTTCCCCTCTTGCTGAAGCAGCAAATAAATCTGCCCAATCTAAGGACAACATGGGCTTGAGGAACTGATGGCCAGAAGCAGAGGTTCATGAGGGACTGACAGGTATCAGAAGGTCTCCAAACCTCTGAGTGAACTGCCACAACGTCTGGTGCACCGGTAAAAGTGCCTGAAAGATACCTAGATTACTGTATATACAGTCATGGAATCATAGAATTGTCTAGGTTGGAAGGGACCTTTAAGGTCATCTAGTCCAACCATCAACAATTCTGACAAAAACCACCACTAAACCATGTCTCTAAGTGAGTCTGAATTTTGTGAGCAGGTCAGGAAATCAGGGCAGGAAGGTCCCCAGTGCCCTCCAGGCACCTGGAAAAGTTAATGGGAAGTAGGTGGCCTCACCACCTGGCCTGGCCCCATCACCTGGCCTGGCCCCACCACCTGGCCTGGCCCTTGTGATGGGGGTGCCCTGTGCTGGCTCACGGGGCATCAGGGCA
>JAOXNO010000001.1:148537750-148550961 GCA_028565335.1 Limnodromus scolopaceus
AGCAGTACTGTCCACTGGTCTGCGCTGACCTTCAGAAGGTGGACAGTCTTCATCAGAAGATGCCCACAGTATAAACCAACCTTTTGCAGGCTGGTTGCAACCAGCCTAATGAAGGCTCTAAACAAATACTCAGCACGAGGTTGCTTTCACTGGGATAGATGAGAAGCGGAATTACATCAGTGCAGCCCCGGGAAGAGGAGAGCTGGTAATTTCCCTTTGGGCTTTGCATGTAGAGAGGCACTACAGAAACACCTTGGGTAGGACAAAATCTCCTTTAAGAAAGCTGAACCCCAGTAAACACTGTGTGTGCTGTCAAACTGAGCCTTGACACTTGGGGAAGGCGAGCGTGCCTGCTCAGCAGGTCTGCAAGGAAAAACAGTCTCATCATCTAAGAGAGAAGAGAACCATTCACACTGCTTTGTGAGGACTCCAGCCTGCCCAGTTCTGTTCTGGAACACACCACGGGGAGTCTCACCACGTGCCCCTCTGCCAGCGATTGAAGCATAAAGTTTTGTTAGGAAAGAGAGAGGGTAGTCTCTGTCTGGAACAAACCCAACATTTCTCCATAACCCACCTGAAATGAAGGTGGATCTGGTGTAAATGTGTCAGTTTTGTGCCTTTTACTGTAACAGTTGAGAAATAGTTCTATATAGGAGGAAACACATCATCTTAACAGGGAGAAGTTGCGGGTTTTAACCGAAAGCCATACAGATAACTCACTGAGAAAAGTTCCGAAACAGCCCAAAGCAGACAGCAGCTAGCTGCTCACCAACACAGGCTGGAACCGTGCGATTGCCACCCTGTGGATCACCATCCTGCTGGGTAATTCCTCTTCACAAGCAGAGCAGGACCGGGGAAGACGAGGGAGATGGAAAGTTGGAAACACAAGAGCTGATGCCATCCCTCTGGGCTGTGAGATGGGTTTTGTTAGACCAAAAAGACCCTCCTAATAACACTAACCAGTGGTGGTCCTGACACCTTTCTGGCACGAAGGGGGCACCCGAGGGAGCATCAGTGCATCAGCTCTAGGGTGGCACCACATACTCTGTGCACAGACATGCAACAAAAACTCATACTTGTGCACATGCAATATCACCCTAGAAATGGCTGGTGCCAGCCTCCCTGCCTCCTCACTCCAGTAGTGGCCTCAGAAAAGTGTGCGAGAGAGATGAGACAGGGATCTGGATGAGGTCCCCCTGAGAAATGCCTGCTGCAACTTCACAGTGTCTTCAGTCCAAGGACAGCCTGCTCCAAAATGGGGTTAAACATGAAGAAGCATGTCACCACTAACTGGACACTTCTTCAAACTCACCTCCCTCATATGTCCCCTGGGAACTCAAAATTAAGGAAGGACTCTTATTAGCCAGGAGCTCTTCATCAGCCAGGAGCTCCAAATGTTTCCAGCCCTGAGCAAATATGTCATCCCCATCCTATACACATCACACACTGCTTGATCTTGGATCTGGCTGGCATGCAGCAGTGTTCCACACAACAGGGCTGTGGTCCATCACTCATGTGCCCAGTGACAGGGGGAGCACTTGAAGCATGAGGCATTTCTTGAACGACTCTCCACTTGGATGAAGCTACCAAGAGAATAAGGAAACTACTGTTAGCCCTGTGCCTTTCACAGCACAGGCAGACCTGCTCGTCCTTCCCTTTCTTGTTTTTGCCTGTTGCTTCTCCTGCAGCCTAATCCAAGTTCTGCGGAACTTGACTCTGAACTTAGTACTCAATGTAAGACAGAGATGTGCAGCTCCTTCAATTTTTACCACATTAGCGGGAATGATTACTGCACAAGAGGGACAAAAATCCTTTAAATAAAAAATAGTTTTACTGCTGTTGTTCACTATCCTCAAATGATGTTAGCATTGATTTTCAAAGGTCAGGGCTGGAGTAATACAACTCACCGCTTAGGCCTTTGCGAGAAATCTGAAAAAATTGCCAAGGGAGATCAAGACCGGGCTGGTGATAACAAAGTTGAAAGGAAACAATGAGGCTCATTGCATGGTGACTTTATTAGTTTTTTCCACTTCCTCCTAAAGCATGCTGCTCCCACGAAACTTAAAGACATGCTCTGCTAGAGAATCCCCTGGCTCTTGGCGTGTCAGTTCAGACATCCGTGTTATCGCAGTCATGTGCAGTCCCTGCCAATACTGAGGGCATCACATGAACTGCACAAATAGAAATGTGTCAAAAGTTGGGCATTTTAGAGCGCGTAAGTGGCAAATTTTCATGCAGCTCACAATAAAGGTTCCTATTGTCTCTGGGAAGACAAACCAAAAAGTGTTGTCCCAGAGGGCTCCTTCCGTATGTGTGATTTGCAAAATGTTAGAAAGTCAGCTGCTGGTTGTAAATTGCTTGACTCTTGAGATAAGGGGTAAATAGATGTGGAAAAACTGGCAGATCAAGGACTCTCTGCTCAGACAGCTCACATTTAAAAAAATACTTCATTAGTATTCTCACATAGTCAGAAAAAAAGTGGTGTAGTGAATGGCTAAGCATCAGCACAACACGGAGGTGCTCTGCATTTGTAGAGCAACGTGCTGCAGCACTTCAAGAGGAACCATAAAATGTCCATGAGCAAACAGGAAAAATAAAGGTGAGAACAGGATTCCTCACTAAAGAGATGTTTTTTGAAGTAAAGCAGTGTCATGCAGAGAGAACAGCTAAAGAGGAGAGCAGCTAAAACACAGGATGGGTGGCAGGCACAGCCTTTTCTAAGTGGGCTAACACTTTGCACTTGCTTAACATTTTACTTTCATCAAATAAACCTGTTTTGTTTCCATTTTGAGTCCTGTCTAGTAGCCAAGTGATGTCATAGTGACCCAGGAGGTGGTGATGTTCCTTACAGAAGCAGCAAACTGCTGAACAGGATGGCTTGGGACAAACTAGCAGTGCATAAAGTTCAGCAGGTGTGTTGGAGAACGTCAAGCACAGGGATGCAGGCTCTCGTAAATCATCTGGCAAGTGTAAGACATAGTAGTATCAGGTGATAGCCAAAGGAGAAATATTTCCTCTAACAACTTCTTTGGAAAAATCTGCTCCTTTTTTCCACTGCTGAGAAGAACATGTTCAATGCTCAATGAGATAATAAATAAGCGAGGGGCACAAGAGGTGGGAGTCCTGATACACATGGAAGACTTGAACCTGCACGTCCATTGCCTTCACCCACAAGTTCTGCAGACCCTCTGCTCTAGCTTTGCCTAGCAAAGAAGTCCTGGCAGCCAGCCCACAGCCCTTGCAAATGTCTTTGATGGAGAGTGACTTGCCAGGGAGGGTTTCGTGATTTAAGGAGATCATTTATTACCTCCTTGACTCTAATCAGGTTGATTTATACCACCAAAGGGTTTGGACCATGTACATGTCTAAAAAGTGTTTGTAATACCTCTGATTTGGTGATGGTTAATAGCCTGACCTTGCTGACCTTGATATCCACACTGTGAACTGCAACGTATTTAAAGTGCTCAAGCACTTTCCTTTGGTTTGGAGGATTTTTCGGTAGCTATTGTTGAACTCCCGATAGATGGCTGAAATAGCACAGCTTTGGATTTTCCTGCCTTCTGCCAGATAGCTTTTGCACTCTAGCGCTAACAAATTACTACACCGTCACTTCTGAACCTCAGCTTTACAAGTGTGATGTATTAGACAAAATCAGAACTGTGTAACAACTCCTGAAGATGGATTCATGTTACGGTATTGGTGTCATGTAATTCTTTCTAGGTCAACTTTGAATGGCATTTGTGCATCTGTAATGTAGGAATGGCTGGCTAAAAATGAAGTCCCAGACTTTTAAATGGCTTGGCCTTCTGGGCCTGAATGTCAAGTCTAGCTAAATAAGTCTTTAGGGATCAGATCTGAGTTTTCGGTCTTAAAAATCATTGCAAAATCAACATCCCTTATCCTTTTTTTTTTTTCCTGGGGAATTTTGAGTGGTCATGCTTTGCCAGTGCGATATTTTACCTCTGAAAAGTTTCTTAAGAGGTAATTCCATCAAAAATAACACTGGCATTGGTTTGGTTGTGGTTTTTTTTTTATTTGATTACCTTTGAACCTTATGCTATACAAGTTCACTGTGTATGGACTACACTGCAATGCCACAGAATCCATTTAATATTGGGTTCAAACACGAGCTTTGAAACCAATCTATTTAGACTAGAAAATCTTGTTAATTCATTCTCATTTTCAAATCCTGAAAACATTTAGGTATATTATATCAAACCACATCTTTGGTGACATTGGGATGGATGGAATGATCTCATTTACTGTCTGGGAACTGGGAACATCCCGGATCACATCTCTGAATACCACCATTCATTTTTAAATGCTCTGAACTAGCGGCACTAGGAACACTAATTACTGTGCCGTGATTTTAGGTGTGTTACATCAGTCTTAATAATTACATGCTTGATTTAAGATTAACATATTGTGAAACATGCTTGTATTAAGACACTGTTTGTGGCAAATGAGGCATCAAATATAACAACACTTCCCTCCACAATGTCAGAAGGCTAATCTTTTCTTTTTTTCCTGTAGGGCATACTAAATCACCATCTTCATTACTTCAGCGCTGAACTTTTCCAGTGTTGTTGGGGAGTCAGAGGGCAGTAGGGTTGCATAAAGAAATGTGTAGATTGGATGGAATAGATAGCAACAGTATGAGTTAATTCGGAGAGAATGACTCGTCATATAAGACAGGATATGCCAGTGCCTGCATAGGGTTAGCCTGGATTAAAAATAAAATAGCTGGGTTGGTCTCTCTTTTCAATGGGATCCCTGAAGAGAAAGTTGTTACTTACAAGATTTAAAATGAGCCATACTTCAGAGTCTAAGCGTAAGATAAGTACTTTTCAAAGCTGTACAACTCTGCTTACGTGTCCTTTTTGTTTGGAGAAGAGCTTTCCTTTTTACATGACTGGGTTTGTATTAGCAAATATCACCGCCTTGCCAAAAGGGAAATCTTGAAATTCTCCCTTGAATTTCTCCTGCGAGCACGGGCTCCTGGCTCCATGCATGGCACACAGCGCCTTGAAGTCTCTGCCACCCTGAGGGCTCTTCCCTTCTGCATGGAGAGAGGTGGCACCCGAGAAGCACTTGCAGAAGGCAGAAAGCTGGGCTGCGGTCGGAGCTCGAAGCTTTACGCCCAGCTGAGCCGGCAGAGCTGCCTGCGGCTGAGAAAAAGGAGTTGGTCCCACTTCTCCTGCTGCTGGCCACACCATCCACCGCCTCCCTTGTGCCTTTTCAGACCCTCTCCTGTCCCCATTTACCTACTGACATGAAAAACATACCCGCTGCTTTCACCCAGAGAGGAGCCTGGTGCATGGCATACCTAGTAGAGGCGGTGGTGGGAGCTTTGGCCAGGAATTGGGATGGGAACTGTCCCCTTTTGGCAGCAGCGAGCAGTTACGTTGGCTCACGCCATCTTATGAAACCTTACCCCAAGACAGCTGCAAAAGGAGGAATAGCACAAACGAGAACCTAGAAAGGAGAAGGCAAAGCAGCTTCTTCCACCTCAGCCTGACTTTCCCTTTGTGACAGTTGGCTTTAAGAAGTTGATGAGAGGAGAAGAGTAGAAAGAACAACAGCAACGGACACCAGTGTGCCTCATCAAGGTGTAGCACCATGACAAAGAGGCAGATTGAAGCCCCACGTGCCATCTCTAGCAGTGTGTCTTTTCAAAAAAGAAGCCATTTGGATCGAGGAGTGAAATATAGCTTCCCATACGGAGAGGGAAGACCAAAGGTGAGTCCTGTGGGTGACCAAGAGCTCATGGGACTGCCAGGACAGCATTCCTACTGCAAGGGCCGTGTGTGGATGCGTGGTCATCTCCTTACCAGCTCGTAGGCTGCAAACTCTTGGTACTCTGGAAAAGAGCCTGTGGGACATCCACGACTGTGAGAGCGATGGGGCGTGAGGGTCTGGGGCTGGTTCCCAAACCACTCTGCAGGGAGTCTCGTTGCTTGTGTGTAACATCTGCTACTCTGTCGTGGAAAATTTAATCCATGAAGTCTTTTTTCAGCAGAAAAGCGAAATGGGGCTTTTTATTAAAGTAGCCTTTCACAACCTGCTTCTCGTCAGCAAAAGAAGAACGGCTTTACAGTTCCCTTTCCCAGACAAGTTAAGCGGCTGGAAAAGGTTTGCTTAAAGGTGACAGCTTGCTTTTGGCTTAAAGCGTATGTGCCGGGTGCAACTGCATGAATTTCAGCCAGGATTCGGGGGTCGGTCGGTGACAAGATTGCAGTTAAGTTAAGGGACAAAACCTAGGTCGGATTTAAAAATCCCTTGCAACTCAAGGGATACTGGTGGTGGCTTTATTCCTACTCCTTTACTCTCAGTCTCTATCCCCCTGATATTCCTTCAGTTGATATTGATCTGCTTAAGATGTATAAAGCAAATAACTGTATTTAATAGCCCTAGTTGTGAGCGATCAAAGAGGTCTTAAAAATCTCAGAATGTGAATCTACAATGTTTACCCTCAGGCAGGAATCCCATTAATAATTTAAGATGTCTGTATGCAGTTGAACAGTAATGGTAATTTTCAGCTACAAGGGATCAATCTAACAGCATATTCCAGTTCTCTGTGTACTGTGGAAACAGTGCTTCTCTGGGTAAATGCCACCTTTATATAGAGTGAGCTCTGAAAAATTACAGCCATTTTTCTCTACGGTTCATTTATAAAGCTGTCTTGAATGCTAGGAAAAGCCCTCATGACCCGGCTCACAGCTTGCATGCCTCTCGCTTGCCTTCCCGCAGCCGGCAGAGCTGCTGCTGCCTTGCCATGTAAGTCCAATGCTTCTGAGGTGTCCAAAGCCTTGGAAGTACGGGGCGTGGGCTTCAATGTGCCTTCCTCAAGAGCAGCACCAGGTCCACCCAGAGTTGGATCATCTGCCAGGTCCAACCCCTTTGCATATCACACACCGAAGGCTCAAAAGTGTAGTTACGTATCAGATCACATGCTGTTTCTGCGAGAAAACCTCTTTCAGGAGGACGCCTGGCCACCAGCTTGGTTGCACAGTGGGACCTGAAGGGACAAAACCATGTTGGGTCCTTCTGCAAGGTCAGTACCTCTGTGCCAGCCTGGTAGTCCCCATGGGGAGGGCTGGTTGTGCAGGTACAGAACATGTTCCATCAAGCCAAGGGTGTAAACATCTGCAAAAAGTATTTTCAGGAAGGGCAACAATCAAAAAATCAAGAAAGGAACATATGAGTGTAAATAAACCCCACAAGAAAGTTAACAGCTGTAAAAACACCCAGCCTGAGCACTGCTTGCAGGCCAGCCAACGCAGGCAGAGCAGACTGTGCCACCGTGGGGCACCAGTGGCAGCTCTCCTGCTGGCGAGAGAAACAGGGCACCGTTTTGTCCAGGGGGACCTAAAATCTCTTTGACGTGTCCTGCCAGCAGGTGGGTGGTGCGACCCTTCAGGTGCTGTAAATACAATGCTGTAACATCACCCCTGGAAGGAGTACACCATCAACTAAGCCTGGGTACAAGGTCCCTGCTGGCTGCCACCACCTGGAGGAAGGTGCCCGTCCCTGCCTTCGTCCTCCTTCGCACGCTGCCGGATGCTTTCCGTGCCGGCTCTCCCTACCAGTGGCCTTAGGGCTACAGTAATTTTCCCAGATGTGGTTGGCACTGAAACAACAAAAACTAGCCCGATAGACAAGGCTAATGGGGGAGAGCAAAAAATAGCAGTTTTTGCTGGATTTCTCTGAATTCAGCTTCCCTCAACAAAGATTGTTGTAACTAATTAGGCAGAGCACACTAACAATGCTCACATTTGGAAGAATGGTTTCTCAATGAAAGGGGAAATTAAATAGGATGCGATCAGAAAGCTGCAGACAAAGAGAAAATGAGGCCTGTCCAAACCAGTAGGTTTTCATCAGAGAATAGATGAATAGATTAGGTAATTTATTTTGTTGTACCTAGTACATTAATAAGTGTAACACAGTACTACAGTTTGCATTTCCAGTAAAAACATCTTATGTGCTGTCCTTGAGGACTCCATTTTTCTCCTGCCCTCAGCTCTTTCTTCACTTGGGAGGTGAGGATGCACAACTTGGTTAAACCCTTCCATCAACCAGAGCTTCTTCAGGCAGTTCCAAAATGCATGAAATCCTGAAGCAAGGGAAGGGCAAGGGAAAGGATGACAAGGAAAGGGAGGTGGGGGTCTGGTGGCCGGAGTCTCTGTGGGAACCATGGTTCAGGCCAAGGTACCTTGGCCCAAGCAGTCAGATGCCATCCTACCATCAGGGCTCAAGGCTACGTCCTCATGGGGCTGGTGCCTGCACGCACATAAGCTTGCAATTCGGCCATCAGAGCCTTCTTTGTCCCTTCAGCTTGAGTTTCTCTTTGGGTGCCATGACCAGGACAGTTTCTGTTTGGCTTTGCAGCCTCTCCTGATACGTGGTGCCTCTGCCCCTCGGATTCAGCCCCTCCTTCACAGAAAAGGGCTGTCGGTGATCAAAGGGAAAGCTGTGAGGAAACAGAAGCATAGAAAAGCCCTCACATGTTCCCCAGCCATGGAGTGCGGAGCAGGATGCTGTGCTGAAGATGCAGCAGTCTTCATTTAGACATTGAGGTGCTGGAGTGAGTACAGAGAAGAGCAACAAAGCTGGTGAGGGGTCTGGAGAACAAGTCTTACAAGGAGCACCCAAGGGAGCTGGGATTGTTTAGCCTGGAGAAAAGGAGTCTGAGGGTAAACTTTATCATTCTCTACAATTACCTGAAAGAAGGTTGCAGCCAGGTGAGGGTCAGTCTCTTCTCCCAAATAACAAGTGATAGGACAAGAGGAAATGGCCTCAAGTTGCACCAGGGGAGGTTTAGATTGGATATTAGGAAACATTTCTATTCCAGAAAGGTTATCAAACATTGAAACAGGTTGTCTAAGGAAGTGGTGGACTTGTCATCACTGGAGGTATTTAAAAGACAGATACATGTGGTGCTTAGCAACATGGTTTAGTGATGGTTTTGTCAGTGTTAGGTTGATGGTTGGACACAATGATCTGAAAGATCCCTTGCAACCTGGACAGTTCTATGATTCTATGATTCATAGTCCTTTCCTGTCTTCTGTTAGAGCTTTTCCACTGGCCCAGGTCCTGACAGATGCTGAAACGTCTGTAGAGTGTTAATGCCACATCCACATCACTGTGTACACAGGGATCAGGGCTACATCCTTGTGGGTTTGGTGTCTGCACACACACAGGTGCACAGGCTTGTAGCAGCCACCAGAGCCTGCTTCCCCTTCAACTAGGGAGAGACCCCTGCACCATGTGTCCAAAGAAAATGTAGATGGCCAATGCCCAGCGTTTTAGAGCACAGAAGGATGTCGGGGCTCAGCAAGCTGAGGAGCAAAATAAGGAGAGGAGGTGCAAGGTGAACTTGGTCACTGGGCACAGCAAAGGCACTGGTGGCTTTGGCACAATTGGTCATATCCTCTGGCATCTCAGAGCCACCCTGGCAAAATTTCTGGAAGGCATTTGAGCCAGAAAAGGAGCTTTAGATGAGAGCAGGGACTGGTGACACTTGGTTGCTGGCCAGTCTGATCCCAGCTCTAAGAGGCACGGCTCTGGGCTGACCATCCTGTGAAACTACATTCCTGAGTTCCTAACTGCTCTTGGGAATGGAGGTTTCCAGGCAAAATTTTTTTTCACATCACTCTGCTATATAGGAGCTGGGAGGCTTATTAAAAAATTGTACCTTGAACTGGCAGCAACTTTTTCTTGCCTACTCTTGGCAGGGTATACAGTCAGAGACATGAAGAAACTCCTCGTGGAAGCAGGAATCAGGCTCCGTCACATCCCTTCGGTGCTAGCAAACAGCAGGACTGCATCTCGTAGTCACTCTTTCCAGTAGCACCAAACACCTGCCCATGTGCTGCTAATGCAGAAAGCAGGGGACTGAAAAAAACACCACTCATTAAAAGTAATGCCAGGGGAAATCCCTCCAGCCATGAATTCTGCGTGGCACAAATTGGGGAATTTCATCCAGCAATTCCTGCTTCACCCTCTCCCTGTACCAAAAGTGCAGCACACTTTTAAGCTCGGCACCTGGCTCTGAACGCCCTTCTCAGGCGGTCGTTCTCCTTCTCCTACGGGCTGAAGGAACAAAATCATAAACAGCTATATGAGAAAATTATTGCCTCAGCAATGGCCTCTCCAAAACCAAGCCAGAGGGAAGGAATTGTGTGGAAAAAAAGAATCTGTAGTTAGAGATAATGGTTGCCAATAAAATCTTTAGGCTGTGTCATCGGAGCTGTATATTATCCAGAGAATTTAAAGAATTTATTTTAATTTAGTAACTTCCCCAAGAATATGAAGGAGGCAAACAAAGGGCTCCAGAAGAGCAGTAGTAACAGCCAAGCTACAGAGGCATCCGTGTAGGGACCAGCAGCTCAAGCTTGAGGCAAGATGATAAATAACCGAAGATGGGATCCCAACAGCGTGTGGCTTCCCCCAGGTGCCTCGTGCCGCAGCGTGGCTGCTCGCAGGAGAGCCTGGCCATCCCCACCTGAGGAGGGGAAGGATGGCTGCTGGTACTGGGCTGGCCGGACAACGTGCTTGGAGAAATCTGCCCCTCAGCTGAGGGAGAGGACATCGCTCCTTAGGGCTCCTGGCCAGCCCTTCCATCAAGCGTCCTGCCAGCTAGACTGTGTTTTAAATTGAATATATTTTAGCCAAACCTCAAGATAAAGGGGGAAAAGTAATGACAGTCCCATTTAAAAATATGTTGGCTGCCAAAACATCTGCTCTGCCCTCCTCTGAACGTGCTACAGCTTGCTCCGTCCACAGCCTCCCACCGGCTTGCTGCACCCCCTGAACACATTGACACCACCTCTGTACTTCAGCTTTCACCTGTACATAGAGATGGGGAAGGAAAAACTTATTTTTCCAGACCACCCAGAAATTCTCAGGGAATGAGTTGTTGTAATAAGTTGTTCTCAGGTAACAAGTATCAATATGTTTCAACTGTTCTAAAAATAGGGGATTTCATTTGTCCTAACACCACCGCAATTTTTAAAATTTTATTTTCCTAACACATTGCAGAGGAAGAAAGAAGTAGAGGCGTTAGAGAAGCTGCTTGAGAGGAGTTGGACCAAGAACATCAATATTCAAAGGGAGACCAGGCTGTTCAGAAAACCCCACCCCGTACACATTTCATTAAAGCACTCCTTCTAATACTGCCTGTTTGCTGAATCGCTTATTTTTAAGAAAATAAAAACTTACATAATACCGAGTTCAGACCCCCAAAAAAAGCTTTACAAACAATTTATAGGGATGCACCAGCATCTCAAGCCCCACTGAGCTGGGGATTGTGAACTTGCAGATCGCCATTGCTTTGCGGGCACAGAGCGGGGGGGGGAGAGCTGAAAATGCCGACATTAAGGGAAAAGATGTGGCAGCCAGCTCTCCTTCTGGCCTGCCTCCGTGCCATCCAGCCTGAGAATTAAAGATGTGGTTTGTACGGGACTTGACGATATCTCCTGATTGCACAGGTCAAAAGCCAGCTGAGCTGTGCCCTCTACACAGGGGGACAGGGGCTGTGGGGAGCAGGAGCCAGAGGAGCTGTACTTCAAGAACTAAGGTTGCCACCAGACCTCAGGAAAACTTCTCCATGTCTAATGTTTCCGTTAAGGGCTCTGGTTCAAGAGCAGCTTGCTGGTGCTTCAGATGTACCAGAGAATGAAATTTCACTTTTCAAAAAAGGCGTCTTCTCTGCCATGGAAAGCCGGCTTGCAATTCAACAGCTTACCAGCCGCAGTGCCCAGCTGAACCGGCTGACAGCACACACGCACACCTGGAATGGTGGTTATCCCAGATTGCAGGGGTCCTGTGTGACACCAGCATCCCGGGGGTGCTACAGCTACCGGCCTTCACCTCCTTATTTTGTGCCGCGGGTACCCCAGCTCAGGTGAAGACCAGTAGGGAGTGCTTTTCCTGGCCAGGGCCCGGTGGTGAGCACAGAAAAGGGGCCGGGAATCCACTCCAGCAGGCTGCTTAAATGATGTTTTTTCCTGCTGATGCCTCTCTCCACAGCTGCTGCATCCCTATGAAGCCAGGGTGGATGAAAGCTGAAGTTCACCCAAGCAACCGAATTGCAGGGAGCGATGGTACCGGCAGCAGACGGCACCCTCTGGAGCTTGTGAGCCCAAAGAAGTGCCAAGTGAGGGCTTGGAAACATACAGCGTCCTCTCTGGAGCCCCATGGTGCCTTTCTAAAGCGGGATGGAGACAAACCCTAAGAAAAAAAAAGAAAGAGAAGGATAATCCTTGGGGCTGCGTGCACTGTAGTACAGCTGGAACCTCTCATTAATCAGAGGGTGAGTCTCTGCTGCAATTAGAGGACATAAAGGCTGTTCCTTAACTGACAGGAAGAAGCTTCTCTCATGAGGCAGAGATGCCTGCTACAGAGGTTTGGATAAAGGCTGAAATTAGCAGTTTGCCCAGGGTGCTCTGACAGCCCTGCTGCAGCATCCTTCTACAAAACTTCCCACTGGTAGAGACCTTTTTTAAAAAAATCTCCCTTTCTTTCTCTCTCTTTCTCAGCCCCTAGCTGCTACCTGTCTCTTTTATTTCATAGCTTGCCTAAGGCTGTGAGATGTAACCCTTGCAGGTCTCACTCCTGCACAAGGGGGCGGTGGGACACCCCCAGCCACTAGTGCCACTACCCCAGCTGCTAACGCCGTTCCTCTGTGCTCCCCCTAAAAGGATCAGCTCATCATCTGCAAAACAAACCCAAGGTCTGCTGGGGAAGTGACAAGGAAATGTTTAATAGGACTTCTACTCTGCGTACTCAGTGTCACGGCATCTCACCTACACTTACTCATCCAGCTCCTGCGAAGGAGATCGTGGGTGGCCCCTTGGGAAGGGACTTGGGGGCGGCCAAAAGTTTTTCCATTCGTGTGTCTCCAGACTCTCTCCTAACTTTGTGTGTGAATGAAGACTTCCGTGGGACCAGTAGGAATTGCAGGCAAGCTTGGGTTTAGCAGAGGTCCAGCCTTGAGCTGTGAACTGCAGGGCAGAAGTGCATCAGAGGGGAGGCTGTGGTTTCTTGGGTGGCATTGGGGAAAAGGAGCAGGGACCCCAGAGCACAGTGGCTCAGGGGGGGTGTCTGGTCTTTCACGACAAGAAATCTAGATCCTCTTTACTTTGAGGGTGGCAGAGCACTGGAACAGGCTGCCCAGGGAGGTGGTGGAGTCTCCTTCTCTGGAGACATTC
>JAOXNO010000001.1:148569836-148598921 GCA_028565335.1 Limnodromus scolopaceus
AGCTCGGTACCGGCGTTGGCGTTGGGAGGCAGCCCCCGCCGCCGGCCGGGGAAGGAGTCAGGGGGGAGGACGGGGACAGACAGGACAGGCGGAGGCTCCGGTGAAGTTGCGGGGAGGATGTGAGGGGACAGCGCGGGAGGCCGGGGGGGGGAAGTTGGATGCTTTTGCGGTAGGGCACGGACTTAGGGGAAGTCTCTCGCCGGCCGGCAGCCCCAGAGCAGAGCAGCCACCCAGGGCTTCCCGGGGAGGGACGGGGGGCTGAAGGCGGGGGAACCATGCGGCGCTGCCGCCACCCCGCTCCCGGGGGGGGGCGGGGGGGGGGAAACGACAGGGCCGTGCCCAGCGCGGCGCCGGACGCTGAGGAGAAGCCCGCCCGCCTCCCTCCTCAGCGGGCAGCCGCATCCATCACCTCCCCCCGGCGGCTGACACCCTCCCCAACCAATCACCTCTTCACTGGCGTCCCGCCCCGCAGCTTCCTCGGCCAATCCTCACCGGCGCCGCCGTGACAACGCTGCCCGGGATACCGGCCGCGGCACTAGGGGCGGTAACGTGCGCGGAGGGGGCGGGGCGAGGGGCGCGCGTGCGCACTCCCCGCGGCGCGAGGAGAAAATGGAGGCGGCCCGAACCCGCCTGGCATTCGACTACATTTCCCAGCAGCCCCCGGGAGAGGGGGCATCGGCGCATGCGCGCTGGCGGGCTTCCAGCCATGAGGGAAAGGTTGCTGGGGGGCGGCCTAGCGGAGGGGGCTGCGGGGGCCTCCGGGGAGGAGGGAAAGGGGTGCTGGGTATATCCCCGTGCCGCTCGCGTTCTCCCCAACGGAGTCTCCTGGGATCTCTGAGGAAGGACCGGGACACCCCCCCACCTCTCGCCGCGGCGCCGAGGAGGTGGGGCAGGACCGGGAAGGCCCTCCCCTCCTGGTGTCGGCCGGCCCTGGGCCCTGCCCTCCTGGCTTAGGCGGTGGGGCTCCGGTCTGGGGCGGGCGCTCGCGGGGGGGGCAGCGGCGGCAGCTCATCCCGTCCCGCCCGCGGAGAGCGGGCTGCGGCTCGTCCCGGCGGGGGGAAGCGGCGGCCCCAGCAGTTGTAGTTCGCCCCACCATGAGGGAGGTGCCCTCGCATGTGCCCGGCTTTCGCTCCTGAGGAGCCCCCGGAGCCCAGAGGAACCGGGTCCCGCTCCGGCTGCAGCGAAGCAGAACAACGCGGGCTTTCTGCCTCTCGCATTTATTTATTTATTTATTTATTAAACGTCACTGGCAGTCCCCTAATTTAGGGGAGACTGACTCATCATTTCTGAACCCTCAGACTTGCTGGTACGGTCGTTCTTTATTGAGGCGCTGATGTTTTGCTGCTTCTTGTAGGGAAGAGAGGGAGCGATGGCCTGACTAAGGACCTCAGCATCTCAACCCTATCCAGGTGTTTCTGCTGCTGTCACCAACTTGTCTGAGAGCCCGGAGTGGGGTTTTCAGGGGAGCGCAGGCACCGAAATACTTACGAGGAGTGGAGACTGTAAACTAAGCCCATTTTGAACTGACCCTGCCCCGGTCCTTCAGGCAGATTTCAGAGGGCAATTACTTGTTTTCTGAAGACACCTGTAAGTCCTCGTCTCTTCCTCTTCTCTTTCCATGAGTTGCTGTACCTGCTGATGTAAACCTTGAAAACCCAAGATGTTTATGTCAATTATGATGAGTACTACAAGGTACTAGGCAGCGCTCCAAGACAATGTTTCTGGACCTGTGTGGTCTGGTTTATGGTGGCATTGAGGGGGGGTTGTGTAATGGCGGCACTAGTCTGGGAACACCTATTCTAAATTGTTGGCACCACCTTGGTAGTTGCAGCCTGTTTCACCCTTGCCTTGAAGAAGCTGAACCACTGTCAGCAAATAAAGGTAGTTAACAGCCCCCTGGCTGGTGTAAGAACCCAAGCCAATAATTATGACTCAGTAGAGGCAAGACATCTGAAAAGAATTCAAATGAGTCCCCAAAAGAGTCATTCTTGCAAAAAAGTTAACCACCATTCTAGACACGCAGTAGTAATTACACATACGGAGAAAAAAATCAGTTTGTAAAATTATCTGCTAATTTACTAAACAAGAACTTCTGTCCGTCTTCCTTATAGGCAAAAAAAAAAAATAAATTAGGGAGGTACAACTTTCAAGTGTAGTTGTGGCCTATTAAGCTTCAGTAATTTGCTTGAAAGTATTGACAGGCTTGGATGCACTGAGGATAAAGAGCTTGGTATCATCTGCCTCTTAGAAATGCCATCTACTAGATCTTCCTCTGTTAGCCTCTCATATCTTGCCAGAAAAGTGACAGAAGAAACACCATCATACGGCTGAACAAGTCCTACGGAAAGGATGGGACTGAACTCGAGGGTGCATTCAGTACATGCTTTGAAGGTCCCCTTTCACAGTTCTCAAAGATGATTTTCAGTGCCTTGTGTAGTGCAGTAATCAAATACACCTGTACCCAGAAATACCTGTTCTCTGCACCCCTCTCTAGGCTCAGCAGCTTGTTAGCCATCTTTTTAGGAAGCCAGGGGGGAAAATCAGATATATGTTTACATCTCCAGGTTGGAATGTTTTGGAAGATGCTGAGCCAGCACCCATCGCCCATCTCCACTTATTTTCCTCCTCTGCTTGCTTTTTACTTTGGCCTCTTGCCTCTGAACTGCAATAGGTGAGAGATGGGGGATTTTGTATAGTTTCAGTTGTTCTGTTGTTTTAAGGGCCCGTTTCTTACTCTGGTGAAGCCCTCACAAGTAGAAGTGTAGGGAATGATTGTCGTGTCTGAGAAGGAAGAGACTCGTGGGCTTCATTTTTTTCCTATTTTCCATACTTCATGGGAGGATGAAGTATTTAATTCTCCTCCTTCTGCTTCCCAGCCCCTTTGTTCTGATTACAAGAAATTTTTCCTGTTTAGAAACCCAAATTTCTGGGTTTTTCAGAAGTTTCTTGAGGCTAAAGATCTAAACTCACAGCAGTGGGAATCAAGAGAACCTATAACCAGATCAACAACTCGCACAACTACTGTGTAACATATATATTATGTATATATATATAAAATACAATGTATACTTCATATAACATATGAATATTCTATTATTTATAGTTATTTCAGTCATTATGGTTATTCCAGCTCATTGGCATAAAGTTTAGAGTTCTTAATATGAGGAACGTAAAATCGCAAACCTCCAAACATATTCCACAAATTCAGATATTGAATATATAAGAATAGCTGGTACAAGGAATTCTGGCTGCCTCCTTTCTCTTTCTCTGCCTTAGCTGAATATTGCTATATGAAATACTATGTAATCACTACAGCTGTGTCTCTGTTTATTAGAAAAAGTAGTGTCTTCTGATCGTTGGTCATTACATTTTATAGGTACAGAAGAATCAGATGAGTTATTCCCTCTAATGAATTGCTGTTTCTGCACCATTTAGTAGCCTAATCCCTCTCTTCTACAGTTACATATGGGTGGGTGTGGGAATGAGAAAGTTGGAGATGCGCTGCTGAGCCAGAGCTCGGCAGGTGTTCTTGTATTGATGGGAAGGAGGCCTTGAGATCAGTAAAACAATGTCCTTATATGTTGATGTGTGTGTGGTGTGAAACAGATAGCAGTGTACCGAAATAGTAATGTTTTGTTAGCTAGGCGGGATAAACATTTAAATGTAGCCAATTGTATTGCTCACAAGGGTGTATGGACATTCACTTGTAACCTATCTGTGCAAAGAGCACAACGCGTGATCAAAAGGCAGAAACTATAAATGCTGGAAAAGTGAAACAATAAACGTCTTCGCTTCACCACTTAGCAGAGTCCCTGCCTCAAGTGCCACAGGTGGGTTGTTTGGTTTTTTTTTTTTTCTTGTTTGTCTGCTTATTCTTTATGAGGCTAAATTCTTACTTACCCGGGTAACGATAATAGAACTTTACAAGTCTATTCATTTTGCTTATGGTGGAAAATTTTGAAATGAAACTGCAAAAGGTTAGCATGCAAGATGAGCAGAGCTGAGGTTTGCAAGTCTTGGTTCATGCTTTCTAGCAGAGAAGTCTTGGTTCATGCTTTCATGCAATACACATTGTCTGCCCAGTGGGCAGCGTACACAATTTACAGATATTTGGGCCAGAAATACCTGTTCAAGTCAGCAAATTAGGTGGGATTAATGGATTCTAAAATCTGGGAAACAAATCTAGCTGAGTTGGTCCCTTTTCTGCTTCCCAGTAAAGGCTCAGGAACTTCCCAAACACTTACCTAGCATAGGCCTGCCATTCTAAACTTTTTTTTTTTTTTTAGGTCAAGTCCTGCTTAGGAAAACAGGTATTTCACTGGATACAGCTCCTCATCTCTTCCTCTGCTTGCCCTGAGACTCTTGCACTTGCTGCCCTTTGCACGTCTGTTTTGTGGCTGCTGCCATCTCTTTCTTGCACCTGCTGCTCCTAGGGAGCTGAAAGAGCCCTGGCATTAAAGGTAAGCAAAAAAATCTGAGTGGAATTGTGCATTGCAGTACAGGGCCAAGGCAGAAGTGCATCTGAATTGTGGTGATGGGGAGTCAGCACAGATCAGGGGGAGCTTATTCCACAGATTCCACATTCCTGCAGCAGGTTAAAGAGAGATGCACCTCAACAGTTGGAAACCACCACCAAAGACACCGGTCTGACCCCTGGCTGAATTCATACCAACCCTCAGGCTTGTTTCTGTCAACTGTGGCACAAGACCCAAATACTTCTAATGAAAACCAGGCAGCATTTGTTAGAACAGTTGAGAGGCAGTTGTCTGAACGATAGTAGACGATGTTAAAAACTCAGGGTCCAGCCTACTGGGCTTTTGGTAAGGGCAGGAAAGTTTATTTTGTTTTATGTCCACCAGTGAAATTTCTTCTGCTGTTTTAGTTCATTTCCCCAGAATCACTCTTTTAGAATAGGTATCTCAAGATGATTTCTCTTTTATAAAACACACTCTTTACTTTGTGAGTATTTGTGGGAATGCCACTCAACATCTACAGCATTTCTGAGTGAAACATTTGTAATAAGCTTGAGACAATTTTTATTCTGCTTTTAAAAATTAAACGAGATTCTTGGACAAACTGATAAGCACCTAGGTTTTGTTGAAATAAAAGGACTGCAAAAGGTAAGTGAAAACGTGTCTGTTATTACTGACTACTGCAGAGCACCAAGAGAAATTCACTGCAGTGGATTTAGCTCATCTTCGCTTTTGGTTTGTAGTTTGTCTTTACAACCTTCCCCCCTCTTATTTTCTCAGGGTCAGCTTCCTTGCCAGGTTCCTGAACTAGAATCTGACAAGAAGGGCCACAGATACTGGAAACGTGCTCTTGGTAACACAACAAATGCAGCCTTTCTCCTCTGCCAACAGTTCTAAGACGGTGTGATTTAATTTTTTAGAAGAAAAATGCAGCACCTTTAGCAATAGAGGGAAAACTGTAAAACCTTACAAAGCATGTACCTCTTAATAATAAATACAAAGGAAAAACACATTTTTAGCTTAGTTTTTGTTTATTTACTTATAGTACAAAACATGCTCTGAGATCTGCCCACTGATCTTGCCTCTGGGGACAAATCTTGCAGGTATTCCTGGGACTAGAAACTGGAAAATACATGAGGAGCCAGGTGAGCCAGAACCCCCAAAGATCCTCCCTGCCCACCCCAGGAGTTTTGCAGAGCTGCTGGTGGAGAGCACACACAGCTCTGCTCCAGCCAGATTTTCCCTTTCAATTAAGTCTGGAGGGAAAACATTGCTTTCTTGCACATGCAGATAAAGGGACAGAAAGTACATAAACCCATTCTAAGGTGTTCAGGAGTCACCTCTTTACCTCAGAGTTTAATTTTTTATTAAAAAAAAAAAAAAAGAGGAACTTTTAGCCTTAACGGTTCCTAAGAAGAATGTGAGAAGATGACCTGACAATATTAAATACACAGGTGTGCCCCTGAAACAACAGTTTACCTGAAGCTCAGGTGGACGCACCTCAATGGGATTTTGACTGAGAGAGGTACCACTCTGCAGACTGCATCTCCTACCAGCTATTCAGCAGAAGACACAGAAGTAGCAGGAGTACAGCAGGCCCAGGCCTGGCATCCATCGTCTGTACCATGGCTCCAGCTGCTGCCAACCTCTAAAGGTGCCTTCTACTCCAGCTGGAAGCAAAGATGAATCCCCTGATGGAGGCAGGAAATCCTTTGCTGCTATTCTGCCTTTCTGGTAGATGAGTATCGTCTCATTCAAGTGTCCAGGCCAGGAATAAGGGTATTGGGAAGAGAGGTAGTTACAGGTGGTATAAGTTGAGGTGTGCTTACAGCCATAAACTGATTGTTCTGAGAATGTTGGTATTTTTAAAATACGTAATGTATGGTCCTAATCCATCAGGATTAGTATTGCTTTTCATTTGAAATCATATTCTTTTGGTACTTCAGTGCTTGTAGAATACTTTCCACCATTCCATTGACTTTATTCTACTGCATTAAAACAAACCTCAAGCATGAATGATGTTAACTGTTTATTCCAGGCATTTAATGATTTCCTGCCCCGAGAAAAGAATGTTTTATAGCAGGACATAGAGGTTTCTGGACTAAATGCTAAAATGCCAGTCTGGACAGCACAGACTATCAGCACAGCCTTGTGAAACCACCAGGGAAAGGAAAGCTCCTGCATTCCTCTGATCTGTTGGCAGCTTCATCCAGGAGAGCTAAACCTGGAATTAAGGCTAACAAACATCCATTGTTACTTAGTATTGATTTGGACTCTGTTAAAAGTGCTTGGCACCATACGGAACAGAGAAGACAACAGAGTTAATGACAGCTCTTAACAGAATGTGTGTTGAACAGCAAGGACATCAAAACCAGCTCACTATGGAAACTGAAATAATTGGCTTGAGAAGTTTCCTGAGAAACATAGAAAGCAAACATTTACAAAGGTTGTTGGATGGTATCTTCAATTTCATCATAGCTAGTCTCAAATTAGCATGCCCATAAAATAGGTTGCTGATTTGATCAAGAAGTTAAGAGTGTTAAGTGAAAAATATTGTGGAAAGTGCATAAGGAAATGCATTAAGGAAAAAAAATAAAGGAAACATTTGTCACTGGTAGGGCTTTATACCTGATACTCCCTAAAATAAAGCAAGATGTAGACCGCAATCTGTTATTATGCAAAAGCAACTATTTTAAACGATCACATTACATATGAGGAAAAAAAAAAATATCCATCAAACCTGTCCCTGGCAGAGAGAAGAGGAAACAACACAAGGGCTTCTGAGAGGCAGCTCACCGCAGGCAGACCTGTCCCCTGCAGCTCCCAGGCGAGAGAGGCTGCGATCGCTCAGTATTACCTTCCTCCCAGAGGCCAACAGGACGCTTTAGAAGGCAAGGAACACAGTGGTCGGGAAGACCTGAGAAGACTTCGCTCTGAACAGGCTGGTACGGAGAAAGACAGCCAGGAGCGGGGCAGGCAGCAGGCGCTGGAGCCGATGGATAGCCTGCTTTTCTCATACAGGAGCAAGAGTGGTCACAACAGGAGCTACTCAACTTCAAGCTGTGCCAAGAGGATGCTTCCTAAAAACCCCAGTGGGCCTACGGCAGTCCTTGCTAAAGGCTGGGGTTGATGTGGCTTCACAGAGGCCGGGGAAATGAATGGTAGAGGAATCTACCGAGGGACAGTAAAAAAAAAAACCAAACAGGAGGGGAACAACCCCAAAGCATTCAGCTGAGGAAGTCAGCTGGTTGGAAGCTGGGAGAGAAGTAGGGAAAATATTATACACGAACTTGGGGAGTTCTCACTTGTTTCCTTGGTACTGGCTCAGAGTTACTTCTGAAAGCAAGATGCCAGTTAAAAAAGACTTTTGGCAGCCCGACGCCTGCTCCATCATACTGTTATTCGCTCTAGTTAGAGCATTCGCTCATCGTTTCCAAACTGGGTCAAGGTGCTGCTGCTCCGTTTCCTTGGTGTGCCCTGAAAGAAAAAAAATAAATAAATAATCCACAGTGAGGATGAGAGAAGCATTACTAGAAAACACACGTCCTGACGCTGGATAGGACGCGGACCTTGACAAGGTTCAAGTCATTTGTGGAAATACCCGAGTCGGGGAGGCCTTTACACCGGTACGTGGAAACAGGGGTGCAGAAATAGGGGGTGGGGTCTTTCGAGAGTCTGATTTATCGGATCCAGCCCGGGAACACCTCGCCGCGCTTCCCTGAGGGAGGCCGACGGGCTGCCTGCCCCTCTCGGCCCCGCCGGGCAGCCTGGCACAGGCCGCAGCCCGGCCCCGCCGCACCCACCGGGCACCGCAGAGATCGTTTTGGTAAAGTATCACCCATTTCCTGCAGGCACCCCCACTAACAACCTCGTTAAGAAGGAACCCGGCGCTGATGCGGTTATCCTGAGGCACGAGGGTGGATAACGCGCTATTTTGGCCCAATTCAAGCAGCGCCCCAGCCCGCCCCACTCACCGCGGGGCCGCTCCCGGCCCGGCCCGGCCGCACCGCCCGGCGGGAGGCGGCCCTGCCCGCCGGCCCCTCCTCTTCCTGCCGCTCCGGCTGTACCTACCCCCCTCGCCGGTTGTTTCCCGGCACAGACGGCGACAGTCGCGGCGGGTTGTCCCCGCACCCCTCGCCGCCCCTCCCCGACGAGAGGCGGAGCCGCCGGTTCCCCGCCCGTGGCCGGGGGCTGTGGCCATGGCCGTGGCCATGCTGCGCCGAGCGGCGGCGGCGGCTCGGCGATGGGGCCCGGTGCCCGGCGGGGGGAAGGCGCGGGGGTGTCGGAGCGCGGTGGGGCGGCGGGAGTGGGTGCCGCCGGCCGGGCGGGACAGCGGGATCGTGGCTTACAACAGCCGGAGCCGGAGCAAGGAGCCGCTCGTACTGGCCACGGAAGGAGTCGCCACCTGGTAGCGGCGGGAGGGAGGGCGGGCGTGGGGTACCGGGGGGTACCGGGCCCGGGGACGTGAGGTGACAGGTGCGTTTTGCCTCCTCTCTCCTCAGGTACAGCTGCGGGCCGACGGTGTACGACCAGGCACACCTTGGGCACGCCTGGTGAGTCGCGGCTGTCCCCAATGGCGGGGGTGGCGGAGTCGGGGGTGGCCCGTCCTGCGTGGGCATGGCGCGGGTGGGAGCTGCGGTAAGTGGGCAGCCCGTGTCCGGGTGACAGACCCCATGTCTGGGTGAGACCCGACATCCAGGTGACAGACCTGCACGTCGGAGCGAGTCCCCATGTCCAGGGAACAGACCCTGTGTCAGGGTGACAGACCCCCATGTCTAGTGACAGACTCCATGTCCAGGGAACAGACCCTGTGTCAGGGTGACAGACCCCCATGTCTAGTGACAGACCCTGTGTCAGGGTGACAGACCCCACGTCCAGGGAACAGACCCCGTGTCTGGTGACAGACCTCACCTCAGGAAGCATGGAAGGGGCTGTTATCACAGAATCACAGAATTACCTAGGTTTTGAAGGGACTTTCAACATCATGGAGTCCCACCATCAGCGAGCTGTTGGTGCAGCTCATCCAGAAAGACAATTCCGGGGTGGAAAGTGTCAGGAAAGCACGTTTCTTGTTTTGTTTTGCTGGGCAGGGCGAGTTATTCCAAATCGTCTTGGCAGAACCTGACCTCCCGTGTGGAGGAGTTGGGGACCGGGAGCAGAGCCTCTTGTCCCCGTGAAATGGTAGTTCTGCCCCGAATGGAGTTGGGACGCTCTGTCAGCAGCCAGGAAAAGCCATCCAGGGTTGGTAGTTAAAAAGATGCTTTTAAGGTTAATGATTAAAATGTTGGTTCTTAATTCTTGGAGAGCCCAGGTAGCTTAAAGGCCTTTTTTGCATCATAGCAGTTCAGTGGCTTACTGTGTTTAAAAAAGGAAAAAACCCAACTCCAAAACAGCACAGCCCATTAGGATAATTGCAGTAATAAACCAACTTTGTTGAAAAAAAAGGACTAGATGATCTCCAGAGGTCCCTTCCATCCCTATATCATTCTGTGAAAAAATTCTTTAAATACATCAGAGAAGGTTGCTGCCAGTTGTGCGGAAATGCAGCTGATGAGAAGACGTGCAGGGTGCCCTCAGGTTCCTGTGGAGCTGGTGGGAGTTGCAGCAGCTCAGCTGCTCTTCAGCTCCTGTCCCCAAATTCTTGAAAGAGCAAGATGCATTGGGCTCCTTGGAAGAGCTGGGGTTTTTCAGGTAATTGCTGTCTGTGTGAAGATCAGACGCCGTATTATTTGAGTAATTCCCTTTTAATGTAGGGTATCTCACAGCTTCTGGTCCCCTCTCAACTTCGTTCAGAAACTTGTGTTGAATTGTGCTCAGTGTTGGGCGATCACAGTACTGCACAACTGCTCTTTCGCTCTGTAAAAGGGAAGTTTTAAAATACCAATCATGTAAAAATACCATTGGCAACCTCTCCTTAAATGCTGCTATACTGTTGTGTGTATGTGGTGGTGTCTTCCTCCTTGCTTTTGTCCAGTCTTAGCAGAAAACTAATATAGCTTTTTATTGGTGATCTAAAAATCAAGAAAACAGTATCTTGAATTATTTTGTTTGTACTTAGTACCTCCAGGGGAACTTTAACAAAAAAAGTCACAGCAATTTGTGTATTTAAATCTATGGTTATTGTAATACAGGCTATGTCACAGTTTGCCTTGGAAATAATTAGAATTTAAAATCATCGCTTGAGAGCAACCATATAAGAAGATGCTAATACATTTCTCTTATGAGAAATGGAGGAGGAATGAGAAAAGGAGGTTCTCTAGTAGCCTGTCTTCCCTGACGTGGTGTAACAGGGGAGGGAATTGCAAAAGCACTTGCCTCCTAAGGGCAACAGTGGATCTAGAGCACAGTTTTTATAGAGGTGGAGAATTTAACCTTTTGGTCTTGCTGCTCTCTGTGGCTTCTGAATGTCTTTTTTTGTCCGTTGTTCTCCTTGTTCTCCTACCATCGGGCTCCCTTCGTTAAAGGAGGGAGTAGGAAGACCTTGTTCACTCTGCCTGTTGTCTTACTCATCTCTTCTTATCCTGTGTCTAAACTAACGATTTCAGGCTTTCCTGATGTGGAGGTTTGCCATAGGTCTGTGCCACCTGGCTTTGACCTCTTTGACTTGCTGATTCGAGAGAGAACAGTTAGGGCTGAATATCACCTTCGGAGCAGTGTGTGGTGGAACACTCTTGATTTTATATATTTTTTTTTTTTTTTAATTGTCTATTTTTTTCCCAGTAGGTCCAACTGTAGAGCTTTGGTAGGCATAGCTGAAGTGTGTGCTGCCGCTGGGGGTCTCCAGGCCAGGAGATGCACTGGGAAAGAGCATGAAGTAAAATGAGGTGATGGCTGTTGCTACAGTGCAGCTCTTGTAAAATACCGTTGTTTTGTCGCACTCTAGCAGCATGTTATCTTATCAGTAGAATTCCGTTTTTCCCTTCTTTTTACATTTGACTTGCGGCAGGTAATAACGTAGAATGGAATAATGGAAATGAGCTTGAGATCCTTGAGAAGAATTGGAAAGAATTTGGAAATAATGGCGTTATTATTTTTCTTCCTTCCTCCTTCCCCTCTGCAAGGATTTCTTATTTCCCTAAATAATCCAACTTTCTCTAGTATGTTGTGCTTCCGGACTTCAAAACAGGTGCTCTGTATGCCTTGATACAATATCCCAAACTTATTCTGTATAAAGAAAAAAAATCAGGCAGGCAGATAGTGCCACCTTTTTCCTCAATTCTGAGGCTGGCCTCAATCGTGCTGGTGTGAGCTTCAGCCTGGTGGGCATCTGGGTTCCTGGCTGAATGCTTGGAAGTAAGAGTAAACCCAATCATGAGAGGAGATTTTATTCAGTCCATTGTGCCTCCCCTACCATTCCCCTGATTTTCACAGTTTGGATTTTTTTTTTTCCTTTTCAGTCCTGAAGTGGTAAGGACCCTGCTTTCTGAGGTGTCAGGAGATCTGCTCTGACTCTTGCAGTGTTTCTTCCATCAATTGGAAGATCAGAGGAGAGGGGGCAGTGCAAAATTTGTGTCTGCGCTGGGAACCAGGACTGCATGGCTGTTAAATCTAATATCAGGCTTTTGACGCTGGCGTTGTTCCTCTGAACAGGGTGCAAAGACCAATTTAATATTCTTACGGAATCATGTCATCACGTTAGATGAGCTGGTGAGCTGTTCCCGTGAGTTGGTATTCATGAAAAACAATCTCCCTGGCAGCATGTGCCATCTTTCAGAAAGCCTTTTTCAACATGGGCATAGTGCAAACAGCAACAGCAAATAGTATTTTTCTTCATCAGGATATTACACATCCATAAACCTGAACCTTAATGCCACCTGGTCCCTGCAGCGAAGGGGAAGGATGCAAATCCATTTCCAGTATTTGCTTACACTTTTTTGCTCTGACAGCCACGGGAGTTGCAGTTCGTGCGGTGCTGTGGGTGAAATGGGAACCTGTAGGTCTGTGAGTCTTCTTTCTGGCTCCCTTATCTCCAAAGCTAGCGCAGGCTGAGGATTCTCATCACCTTGCAGGGCTGACCCAGAGCCTCTGGTCACCCACTAATATCTCACCTAATCGGGTTTTACTCAGTCAAAGCACGTTTTGAGAATTACGAGTGGAGAGTCTGTGAGCGGCAGAAGGGGCTGCCACAGCCCTGTACAGCTTGTAGGTACATCAGTCTGTCAGCATTCAACACTCTGTTTTGTGGTGAAGAGCCTGAATAATTTTGAAAATTTATTCTCAAGTGTAAGTAAAACAAATTAACCCCCAGAGCAGCTTTTCTTTGCTCTCAGAAAAGATCCGTGGTGATGTGTGAATGGAATAGTTTATCGGTGGCTCATAGCTGTAGTTGTTACTCGACCCCAAGCAAAGATCATTTGAACCTTGTTTTTTTCCCTGTTCTTCTGCCCTGTGGCTCTTGAAAACCTGTTAGAATATACAAAGCCCGAGGGATGTGTTTCGAGAATATCTAATCTGCGCGTCTGTTTGTAGTGTTTGCTTTGAGAGAGCCTCCTGGCTCACGCGTAGCTTCCGACGCGCTTCGGTGCTTGAATAACGAGATGCAACAAAAGAAAACACTCAGAAAATTTGATGTAATGTGTCGCTAATGCCAGAAGAGGGTAGGCCAGTTCAAGGGAAATTTGCGTGACTTTTGTGCAGGTGGTAACTGGTTTTGGAAAAGCACTTTATGCACTTAGGACCTTTTCATTTCAAGTGTTGGGGTATTTAGATTGTTCCTGCGGCAGTTAATGCTGTTGGTTATTAAAGTTTGTTCTTACTACTTCATGTTCAAAAGCTCCTGTTTTTTCTTTTCCAGCTCCTATGTTAAGTTTGATATAATTCGAAGGATAATGACGAGTTTTTTTGGAATTGAAGTTATCATGGTGATGAACATCACGGACATAGATGACAAGATAATAAAGAGAGCCAATGAGGTACGTGTTTGCTGCAGTCTTTGACCCAAACTTTCGGTCTTTTCTACAGCTACTTACAAAGGGAAATTACATGGGTGTTGGTTTTTTGTTTTTTTTTGTTTAGTTTTGTTTGGTTGAATTAATAGACAATCAGTGTTGAGATTTCTGGTGGCTGTTGTGGGGCTGGGAGTTGAGAGCTGCGTGGAGGTAGATGGGTGCAGAGCAGTGGGAGGGGGAAACCTGCCCTCGTCCCCTGCCTGGGAGGCCAGTGGGGAACAAAAAGATGGGGTGAATCCTCAGCACAGCTGCAGAGTATCTTATCCCAAAAGCACCCAAACTGTGGCAGCCAGTAGGCTGCTGGCAGTGTTCTGGAGGAGCGTTGTGTGCTGTCAACAGTTCAGGCACTGTATATATCATTGCCCCGGGGGAGGCTGGGGGTGGTTCCCAAAAGGTGCAACATCAGTGCCTTGGGCCTTGGAAAGTGTTATCAGTCTCGTCCAAGTTTGTCGTGAACTTAAGCTACGTGAAAGTTGACACTGAGTTTATGGGTAAGTCTTGATAAGACCGGGACCCGGTGGCTAGATTAATATAAAAATAATACAATAAATAAGAAAAACCTGACACAACCAAACCTTTCACTGAATTCTTGGAGTTTAATTGTCCTAATTAAAGATTTTATGGCTATAAGTGGTTCTCAGTTGGATTTTAATTTACTTTTTTTACCAGCTGAGCTTGGTGAATGATTATTCCAATTCTTTTTTTTTTTTTTTTTGGAAGTGTTTTTGGACACTAAAATGCTAAGAATGCATTCTACATTTTGAAGTTGTGTTTTTTTAAGCTTTCTTCTTTTTTAAGCATTATATCATGTTTTTTTAATCCATAAATCATGTCTTCTGGATCATAAATGGATGTGTTGGATCAAATTGCAATTGCAAGCTTTAAGCTAGTTATTTGGAGCCAGAGAATTTGACAGCTGTCATTTTTATTTAATCTTCAAGTAAACAGTTACTATTGCTGTTAAATATATGACACTCCATTCAAAAGAATACTAGCACGGTGCTCTTGTAGAAATATGTGTTTGTTTCCTTAGTCCAATTACTTGCATTTTTTTAAGGCAGTAGGCCATCTTAAAAAATAAATACTGCATTTTAAACCTATATATATGCATTTCAAAATTTTTACTTATTGACAGAGTATTATGGAGATATTATGCTTGGGGGTGGAAAATGACATGATATTTTAAAAGAACTTGTGTTTATTTACTGCATTCTTGGTTCTATGAAGAAATCTTTTTGTGACTCTTTGAAATGCCTGCTCTGCTCTCTGCATTTCATTTGGATGGCAAAGGCCTCTACCTCTGTGTGGTTTTGTTGTTGGGACCTCTGTACCTAAAGCATTGCAGCAGTAGGAGCAACATGCCTAAGTTGGCTCTCCATCCTCTGGTGAGATTTGTATAGAGAAAACCTGGAGGTTGGGCATCTAGTCTATGATGAGTGTGCTGCATGCCCTCAGTGGTACTTTGAGAGAGAGATATCATGGAATCACAGGGGTTGGAAGGGAATTTCAGAGATCATCTAGTCCACACCCCCTGCCAAAGCACGTTCAACTAGAGCAGTCTGGACAGGAAGATCTTCAGAGGAGGAGACTCCACCACCTCTCTGGGCAGCCTGTTCCAGTGCTCTGGCATTCTCAAAGTAAAGAAGTTTTTCCTCATGTTGAGATGGAATTTCCTGTGTTCCAGCTTGTGCCCATTACCCTGTCCTGTTGCCATCCTCTTGACACCCGCCCTTTAGATATTTATAAGCATTGATGAAGTCCCCTCTCAGTCTTCTCCAGGCTAAACAGACCCAAGTCTCTCAGCCTTTCCTCATAAGAGAGGTGCTCCAGGCTCTTCATCATTTTTATAGCCCTCCGCCGGGCTCTTTCCAGTAGTTCCCTGTCCTTCTTGAACTCAGGAGCCCAGAACTGGACACAATGCTCCAGACCTGGCTTCACCAGGGGAAAGTAGAGAGCGAGGATGACCTCATTGTGTTTTGGACATCTGTCTGGACATTCCTCCTATAGCCAACTTTGTCTTCCCATTAATCAAAGAAGCAGCTGAGCTGTCTGGGGAGATGAGTCCCATGGCTGGGTCTGGAAGAGCACTCTCTCTGGTCTGTAGGCAGGTGCATGCCTTTGTTTCTCGGTGCTGGGCACCTTCCTCATTTCATTGCTCAATGAACATCTGGTCTGTCTTCACCAGAACTCCTGCCTTGTCTGGAGCTTGTCCAAATAGTGGTTCCCACCTGCGCTCTGAAAATCAGACCCCTTAAAGATGCTCCAGTAATGAACTGGAAGTGATGAAACTGGATTTGTTTTGTTAATGATTCAGTTGCCTGCAAGCTGGAGGGACTGATAATATGTTGTCTCCTCCCCAGTAGATTCTCCTCAGAGAAGATGTAAAAGCTCATGTTTGAAACACTTTGATACCATGCTTTTCCTTGCTAGGGCAGGTTTTGCTGTCCTGCACCTTTCAAGCCCTGGCCTCTTCTGAATATTTGAGAACAAGTATCCTGTCATGTGCGAGTTGTCCCTTTCCTTTCGGGTTGTGCTTTCTCGTTCCTTCTGTGAGGATCCCTGTTCCTCTCCATTGCCCCGTGAATGAGAAATGCGGAGAAGGTGCTTGAGACGTGCCGCACTTGGCCAAGCATGGGACCGACTCTCAGTTCATTTCCCCCGATTGTCCTGAGACCTATGAGTAACCATGATCAGCCCAAATAGCTTATTTTTCTTAATCACTGAAAATTAATATCCTGTCTCATCCTGCAAGTCTCTGATCTGTCTTTCTGACATGTAGGTGGTATTGGTGTCCCCTGCCAATAAGTTGAATGAATTTTATGTCCCGTGTACTGTAGTATATCTTGCCATTGGAAATGGAAGGCCCTCTCAAGAGGGAAATAATGAGGGAGGGAAGGAGTTTGTTATTTTAATCTTTGGTTGCTTTCTCTTAAAAGTATTTCATCTATGCTTCTGAGTTGCCAAAATATTAATACATATCTATTAAGTTATTTATAACTTACATCTCCTCCCCATGAATGTTAGATTAATAAGCCTTTCTCGCTCTCTACCTTGGGGGCTCTGTAAGTCTTCCAATTAGCTATTAACTGTCTGATAAAAGATTGCAATATTTTATATTATTACTTTGATTTATGATTTACTAATCTGCTTCTCTTTTTCAGATGAATATATCACCAGTAGCTCTTGCTCGTATTTATGAAGAAGACTTTAAACAAGATATGGCTGCCTTAAAGGTACAGATACTCGAGCTTCTAAATTTAGAAGTATTTGAAAGCAATTATTTTGTTAAATAATCTGATTTTAACAGTTTGGTGTGAAAAAATAAATTGATTGCTTATGTGATGAACTGTTGCTTGGAAATGGAGTACTGATTTACTTTTTCATTCTTCTGGAAAGATATTGCATGCCTTTTGAGTCAGGAAATGGGGGGAGAAGCAAGCCCTAGCTCTGGAATGAACAAGTTAAATTTCTTTAGGAACACGTTTTTTCTACCCCATGCAATAGAGCCTTTGTTCACAGATAATACATCAAATGTTCTTTCGTTGACTTCAGATGACTTTGCTTCTTGTCAAATATGCAGAATACTTGTCAAAAGCAGAGAGTAAGCAACTGGGAAAAATTAGTGGATTTTTTTTTTGCCACCCCTCAAATTTTTTTTTGTGTATTATCTTAAATGCTGCTTATGACCTTTTTATGACACTTGCAACATTTTTTTGGAAAGATGAAATTGAAGATAATGTTCTTGAAAGTTTCTTAGATTGAAGATGCTTGTCAGCAGTGTGTTTCATACAGGCTAATGAAATGTTACTTTTTCTTTGTTTAAGGTCCTTCCTCCTACAGTATACATGAGAGTGACCGACAATATTCCTCAGATCATTTCCTTTATTAAAACAATAATTGATAGTGGACAAGCTTATGCAACCTCACAAGGTAACACTTATAGCAAGGCAACGCCTCGTTCAGCACGTGCACAGGAAATCAGCGCTTAGTAATCCTGTTTTGGGATCAGATGAGACACCCTGTGCCAGGCTTTCCTTCTGTTGATTAACAGACAGGGTGCGAGCAACTCGTTTGTGATGACATGAGTGGGCAGAACAACTATTACTCAATTTCAAAGTTAAATGTAGCTCATTACTTAATATAATTGCTTACTGTAACAAACTGTTATCTAAGCTCCTGTGGGGAAGTTCTGGCCTAGCTGCTACAGGAGAGTTGGGGGAACCTCTTAGCTCTAGAGAGGAGAGGCTGTAAGAGATGTGCCTGCAAAGCACAATGTGTTGATCTTTTTTTAGCAGAGCTGGTGGTTGTAGAGGCACTCGAGTGCATTATAACTGGAGTAGCAGTAGACCATGTTTCACAGAGGGGGTTGCTGATTGTGCATGGACAGGGAAGAACCTGGGGAGATCTCCAAAATACAAGTTTATCCTATGTGGAGAATAAGCACGTGGTTACTGAAAAGCCAGTAATGTGGAAATATGTGGTACTACTTCTGCAGCATTTCTGGATTTATAAATCAGAATTTCAAATGGGAGTTGAAGGGAGTTTTGTTTTGCGTTCAGGGAAATGTTCTCTCTTCATCTTTAATGTGTCCCATCTTGGCTATAAAACTAAACTTTTTTTTTTTTTTTTCTATCAGGCAATGTTTATTTTGATGTTAAATCTTGGGGAAAAAGATATGGAGTATTAACCACTATTTATCCTGAGACCGAAGATGAAGCAGGTATGTTCATGGTACCAGCTTGTTTGTGTTAATACATTGTCTGAGCTCTTGATGTATCTGTGCATAAACCTTCATTCAACAGTCTGAAACAGTTTTCTAACCTGTTGTGTATGGCCAGCTTCTTAATTAGTGAAGACCTCTTTTTTTTTTTTTTAAATTATTTATTGAGGCACTCACTGTTTCCAGAGCACGAGGAAATTTGGTGGTCTCTTTTCATATTTGGTTCCCTTTATACCTTTGCTCTGGCATGCTAGAACAATGAAGATTCTTAATTTTATTTAAATACTTGGGAGTGGTACGTACAAACTTCATAGTGAGGTGGTGGTCTCAGCCATTGCCCTAGCCTGCAGTGAGACAGTAGATGACATTTCCCTGCATTTATCCTTGACTGTGTTTTTGTTTGGGCACTTGCACCCTTCTGATGCGTGCTAACCAGAGGAATTGCTTCTTTCATTACTTACCACTGGACTGCTGCTTAGCAGCCTATTTGTGTGAGGGTGAGCAATCTCTTGGTAGGCTGTGCTAGAGCATGCCTTTACCCTCGGCTGGGATTTTTTTTTGCTGCAGTTGTCCAGCTGCCGAGCAGGTTCTGTAAGTTGGGTCTGATCAGGTGTCTGTGTTGGAGAATTTGATGCAGGTCTCCTGCATCCTTTGCACGCTGAAGTTCAGTAATTCTTCATTGAAAAAAATCTGTCTGCAATTACTGAAAGTGCCTGGCAGGCTGATGCTCAGGTGAATTGCAGCCAGAAAGAAACTTCTCACCGCTCCACTCTGGAGTTATTTCAGCATTACAGCTCGCAGAGGGAATGCGTTTTGTCAACAGTTATTTAGAGGCAGTTACTGACTGCAAAGGCAGCCAACAGCCTCCTGGGCTGCACTGGGAAGAGCGTTGTCAGCAGGTCAAGGGAGGTGATCCTTCTCTGCTCAGCCCTGGTGAGACATGCCTGGAGTGCTGGGTCCAGTACCGGGCTCCCCAGTACAAGAGAGACATGGGCATACTGCTGAGAGCCCAGTGAAGGACCACGAATACGATGAAGGTACTGGAGCATTTTTCATATGAGGAAAGGCTGAGAGAGCTGGGACTGCTCAGCCTGGAGAAGAGAAGTCTTGGGGCATCTTATCCCTGTGCACAAATACCTGATGGGGGAAGTGAAGAAGATGGAGCCAGGCTCTTCGCTCTGGTGCTTGGTGACAAGACAAGAGGCAACGGGCACAACCTGAAACACAGGAAATTCCATTTAAAGCTAAGAAAACCCCTTTTTAACTCTGAGGATGGTTAACACAAGAACATGTTGCCTAGAGAGGCTGTGAAGTCTCCATCATTGGAGTTGGTCAAAACCCCATGGGACACTGTCCTGGGCGGCCTGCTGTAGCTGAGCCTGCTCTGAGCAAGGGGCTGGAATAGATGATCTTGAGGTGCCTTCCAGCCTCAGCCTGATTACATGTTTTATCCTATTTCCCCTCCTGTCACCTACAACTAAATTTACTGTTATTTCTAAAGATTTTGACTCTTCAATTCATAACTAAGAAGATGAAGAATGCTTTTTTTTTTTTTCATAGCAGTATACTCAAAAAAGGCAAGAGAGGGGTGGAGTCAACAGATACTGGTCAGCCAGAGCTGGACAAAGTAGTAAAAGCCAAGATGGAGATTCAGTGGATAAAACTAGGGTTATATTTCTCCCCCTTTATTTCTTATCAATTTTGAATGATGAAGCAGGTGTAATGGATTTTTGTAATGTGCTTCCCTTAATATTGCATGACATTCTGAATAAAAACTAACTCTGTATATCAATAAAGTACAAGCGGAATGGCTCAAGAAAAACGACCATCTAATAGATGTCCAAAAATAGCTGTGAATCATCATTAAAATGTGTCGATACCAGAGTGCTCCAGACCCAGTGTTACACCGTGGTTTTGTTAGTGGTCTGGAATAAGTAGAGGAAAGAAGTAAATCTGGCATCAACTGCTGATAAAACAGATGAGTGGTGTTACAGAAGGGAACTTAAAACAGTTTGAGTTGCTTGCCAAGCTGGATCCCCTCAAGCCAAACAGGTATATCGTTCCGCATCAGACAAATGTGAGGTCATGTATTTGTCAGCAAAAACCCACAGAGTCCAGGGTGCTGTTCTGTAGCACTTGCCAGGGAGCCGTGTGTATCTGACTGGGGGTTAGGAGTCAGCAGAGACAAACCCTCTTCTCTGTCGTACTGTGACAAAAAGGACGACATCCTTGGCTGTGTTCTGAAGGAAGCAACAAATCTAGCTTCTCTGTGGAGAAGCCACTGGTGAAAATGGTACTGGAAGGCTGCTACTGTCCAAGAATAGTTTTGATTCTCATCTCTGTGCAGCTCTTGGCTTTATAGATTCTGAGCCAGAAACTATTTGTGTCCCAGAGAAAAAAAAAAAAGGTTTTTGGTTTTTTTATTTATTTTATTTGTAGGTTTTGATTTGGGTTGGTTTTGTTACCTTTTCTGTTGGCACTGCAATCTGTTTGTCCTGGGAAACTGGCTGATAAGTAACTAAGTGAATGATGTAAAACCAGAGAAGGCCAAAAGGACTAAAAGGATAGCATGTATTAAAGAATCTTGAATCCATCTTTTTAGCCTGCAGAAATCTAATTCAACATGTTATTTTTTTTCAAATGCTTGATTAAGAAACTGGAAGCCCGAGAGGGAGGAAAGTTGCAGGAAAAGAAGTTGAGCGAAAGAGATTAAAATCTGAATAGTTCACTAAATGCACGTTTCCACTTGCTTTCATTTGCTCATTATTTTTTTTTATTTTGAGATGTATCCCATTATAAAAATCACTTATTCTTGGCAGTTGATACTGATAAACGACACAGTAAAGATTTTGCCCTGTGGAAGGCTGCCAAACCTCAAGAGCTGTCTTGGACTTCTCCATGGGGAAAAGGAAGACCTGGATGGCACATTGAGTGCTCCACAATATCAAGGTCAGTTTTCTTGGATTTTAAATCTCGTGCTGGTTTTTGTTTTCAATCAGTACAATGGTATCAGCAGTATTGAAAGTGGTTTTTCTGATCAGTAGAAAGCACCAATTTTGATGTAAATACTTTGTGCAATTTGTGATGTCACGTGGCCCAAATGAACTCTGCTCCACCTTAATGGTGTAGCTGTCTTGCTGTGTTTTGGCACTTTCGCTTGAGACAGACGTGAGTATTTAAACTACGTCATGCAGGACCACACAAGTGATTACAGAATCATAGAATGGTTTGGCTTGGAAGGGACCTTAGAGATCATAGAGTTCCAACCTCCCTGCCATGGGCAGGGACGCCTCCTACTGGACCTGGTTGCTCAAAGCCTCATCCAGCCTGGTCTTGAACACCTCCAAGGATGGGGCATCCACAACTCTCACCACCCTCACAGTAAAGAATTTCTTTCTAGTATCTAATCTAAATCTTCCCTCTTTCAGTTTAAAACCATTACTCCTCATCCTATTGCTCCACTTCCTGATAAAGAGTCTCTCCCCATCTCTCCTGTAGGCTCCCTTCAGGTACTGGAAGGCTCCTACAAGGTCTCCCCGCAGCCTTCTCTTCGCCAGGCTGAACAATCCCAACTCTTTCAGCCTGTCTTCATAGGAGAGGTGCTCCAGCCCCCTGATCAGCTTGGTGCCCCTCCATTGGACTTGTTCCACCAGGTCCATGTTTTTCTTACATTGGGGGCCCCAGAGCTGGACACAGTACGCGAGGTGGGGTCTCTTTATGGGAGTGGAGTAGAGGGGCAGAATCACCTCCCTTGACCTGCTGGGCACACTTCTTTTGATGCAGCCCAGGATGCGGTTGGCTTTCTGGGATTAGCTAAGCCCTTTGACTTGAACTGAATAACCAAAGTTTTAGTGAAAGTTATGGTACCTCTTTCATTTGCCTCCCTTCCACTTCTTGCAGTCTCCATCAGATCTAGTCCAGCATGTAGTGCTGTGTCAGGAGGACTGGGTAGGGGATTCCATCCCAACTCCAGTGATCTTATCTTGCTGGCCTTATCTTAACAGCAGTCATGGATGTTCACACTAATCATCTAAGCATTATTCAGCTTTCTTTAAAAGTCGGCCACAGTGTTAAATATTCTGACTTCTCTGTGACAGTATATTCTGTAGGCATGGTGAGAAGTGTGCGTAGCAGTATTTGCTTGTAGTTAGTTTAAATTAATTTGCTCTTAATTTGGAATTTTATTTTCTCCATAGGATGGTAGTACTTTGTCCTGCACTGTGTTAACTTATGACCTATTCATTTGTATTTTAAAAAAAGAGACTTTAAATCTTTTCTTCTGCAAGATTGATAGTGGTACTTAGTTTTGCATTAGTCTCAGACCTTTGTTGGGGAAGCTAATAACATATTCTTTAGATCTGGCCCTGTTGTGCTTTAGTTTTCAATTCAAGCTGAGATAGAGGGAACAGGTGCTTTAGGTTTCTCTTGCCTGTGCTTTGCTGGTGCACCTGAGGTTGTTAGTCATTACTACCTGACTGTTTATAAGGGTGATTTTCTGTCTGTGACTAGTTTCAGCTCTGTGAAACAGTTATTGAAGCAACTGAAGTGCACGAAAACGTGCTGTATTTGAAGTGCAGCCTGTGACAGAAGTGCACGGGTAAGAAATGCAATTATAAAACGGCCTGTCTGCTGATGCTGTGCTGTTTATAGTCTGCATCTCTTTCTGTGAAAACTTAACTTTACTGTGGTTGGATGAGGCTCCTGCCATGTAAATAAGAGCTGGCCCATGCAGAGTGTAAATGTAGCAATCTTGGAATGTGAAAAATTGAGAGCTTATTTTGGTAAGTTATCTTAAGTGTTTTGCTGTCCAAGGCCCATTTCAAGCAATACCTTCTTACCCATCTGCTTTGCCAAAGATCTCAAAGCACTTCCAAGTAATCTGGGTGAACTAATTTTGAAAAGTCTTTGAAGTCTGCCTCTGGGGAAGGTGAATGAGGAGGGTGCTAGTTCCTAGTGCAGCCCTGGAGGAGGGAACCTCCTGCTGTGACTTAGGTCTGATCTCCTTGATGGAGTTTGCGGTGAGATGGGCTGCTCCTCCTGCCCCTGAGTGTTTTGGAGATGTCTCTCCCCTCTGCTCAGCTTTTAATGGTCTTGTTGGAGGAAGCAGCAAGTGGCCAGTGCTCCTCTATAGATGGCACAAGGGAAGGCTTGAGCTGGGGCCACTCCTGTGCAGGTCTGTGCTTAAGCTGGTTTTGGAGCAGACAGGAAGAAGCAGAGGGGCACGAACCTGGGAAATAGAAACAGCCGGTCTTTCTCCCCTCCTTTCTTCTCGGTTTCTTTTCTTCCTGTACCCCAACTGCTTCTGCAGAGCCACTGTGAGCCGGGGTGTTAATAGGGTGTTTTGTCCCTAAAAAGGACAGAATTGTTAGTATCTAGCCAGCTACCCGGAGCAACTTGTTATCGTGACATATGGAAAGACTGTGTATGTCTGTGTGTGTGCACGTGTGTGTTGGGCTTGCCTTTTATTTTCTACTGTGTAGGTCTTGCATCTTGCCCAGCTTGAGTGCCCCTGGTTCCAGGGCAGTTAGCGTTTATTTACCTCCCTGTGAGTAGATAAGTGTTGTCTTTGCTTAACAGATGGGCAAAATGAAGTTATTCACTTGCCCAGCGAGAGCTAGCAAGGGTTTGCTGGAGCGGTGGACAGAGTGTAGCAGCCTTGACTCCTGGGCTTTAACCAGAAAGCCTCTGGGTCTGTCCTGTTGCCACATGAATACCTTACTTCCAGCCACCAATATTTGCAGAGAGCCCATGGGTGACCAGCACCAGTGCAGCAGTGCTGTTGGAATGAGAGGAATGGCCTTGCGAGATCAGAGGCACTGACACTTTCTTTTGACATCATAACAATATAGAGCCAAGCATTTTCTATCACTGAATTCATACAGAAAAGGTACAAGATAAAGAATAGTAATGCCAAATTTACAGAATTGTTCATCACTTTGAAGTTGTTAAGTTTGCAGGTGAAGGCAACTGTCTGATACTGAAACTGTAGCAGAACAAGGAAAGGAGATGTCCTGCTTACCATTCTGTTATCTAATAATAGATCTAATAGAAGAATAATTGTTCCTGCTAAGGAGAATTAATTGCGGGCATATACGGGCCTTGTTCATGCAAGTTCCGCTGCAGTTTTGGTACCCAAGATCTGTGTAAAGCCTTGTTTTAAAATTGCAGTCATTAAATTGTACACTTAAATTTATGTTTTTTCATCTTACTCTTTTCTGCGTTTCTTTTACAAAAAGCTTTTGTAGTGTTCTACTTACCCATCAGGAAAATATTGTTACAGTGCAGTATTTGGAAAGCAGCTGGACATCCATACCGGGGGAATAGATCTTGCATTTCCTCATCATGAAAATGAAATTGCACAGTGCGAGGTGTATCATCAGTGTGAGCAATGGGGGAATTACTTTTTGCATTCTGGTAAGTAAAATACTAATCATCTAAGAGGCATGTAGGAATTTTAAAAAATTTTTTAGGTTTGGCATTTATATGGTATGAAGTGTGAGGGAGACCTTCCAAGCAGATCGATACTGCTAAATTTAATCTGGGGAATTCTCCCAAATAATAACAGTATATGCATTGCCCACGTACAGTGCTTACTCCTAATTGAAAATGTGGAAAGAAGAGTTCTTCCTGTAGAATCTCATTCCCTTTCATTTGAGTTTTCTCAAAATTTGAGGGTACTCTTTGTGATACACTTTCATTTTTGATCTCAGCACATGGCTTAAAAATAAGTCTTCAGTAGCATGCAGAATAATACAGCCTGTGTTTTGTAAATACGGTGAAAGGCTTTTAATCATGCTAACAAAAGACCTCGGTACTACTGGAAAATAAGAATGGAGAGAATGCTAAGATAGGTGAATAGACAAACCAACAAAGCTCACAAACTTGTGATCCTGGAGAGAAATATCTGAGCTGGGATGTTTTGTATGGTTTGAAATGTTGGGGAAGCCTTGCAGGCAGACACTCTGCTGCAGCAGCCAAGCACTGGATGTTCCATGTGTGCAATTCATGTACCTATAACTATTTAAATTCTCCTGAGAAGCCTATTTTATCCACCAGTAACATTATGCATAATGATGGGTATGAGAAAGAAGATTCATGCTGGAGACCAAGTGAGTCAGATGCTTTGGTCTACTCTGGTTGGGCATCGTCAATGAGGTGGCTGGTGGGTAGAGACAAGGAGGTCTGCGGCATCTGTGGGCTACATAAAGACCAAGTCACTCATCCCTCGGCTCTGTAGACAAGTGGAGATGTTGAGTCTCGTCACTATGGTCCTTTAACCCTCTCCAGTATCTCACCAACTTCAGCGTCCCTCTGTTTTCCTATGGGGTGTGAGCGACATAGTATTGGTGTAGCCCATAGACGTCACAGACCTTGTCTCTTCTCCCAGAAGTGATCTCAGTGGCCTACGCCTGACTAAACTGTACCATAGTGTCTTTTACTCACCTGGTCTTCAGCTTCAGCTGAAGCTTTTTGCCTTTGCATGGTAGCGCTTCAGTGAAGTTTGTGCTGTACAGTGCTTTGAGCTACGTCGTTGTCTCATCGTCCTGGTGCTGTTGCCATTGGTGGAAGTCTTGAAATCTGTTCTTCCTTTTGTAGTTGTGGATGGTCTCCAAAGAACTGAAGTCGATAGAAAGTCAGGTTCAAATCTGCAGTCTCTCTTCTTGCTTAACAGTACGTTGTGCAAGATGTCTTGGTGAACTCTTTGAGCTGCTTCACTGAGTGAGAGATGCAGGGTTAAACCTGTGCTACACTATGGGAATTACTTGGGCTTTTTTTTTTTTTAACATATATTTGTACTGTATGGAATGAATATTGAATTCTAGTTTCAGTTCCCAGTGTGGAGCCTGTAATAAATCAATAGCAATCGTCCAGAGGCTGATACATCCTCCAGGGTGTGCTTTGCTCCTGAAGTGCTGGGGAATTCTCTGCACTTCCACTGAAATGCACTGGTTACTGCCAGGTGGAGCCTTCTGTTGAAAACCGGTGAATCTGACTTCTCAAGTTTGGAATTGAAACTACAGGGGAGGTATTCTTTGAAACTAACTAAATAAAGAAGAGTCAATTTTTCTTAAAAAAAAAAAACAAAAAAAAAAACCAAAAAAACCCAAACAAAAAAAACCCCAACTTAATTCCAAGGGCAATTTGTACACTGAGGTTCTCTAGGAGCTGACAGATCACATTCATTAAGTCAAAAATTTTTGCTGGAGGACGATAGTGTGAATTATTTAGGGCAAATGAATCAGCTTCAGAAACAATTTATTCTGGTAGCAGACTTCAGAATTTTAGCAGGCTCAGAATTGGAGGAGCAATCCCCATTAGAGGAAGAAAATCCCTGCACTGGGGATAAATCTTTTTATAAGGACTTTATTTTTAGACTACTTCTACTCTGGGAAGAGCGCCAAGCCAAAGTTATGAAAATCCTTGTATTTTGTGATTCTTTAATGAAATCATTCTAAGTGCTGAAACTCTGGAAGAGAAGTATTATTTCAAATTCAGATGTTACCTCTACCTTATTAGGAAAACGCAATCAAACTGGTTTAAGCTTGGCTGACTAAAGTTAAGTAAGTCAATATTTAGGCACCTTTGCGAAAGAAAAGATAATAATCATACTCAGGCTCTTCCGCATCTCCCAGGGGAAGTTTGTGGGTTTTACTTGAGTTGCAAGAGCTCTGGTCCAATGCCTCTGACAGCGTGAATGTTCTTATTGAGGGCCTCAAGTTTAACCATGCAGCAGTGAAAGTGGCCTCACCTGCCAGCTGTCAGGATAAATTATGATGAAAATGAGATTTTGGATTGATCGTAGAATTATGCTGTAGCTCTCTATACATAGATCTCTTGATTCTTCCCTATGATGTGTAGAGTGTGTTGTGCAAACTTAAATTTCCAGGTGGTCGGGGTAGGACCAGAGGTAGCCTCCTTGTGAAGAATCCCCGCTGCTTTGAGTCATTGTCAGAAATAGCTAAGAAGTGAAAACAGATCCATTTACCAGGCCTGAGCATGTTGCTTTTATCCACATGAGGAAGGGAGAGGGCTCCAAAAGCAGCCCTGTGCGGAGAGTAGCACAAGCCTCAGGCTGCTGAGCAAGAAGTGCCACCCCTGCCGCCACCTGTAAAAGCAGAAGCGTGGTCATATGTTGTCCTGATCTGAAAGAATGCAGAGCGGTCATGTAGTATTCCAGAGTAAGAAAGGTTCATGCTTAAAAATCGGCCTGTAAATAAGATTAAGTGCTGGGTTCTGCAGGTCATGAAGTGCCTGAAAACTGTTTGTTAGTTGTAGGTGCTTGGTATCTTACAGGATTACTCCTTTATTAGGAGAAGCCAATTAAGGCTTTTAACAGCATTTCTGAAATGCTGCTGAGTAGTCTTTTACTTGCTATGTGTTCGTCACCTCTCCAGTGCTGTGAATAAATAATATTTTCCATCAGCAGTGGTGCTGTGGCTAGCATGGACAAGGCCTGGGGGCACACAGCCTGAGGTTGCCTGTCTCCTGTCTTGCTTCCACAGAACTTTCAGCCCTGAAGCCGAGCTCTACGTACTTTCCCAAATGCAATACAGGTGGTTACCAGCGGTACATGTGGTTATTGAAAGCTCTAGCAATGCTCAGGGATTGCATTTTAAGATAAGCTAATTCAAATTAGGCATCATAGCCTTCTTTTTTTCAGTCTCCCAAAGTCTGGAGAAGTAGGGAATGTGCAGAAAATTAATTGTACATGTAAGGTATTTTGAACCAGCACAATAAACTTTTAGTTTAAAAAAACCACCAGTGTTACAGCCACCAGCAAGTAATAAGTGCAGAAAATTGTTTGAGTTTCAAGAATATTGTCACGTGAGATCACTGGAAGATCTGTAAGGGTCTTAAAATATTTCTGAAAAGCCCAGAGTAACAGGGAAGGTAATTGTCTGTGAAGACTGAAGAGTATTTGACTGCATACTTGTTTATATCAGTTTATTATCAGTTCTGAGCAGAGACTTTGTTTTTTCCTTATTATTATTGTATTATTTCCTTATTTCCTTATGTATTTCCTTATTATTCCTCTGCATATGGTAGTGTTTTGTTGTTATTGTTGCTTTTTTGGTTTTGTTTTTTTAAAACTTTTTCTATGTTTTAAAATTCACCCAGCCAAAGTTGGGGGTGGAGAGAGATGCAGGACTGTAGGCAAAGCTAGTGAAAAATATGCTACATGTTGCATTGAAATGGTTGGTGCGTGTCCATCACAGCATATGCTGCCTCCAGCGTTTCCAGTGTCTCAGTGCGGTCTTTCTCATCCACTCCCCTTTCAGAAGCATGCTTATTTATCCTGATTATTTTTTTTTTTTTCTGTTCTAGGGCATTTGCATGTTAAAGGAAGTCAAGAAAAAATGTCCAAGTCATTAAAAAACTACGTAACAATTAAGGTAATCTATTTCTATCAATTGAAGCAATGTATGTTGATAATATGTAAATATTAATCACAGCCCTGTTTTGAGAAGACTTTGGAGCGGGTGCTTACGCTGCGGTAAAAGACCTGAAGCAGAGTGTTTCCCTGGTGCTGGTGTGCCTGTTATTGTGGATCTGGATGTAGGAAACCTGTTTGTACTCGAGGCTTGCTTATAATACGGATTTTGCTGAGCTGGGAGCTTTTGTAGGAGCAGCGTTTGTGCCTCACACCAGGCTTCTGTATTGTAGGTTTATGGTCAGACTTAACGATCTCAAGGGTCTTTTCCAACCTAAATGGTTCTGTTCTACAGTGATGAGTTCTCATCTGTCTGCTCTTAATAGTGCATATGCTTTTGGGATTTACAAAAGAGGAAATGTTTTTCCTTGTTCTGCTGTAGGTGAAATGGGACACAGTGTCAGCGTTTTGTCAGGAAACTCTTGGGTGTCACAAAATCACAGAATGATATGGGGTTGGAAGGGACCTCTGGAGATCATCTAGTCCAACCTCCCTGACAAAGCAGGTCCTCCT
>JAOXNO010000001.1:148621101-148645647 GCA_028565335.1 Limnodromus scolopaceus
AGGGATGGGGCAGCCACGACTTCCCTGGGCAACCTGTTCCAGTGCCTCACCACCCTCACTGTAAAGAATTTCCTTCTAGTATCTTAGCCTAAATCTCCCCTCTTTCCGTTTTAAACCATTACTCCCTGTCCTATTGCTCCACTCTCTGACAGAGTCCTCCCCCATCTCCAGCGGCTGCATTGCTCTAGTCACCTAGAATGAGAGAGTCATCCCGGCTTCGGAACACACCAAAGAAAGTACACACAATTAATTTGCTATTATTTTTATTTCCTACCAAAAGAAACTGCTACATTTCCAGAATGTTTAAAAATTGTAACAATTTGTATACATTAATGAGTAACAGAGTTACAGCGTCTGTGCAGCTTTAAAACCAACAGGGCAGGTTGAAATCTGTACTGAGCTCTGTTAATTGATTGGCTTTGCCTACAAATGCCATTTAGATTGTAATACCACTGATGTTCTAAATACAAAAGAAATGCTCATTTTAAAGGAAATCCAGTAAGCTGTTTTAACATCAGTTTTAACTTTTTCTGATTTTATTTAAAAAGGAGTTGGGCATCTCAAATAGTTTTAGGGGGAAAACCAGTAGTAGCTTAGTTTCCCCGAAGTTGTAGACAGTTGTTTACAAAACCGCTGATTTTGAACACCAGAACCTCATCTCTTAGGAGTAGATGTTGCTCTAATCTAAAAAGTCTGTGAACCCTCATAGACCAAACATGAGCAAACATTTAAAAACCTATATTTTAAAAATAGGTAACTGGTTTAAAAAGAAAAAAAAACAACCAACACAAAAATGCATCGGGGTGAGGTAGTAGTCACAGTGCATCCAGAAATAACGACTATCAGGGGCAGAAGGGAAACAGTGGGAGCAGCCTTTCTGGTTCCAGGTGCCTCCCCTGGGCAGCTATTGCGAGGTACGGGAACGCAGCCCGACTAGTGTGCCGGGCACCGTGTTCCCCCCTAGAGCTAGATCACCGGAAAAGGATGGCTGTAATGAATATATAACATCTATTGCAACAACCAGACACCTTATATGCTTGTTCCTGCACTTTAAGGAGTATATACACTAGGAGCTAGACTGGGGGGGGTTTAAGGGCAGGACCCGCTCCCAGACCCTTATGGGAAGTTTTGCAGATGTACTTTGCGTGAACTCGCCCCTCTCTCCCTATGGGTTCAATCCCTACGAGCTTTGACTGAATTCCCCAAAAATCCCACGCGGCTTCCCCTTTGTACCCAACGCTCATCTGCTCTGCCAACAGAGCCAGGTGGACACGGCCCAAACAGCCGAAGTCCTGTCCCTCTTGATGAAGGGTACAGAGCAACAGAAGCCCCTACGCCCAGGTGCAGCACCCGGAGCCCAAACACCTACCCCCCCTTTTCTCTTCCCGCCTTGGCCTTGCAGCGTTGGGCTGCCAGCACAGCACTGCGCAGCGTACACAGGGGAGCTGCTCTCCGCCTTTCGCTCCTTCACATCCGTGTTCCTGACAGCTAAAAAAAAAAAAAAAGCCCCCCACGTCTCCGTACACTGATCTTCTCAGAGCTCGAACTTAATTTGAGCTTAGAAAGCACTTTGCTCTTCCGTGATCACTGAGAGTCTGTCAGGTATCACTACGTTTCTGACCCTGCCTAGTACCTCTCCAAATGATAATTTCACAAAGTTCATCCTATCGAGTTCTAGATGAGTCAAGGCCAGCTAAAGGAATAGAAAATTTTATTATTTTTTTTTTTTTCAGGTAAAAGCATAATTACTGTTTAATGCTAAGATACCTACAGTAGATCCTTATTCTGCGATGGGGGAGCCTTTTCCAAAAAAACCAAGGTGTTGCAGGAAGGGGCGTATTGTCAAAACGAACGCTGCCTCTGGGACTGGGAATGGGAAAAAGGCAACTAATTACATTCAAAATCTACAGCAACTCTCATGCATTCCCTTTCCAAAGAGGCTTACACTTTGCTTCTTAATATACTAGCATGGCAAAAAATGAAATGCAATAGCTAATTCTAGACAGAGGGCCTAAGAATGAAAACATGACAACCTTGGTGCAATCCAAGAAAATTCAGTTGAGCTGGTGGAAGAATTTTTATCTAAGTATCAAGTGCATTATTATTATTTTATTTTTTTTGCTGTTCACACTTTAGTTATTGCTCAATAACTATCAAAAAGAACAGAGGAATACTTTCAGTTTAGTTTTATTATATTATAACAGATCTGCAACTACAGCTTATTTCAGCCAAAACATTTTCATATTCCAAACTCTTAAAAAATATCTACATTAATCATATTTTTCTATTCTGAAAAATAAAAAAAATCTACCTATCATACCAATGCTGCTACAGCACTTGAAAGGGTGCATTACTTATGTAAATTCTACGGTAAATGTAATTACTCTTGCAGTCATTGTTCTTCCTTTTGCTTCTTCTCTGCTGCTGCTTTGGCTTCAGGTTTCAAAAAGTTTGTTAAAAGCTGTTCCGACTTCTGAAACCATGTCGGAGGCAGTCATTGAACGTCCGAATTTTTGAAAGGCTTGGTGGTTAGACTGCCTCGTGAGAGAGCAAGCTCCAAATGCAGCCACTAGAAAGGGATTTTGACTAAAAGGAAAACAAACAAACAAGCTGTATTATAAACAAAATCTGAACACTCTTGGGTAATTCCTAAGGCGGTGGCCGTAATCTTTGGACCCACGGATGTTTGTCAGCATCGCTGGGAAGGCCTCTCAAGCAAACACCTGTGTTTCTCAGACTCTTGGCACAGCACTTTTGGCTCAATTGTTATTTTTTTTTTTTTTAAACAAATAAATACTTCCCTCCCCATGGCACAGCACGTGACTGAGTGAGAAACACCACCAGGGCTGAAGGATGCAAAAAGAAAACATGCTTAAAAAGCGGGTAAGAAGGTGTTCCACGTCTAGTTTGACTGATGTGAAGCTTCATCCTTTCCTTCAGAGGAAGGCTGCGGTTGCACCCGGCAGCCTTTTGACTCCCTGTCCTCCCCACTTGGTTTAGTTCTGTGTGGCAGGGAGCGGGGGAAGGATGCGGGGATGGGGACGAGGTGATTTTTAACCAGGGCCATAGTCACTGCTCTGGGGCCTTCCCCGGATCAGCTGAACAGGGGCACAGAAATTAAGGCACACACTTCTTCATGCCTCCTATGCGCTTATAAACTGCCTAAAAGGGTGCACCCAGCCCTAGTTCTCTCCCCTGGAGAAAGCAGCACAGACCTGCCACCTCCAGAGCACCTTCTCACGGGCCGGGCCACGGGACCCACTTCTGCTGCCTTTACAGCACCAAAGCAGAGGAAAACCACCTCAGAATGATTTAGCAGCCAGCCCTGGGCTCCAGCTGCTGGCTAGTTAAAAACCTCACAAGGCTCAGCCATGGGTGGGACATAGCTGCCCGTAGGTCTCTCAGGACCTGCTGACTTCCGTGCCGATTAAGAGATTTCTGAAGGATCATGACATAAAGCACAGGCAAAGCAGAAAGTGAGTTTATGATTAGGTGGTACCAAGGAAGCTCTGAGTACCCGTTCCTTTAAAACAGCAACTTTGTGCACTCATCAAAGCGCAGGAGTGAGTATTTAAGCCACCTTGAGAGTCAATCCTGGATGCCCGAACGCTGCTGTGAAAGGGGAGCCGTGCAGCACAGGCTCCTGGGCTCCAGACAGGTAAAGCACCTATTTCTAAGGCTACCGCATAGTCAGCTTGATACACACCATACTCCAAAGTACACTCCTGTCTACTTCGCAGGAGAATCCTACCTTCTACACCATTAGCACCCCTGAAAACCAGTGCAATCGTAATGTTTCCAAATCCTGCCCTGCACAGACCCGTTTTGAAAGAGCGGAGCCAGGCAGGCGCGTGGAAGGGCTGGCTGGGCTGCCTGCCCCGCACTCTGCAAGCTGATGCCACCGATTCACTGAACCTAAAAAGCTCCTCCTTTCCCCAAGCACAGGAGATAAACAGGATTGGTGCAGCAGGTGTTTGAGAAAGGTCACCTTAACACCACCACAGGAGACACAATCTATTGCTGATGCCAATTATACTCTCCCCCTTTTCCTTCATCTATAAGATAAAGGAGTTTCTGAGCGAGCTGTTTGGAAAAGCCACGGGAGCCCAAGTCAGGAGAGCCTGGGGAACACATGCTGCGTCTGCTCTCTCCAACAACCTAATACTGGTCTGTTGGACACCACACAAAAATGAAGTCGCTCTTTTAATAAAAGAAAACAAATTTTTTCCTTTGGTGGCAGCTGCAACTTCAGATACACAAACAATCTTTGTTTCAATTTTTCATTCTGGGTATGTTAGATTTCAGAATTTTAAAGTCTGGTTCAACTGGTCCCTCACTCCTCCTGGGAATGCTCTGTTCTCACAGCAACTCAAGCCCAGGCTCATTAACTCCCATGGACATCTAAGTGTGTGTACCGGCTTGTAGCACCCAAATCCCACAAAAGATCTCCCCCTCCTAAAGCTTCAATAGCTGTTTACCTATTGGGAAGAGGGACTGTTGCTCCCTGACTGCTTGTGTCAGGGTTCCTTTCAACTTCATTTCAAGCAGCTACAGTCGCAGAAAGACTACATGACTACATGGACCAACTGGTCAGACAGGAATTGACATAATTTATTAAAAAAGCCAACAGTCAGCTGCATGGCTGCTTTTGTACAACCAAACTGGACTGCCATTTGGCCTTTAAATGGTTACTCTGTTTGAAATTGCACTTTATTTGCAAGTTTCAATTTACCTGCCCCACTGAATTACTTAGGTACAATGCAATAGGATTCCCCTGAATTACAAAAACATAGCTAAATAACATGTTTTTTTGAATTATAGAGGTGTTACTGCCAGTGACTACCAGTTATTTGTTCTTCGTAATTTCTGCCTACATTCAATTGTTTTAAAAACACATACCCCATACACCAGTATCCTTGGGAAACAATCCAGGTTCTCAATTTTCTTCTGCCTTAAGATTACTGAAGAATTTGGCATCTTAAAATTGTAACTATTATGTAGACTGCTCTAGAAAACCCTTACATTTTTTAAAAGTACATGGATACCTCAGTCTCAATGACTCCATTTCATTTGGAAATTTCTGTAGCAGGTCTACAACAGTCACCACAGGAGAACACAGACTCACACAAATTAAGTTATTAATTAATATTCATACCCATTTGTTTTTTCTGCTCCAGCAAGAAATGCCCAGTGCGCTAAGACTCCAAGAGAACCAGCAAGGAGGTCCCCCTGTCCGCCACATCTCCGGCTGCTTCCTTCGTGGCTGCATACAAGTACTGTGAACAGACAAACCAAAAACAAAGTCATGTGCGTTTTTTTTTCTTTCATTTACACTGACATCACTGCAGCTGTGAGGGTTAATCTCCGAGACACACAGAGATTAACAGGTAAGAGATTAATCACAGGCAGCAGCACATGCTGAAATACGCTGTTTTTAAAAAAATAATAATTGCATTAACATGTAAAAAATACTTTTCTAATTACTTTTCAATCTTTTACAAATAACATGGCACAAGGTATATGCTTTCTCCACTCAGCCTGCACAGAAGATTCAGCCACTCATGAGTTCAGTGGTTCCTGTGAACTGATGCTGCCGTGATGAGCAGTCACCCCAAACTCAAGCAGGTGTCTCCACAAAGCCATCGCGCAACCATGGCTCTCCGGAGTCTCTGACCTTCAGAGTGTACAAACGTAAATAAACCAAGGTGTTTTAAAGAGAGCAAAGCCAAAACAGAACTAAATGAATTCATACCTTCTGCCATGCCCATCAGAAAGATATTCTACTGAAAACAGCCTTTTCCCTAGGCTTTGTAAAAACTGTATACAAAGAGAGAGATCTCTTTCTGCCAGTCAACAGCATCCTCAGCATCTGTGCGCGTTTCTGTCAACAGTGGGTAGGGCCCTGTCAGAATATCAGATGTTACATTTCTGTTTTAAATATACAAAGGACCACGGTCAAACCGATCTCTTTGTGGAGCTGTAACTACAAAGGACAAGTGAATGGTTTTACTAAATTTAACTCCTTTGTTCTCCACTCTCAACAAGCCCAAGCGGGAAGCCTGAAGGATAGGTAAGGCACACGAAAAGAAAACGGCATCAATTCCGCTGCCCTTCTCCAAACTCTCTTGCGGGTATGTATCTATCCTTTGCTTTTCTTCTTGCTAACCTCTGAAGAAAACCCAGGAGAAATTTATTTTTCCCTCCTAGGAAAACAGAAAAGCTGGCAGAAACACGGGTGGCCAAGTAACGATCTTCAGCATCTCCAGTCAGCTAGTGCGGAGCTACTGGGGTTCAGGAGTATGCACACACTCGTTTGTGCGCTCCCGAGCACACCAAGTACACAAGCGAAGTATAAAGCAAGACATTGTTTGGACAATAGCTCTTACCTCAATTTTCTTAAGTCACCTGGGCTGCGTTTCTCCAAGGTGTATGAAGAGAGCAGCCCAGGTGTTTTAGAGGGAGTATACTAGCCATATTTTTAAAAGGAATTTTCCTCTTCGAAAACAATGGGGAAAATCTGCACAAAATTGAAGGACTTGCAGGTAAATCTTCTTAAATACCAAGAGGTAAAAAGCTACTTAATGCAAGTAAACCCTTTCCAGTTCATTAGCATAGTTCATTTCTGCTTTTTGTTACTCAGTGCAGCAAGGAATTGTACTTCACTTCCATTTCCTACCAATTCTTCCAGCAGTAATCGCTGGGCTCGTGAGGCCAGGCAGTTGTGCATTTTTGCTGCCACTGAGAGGGCAAAGATTCATTAGTCACCAGGAACACAGCAGACACCGCTGCAGCGTTGCCAGCAGTTAATTTTCCCAATCGCTCTTCTCCCCTCTCCCCCTCCCCCCCCAAATTAAGATTCTGGATGTGTTTCTCAGTGAGCAGTAGTTAATGTCACATTTCACAAGTGTAATGCTCTTCTGAGTTAGCTATTTGAAGAAGGTATGCCCTTTTAGGCGGTGTGGTTTATTTTATAAAAAAAATAAAATAAAATACAGTGCTTTGGAGAAATTACCTCTAATTCTGCTACTTTGAAGATGGTATCTCACAGGATTTTCACTTTGAGGGCTTGAACTCCTGGCAGGAGGCAGGATGGAAATCCTCTGTTCAAAAGCTTTGGGGCCTTCTGACTGACAGCTGAGCACAAGCCCCTGCTTATTAGCTGTATGTCACCATCTGCCACTATTCTGTAGCCCCACAACCTTCCAGTCAGTATAGGAAAGCTCTCCTCAAACTAGGCCAATTATAATACCCCAAAACGAAGGAAAAAAAAAAAAGTGGTCTTTTGTTTGTGACTATTTAAAAAGTAAGTCTCGAATATGTGCGGACTACCTCACAGGCAACAACAAAAGCAGACCTTTGTGCTCTGCAGAGAGATGCTGGAAAACAAATCCAGGCAATACCTTCAAAGAAGCAGAACCACAGGAAACTGACTTAAACGAGAGGGGAAAGGTATAACGCTCGGGCAATTCTGGCACAGGGGCTCAGTTCCTCCAAGAACGCCTCAAAATAAAAGGATGACGAAGATTACAACAGGCAACGGGAAAAGGAAAGAAAAACTCCTCTGAACTACAGTCACCGTTAACAGCTTTTAGAATAAAAGGAGGAATCCCACACTAGCATCAGGACAGGCTGGCACACTGCCAAATCCGCAAAGGACCAAGTCTTCCTGATGCTTTTCCCAGCCTTCTCCTAGAACTACCAAAATTAAACTGCTGTCTTCCCACTCCCCCCAATCCGACATCCCCCACTAAGCATCCGTGACCCGCTGTGAAGACAGCTCAAGCAGTTCTTTAAGGACCACGGGGGTGACGTCCTTATATGCTGCGCTGAGCAGTGACAACCAGTGGCAACGTTACAAGACCTCGATTAGACGGACATGGCTGAACAGTCAGCGCTGATGCTGAGAAGGGGGGCAGTTCTGATCCCTGGAGAGATGCAGAACGATGTATTTACATGAGGATGAAGTATTTTTGCAGTCCATCGCTCAGTGAGGTTACACCACGTTCAACTAGGGACGAACGTGTACATCAGAAAGCCTAGAAAACATGGAATAGCTGAGGAGACCAAGATGAGTGGATGCTGGACAACAGGGAAAATGCAAAGACTGCAAAGTCAGCCATCAGGGCACTTGAGGTCAATTAGTCCAACAGCAGTCCCCATCAGAATAACTGAGAGGTTCACCTATAGTTCATGTGACAGACCTTTAGAGATAGAAACACACAACCAGTGCTGGTCAAACTGGCTGCTGGAGCGGGGTGTCTTCTTTTGGTTTGGTTTTCAATAGGTCTGAGCAACCAAATCTGATGTCATTATTTCACAGGGTGATGAATCAAAAAAAAACCCAAACCCCTCAGTATAATTAATAGGCAGTCTTTTAATGAAAACTGATTTATGCTAAGTAACTTCCTGAAAAAAAAAACACCTCAAAAAAACAGTTCCCTGGCACTTACCCACAGAGCATACATATACTATCATAAGAGAAGGCAGATGTTATCACTGAAGAAATCGCTGAACAAAGTATGGCAAGGAGATCTGCTGGAGTCAGAAAAACCACAGCCCTATTCAACAGTTTCAACATAATCTCAGCGATTAAACAGCGTGTAAATACTGCCAGAGCTGTGCACAGCAAATACAACACGTCCCTCACATATAGTCACCCGGATTTCTTGCTTACCTAAGTCCATTGAAACAGTTTGTACTGAAATATGAGTACAACAGAAACAAACCAAAACAACAACAACAAAAAGGAGGCTGTCATACTGACAGACTATTGAAAACCAGAAATTCAAGAGTTCCATACAATTCAAAATTCTGCCCCAGATTTCCCGGGTAACTATGGCCAAGTCATTTAGTAGCTCTACACTTAATATATTTCAGGCCAGAAAATAAGTTACCATCACTCCCTTTTCAGCCCTCCTCGAAAGCAAGATAAACTTTAGCATTTGGGGCACATTCAGACCATGGTGTCACGCTTAACTATACCATTGCCACCAAGTTTTAAGCTAAAGGAACTCCCAGTCCTAACTGTGCTGGCAGACCAAAGTCCAGAGGAATGACCCATTTACTGGTATTGTATGCTTAATTAAAAAAGCCTCTTACGTAACTGAAAATAGCTGCCCTCTGTTTGAAGGAAAAAAAAAATAATCAGAATTTAGTAGTTTTGCTGAGTTAACTGGAAGCATGAATTTTGATATGGCTGTACACAGCCAGCCCTACTAACAACACTAGCTCCTAGACACGTTACAGTTCAAAAACGAAGGGCCCACGTAGCATAAAAAGTAACGTGTGTCTGTGTATTTTTGATTCACAACATTCATAGTGAAAAAAGCCCAACAAAACAGGGATTCCTTTTTGATTTTTTGTTCAGAGCACAGAATGTGAAATATGAGATAGCTAAAGGTTAAACACGTAATACCAATGATGATACAGAAGGCTAAAGAGCCTCTGTGAAACATCACACTTACTGAGGCTGCAGACCGACAGACAGCCTGGAGATTAAAATTTAATTCTTGAATCTCAGATGTCCTGAACAAGTTCTCTGCACTTGTTTTCCTCTTACACAGCAGGCGTATTACGCTTATCCTAATGTGCTCAAGGACCACGCGTTAGAAGCACAACCATTCCGACTTCTGATGAGATCAGCTAACATCAGCTACAAACATTTTTGTTTAATTAAAAGGTTTAAGATTTCTATTTTCTACGCAAAATAATGTAGCTGTCAAGGACCATTTTGCGCCACCAAATGCAAGATTCGGGTTTAGACCATTATCAGATATGAGTAAAATCTTTTACCAATAGACATTTCTGACCTGGCAGATGTTCATACTAGTAAGAATTTTGTCTTTTTCCTTTTGCAAGTCTGTTCATGGAAGCACCTAGCTGGAGACTGTAGACTCCCAGAAACATGTCCCAGGGTGCATACAGACAGGGAAACCGATATCAATTACTTGGGCTGGAGAAATCCCTCAACTGATGTGGAAAACTTAAGTTGGCTTTTGTATAAAGGGTGCTTATTCTTTTATATTCCCTAATCACACTTTTAAAACTTAGATAGGTCCTTGAGTGTGAGACCCTAGGCAGCTTAAGTTAAAAGGAAAGAATCCAAATTTTATATTATGTTTCCTAGATAGGTGCAGGAGCCAGGGGACAGGTGTCACAAGAGGTGAGCAGTGCCAGGCTGAGCTGAGCATACAACGGAGACAACACAATGGCCCAGTGGACAGGAACCATCCCTCCTTGTTTTGCTCACTCTGCAGAAGCAGGACGAGAGACAAAAGCGCTGCCTCGCTTAAAATCATTAAAATCCAGGCAAAATTTGCTGGGCAGCTGGACGCCGTAACAGCATTTAGCTGAGTGAGCCAGGGACTGACACGCACTGAGAACTGGGGGGGTTGGACTAGCTCATCTCCAAAGCTGCCTTCCAACCCCTACCATTCTGTGATTCTGTGAATAGCTCCCTTTCTGGCCATACAAGGCACAAATGGCAGAAATTAGAAGTACTGCTTGGGGGTTTATGGCAAGAGCTGGCTTTTTACCCCCTATTCTGTACTCAGCACTCTCCTTCTCATGTGCTTCTTTGCTTCTCTTGAGCATAGCTGGAGCTGGGCAACAGGAGAGAAACTCTGTTTGGCTACTGGCTCCAGGTAAAAGTAGTAATAGGCAGCAGTGGGATGGTTACACAAAGTCTGCATTTTGGAAGGGAGGAGGTGCTGGGAAAACTCATTTTAAGATTTAAAAACAAACATCCAAATCCTCTACTTCAAGGACCTAACCAAATTTTAAACATGTTTGGAATTAAGACTGGTATAACCACTCTTTACTATTGACCAGTTCTCTAAAGAATAACGAAAAGAAAACCTTAGAGAGCTGTGCCATAGTGAATAAAAGCTGACTTAGGTTTTACCCACAGGCTGAGTACTCATTCCTACCCTGGCCAGTGATGGCACTGATATCACCTACCAAGAGCATGATGAAGCTCATCTTTGTAGAGCAGGGAATCAACAACTGTAGACCAAGCTATAACGTGAAATTGCAAAAGGAAAGAGGAAAAGAGTATATAAAATTTAATTTAAAATATTGGTGATGACGTTTACAGGGCAGTTGTTAGCTCATAACTGAATTGGAGAAAAATTTCAGAAAAACCTCCTTTATAGTGGAGGACTGCTACTGATTTTGGAAAGGCACTGTATGTGATTCAGTACAGATTTAAGGCCATAAGGAATGACCTGCATCATCTAATCTGATCAGAGAAACTTGTCCAGAGAAGCTGAGGATGCCCCTTCCCTGGAAGTGTTCAAGGCCAGGCTGGATGGGGCTTTGAGCAGCCTGGTCTAGTGGGAGGTGTCCCTGCCCACGGCAGGGGGGTTGGAACTCAATGGTCTTTAAGGTCCCTTCCAACCCAAACCATTCTACGATTCTGTGATCTGTGAAAACAAACCTCAAAGGTGTCCAGACACTTCACAGTTTGGCAATCAATCAAATTTCTAGGTATTTTCATAGCTGATTTCTTTGTCTGTTAATAAAATCTACCTTACTTTTAATCTGAACTTATTAAGCTTCAGCTTCCAATTAGAATTTATTGTACCTGTCTGCTTAGATTACAGAGCTATCTGCTGAAAGTAATCCTTCACCAACACCTGTACTTCCAGCTCACTATCTAATCACCTGATAGCCTTTTTGTCTTCAACTAAGAGAAGGAAATCGTCTACTGAATTTTCTAAAGATTCGTGAATAAAAGTATTGTGAAAACAAGCACTACAATCACTCTTCACAGTCTTCCCTACTGCAAAATTCAGCATCTTCAAAAAGCCTTCCTTCCACAACAGCCAAGCACAGAAGACTAAAGAAGCAACACTGTTAAGTTTGCAACTTCTGGTTTTCTTGGAGAGCATTGAGACTTACTTTTTAATTTTTTTTTCCTTTTTTTTTTTTCTCTCAGAAAGCATGCATGCAGTATATTCCCAAATGAGAAATTTTAAAAGTGATATATGGAAACTACAGTATCAGTATGCTAAGCACAGGAGCTCAAGCAGGAAATGTACAAAAATAGGTACGGCTTAAGCACTAAAAACAGATGATGACATGAAAAATAAGAAGCAAGAAGAGTACACAGATCTTTTAATAATATTTGATTGTGCTCCGAGGACATTGGCCTGATCCAATGATCTGGATTTCCCTCACACTGGAATCATGATGTATGTTGTCTTAGCTAAAAAAAAAATGTTATCAGATCAAAAGAACAGGCAGATGAAAAAGAAGTTAAGACTGAAAAACCTGGGAGAGAGTTCAAGGTCAGTGGCATGACAATATGCTCTATGTTGTGGCACAGAGCAGACAGTAAATCTCCTTTCTCAATGCAATTTTGTACTTGAGAAGCTTTTAAAAAATTGACTGACAATAACTCCCAGACCCAAAGAACATTCTTGTTAAAAGGAAGCTCAAATCTATAGTTTCTGCAAAATTCTCAGGAACCTTCTTGCAAGCAACACAAACCCTAAAACCAGTGTTTGTAACAGACAGTATAACCTGTATTAAACCTGACAGCTGCTTTCTTACAGCTTAGCAATGCTGCCTGTAATGTCTGTAATCCAAAAGAGAGAAATTGTTCTATCAGTGATAGAACCAAGGCAAGAAAAAGAAAGCAGCCTATAGCTAGACGTCAAACAACTGCTATAAACTGCTTTTATTTAAAATCAAAACGCCACTTAACTAAGAGAAAAAAACACATCAGAATACAACAGAGACAAAGAACAAGGTGGGGAAAAAAAACCCCAAAACAATGAAAAGCCCTAAAAACACACAAGACATACACCAAACTTGTGCCACACCTCAACATTCAAAATTGAAATTGGAAAGAGTTTCAGTTATTTCCTGGTTTCTTGAATCCTGCGTGACAAGAGACAATGAAGATGGAACATCCCCTCTCGCCAGCATTGGTGGGGGTACACTAATCCAAAGAGTAACAGGTCAAAAGGACAACAGAGATATACTAGGTAATGTGCTCAATATAAAGCACTCACCCAGTTTTCCCAACATTCACTGGAAAAGCAACAATCCTGCATAAAAAGAACACTGTTGACACAAAAACAGAGCAAGAAGATACGCTACGGTGCTCTAAAGCTCTTTAGCCGGCATAAACTGGAGCCAGGGTATTTTATCCTCTGGCAGAGTTCATCCTCCCTTAAGCCTGGCCTGACTGCCCAAGGTTACAAATCAAGTCTGCTATGGCTGCAAATACGACAGCAGACTTCATGCAGTGCAACCTGGGTTCTATACAACCGACCCAAGCCCTTCATCACGCAGGCACAACCGTACTGCTGCCAGATCCCAGCTTGCTTCACAGCCTGCTATAGTATCTGTACTAATGGGGGTATGTGGAAGGGGGCTCTGCACAAAGCAGTTGTCATATTACATCTGTTTTTCTGTTATAAAAGACTCCCATGGCTCCCAATAATGAAAAATTGACTGTATATACATAACGGTTCTGAAGAGGCATAAACATTTATCAGAGATTAGCATTTCAAGTAATTAGAGGCAGAGCTGCTGCTTGTTATGTATGTGAAATAAGACTATGTAGTCAAAATGTAATGAAGGCACTCATGAATTAATTTTATACTGATCATAGTAAATGATCAGTACAAAAAGCATCAGACAGGCAGCTAATTTTATTAAGTATACTTTAACCACATTAGTAATTCACTGCTTTAAAAAAGTTGTAATGGCAATCTAGACTTTTTTTTTTTTGATTGTTTTTTGTCAGGGCTAATGTATGAGTTACATATGTACATACTAAACCACAGCATGGTGTACAGTACCAAGAACTGAGCAGCTCATGAACCTCAAGACGTACTCATTTTTCAGACACACCAGTATATGATGAAACAACAATATTATTCTGCAATAGTTTAGCAATGACATCTCCACTTACACAGACAATCCCAGCTAAGGATTTTAAATCAGTTCACAAAGAACAAAAAAATAATTTTTTCAATACCCATGTCATGTAAAACGTGTTATAGCTATTTAAGTGAGAAATAAAATCAACAACTTTTTTTCAACAAACAAATTAAGCTGCACTCTTAAAATATCAGTTTACACAAACCATCTAAAGGTGATCTGCAAAGACAGCCATTCCTCCCCTTCAGTCTTCAAGGCAATACAGTCAACCAATTACTGTATGTAGTCTAACCACTGGACTACAACTGAAAACAAACAAACAAACAATCAATCACATTCCTAAAAGCAAAAAGCTTCACTTACCTTTCTCTCCATCTGAAATAAGATCTCTTTCTCCCTTTTGAACAATTGTCAAATTTCCCATGGCTTGGCTGAGTCTTAATACACATCCATGATGATCACTACTGTCTACGGGGTCTCTAAGCTATAACACAAGAATTCCATACACAGTACATATTTTACTACTAGAGCAATATATTCTAACACATGCTACTTCAGCATATGTATAGGAGGGGAAACAAAAAAAAAAGCATCATCATCAGTCTTTCCAGGCACTTTTTCTCTATACCCACTGCAGCGCCAAAAAATGCATAAGGTGCAGGGTCACCTTTAAAAAAAGTGTTCTGCCTAAAAATATGCATTATTGCGGCAATTATCCCATAGAATAAAAACCCAGAGAATGGTTCTCTCGCATATAGGAAACAGCACATAATGTTTAAGCCAGTAACAAGTTGTTTATTTTTAAAACTAAAAGACTAAACTTGTACGTACTTAAGTATCAAAAAGGAAAACAGCTCACCATGGCTTCATACAGTCTACTAAACTCCATGTAGTTTGGAGTAAGAATAGCTCGCTGGTAGCCTTGAATAAGTGAAGGCTGCTGGGAGATGAGCCACAGTCCATCCTGCAAAAAAACAGTAAGAACAACATTTACTGAATAGGTTCTTAAATGTCAAAGTACTGACTGAATCAAGAAAATACTTACAGCATCAATAATGATAGGAATTCCTTTCACTTTCGATTTTTCTATAATACCCTGCAAAAAAATGCAGATACCTTTAAGACACTTGCTAATTCAAATCTCGTAAGATCCAACACAAATTAATACAATGAATCTGATCATACAAGTTTGTTTTTCAAAGATAGAAAAAGATCCATCACATTTTGCAATATAAGCCATTCTCATATCAGCTGGTAACTTTTCAGTTACGTTGTTCTCTCCCTGGTTCAAGTATAATCAAGAGAGTTTCCGTATGTCACTTTAATTCATGGTCCTCAAAGTTTTATACTTTCAAAGCAAAACTCAGAAGGCCTAGAAAACAGACCATATGCAAAAGGTTTTTTTCAGCAAGTGGTTATCTACCTGCAGACCGTCTGCCCTCCATCTCCCTCGTAACCAAGCAGTGGCAATGACTGATACTCAAGCTTTTTTAATGAGCAATGGCTGACAGACAAGTTTTTTCAATGTCGGTGGTTACCAACTTGTCTTTGAAGCTGGAGATTTTAATCTTTCTCCTCTATAAGATAACAGAGGATGGTATCCATCCAAAAGTGTAATTATTCTTGAACATTATTGAGCTCTTCAGATTAGCTATCATACAGCACTGAGCTCCACAGGTTAGGAAAACATTACGAAAGGAATAAGGAAGCAGTTTTTAATTAATGTTCAGGGTACTGAAGGCACCTCTGTTCTTGTACTGTGATCAAAATAAAACACAGCCCACCTTGCTTTCTGTAAATTATTGATTATGACACATACATATCCTCACTAACTCATTCCTACATGATTCTGATTTTTCCAATTCCAGTAGGAACACTTCTCTTCTGTTTTTAAATGGATGAGCAGAATATAGCAGCATGTCTCAACTCAACACTGCTTGTGTTTGTTTGGGCACCGTTTGCATGTTTTAAGTGTGAGTCTGAAACACTACCCACTGCTCCAAGCCTCAGGACCTGTCTCAACACACAGCTGCAGCTATCTTAGAAGGCACTACAGAACAAAAAACCCTTCCATGACAAACACACGCTTGCACAGGTCTTGGCTTGGGCTGGGTCACAGACTGCCAAGGTGCCAACCCTCCTTGAGACCCTAGGGGAACGCCCACAAGTGTTCCCTTATATTCAGCTACTTAAATAATTTTGAACCAATAGCAAGTTTTTCACAACTCGTACCATTCAGCTACCACTAAATTATTCAAATTTATGAATAAGCATATTCAACAGCTGTGCAAGGATGGAATCTTAAAACACACATAGAATTAGTTGTGGCATACTGAAAACCAGAGAGTCTGGTTTTCAAAGCTTTTAAGAAATTTATGGGACAGAGTAATTTCTTTATTCATTAATGTTAATCCGCACAGATGTGCGCAGCTCAGTTTTCCTTCACAGAAACCGTACTGCTTTGACCCTGCTGTGTTAAGTTCATTAACAATTATGTTTAATTTTACTCACTTGGTTATGATAAAATAAGGCTGTGGATCTAGCAACCAGCTTTATGTTGGTTGGTTTTTTTTTCCTGTATAAATGAATGTTTTACATACAACAGTCCAACTATTTTTGAACCGTACTAAGCTCTTCTAATTAGGTATTATATGGGACTGAGCCCCAGAGGTCAGCAAGATATTATGCAAGAAAGCATTCAGATCATCCTCCTCTAATTTTTGAAGATACAAATAGCACTTACTGCAACCTTGTTTTAATGAGAGTGTTTTTGTACATTAGCAGCTTCACCAAACACCTTCAGTACACTTAAAATGATTACTGATCCCACTAATATGAATCACCAGTTTATTCTAGTACGTCAACTTTAGTAAGCCAGTCTTTCATGAGACTTCATTTTTTAAAACGAAAAAAGATTTCCGCTGCAAATTCCATAAGGAAATATGAAGGAAGGCACCAGATCTCAGAAGTCCTTACCCTTCCAAACTATTCTCTTAAATTCATTATGAGCAATCCACAGAACTAATTTTGCCAAAGTTCTGTTTCCGAAACAGTTACGGTTTGGCTGCTGCTGTTCTTATTTGACACAAAACATGAAACATTTTCATGTTTCCTCATAATTGTCATCTTGACTACTGGCTAGAACTTCTCTTTTTGTCTCTCTCTATATGTATCTACAACAGGCTAAATCAAGAATCCTGAAGATCCATTGTCCACCAAAAGAATTTAAGTATAAGGAAAAACAAAAATAAGGTGGAAGTTACAAAGCATGAAAGTATACGTACAGGTAAATAGCTTCTGGAAGGCTGGGTCACTGGTGCACCCCAGAGAAATAAGACATTTCTTCCTAACAACGATTTGAGCTCCTACCTCTCTAGCACGTCCTCCACAATGCTGAGACACCTGACCTCTGCTCTGAGGAGAAATTTCATCTTGCTAAGTAAAACCTACTGGCCAAGCAACTTTTACTGTGCACTGAGTCTCTGAGATATCAGTTTCTAATCTAGGATACTGAGCGATCTTTGCCTTTTCTTTTGCTCCTTATAAAACAAATAATCAGGGAATACAAAGTTCTTTGTCTTATTTAAAAATCTCATTTTTCATTAAAAAGAAAAAACACAACAAAAGCCACAAAATCAAACCCCAAACAAAAAACTACCCTAATTATTTTCCTTTCCTCTTTATTTCTTAACCCAGACAGAAAGAGCTTGGAGACAGACAAGGAAGCTCAGAGAGGAAGTTCTGGGGAGCGAGGGGGTAATCTGGCAACTATAATAAAGTAGTAACAGAGATAAGGGAACCCCTGTAAGACAATGACCTGTTTGAAGAACACATCATTTGCTGGAGAACCTCTGCTTCCTATTGATTGTGGCCAGGACCCATCTCAGCTGCTGCCATTTAAAGGTCAAATGGCTCACCACTGGAGAAGAATTCATCCCATCTGGCTTAGACACCACGTTTAGAGTGGGATGAATCACCAGCAGACATACCTGCCTCTCCTCAGCTATCACAGAGAGGTCAGAGACACCTTACCGCTTCATTTTTAGATGCCAAGAATTAGGTGAGATGAAGCCCACTTTTAAATGCTCTATTACTGCATACACTGTACAAAAAAAAAAAGCATATTTGTGTAAAAGGTGTTTACAGCAACAATGGCTACATCCTCTATGCAGAGTATTTTGTTCCTGGAAGCAAAACTCAATTTTGAGCTGAATCTGTACCTCCATATCTGGCATGGACTTTCCTGGTTTAATACTTCTAGTATATAAAAGAATCTTCACTGTTAATTGCACAATTAATACAGCTCAGACTATCTCTACTTTCACACCAAACCCTATTTAACCGTTTCTGATAGGACTCCATGTATGAGCAGGAATCTTCTGTTCAGTTTTGTCCCATGGCATAATTATTTATAGGAGAAAGGATGTAGAAGAGAACACTGCTAATTAAAAATACTAAGATACATTACTAAGAAAAGACCTGAAATTCAAACACCAATCACACAAGTGAACAGCAACACATAAGGTATCAATGACAAAACCAAGACAACACCAATACCCTCCAAACAGCATTCTAAATACTAAGATTTTGGAGATGCTAGCTCCAAGATATCCCTGTGGACCACAGCATTATTATACCACAACAGGTGGTTCAGCTTGGTGCAGAACAAGGCTGGAGCAATTCCTTCACTCCATTCCTAACATCTCGAGGACATCCAGAAATGAAGGACTGGGCTTACAGGGCAACCTTGGTGCTCGTCACAAAACAGAGAGGACAAGGAGGAGGAGGGAGTGACACGCTGCTGCCATCTAACCTCATGACCTACAGCCATACTGGCTAGCCAAGACTGAAATTCGGATCCTTCCTCTGCAATACTCACAGTCAGGCCCAAATTCTGGTCTCCTTATCTTTCACTTACACAGTCCTAATAACAGGGATTTGGCCAGTCTCTTGCTAGAGATATTCTGCTTTGTATGAGTCAGCTAAACACTTGGCGACACTCCGAAACAGTGATTCCACAGCCCACAACACTTGAATGAGAAAAAGGAAACAGGTTCCACCCCACTGTGATTAAAATCAGCAATAATGAACTGTATTACAAGAGTGCAGGACTCATCCTAGAACTAATCTGTAACAAGAGCTTCCTCTCCTAATAAGTGCAGGCCAAAGCTTAAGTTTCTACCCTAATTAAGCCAAAGAGGAAATGACCTGGGACTCACACATGCCATGGAGGTGCCGTATAGGACAACCTCCCACACAGTTATCATTTGTTAGCAGTATCAAACACTTGACATTTAGGAATGCCCAAAATAATATTCCAGTGTTTGCAATTTTTGGTCGCGGTGATTGTGGGGAGAAGAGCCAGAGGGGGTAAAATTAACCTGAATCTACTCCCACTCTACTCTTGAAATACACAATTTCCTGAAAAATTCTTGTTCTGTGACTGGGTACCCAGGACTTTTATGCAAGCAACCTACTCAATAAGAACTGAAAAAGAAGTTGTGTCGCAGTAGAAATGAGTGCTCTATCTGGGGAAAGGTAACCTTTTACCATAATTGTGAAAATTAACAAAGTAAGGGCAAAGAATTTATATGTTCTAGCTAATTCTTTTATTATCATGGAGGCTATTCCCTGAAATGCAATGCATTCATTTGAATAGAAATCTGTGTTCTATGTCCCAGCTTTCACATGAGAATTATAAAATAGATTCCCAAAACTAAATTCCAATCTTTTCTTGGGAAAAAAACCCCAACAACCAACCAAACCCCAACACACTGAAAACCAGAATCAGACAGGCTGGAGAGGACCTCAGGAGGAAGAAGCTTGAAGGAAAGGATGGAAAGGCTACTGCTGAAAGAGAGCACAGTAAGGCAGAAAAGCATGATGTGATTTATCCAGTTGATAGCCTGCAGCCATGCTATGAAACACAAGATTCACCTGCACTGCACTAACACGGACATCCAGGACTCTTGCACACTTCCACAATTATTATGGAAAAAGGGAACGGGCCAAGATGAGCCAGCGCAGGACACTGGCTGCAAAAAACAGCTAGGAGGGGAATGGGGGGAACATGTTGAGGGAGGAATAAATTGCTGCGGAACTCCTAGGTGCAATCAAAGGGTATCTAATCAGCCATGGAAGTCTTCATAGAGCAGGCACCCTGAGGCACCAGGCGCAGAGAGCAGTTGGTGCACCCACAGTGAGCACCCACAGCTTCTTGCAAAACTCCGCAGTCAGTCCACACTTTTCCACCCAAGTCCATGAGCCAGCAACAGCACACATACACTGTTTACTCTGCCTGTCTGCCTGCAGCAGTAGGTTTTCCTACTGTTTTCCATGACTCCTTGGAAAAGACAATTATGTGCAGTTTTGCCCACACCTGACTTAAATGTACTTTTCAGCTTTTTTAATTAGATGTGGATTGGCAGCAGAATGACTGCAATGATTTCTAATATATTATTAGTCATATCACTACTTGTGTTTTGCCTGATGAACTGGTTTAGCTACACAATAACTTTGGCATTTGTTGTTTGCAAAGGGAAAAATCAGGAAATTAGAGCCAGTGGTTTTAATAAAAGATTGAATTTTAATGAAATAAACAGAAAACCACAATCGCAGCGTAAAAAGCAACATCTATACCACAAGAGTAATTAATTTTCACTAAGGATGCATCACACTGTCATCTTTTGACCTTGCAAAGGAAAGATACTGCGGGCAAGGTTTCCTTTACTGACACCAGCTACACTGCATTTCCCAGGTCCCTTCAAGAGTCATGTCTTGGGCTACTCTTGGCAAAATTCCTCACCCACGTGTTCAAAAAGAAGTTCAAGCTTCAGCATACCATAATAATGGATAGCATTGACGTTGATGACATCCAAATATTTTAGGAAGCAGTATAACCCTGCCTGCAGCCCACCAAAAGTGCATTCTACTGCAACCTGCAAATGCCAAGTATGTAATTCAATCTTCTGCTAGATGTCCCAAAGTAAAGTTAAAATATCTTACTAGAGCTGCTAAGCAGGTGATGTCCCTTAAACAAGAGTTTGCACCCATACAACTTGCTTGTCCTAACAGGAAACTGCCAGACCTCCTTGGCATCTGGGCAGTTTGTGCTTTGCCAGGGAAACACCATGCCTCTGTTCGAACACCTAAAACTTGAGTCAGCTGAGGCCTGCAGAGCAAGTCAATGCTATCCTATACTGTACTCCTCTGGCAGGGTAATCAAGGGACTGCCCATAGCCCAGGAGAGGCTGAAAGGCCCATTCTCTAAAAGCTCAAATACCACCTTCTGGAATGCTGGTTACATTAAGGTGACTGATAGTGCAGTTTAGCTCCACTGCTCCCATCCGTGCTACTGATTTAACAACACTGGACTGACCCAGGCTCCTGGGTGACTAAGCTGGAGTCACCAGAGGCACGGCAGCAAGAGTGACTAGCTTCTGGTTTCGCAGAGACATGCCAAAACCAGTGCACAACCTGGCACTGCTTAGGTCTCATACAGACTTGAATAATCAAAAAGGAGTGGCAGCCCCTTTTATAAAGAACCCTCCTCTATTGAAAGTAAGGATCAGAAACTGCTGTTGAAATGCCACTCTAATTGCTTGTATTTTCCGCATGGATGCTGCTCTCATCCAACAATCCTGAATCCATGGTTTTGTCTGGAAGAGAGAGATAAAAGGGAAGAAGTAGCCAGAAATTTCACTGTAAATGCTGCAGCTAGAAGCATTTCTGCACATCCCCCTCCCCAAGGTGCCCGGGAGGAACACATAAGTTCAACCCCACCACGCTGCAAACCAATTCCTACAAATAGGCACCAAAAAGCCTAGGAAGCATTTCTGCGCTCCTTGCTTCAAGCCTGGATAAATGCAGAGTTAGCAGGGACTCGGCTGCATAGAGGTCAGGATGCAGCTCTGTGGCAGAGATGCTTGGAAAATGGGCTTGGCAAGCACAAGTTTGTAATCTTGCACAGCTAGAGGTAGGCAAATATCCCAGGCTCAGGCTGTGCTCCAGGCTAGTCAGGGTTGGCGGTGGGGGATGGGGGAGAAGCTTCCCCATATAGAATATATTTAACACAGGAGGTTTTGAAAAATGGAGTTCCATTGTTTGAGATTCTTCACATTAGAGCCATAGCTTCAGTAACTGGTTTTGGTTTTTTATTTACCCACTGGTGGAAACATGCAGTTAGCCCTGGAACTTGCTTTCATTAGTTCCCACAAACTGATCCAAGCACTCATCCCCCTTTCAAAGCTCAGCAATGTCAATCAAAATCTCACTTTGTGGACAAGATTTATATATGTCATCTTTAACTAGGCTAATTGCCTCAGTTTTACTTTATATATTCTTGTATGCATAACTATCACTAGCTCATTAATCACTCCCCTAAGCTCTCAAACCTCACATAAGAAATGATTAACTACTGACTACCATTGGTACTACTTGAATGAAAAGTCACTTAACAGAGAGGAACATCCTTTCTTTGAAACAAATAGCTCCTTTATCTCATGGTTTATGCTCCATTCAATTTAACAGGGTCTTTTGTCTTTTAACTGTAGTACCACATGCTAAACCCTGTTTTCCAAACCAGACTTTCAGGTGCACAGGAAAATACTTCATTTAAGCCAGGCAGAGGGTGATAAAGACTCTAAAGAGTATCCCACTACATCATCAAGCTCATTAAGTGCTTTGGGAAATGTTAAAAGCTGTTGTTACAACTAAGAAAGCTGAAGATGCTGTAAATTGCAGCTAATCAGAACTGTTCTATGCTACATAAAAAAAAAAAAAAAAAGAATGATCCACTTATCGATTCCTTCTTTGAATTCAAAGTAGATCACCTGCTGTCAAACTTGGAGCAAAACTCCAGCTAACAGTTTCTTAGTATCTACCTCAATCCATCGCTAAACTCTTAAAGAAGTGACACAATTTAAAGTAATGTCTGAACATAAGGAACACAAGAAAACAAAGCAAAAGCCTCTGATATACTGTTCTAGTTATGCAAAAAGTCTGAGCACTCCTTTTTAGCTATTCCCCCCAAATTCACGATCAACCAGACACTGCTTGAGAAGCTACATTTATACACCTTCATCCCTAAATACATCCAAATCCAGTTTAAGCAATAATCCTGTTTACTCCAATCCAAAGTAAAAAAATCTAAATCAGTATAAAGGCACTGAATTTTCTCATGCTGTCTCATCCACTGAATGGTTGCACTCACAAAGCAAACTCTACAAGGTTTCCAATTTATGGTTGATTATGTTAATATTAGATTTGGCTTAAGATATTCACGGTCAGCTGTTGGCATTTTGTCTTAAAATAAAACAAATAAACATAAACTTAAAATGAACTTTGGAATTTATCTCTGCCAATTTCTTTTTAGGGTTTCTAGCTGAATGATACTCAGAAAGAGTTGAAAACATATCCAGTTCCAGTGTTTTGCTTACAAATGCTTTTAAGTATCAAAATCAAGTTAAACAACAATATAAGCCTACACACAGAAAGCAAATAAACATCCTACTTCACTGTGAGCGACTTTCATCAAGATCCATTACATATATTAGAAAATAAATTCTGCTTGCAAGCTGCATAAACCTGTATTTAAGGTCTTGTTAGCATATTTTCAAACACTGTTTTTCTAATCAAGACATTTATGAGGAAGTCACAGAATACTAACAGTTGTAGCACAAGCAGCAATAGTTCTCTCTGCCTCGAGCTGGTGCTCCCAAGCTTTATCTGCACCACTAACACCACCACAGAGAAAGAACTGCATCCTATCCCAGCTTCATCTTAGGTGAAGATGTCCACAAATTCTGACTCTCAACACGCTGTTTGAAAGCAATGAGGCTTGGCTACTAAGAGAGAAGTTTTTTGCTGGATACTACTTGCCTCAATCTTGGAGGTTGGGTGGGGGCTGCAAGAAATACAGTTTACACACACATTCTCACAGCGGGTGTGCATACCTGCCTTCTGGTTTTGGCCTCTGCAAGCACAAGATCTCATCCACCTTACCTCCTCCTAACTGAAGGCTGAGGACAGAAGGTGGTGTGTCCTCGCTGCTACTTCAGTTCCCTATGAACTGCCAAATCCCCACAGCAGGAGTCTCCAGAGGACTTAAACAGGGCAGGAAGTAAATGCACAAAGGGCACGTACTGAAGAATTAAGTTTCTGGTAAATAATTTTTCTGCTAACTTGAGTCAATGTAGGCAGCGATTCCAAAGAGTTAACACATCCTGTTGTTCATATTCATACATGGTATAAGGTACCACAGACAATACTACTGATCTATCAAATGCAGCATTAGCCTGGGATGCTCCTCAGATGTCTTATACTTGGTACAAACAGAACCCAGGGGGCTGCTCGGTAGCAAGAGGAAAATGCTTATCCATAGCAAAGTCCAGAGCAGACTTGGACTGCTATGACAACAAAAGATGACTCTGTATTCTGTAGTCCTTTTAAGCTTGCGAAAACTAGTGCAGATAGTGTAGTGAAGCACCTGGTCCCATTCTCTCAATTTATTAAGGCTGTGAAACGTTGCCTAAATCCTGAAGGCATAAGGCTCGAAGTTAATCCACCTAACCCAAAAAACACATAGAAAGGCTGATACCTCAGCTGAGGTAGAACTGAGAATCCATCCAAAAGAGGAAATTTCAAATGGGC
>JAOXNO010000001.1:148645747-148670923 GCA_028565335.1 Limnodromus scolopaceus
AAAAACACATAGAAAGGCTGATACCTCAGCTGAGGTAGAACTGAGAATCCATCCAAAAGAGGAAATTTCAAATGGGCTCTCTCTGGGCACACTCGATGGAGGTGATCCATGACAATGGCCCAAAGCTCTCCCACCCTTTGCTAGACATAAACTACAGCCAAGATACTTCCACACAACCTTAAGATGATATCACTAGGGGTAGAAAATGAGATTTCTGAAATTAATATCCCAACAGATAGCAGAGATCTTTAAGGGTAAATGACCGGCTGAGGGTAGTGTTTGCAGGGTGAGGAGGGCAGCTAGGCCTCAGCCAAAAGAAGAACCAAGGCTGGTATTCAGGACATTTTCTTGGAGCTAAAACAAAGACTGAGAATTGAGCAAGAGGAACAAGTGGGTAGTTTGAGAATCCAGTCGATTTTACCATGTAATCTGATTTACACAGAGCCATTCTTGTTATCAATCATTACCTCTCTTATAGGAGGGAAGCAAGCATGCTCTGCTGAAAACACCAATCTAACTTTGCTGCTGCAAGACAAAACATAGCAAGGCTGGAGCAATGGAGTCCACGATTCGGTGCTATCACTTCACGGAGAGAGGCAAGGAACCCCATTTGACCACAAAGCCAGTAACGTACCCAATGAAGACTCACCAAACTCAGAAGCAGAAAATTTGACAGGAACATCCCACTCATGCCAGAAGGAGCGCAAGGAGAAAGGACATGAGAAGAGGCTGGAAACTGATACAGGACACAGCTAAGACTGTAACTGCCAGGCAGCAGCAGAATGCAGATCTCCCTGGAGCACTAGGCAGCATCATCTCTCCCAGAGGACTATGCAAAGGAATATAATATTCTTTCCGAAGTCCTCTTGGGAGCTGCACTCATCACCCTGCAGGAGAGGAACTTAGTTCTCTCGCCAACCTAAGGAACAGCTCTTGATGGTTCAGGCAGAAATTCCCTTACTTCCAAACCTCAGGCTATAAGAAAAATCAGATGAGAGTAAGACCAGAAATGCAAACACCCATGGAATGGCTGAATGAAGAACACTGTGGTGAGTAGATATGATAGGGACATAATATTGCTGCTGTGTGAAAAAAGGAGAACAACCAGTAGCTTTGGAAGTATGTTGCTTTTAAGCACTGACAGAACAGTTGTAGGGACCTTGGCTTTGCTTCCACATGGCAGCTAAACTCTTTTCAACAGAGTCTAAACCACCACCAGCAGCATATCAACTGAGGTGAACTCAGGGAGGTAACAGTACTGTTGTCTCTGGCCAGAATCAACCACGGACACTGAAAGGGAAAAACGAATGGCCTGATGTTGCCTACAAGGAAGCTGGCTGTGGTGGCCAGCATTTTGGAAGTTTGAAATAGAATGTGGAGTAGACATGCTCCAGTCTGCACAGTCCAGAAATAAGAAGTGGAGCAGAAACACATTTTTGTTCCTTTTTCTTAAAGAGAAATAGCTTGGACTGCTTATTAAGATTAGGATTGCCACATCTGCATGGGATCCAGCTGCACAGCTATCAGGACACAAAAAACACCTTCTTTAAGAGATTTTTCTGAAGCCGCAGCTCCTGCAAACCCTTGTCTAGAAAGCTTTGCCAGAGCATTCAGGTGCAGACAGGTGTTAGCCCTCACCCAGGCAACAGAGGAACAACACGTGAGGGTTTTGGCACAGACCCACAGAAGCAGCATCAGAGAGAAGAATGTAACTTGTAGAGTGGCTTCTTGTAACAGCACTTGTTAAGGAAATTATAACCAAAACTAGACAATCACAGGAAGTCAGTAAGTATGTATTCAAAGAGTATCTATGGTCTCAAGAAAAAAAAAAAAAAAATCAAAGGAAAATTACCATAAAGTGCTGCTTTTTCACCAGACTTAAAAGGAGTTGAAATGCCACAGTGCATGCACGGCAGGTATTAAGCATGAGGGAGGTAGGTGATGTAGTAAAGATGCAGAGGAAGCAAAGCATTCTCTGGTCTGGAGAGAGAAGATCTAGTCAACAGGCACTCAGGCTACTCCCCAATAAAACACTATCCATGGGCCCTACACCAGAAATTGCAGGTTACTGCCTTAGTATCTTAATTTCCCAACGGTCAGAAGAGAGAAGCAGCCCAAACACATGACTGCTTGGACAAGCACAATCATTGACAATGTGCTGGCAAAATACTGAGAAGAACCGACATAAAAACAGCATCAGAGAAGTGACAGACCACTATGCCTCAGCACTTTAATGGGGCAGGAGGAGGAAGAGGGGAAGCTCTCTCCCATCCTCACTGCCACAGACACAGAACCCTGCCCAGAAAGCAGACACCAATCTCCATCTAGCCCTGCGTTCATATGACAGCATGCTGAGGTTAGCTTAACGGGAAAACAGAAAATTATATACCAAGTCAGCCTCCTATAAAAGTTTAAAATAGCAATGCTATCATCACTTGCTTTTTTTCTTGAAGGTGAAGAGTGATAGAAAGCTTCAAATTCGCTGCTGAAGCAAGAGGGAGACTCAGCTTTTCTTCAGCACAGAGAAGCACCAGTCTTCCTCAAGCAGGCAACCAGGGTTCGCTTGTCCCCAATTACATGCACTTATTAAAGCTTTTGGCCGAACAAAGAATGTAGAAGATTATAGTAGTTGGATTAAAAAAGCAGCGCTGGGTAACAGTTACATAATTGCAGTGAAGACAAAGAACTTGAGCTTTCCTGTAACTTGAAATTAATAAGGTCAGATCCACAGCTCATATGAACGTGGCCTGAGATTTTGAGCCTGAAGTAACTCCCAAATGCCTTCTCTTCATTGGCTGGGTTTGTTTCTTTAACTTTAAGCCAGGTCACACAGGATGGCCAGGCTGAAGTAAAAGTATGCTTGTAATTCACTAAGAAAGCAAAATTATTTTTAGCAACAATAAAAAAACAACCCCAAAACAATCAAGGAATCTTCCAGACACAGATAAGCACATTGACAGATATTTATAAAACCCAGAAGGAATTCTGATATAAAAGAAGCTTATGTTAGATACCTTAGATACTTTAAATGAATTATCTTCTTTTGTTTAAAGTTGTTTTCCATTAGCAAAACAAAAAACACTTTAAAATTTTTTGAGAATCAAGAAAAAAAGATAAATCATTGCCCAAAATTTTCTGTAAAATGTATTCTGAAAAAATATTTTCAAAAAAGAATAAAATATCTGTTGAAATCTTTTATTCAGAATAGAATTGATTGACTGTAATAAATTTCTTTTCTCTTTCTTTCTGAATCCATGTTCTTTATTAGCTTTGCACTTCTATCATAAAGAAAACATTTTTTTTGAAACAGAAGAAGAATTAAAGAAGAGTTCCAATAGCAACTTTCTCTAACAAAAGCCTAGCAAAACCACCCTCTGCAGCTCTCAAGGTATTCTGAACTACTTGGATAGTGCGGTCTCCAGTTTCCTGCCTCCCCTGTTTTGCAATTTCACTGTGTAACTGTCAACATTTCTGTACATTCTATTAATTCAACTTGCTAGTACCACTGATTAATTCAGTAATACTTCTCAGGAAAAAAAAAAATTGTACAGAATTAGACTGACATTAGACTGAAGGATATACTGTGAACATATGAAGGTATGTTGACAGTAATACAAGACATCATCTGGAAGACTGTGTAAGTACATATCATTCAGAGTACAGAACTATCTTAAGCTCCTGTTTTCAGCCCTCCACGAAGGCTTGACAGAAAACAGGATTACCTCTTTATCCAGAGTAGAAATCTGCAACATTTTGTAATTAAGAGTATTATTTCTTATTGCAAGGGGACACAGTCTCTGTTCTTTAGTACCTCTGCTGACACAAGTTGTCAAATGAGGTTCTGAAAATTAGGAACTCAAATTCATATTCATGTTCTTACAGTACAGATGCTTTGCACCTAAGAAAACACAGAGCCCTTTATCTGGAGATGCCAACATTTATTTCTTAATTAGCAACTTTCACAATCAAAACAAAAGCAAATCAAAACAATCATACGGGTGCCTAAAATTAAGCGTGATGCTTACAGTTTAATAATGAAGACCATGATTAACAGATGTAATTTTCAGTGAACACTACTTTATTAAATTCATTATTTAGTAACCCTAATCAAAACCACTTGTGTAATCGTGTAAAAGACAGGAAATTGGTTTATAAAATTCGACGTAAAGACACAGAATAAAATATCAGTATACACATTACCTTAGCGTTCTCAAGTAGAACTTCATCTCTACCTAAGCCAGGTCCTATGACAACTGAGTGCAGTCGTGGCAACCACTTTTCCACCTCATGGACAGCATTAGGACTATCACTAAATGGAATCAGAAAAAAAAAAAGAAAAAGTTTAGAAAGTTTAAGTATTCTGAGAATCTGAGTTCCAGATGCAAGATAGAGATATTTCCTATCTTGAGTGTCAGGCAATTTTACCCTACAAACTACCAAAAATCTGTGACCCAGGAAATATGGAATGGTTGTCCAAATAGTCAAAATGTAACATTTCTCTTGATTCATTCCTGAGGGGATATCACATAAAAATGAGGCAGTAATTGCAAAGGTCTACTATGGTTGTTACAAAGTAAGAAAATAAAATCCAAGCAGGAAACCAACAATTCTTACAGTCTCTCACAATTCCCTACTTAATGCTTCTTTGCAAAGATTACACCTTGGAGAGAGATCTACCGTCTCGCAGATACATACTGCGGCTTGCTGGAAACGATGCAATTATTTATTACTCTGCATGGCAAAATGATAAATCTACTCATAGGTTTTTTTTGTCAGTTGCTTCATAAGCATTTGTTCCAACTGAATTACTGCCAAACTGTCCCTCTTCCCCAAAAGGCAACAGGAGAATCAAGCTATTCAGCAAGGGTATTATCTGCTTGTAATACTTAAGGTTTCTGTAGCATTCGGGTTTTGTCTACATTGGAAAAATGATGAGAAAATCCACTGCCACATACAGTGGCCACAATAGAGCATTCAGCTGCTGACCAGAACTGTTTATTTTGTTCTGATCAGTTTTGTTGTGTAAATAGGTCAGAATATTTTCAAAGCACTGCCCAACAACATCAGTTAATCCTTACTGACAGTACAGAGGGAAAATTTAGCCTCCCTCCCCGCCTCTGACATAAGTGACGACAATAAACGAACATTTTAACTGAAGGATGGTGGGGGGGAAAGCTCCCTATAGGCTAAGCAAGGAGGTACTGCATGATAGCGTTACTCAGAATATTTTGAGCTCGCAATACTTCAACAAAGCTCTATTATCACGGATGAAAGCCCTTGCATGTTTTCCATAACCAACAGCTGTACTGATGGGACACACCACTTGGGAACAAGTGTTGGGCTCGCGTCTGGCAGAATCAGCAAATTCCACAACGACTTCTGCGAGTGCCAGGCAGGAGCCCAAAGCCTTTTGCAGCTGCACTCAGCCAGGCCACCCGGCGCAAGGCCGCAGGGATGCGGTGCCTGGCTCCTGGCCGTGGGCCAGCGGCCCCTCCACCGGCAACGGCCGCCCCCGAAACCCCCGGCTGCAGCAAGCGCCGGCTCCCCAAAGGCACCCTGTGCTGACACCACCCACCAGCTCCGTCAAAACACGGCCGCCGGGTGGAAGCGACGACCCGCTGCAAGGGCAAGGGAGACAACGAACCACGTGAGGACACGGGTGGCCCTGAAGCGGTGCCCCCACACTTAGCCAGCTGAAGTGGAATCTCCATATGAAGGATGCAGCTCCCTCCCGCCTCCTCTAAGTCACCAGGAAACCGCAGTAGCTTGAGAACTGACAAACAGCTCACTTCCCCCCTGCCGTACAACCACCTATCAGTTTATGATGTAGATACAGGCCGAGAATAAAAATGATTTAAGAAATATTTAAAATACTATTAAAAAAAAGCAAGTGCTTTTATACATGGTAGGCTGAACATGTGAAAAACTGTCTGTGACCTAAACGTCACCATTTCTGAACACAGATCACATTTTTATTTACATGCTGAAACTGATTTTATCTCTAGAAGAGCAATATATTTCTCAAATAAATACCTCACATCTATATATCATACAGATATAAGAACACTGCTATATATATAACGATATTTGAATGGGTTGGATTCAAAATACCTTTGGATAGTAGAAGTCAAATACATTTAAAAAATGCTCCATTAAACATAAGCTAAGAACAGAGCCATAGATAGTACCATAACTGCTCTGCTCTTTTACAAGTATCTAATGCAAATAATCTCAAGGTAGAAAGTTTGCCAATTTACTTATATTCTGCATTGAAATATGGTAATTTTGTCTCAAACCCAATTGATAATGCACACTCTTCAAAACAAAGCCATCTCTTGGGAAATGAACAGTCCAACATTAAGCCACTCCTGCTCACTTTGCCTCTGGTAATAATAAAACCTACCGTAGAGCTTTTAATCTTCAAAGCATTTTACAAACATTACGTTCACATAACTCCTTTGCAACTTCACATCAAGAAGTAACCCAAGGCATATGAAGGGCCAAGAGATTTCAAATGGTGATAATGACTATTACACTGCAAAATCGGCTATAAAAACATGCTGAAAAAATAACTGATGGATTATGATTCTTCATAAAGAATACTGCCTCAGAGAAGCACGTGCCAACTTCACTTTCAGATACTGGATGTTCGCAGCAGCTGTGGTTATGCAGCTAAGGACACCTTATAAATATCCTGTATCTACACCTTCTCTGAAAGCGGAAGGTCTATTGTGTCATCTTATGAGTTTATTCCCACACACGGACATGGAAGTAGCAGCATTTTGAAGCGGATAGGGTACAGATGATCAACATGTAACTTTCTTCAGGAAGGGGTGTCACCTTGAATGTTCCTGACCACGGCCCAAAGACAGAAACTCTTCTAGCTCCTAACAGCTCCACTCTATACACAACATTGAAACATGCCCAGAAGAGTTCTCTGACACTGAGCTCAGCAGACCTCTACACCCCCAGGCTTCAGAGCAGGTAACGCTCATGGTGCCTATCCCTGCACAGCCCCTGAACCACAGTAGTTCCTCACCAGTGGAAGAAAGTTGTTGGGACAGGCTAGTTGGCATGGGCCAAAAACCTTGCCAAAGATCATCTGGGTAATTTGCCAGCACAGATAATATTTGGGTATCTGGCAATAAATATTCCTTGGTAGTGTTTAGTTTATTACTACAGAAAAAGCCAATGTGTATTCTTGCTTGCATGTGAATCAAAACCAGAAAAAAAAAACCCACAACAAAATGCTTTGGAGGCACCAGCACAGAAAGCAAGTCAGGTCCTCAGCTGCTCACCATGTACTACGCTCACACAAATAATGTTATTAACTTCCTTTGTCCCTTCATGCCAATTTCTCCGCCTGATTACTAACCTGATTCCAAACCTCTCCATTTAATTATCACCTCCACTGCCCAAGACATGCACATACAATTGAAATCAGCAGCGCTTTTTTTTTTTTTTTAAAAGTATCTAGAAAGGTATGAAGATGTCCTCTTGATCAAAAGAGATGCAATCTTTAGGCTTTGACAGAAAGAGATCGAGGAAGCATGAATCAGTATGGCTTTTAGAGGTGCAGAGCCAAAGAATGCACAACATGGCTTTTTTCCAAAACAGGAATCACAAATACAATACCCCTAACTCAAAAGCACAAAGCTAATACTAATATAAAGAGGAGTCAGAAAATATCTTGCAAGGCCATGAGAAAACAGCATTTGAATTTCTGTAAAGAGGGTAAAAACCTTTCAGAGAGATTTTGATCTCAAAAACAAACTCTGCACCATGGATACACACAACAGGGATAATTTGGGAAGCTGAATCCAAGCAGTAACACCTGTAAACATGGAGAGTGAACTACAGTACCATTGTGCAGATGTGTGCGATTAAAGATTCTGGTGACAGGCCACAGCTGTAGATTTGCAGGGAATGAACAGATCTTCAAACAGCTACTTAATTTCCAGCTAACCACTACAGTGTTATGTGACATGTTATCAGATGCCATTCCGCTGAAAGTCTAGATTACGAGAGCTCACTGTTGTTCAATCAAGCAACTAAATAACACCCATCCAAATCCCAAAAGCTTCCTCAAAGTCTTAGCTTGTCTGCATAAATAAAGCTCTGACTGCATACAGAAAAGCACTACCACAGGATAAACATGTAATTAATAACTGCAAGACAATGGAATCATTAACAAGGGAAACTGAAGGAGCTTCTATAACCTGTCTCATTCCTGTGAAGCCTAGTAGGTAAGGAAAGTCTAAAGCTAATGTAAAATGCCAGAAAAATAACCTCCCAAAGTCAATTTTACACATTGTCCATTAGGCAAAGCAGATCTAAACAAATAAGCAAGCATACTGAGAATCTCATGGGGAACATACTATGAAAAAGGACCCCACAGATGTTGTGGGGGCCTGATCAACGTTCCGTGTGTGATCAACGTTCCGTAGCTATTAGCGAGAGGTGGAGGAGAGAGGCAAAGCTTCACTCAGCAGAGTCTAAGACTGTGATCTCTCAGGAAGACAAATACAACAGCTTTACCATTTGCCTTCCTGGAAACCCCCATGTAGGCAGGGCCAAGATACGGTCTTCAGTGTCTTACACGTTTACCTTTTTGCTCTTCTCTCTCCCTCCAGAATGTATTGAGAAATGTAATTTTCATGGCAAATTCTACAAGGATTCTTCAAATTAAGCAGCACCTAGTCTCTGAAATCGTGAGGATAAATTTTCTTTCTGAATTACTGGTAGCTTTAGATAATTTCTGCCAAACTAAAATCAATACACCTTGAAAAAAAATCCTCGTCTTGCCACCACAATTATTTTTGCATACAAGAACAGCACTGGTTTAGTTGCAGTGCTTATGGCAGTAACTGCTGGGTTCAATACTGCAGTCTCGTTGTTGCTTCTTACCCTAACGCGCAACCTCACAGCCTCGTATAACACCTTTTAGTTTTGAAAAGCTAATAAAGAAAATAAAAACTTTAAGTCAAGGCTTTTGCTCTTCAGGACTGTTCTGTATTTCACTATCCCACAATAAAAGTTGACAAAAAACACAGTTCTGTAGATCTTCATCTTGGTAAAAGCTTGGTGTAATAACGCTTTCAAAATCAACAGAGAACCTGAAAAATACGGTGGCTACTGCCCTAAGATCACTCGCAATTTCTAAACATCTTCTTTAGCAGTTTGTAACAGATATTTGACAGGTGCCATCTGCTTGAAACTCTGCTCTAGGCTAGTCACTGCCCAGAGTGGGAGGATACTTGGGCAGGTCCAGAAATGCAACTCCCATCCCCAGCCCCCCAAAAGAAGAAAGTTTTGCTGTACGCTGCAATCTATTCAAAGAGTAGCGTTCACCAAATGATCAAAAGCCACCAAGGCAATAGCTTTAAATTATCACAGAGAGCTCGAAACGCAGCAGCTTTCCTCATTCAGGATGAATGACAGCTCCTGTCGTTGCCTTCTAGAAGAGGGAAAGGAACAACGGTGATAAGGCGCAGCCTTGTCAAATTTTACATGGAAACAAGGAAATGTGAAGTGAAGTCAGCACGGGTGTAACCGGGAGCTACAGAAATAGTAGATAAGCCTGAATGACAGCGCAGACAGGAGGCAGCAGGACCACAGCTCTTCACATGTACTTTAGGCAGAGCAGGAACCACCTTAGCAATCAGAGATGAGGTTTGGGCGTCACAAAACGCCAATCAGCGGGACCTCCTGCTGGAGAAGGACATGGGACACAAGCTGTCACCAGATCAACTAAAGGGCTCCTCGCTGGAGAGGGTATTTTTCAAATCCTGCTCATTATCTGTGCACACTTGGTGTGACTGAGGCAACTCCAAATGCATTAGAACATATTGCTGCAAAAGTCTGTTCCATAAACCCAGACAAAGGCACTTTAAGTGGGCAATTTCAAAAGCCAAACTAGAGTCTTATCTTCAAAGATGGGGGAAAGTCTCTGATCTGAGGATGAAAGATGAAAGGGTTTTGTTTGTCCAAACACTGCAGGTAATTATATTAATGTGAATCAAATGTTAGACCTGCTGACATTTAGATCCTGTCATGTTATACAGTACAACAAAAGAGCGAAAGACGGGTCATGATGCGTTACCTCTAGAATTTAAGCAGTTATCTCAGAAAGCTAATTATTAACTATTGTGGTAAACTCTGGGTGAGGTCATTATGGGAAACTCGGTAAATAAGATAGGTAGAGAGATTATTCTGGAAAGATTAGGTCAAAGGAATTAAAGGCAAAAACAAACAGTATAAAAAATGTTTGCGCATAAAGTTAAACTAATTCTATATTCCAAGAGTAGCTATATTTGTCACTGTTTAAATCATCATTTTTGTAAAGTAACTCTAAATCGCCAGAAGCCCACAGGCTTGAGGCAGCCTCTTTTGGCCCCATGAACAGAATTGCAAATAACTTATTCTGGAAAGCTCATTGATCCCATTATCAACACATGTGTCTCTCACCAAGCACCTCAGATCAGGTAGAGCAAATCTCAGTGACAACACAGTGTCATGAAGTTGGCTGGATGCAATTAGAGAGCAAAAATAGATATATTCAATAAATTAAGATTAGTATATTAAAATGCTCCCCCCAAAGCTTAGAAGACAAAATGGTCTTTTCACCTAACCAGGCTGTTGAAAGATCTTTCAATAATGTTTAATCTGCAAATGCTGCGTAGACAATAACTATTAATAGACAATAACTATTTTCCTGCTATAACCTGATTAAACAACAGGGAAGAAAATGAAAGAAAAGCAAAGACCCTAATGAGAGAGGGATTGAGATGATTGAAAAATCTCACGATTGAGAAATCAAGTGCTCCAATTCAGCCATTGAATAAGTCCATTGAGGCACCAGAAGTGAACCCGGTAGGCTTAATCTGAATATTAACAACACAGTGGCAAGAACACCAACCCATCATCCAGGAGAAGGACTGGTGTTACAAATGCATAGCAAGAGACTGCTCTTAACATGCAGATACCACAGTCTTTACTTGCTCCATATTCTACCTTCAAGGCAGCAAGAGCATGAATGACCTACTGAGGTCATTCAGAAAAAAATGCTGTGTTTACCATATCATATTTTTTACATCATAATAACAATGACAAAACCAAAAATGTTTTCTACAGCTGCTACTCGTATACCAGACTCTCATTCAGGTATCAGATCTTCTATTTCAATAAGAACTGGGTTGTCAACACACTACAAGCATCAGCGCCAACAACAATCTCTTTAATAATGAACCCAAATGCATTATACAAACAGGGTCACCCCTCTTAAGCAGAGCAGAGCCTTTCACATCATGTGAGAAAGAGCCCCAAAGAAGTTATTGCTCGACTTCATTTTCTTAGACTTCTCACATAGACATGACAACAGCACCCAAGGTCAACCTTATCTAGCCTTGTAAAGATACCACAGGTATCAACACAATCATTTTACGACTTATATTCAGATATATCCAAATATTTAAAGAAGTTGTAGTATGTTTTCATCTCAGTCACATTACCAATGTGTGTTATAACAATCCCCCTGAAAAGTATAATGATAACCAAATGTCTTGATCTCACGTTTTCAGAGTTCATGGAAGCAGTCTTGACCTATTAATGCTTCCTGTGAACTGACTTGATAAGTAGAATCTATCAAATATTCTTCCAAATGGACTGCAATCAGCCAAAACCTGTGACTTGAAAAGTGACAGAATGAAGTTAAGATGACAATATAATTTCCCTCAGAATGAAACAGACTGAAAATGTCCCTAGAAAAATAAAACCTCTTTTGAAAAAAAACAAAGAAAACAAACCCAAACATTAAAACTAATAAATCAAGTGACAAGCTTTTATCACATTGGTATCCCTTTCTAGTTTACATTCAACTCTTAATGGCACAGATGATAGCTGAATCAATACCCAGAAGACTAGAGTACTTCAAACTGGCTGTGGACACATGAGAAGACAGAACAAGTCTCAGTCAAAATACCTGCTTTGCTGATTGTCAGAGAATGAGACCTTAAAACCTTCAAATAAGAATATTACTACTACTACTAAAAAAATACGCTAAAGCAAATCCCAGGCATGCCTACTTTCACTCAAACTCAAGAAAGATTAAATGCCAAAGAAATTTATCCTGGTGTGAAATCACAGCAGTATGGCAAATGTTCAGAAGGATGAAATCTGGCCAGGATCTGAGTGGAGTAAAACATTCCTATGCATGTATACACCTCTTTCTGACATATCAGAAAGCAGCAAGAACAGCAGCAGTCCCCGCAATGATGCTAAAAATCTTTGTCTACCCCTTGCATTTTAAGGAGGTGGCAAAACCTCTGTTAGTATCACCTGGGGTAAGGATCTCTGCAACAACATGCAGAAAAGGGACTAAAGTAGGGGGCGAATACACCTCCCATCTTTTACTCACTCTGCAGCATACAGCAATGAAGCAGCAACTTATTGCTGAGAAAGCTGAACACAAGAAACAGGTCCATAAACGTTTTGTCCATGGTACTGCACAACAGGATTAGAAACAGTTTAAGTATACTTCTCCGAGTCAGCACATACAAACTGACCTTTATCTCTCCTTAAGTACTTAGGAAAAGAAAAAACAAAAAACTTCCTTATACAATTCCTAGCTAGGCTGCTGTCTAAATGAGGTTTGGGAGAATGATCACAAAGTTTATGCCTGTGTCTTCTCTGCAGGTATAATAGGGATCCAGCAGCCAAGTCGCTTGGGAAGCATCATTTTGGTAATCAGAGCCATCTGTGCTTTCTCCTTGACTTTCCCTGGTGACAAGAATTCTTGCACTTCTCCAGTAGCTGATTCAAAAGAGAAGTTAGTCCCACATTACACAGAAGTGTTTAATAGTTATCCTTAGCACAAGTGAAAGGTGTGAGCTTCCTCCCACAAAGGACAAATGTTTCTGCATTTCCTCTCCACATAAGGAATTAGAAAGGGTCCAAAATATTAAGATTGTTCCTAGGCTTTCTTTAAGAGCCTTGGCACTGGTTAAAAGTGCTCAAATAACTTATCAGGAGCTCACTAGCCATGATTCACTTTCATGACTTTCTCAAATCATCAAAACAGAAAAAAATCCAATAAAACTAGGCAAAATGTCTTCCAGCAACCCTGATCTAAGCTAAGCTTCTTCATTAATGGTAACTGGCCTCAACACAAAGGCCAGCCTCATGAGAGATTTCTCCCCAATTATTTTTATTTCAAACTGAAAAGAATAATCTTTTTCAAAATCTAAACTAAAACTAAAACTCTACAACTAACTATTACGACTTTCAATAATTCTGGCAATCTTTCTTAGTTTGTACAGACCCATAGATACAGCCAGCTGGGAGGAAGGTATTAATTCTAAATCCATAGCTAGTTCAAGGGTGACTTTTTTCGGAGCTAATAGAAAAATTCTGTGACTTCTTCAGGACCAAAAGAAGTTAATGACCTGACATCTCATTCTACTTCTCTAATAAAACTCTGGAGTTCAAGGAGTGTATCATCTGTTGACTTTACAAATTGCCTGACAACCAGGTTACAAGTGGGCTCCTCCATAGTCTCAGCAGGCTCCTCGATCTTTCCTGGCCTACAGAGAAAGAAAAACTCTGTAAGATTACAAAAAAGTCCTTGCAAGAGGAGAATCTAAAACAATAGATTTATTCTCCCTTCTTTTAAAATATAACTAGCTGGGTTCATATAGCTCTTTTAACTGTGATCACTCGCCTATCGGAACAGGATAAGTTAACCCAACACAGGTATCCAAGAAGTCTATTCAATCTGACCTGAGCCAGGGAATTAACATGAGGAATATAAAAAAGCTCCTGAAAACTGTTCTCTAGGAAGTTAATGCAACAAAGTATGCACACATCTACAGTAGAAATCCACACAGAAAATGCCTGCAGTAAAACTTAATAAAATGCAAAAGCTAAGTTTTATCTTGTTTGTATTTGTGTAGAGTTTACAGTAGGAGCATGTTAGCTGAGGAAACAGAAAAATGTAGCACAAACCCAGAGGTAACAGTGACAACAGCAAGGCAGTTGTGATCAAGACTTGGTACACTCTGTTATTCAAGAAGTCAGTCAGCAAAAATACTGAACTGGCCAGCTGGTCAGTTTTTAACTCTTTCATTAATACCAAGTTGTCATGTAAGGGCCATAATGCATTTGACAGAATCCCTGAATAAAAAGGAAAACACTTCTCTTGATAATATTGACTATACATGGCCCCTAGACACCCAGCTACCATTGCTCAGCTCCGGCGGTGAGGACGCACGGAGCCAGGCGTTGAAGCTGTGTCTTAGATCTCAGGCTGCCACGTGCGGTCCCAGCTCTCTTACCTTCACTCACAGGAACAGGGAGCGAAGTCATGAGAGAAAAAGCACAGGGCAAGCTGCATTACGGGTGTCCCCAGCACAGGATGCTACACCAAAAGGAATCCCAGGATGGTCTGCAGCTGGGGCCACATGGAATTGCCCTGGCCATGCTGCCAGACGGACGTCCGCTTTCATAACCCTCCTTCTGCAGCCCTACTCAATCTTTCTCGCGTAACATTCCTCGCATCCTTGAAGTGACAGGCATTTGCCAAGGACCTAAAACGCAGCGGTGCAACTTCTAGCTCTGGCATACCTTCGCTAGTCAGGCCGTCAAAGATCTGTGACGGCCGCTCTAACGAGCCAGAAGAGCCCTCGCCATTCAGGGAGCAGCAGCAAAACCAAAAAAAATAAAGAGCCCAATCTTCCCTCGAGGTGATCCCCCGCGAGGTGCAGGCAGTAGGGAAAGGTAGCGGCAGCCAAGTCGCAGAGGAGATGATAAAATGTCAGACTCCTGGCAGTACAAAATGGCAGCTGAACCCTGGCGAAAAGCCAAGCCGCTCACACAGTGAATTGAGGAGTACACGGGGGCCATAATTACGATTAGCATAATAAGAGAGTGGTGCAACAGCCACCTAGTTCCTCTGGAGGGTCACGGAGAAATGATAACAAAGCAAAGTTTTAAGGAGAGAGACAAAAGGAAACAATGACGTAGCTGCTGGGTGGGTTTTACCCGGAGGTTCTTCCATGCGTGAAGTGCGGCCGGGGAGAAAGTACAAAGAGTGTTTAAGAGCTCAGGCTGTGAATCGAGAGCGGCCGGCCGTGCCTGCTGGACTCAAACTGCTCCACATCATATAAAGGATCATATGAGAAGTGTGACACTGAAGACAAAGGATCTGACGAGAAAAATAGGCTGTTTGTGTAAATTTGAATAAAACCTGGGCTCAATAGAGTCAGTCAAGATTTTCTTCCTTTCTAACCAGAAAAGACTGTTTTCTCTTTGCCTCAAATGAAGCAGAAGAGACAAAAATATGAGAAATTTTAACAAACAAAATCTGAACATTCTGACATTTGCATTTTTTCACTTTGAATGTCATATAGACAATATTTACAGATCCGTTGCTTTGTGCAATTAGCCAGCTGTCTGAGTGAAATTAATCAGAGTTGTAATAAAAGTATTAAGCATTGAGTTTCAGACTTAAAGCTATACGGATATGAAATTTCTAGAGCTACTGTACTTTGTACATCTGGAGGAATTTATAGACAGAGCTGAAGTTTAAAATCAAAAGATCTCTTTGTGAATAGAACGATCAGAGTTTTCATTGAGATCTGAATTCCACAGAAGACACCGAGAATTTCTGTAAAAATAAAAAAGCCAACTCTTATTTAGCAGGCACAATCCAGTCCTCCATGAACAGAAATTTTACCATTTACACATTGTCACCTCTTTTTCTCTCTGTTGCTTTTGCTTCTCCTATTAACCTTTTCCATTACCACAGACATCAAGAACCCTCCGTGTACGAAAAATGCTTCTCCCAAGGCAAGGTCGACGCCTTCCCATACAAGACAACACCATAGGCTGTATCCCGAGTGTCATCCATCAAGACAACCTAAGTTACAAGCTAGTACTGCCATTAAGACTCTCCATCTCATTTGTTATCATATGATATCAGACAGAACAGCAACTGAAGGTGTGCCTTTTGGATTTTAGAGGCTAATGCAGTTGGACTGGTAAAAAACCTACCCTTGTATCTTCCCCTTGCTTTCAAACATCATTTCTTCCTCATCTAAAATGCACAATGTCATGGGTTTCTTCTCTCTTTGAAAAAAACAATTTCCCAAAACCCAACAAAACCCCTTGATATCTGCCTGTTTAACTGACTTCTTTCTAAGCACCTCTCTCTACACCAACAGGAATGAAACCCACCTTTAGAACGTAATAAACTTACGGCTTCCAACTGCAGGCATACCCATAAGGGAGATCATATTCTACTTCTCAGACACCGAAATATTTCTACTGTCATAAATCCTTCCTGACAGCAGTATCTGACAAACACCATTTTAAATTATGCTCTTTCTAGCTTAATCACAGCTTTGCTATGTACACCAACAGACTTTGACACGCACTGGTGCAAGCTAAGCTCAGGGACATATACCTAAGGCACACATCTTAATTCTCATTTGCAGCGCTCATTGTTAACCATCATAACACTTAAATTAAACAATTTATCCGGTAGAAGTTCACCAATCAGTAACGTATTTCAGAACACAAATTCAGGGAAGCACACACCAGTTTTCCCAATTAGGAAGTTGCTTATTAAACTTTTTGTCTTCTTGTTAATAAACCCTGTGTTTTAGATCATTTTAGAACATGCACTTATTCCCAGGAATAGGTATATATCTAATGCAACATAGTTGTGAAGAAAAATGAGAATCAGCATCTCCCTTGCCCCGTAATTTTGCATAAATGACTATATACACAGTAGTGAGAGGAAGAAAGATACATGACAGTTAAATACTATTAGGACTGAAGAAGCAAGAGAACATGCTCTATTTGTCTTTTAAATGCGGATTCTAAAATGCTGACTTGTAGTGAATCTCTGGTCTGGATTTTGCTACCTTTCACAGTTAAATGCATTACAATCACAGAACACATGTCAGCATGTAGCAGAAAGCAAGATTTTTGCTTTTTAAAAAAATTGTACTCTGATAGCAATGAAAAATATTCACAACTGATTGTTCTTTATTAAATATCTAACTGTTTGTAATCAAAGGACAAACCCAGGAGGTTTTGTAACCTCCAGCTCACCCATCCTGTAACTCAGAAGAAGAAATAATGCAAACTAATCAACTGTCAGACTGAAATGTTCAAACTAATAATCCTGGCTTGCTCATTTAAACATAAGATAAGTCACTTACAGAACTGGATGAACAATCAGCTCTGGACTATATGATTTGATTACTGTTGCTGCATCTTTGGTACAAAACACATGGGATAAATCTGCACCCTAAAAAAGAAAATTTGCAAACAGAATTATCAAATTTATACTTAATAATAACTTTATAATTCCAAAGTTTACTCAGTGAATAATTCACCTGAATTCCTACTTCTCAGTAGTTAAAGCAAACTATTATTTTTTTCTATTTTGGCTAAGACTACCATGCAATGTTTTAGAGAAACTTTTTGTATCTAACTTCCAATATAATTTTTTTCCGTTTATCACTGATAGGATTACTGAAAACACAGATCTTGAACTCACTTGAGATATGTTTCTCATTTGGAGATGAGCAAAGACTAAAATGTCACACGTGCAATAAGAAAAAAGGCAAAAGAACACAGCTGAACGAGAGACAAGTTACATTAGAGAGGAAAAATAATACTGTAGTACACTTGTAAAATATAACTATGGCAATCTATGAGTACATTTCCAGTCCTAACATTTTTACTCAATGGGCCAAATGTGCATCAGATAAAGGCTGGCACAATTTAAGCAACACCCCTTAAGTTAAAGAAACATTAAAGCTGAGGAGTTTAGCCTCAAGCCTCTGTTATCAACTAAAAATTAAAAAATTAAAAAATCAAACTTACACATAAAAATGATGTAAGCAGTGACCAGAAAGCCTGATCTTGTATCTGTCTGACATACTGAAATTTGCCGCAGTGAAGTGTCTCCACTACTACTATACATTTAACATTTCAAGCTAGTAAGCAATGCAGAGGTTTGATCCTATGACTCTTCATGTGCAGATGTAATGATTTGAGACCAAGTGACTCAAACAGAGGACCTCCTAGTATGCTACTGTATTTGCACATAGTGAACAGAAAGCCTTAATATCTTAAGATCATTAAATAATGTAATTTCAGTTTTAAATCCTTGAGGTATGGCATCCTGGGTGAGGTAGAAATACCTGGATTGGTTACCTACTCATTGAAACAAATCTTCAAAAAGAAAAACATTCGCAATGAACTGAAAGTAACGACACACTATACGGAGAATACTGAAAACTGCATGTATTATGCAAGCATGATTTGTTTATATTTGAATAATCACCACTGTATTTATGTAAATATATTTGTAGCCAGTTAATATGTCACTAAAATAAGGAAGTTAACACTCCTAGGGGAAAAAAGCTGAGAAATACCTGTGCTAAAGATCATAATCTAAACAAAACATGCTATTAAAAATTGCATTAAGTTCAGCCAACAATCTTTAAACTTACAGCACATAAGAAACTTACTAGCCTAAAGCTGTAAGTTTTGAAAGAAAGTTATGCCATTCAACACACTTAGCAAATACAGAAAATATTTCTGAAGAACTGACTGCAGCACTGAAAATATAACTTTAAACATTAAAGTTACTTTATTGTTCACTTTTAGAGAAAATATTCCATCAAGTTTTGAAATTCCCTATTCAAGAACTGATAAAACAGTTCTCCCTCTGAAATTTTCATTCTTTTGCCATATGTCTTACTTTACCTTATACAGAGAAAATATTTACAGAAAACATAGCAAATAACACACATTTACAAAGTATTTCAACAAATCCAGGACTAAGGATTTTCTTTGTTAAACAGAAGACCTTTTAGAACTCAAATTCCATGTGCAGCACAGAATGAATGCTTTTAAAAAATGGCACTTAGCCAATATAAATGATGAAAAGTTCATTTTGGATTAGTATAAAACACATACCACTTTGAGAGCTGTAATTGCAGCAAAATACGGTGCTCCAGTGTACCTAGAATAAAATACAATTTAGTTTAGGAAACACAGGCATGAGATTAGATAGTCTGAAAATCAGCCTGCTACAATGAATTCCCAAATTCAAGAGCAAATTTAAAAAAAAAAAAAAAAAAAAAAGCTTTCTCTCTCATTTGCTGTAAAATACAGATAAAAATCTTGCTATACACTGAAGCCAATCTCAAACCCTCTTTTTATTTCAAAGGTGCAGGACTTCACTGCAGCTATCTGATCCTTTCATAAGATCATGTCATAAAAAAGCAAACTCTTTTGATTGTCTTCTCAGACAATCAACTTAGAAGTTTAGAGACAAACAAAACAAAACAAGACTCAAGCACTGTTCGCAAGCCAAATCTGGGATCTGTGACCTGGATCAATTGCATCTGGTTTTAGATACCTAATTAAAGTGCCTAAACTGTGATTCCAGTTGCCCTAAATTCTCTTTATGAAGACCGAAGAGAGAGATATGTACAGAACCACTGTTCAGAGGTGCCGCATTCTGCCAAGAGGAAGAACCTAAGCCCATTAGACCAACACCTTTTCACTCCTTATAGAATGTTTATTAATGGCAGATGTCCAACAACAGATCTCTTTTATCAGAGAAAGACGCCATCTCTATTCCAAAAGGGGAAAATGAAAAACGGGGAAGTGTAGTGGCTCATTCAAAGTATTGTGCAGATTACTGAACATGGCCAAGGAAAGAATAGAGCCTGTTTTGTTTCTAGGTCAGTACAGCATTTAACTGATTTATGCTGCATCTCTGTTCCCCCCAAAACATGTTATTTCTATTACTGAAGAACATAAAACAAGTAGTATGTAAACTAGCAAACACCACAATTTATCAAAATAAAAAGCGCACAGTAAGAAAATACTCTATTCTCAATTTAAAAAGCCTGGTTCGCAAGATATCCAAATATGAAAAGACCCCAGATGTGCCTTTCTCTATTCTACTTACTCTGTAATTTATAATGTAATGGGAAAAGACTAACACTGAAAGCAGAGAGAGTTTGGTGGTCAAATGAGACAGAGAAGGTAGACACAGACACCACCAGTGTTTTAAGTTTCAGCCACATTCACTACCAAAATTTCACAACACAACTGCAGGGAAACATGCTCTTTCGTAAGTATGCATGGTCATGATGATGGACTAGTAAAGCTCTCTGAAATACTCATGTTTTAAATGTAAGGTGTGTTTGAATGGTTTCTACAAGTACTTATGACATCCTCAAACTCTTTAAGAAAGAAAAATCAAATTTCCGTTTAACTTACTCTTGACATCCTCCAACAATGCCTATACGTCCATCTTGACCTTTATGCCTCTTCCCTGTTAGAGGAGGGATAACATTGCGCACCAGTTGAAAAATATTCTCCATGTCCTTTAGAGAGTGCGTTCTGTGCAGTGAAAAAGATCTCTCTATAACTGAAAAGAAGAAAATAAGCATTACTTTAAAGTATGTTCTTTCTTAAACTACCATCAGCATTTCTTTTAAGCGCTTATAAACACTAATAAAAATCACTCGAAGACACACAAAGTGACATACTCCTAAACACCAAATGCTTTGTCACTTACAGGCCTTTAAAGCAGTGAGGAACTAGGGAAGGTGATAATTTTAAAAATGAATTAAGGGTCTGATGCAGAGAATATTCCCACTGACTGCTCACAGTCCTAATTTAGGGCTCAGGTACAGAAAGACACAACAGCCCAGAATAGTTACATGAACATTTTGTAACTAGAAATACCTTCTTAGTGCAGCCTGAAATCACTTCCAAAATTAAGCTCAACTGAAATAGGTGCACTTAGTAAGGACTAAACACATCGAGACACAGAGCCAGCACAGAGCAACTAAAAACACATTTTAACCGTACACCCTACCTTATTTTTCGCTTCCCCTTAAAGACTTCCACCTCTTAGGCCCTGATTCTGCTATCTCACTGCTTTTTTATTTTGGCAGGTGGTTACAAAGCATAATGAAAGCCTTTCTACAAAAATATGATCCAACGCACTAGATGCAAATATTACCAATATCACACAAAGATCATTTTTAGCTATAATACAACTACAGATCTCTGATGCAAAGCTACATGTCAAGCTACGTATTAAAACAACTGCACACTCAGAAGGCTACATATTCAAATAACTGTTTCAAAAGACTACAAAATTTAGAAGAAAAAAGTATTTCAACAATTAAAGACAATTAAACTGTTTACCTAACATGGGACAAATCTGAAGATCAGTACTTCTATCAACAATGCGTTAACTAGAAATTGCCAGTAACTATACTAAAAGAATAAGTTCTTATATTTCCACAAAGCTCCCCAGTAACTGTACAGTTCTGTTCAGAAGAGTGGTTTATTTCAACATTAGTCTTTTAGACTGTAGCTATGCTTACTTTCTTTTTTACAGATTTTCTAGAAAGCTTTCAAGGAACTGCTATATAGTAATACATAATTATGGAAAAAAAATAACTCCCACGACATTCCTTATTTTCAGCCATATAAAACTTAGTAATTCCACCCCCAACTCCAAATCTAGAGGAGGAAAAAAAAAAGGGAAAACTGATCCAGAAATTTAGGACATAATAATGGGGGGAAAGTATAATAAACAAGAAAACTCCACATCTGTGCACTATAAGCAGAAAGCATCTTTTTCTCTGTCTTCCACAGAATCTAAACGTAAACCAGACATGCTAATCTTCAGCAATAAAATGTTTTAGTGTTCAACAATGATAAATACTCCTGGCTGATCTTTTGCTTTTAAAATCCTTCTATAATAGGCATCCCATTCCTATTGGGATTAAAAAAAACCAACCAAACAAACAAAAAAAACCAACCCCCCCTGTTGTGGATTATGGCCAAAATAGCATTGAAGTGACCCAGAGGAGAACAAAATGCTCATCTCCTCTGGAAACAGGGCAGATTATTTTCTTTAAATCACACTTCATACACTGACTGGTTTTCAACCACACATCATATAGCTTGTAGCCCTTAAAGTGCAATGTTGTTAAGAAGGTCTTTTGTTTTTTGTTTATATGTAAATATACAGTGATTGCATAATAAATGGAGAGAAAACAGAGAATTATGCAAAAAGCAATTAATAAAGCCCCACAAAAGAGAAACATTAAGGCATATTTACCTATAAACAAATCTTAATTCCTTAAAAGAGGTGCTGCCTGAAGCGTTATTTTCACTATTAAAAATGCTTTGTTACACCTTTACCAATTAAAAGATTAGAATCTGGAGTTGCTCTTGCTACAGCTCTATATATACATATAAAATGAATTTTTGCGCAGTGTAATACGATTGTACACCTATGATGAAATCCAGCAAGAAAAACTGAACCTTAGTTTCAAATCTTTACAGATAATGAAACTCCTTCAGCGAAAAACCTTTCAGAAGTAATAGTAATCACCCCGGTCTAGAACCTCAAATGATTTCCTAAAGCACTTCAGGTTTCTTCTTAATTTAAAAGTGAAAACAGCATCTGAAACACAGAATCCACACGTTCACCGTAATTTATCTACAAAAGTCTGCCGCCATCAAGGAATGCTCAAGAAGAAACACAACCAAGTCAGCCAGCCTAAACCCTCAACAGGCCTAACCATCCAGTCCCCCATGCACTGTACAGGGAAAGGCAGCCTGTAACCTCGAACTGAAAAGGCTCCAAGATCCTCTCAGGAATCAGAGCATGCCCTTTAGGATCTGGCATGCTGGATCATTATTCAACACTGAGGCTGGGTGGCTTTCCTTCTTTTCAAACCACGTTTTTTTTTTTTTTTTTCCTTCTGAGCAGTGTGAACTTCAGACTTGAAACAGACCAAGACTTGTTTTGTTTCCACGCGGCAGGCTACAACCACCAAGCCCCGAGCTGACTCCGGTTTCAGCACTGACAAGAGTATCGCTGTTTTCTTCCTGCCCACACAGTCTACCTTCACATACAAAGAGAATACCATAAAGAGAAATGACACGGAGCCACAGATCCTGAGAAGTCTGCTAATGAATGTTAATATCCGATTATCACCTTCTGGCCCACACATAAGGTATGGAAGGAAAAGTCTGTGCATAAATACCAATTCTAGAGTTATTGCTTTGCCGTTTTCTTTAAAATAAATTCATACCCCCAAATAATTTATAAACGAACTACTGTAGGGCAAAAACGTATGCCAATATTTTCATCTTCTACTACAGTAATATGATGTTTAATTAAAAGATAAGATTCTGAATTTTGATTTAAATAAATTTATTTTTAAAAAGGTGGATTTTAACTTTGACTTACTTTGGTGTAGGCAAAACTCCACTCTTTTCCCAACTCTGAAAAAACATATGCACAGCCTTAACTTCACATACTGGGTTAGGCCTTTACCTTCAATAGCAGCAGAATTTCTGCTACAAGGTATCTAGTGTTTCCAGAGAGCTTTCAGCAAAGGTGCTCCTCGCCTTTTATAGACAAAACTTTTCCTAACTTCACTTTACAGAGACGCAAATATGGAAAGAAGTCCCAAATGCTGATAGGCTTCGAAAAGTGTGTTTTCACTCATTAAAATTTGTTATAACTAAAGTATCTATATTAAATCATCAGCACAATGGTACGAATGACGTTTTAATTTCATTATACATCAGACAAGACACCTTCACCACAATGTTAAATAATTCCAACTAGCTTTTATTTTCAAAAGCTACTTACTACCAGTGCTTTCACACAGAAGTTTAAAAAAACCCGAACTTTTGTTTATGCTATAGAAGGAAGTACCTATCGGTGGAGAAAGTGCTGCTGTCATAGCATTATAATTAAAGTTATCCCCATATGAACGATGGTTCGCTCTCTGAGGTGGACTCGTTGGCATAGATTGTGACCTTTGTGATACCGAAGAAGAAATTCCTGCCAACATCTGTCCCAACATCTGTAACATCTGGAGCTCCCGAGCATGCTCAGCTTCCCGACGCTTGTCCTCAATTTTGAGCCTCTGCTCTTCGTATCTGTAAAATTTCTCTTCTGTATCCACGCTCTGCTGCAGGAATTTTTCCATCATTTTATCCAACGTTAAATTTGCATGGCGCTTTTTTGATCTTTTGGGCTGATTGAGAGGTGGGGTAATAGTTGGAGCATTGATTTCTTTAAAGCCTAAAACAAGGAGAGAGACAATTATTTCTCAGAACAAAAATAATTTTCTAAGAGGAAAGCAGCAAAAATCTCCCTATAAGGTGTGGACCTAATGTGTCACAAAGTTGTTATCCTTTTTCTATGTGAATTTTGATTATTTCAAATATTTTTAATTCACAGTACCAAAGCAAAACCAAAAGAGTTATAAAGGTAACCGAAAAATCACACAGAGGCATATTTTAATTGTTGTAGTACTAAACTTCAACAATAGGAGTCTTTTTGATCTTCTAAAAAGGTTTAAGTGAAGGCTATTAAATAGTATAGCCTCATTTGTGTATTGCAGGTAATTACATTAATCTAAATTGAGTTTCAGTCTGTTGGCATTCTGCATTTGCATTTCAAAAGAACATTAGTGTAAACAACTCTTTGATGGGGTTTATGTGTAAAAAGAAGGTTGGTTAAACGTCAACCAATTGGCTGATTCCTCAGTGATGTCAACTTCTGAAGACAGGTTCATGTTTGTATTAAAACTACGGCATTAATCTAGATTTAAAACAAACAAATAACGCTGCCCTCCCCACCTCCACAACACAAACACGGAGCTGAGGGTAAAGAAGGAGCAAGGAAGGGAGAGGCTTTATCTAAGGGCTGCTTCTGTCCGCAAGCCCGCTGAAGTTAGTGTTTCTCAAACAACTCAAGCCATTAATTACGTAAAAGCTCTCCCCTAGCTTTTCCGGCCCATCTGCAACAATAAGCAGATTTTTCAGGTATTATCGTCATCATCGTTTTAATACCGATTAACAAAACTGCACATAAGTCTGCAGGGAACGGGAAAATCCTCTGGCGAGAAGGACGCCTATTTTCTTGCACAGCGCTACCTGACACTTTTGTCTAGATAATCTCTGCGCTAGTTTTCCATCGGTTTCCCACTAACAAACACCGATAAAAACTCACTACGGTCTCCGGCCCCCAGCCGGTTTTCCTTCCCGCCCCCCTTCCAAGCGGCGTTCGCGGCGGGGCGGGGGGAGGGGACGGGG
>JAOXNO010000001.1:148673203-148697913 GCA_028565335.1 Limnodromus scolopaceus
CCCGCCTCCCCTCAGGGGCAGGCCCCACCCCCTCCCCGCCACAGCCCCGCCGCCGAGATGTTTATACCTTCATCGCACCGCAGCCAGAGGGCCGCCGCCACGGCCAGCGCAGCCAGGCCACCGGCAGCGACAGCGCCCCGTCCCCACATCCTCTCCGGGGGAGAAGACAAGGGGCTGCGGCCGGGACGGGCCCCGCTCCGCGCTCTGCCTCTTACCTCGCCACAGCGCGGGGCTCCCGGCACCCCCCGCCAAGCGGCGCACACAGCTCATCGGCGCGGCTTCCGGCTCGCCTCCGCGCCGGGCAGGGCAAGGCCAGGCCGGGCAGGGTAGGGCAAGGCCTACGCGGGCGCGCCCGCTCGGCACCGCTCCGCGCCTCCCCGCGGCTTCCACACACACACACCTCCCGGTAGCAGCCAATGGCGGCGCGGGGCCTGCGCGGGCGGGCCGCGCTGAGGTAAGGGCGGCGGCGGCGGCCGGCGAGCCGGGCAGGGCCGCGGCGGCCTTCTCCGGTGGTGGCCTCGGGCCTCCTCCTGTCCGCCCCGCCGTTGGGTCTGGGTGGGGGACGGGCGGTTTTGTGGCAGGGCCCGGGCCCGGGCCCGGCCCCGGCCCCGGCGGGGAGAGGATAGAGCCGGCCCGGCCGTCACGGCGCTTTGGGGCTGCCTTCCCAGCCCTTTTAATTGGCAGCAATTAAAAACTCCTAGGAATTACCGTTTTTTGCTCCCAGAGTTTAAAAGCTCTTCACGTCCCTCACCTCGCCGGGCGTTTCTCAGCAAACCCCTGATTTACGAGGGTGATTCATTTCTAAGCTGCTGTTTCTAGCTCAGATAGATCATTTTAGAGCAGTGTTCTTGTGATATTTTCTTTTACCCTAAGCCACACCGGAGCCGGTGGAAATACCAGCTGATGTTCACCTCCGGTCCTAGGGCACCTACTTAATCTAGACAATAAATCAGAATACAGTGTCACCCAGGAAAAACTAATGCAATTATATGCATGAGAAATCTGAAACATTAAAGCTCAAAACAGCTGTAATTTCTGGTCTCGGCTCCTGGGTATTTCAAGCAAGAGTGTTGTTATTAACTCAAAAGCTTCTGGCCTAACTACAGCAGTAAAATGTCAGTGTTTCAATTAATGTTTTGAAGACAACATTTTCCTGTCCAGTTTTGTGTTACGTATATGCTGTGGTCAAACAGACCTCCTGATTTTACCTGGACCGAACCCAAGCAGAAGAGATTTGTGCCCTTCAGTTTCAGAAGCATCACTTAAAACAGCCATGCTGGCTGCAAGCTGCAAGACGGGCAGCCAGAGCTTTTGGTAACCCAGATTGAACAGTAACCTCTGTATCAGAGCAGGGGCATGGACACCTGACAAGTTCACTGTCGGGTATTAACTTGTTTATTCAGAAGTTACTCTTCTATAGGTCCTGGTATCTGGTACAATTTTAAAGGCCGTACTGGGTCAGTAAAATTACAGTGCCCTGTATTTATTCAGCACAAGTAGTGCTTTTTTTACCCTTTGGTTATCTGACTGTGTGGCAACCCAAAAGAGATTCAATGGTTTAGTTTTTACATGAGTTTTAGTCCAGAAAAAAAGGCTGACAGGTTGTTGAACACTGCATCTCTTACACCTTTGTTTTGATTCCAGCTGGAAGGATGAAGACCTACAGATTTCCTGTAGGTCCAGCACTGATTTAATGTCTGGAAGATGAGGGGGGAGGGGGGATAAGAATGATGCGGATGTTTTTTTCATCCCATCAAGTATCTCTGGCTCCACGAAAAACAGGTCTTGAGCCCAGCAAAAGAGAGAGGAGGAAAGATATAATTGCAATGTTGTTTTTCACTGGGTTCTCTGGTTTCCTTTGTAGCAGAGATGGAAGCAAGTTCTGATGCTGCAAAACCCTCAGAAGTTGTTTGTGGAATCAGTGAAGTTTCCAGGACTCGATTCTCAATTCATGTGCAGAAGAAAATCTAAGAGTCTCTATGGGCTTCCTCTATGTCAGAGTTGTTCAGTTTTTCACAACCTTGACATCAACTAAATGGGTCTTGCTACTCTTACTAGCCAACATGAGCGTAAAATCTGTAAGCAAAGCCTCAAACATTCTGCTGCCCTGCATCTAACTCTAGTTACCTTCTTTTGGTGTAGTACTGGCTGCCATCTCCATACTGTGTATGGTATAAATCCATAGCTACTAGTGCTGTCTCAGAGCCCAGCATCAGCGATGTTACTTAACCAGGGGATGAGGCAGGGAAAAAGAGCCTTTATGGAACTACAGAAGGTAAAAGGTGGTATGAGGCAAAAGTTGACATGCCATCATAAGATCAGAGAAAAAGCAACTGCAAGAGACACTTCTTTCTTCAGGTATATACCATGCTGTGCATTTTTTTATTGAGCTTCCGGTTCTGACAGTCCTGTCACTGTGTCTGCTTGTCTGTCTCTTACATGGAGGGTGGAATGACCCTGTGGAGTTCCCTTTCATGCTTTGGGCAAAATCCTTCTGGCTTCATTGTTTCTTCCTCCATTCCTGGCCCCTACCTCTTTCTCAGAGTCTTGCCCCTCCTTCCCTAGTTCTTGATCTCAGCCTTCAAATCCAGCATTTTAATGATTTTCTAGCTGCATCGTTACCACAACATAATCTTCCTCGTTAGTGGGATAATTACTGCAACCTCTTCTTCCCCTGCTATACAAAGAAAGGCTAGCCGTCAATGGCTGACCTGAGAATGTCCTACCACTGCCAAGGTAGGCAAGAGCTTGGGGGTTTGACTTACTTACTTTGACTTACTACAACTTGACAGTTGTAGATGGCAGCAGTCACTGACAGCTGACGCTTGCTGGGAACAGAATGTATATGCATAGATGGGGTGAGGTACGGACTGTAAGTTAGGTGTCCTTAGATGTGTGACATCCTAGGTGTCCTAGTGTCCACTCTGGACCGTTTTCTGGTCTCTTCTGCAGGTTCCTGCTGAATCCTTGTTCACAATGTTTTTGCTTACTGCTTCTGATCACTTTGTACCCACTTAGCACTTCAGTTTGAGACCTTGCCATCCATTTGGTAACTGTTGTGCAACCCTGCCTACCCAAGCCATTCCAAGGTGAACATGGACAGCAGGTGGCAATAGCAGAGCTTGCAACATCCTTTGATTGCATTCTCTCCACTCCAATAATTGTCAGCCTGTACTGGAATCACCAGTTCATATCCTAAACACTATAAACATACCCATGTTAACTTATCCATGTTGATCACCACAACAAGAGGTTCAAGGGTTCGTGTGGAGTGAGGGAATGGAAGAACTGGGAAGAAATAAGTAGCTTTAATTGAAACTGCCCATAAAATATGATGAAAGATTTATTTGTTGTTGAAATAGGAATCTGGAAGCACTTTTCATCATGAAAAAGATGAAAAAGTGGAAAGTGTTTACTTCATTTGAATGTTTACCTAGCTAAATTGTAGGAGTTAGAATTGATAGTGGTAATAGAGAAGGCAGGAACGGTATATGTGTTAAGATAAAAAGGGGGCCAATCCTGCAGATGTTATGAGCAGTACTATTTACTGCCATTAAAGTGAGTGGAATGAGCGTGTTTTACACCAAATACTACGTTTTGCTTAGTACAGGACAAAATGTGGTTTTATATGGTGCAATTTTTAGTTTGTTAATTTTGATGTCTCTCTAGGCTGCAAAGAAACTAAAAACAGCATAAGAAGACCTGAAGCTATAATAACTATTCCTGTCACTACATTTCTATGCTTTTTTATATTCAAGAGAAAGGATAGCAGCAAGCAATTAACAACAAGCCCTTACAGAAACCCATCAACATGCTTTAGTTCACCTATAAAGTTTACTAAATGGGAATGTCACAGAGGCTGAAGAAGGGAAAGGAAACTGTAAATGAGAAGAAATATACTCACACCTGATTTAATACTGTGTAATAAGTTAGTCCTTACAGCTTCTGTAATTCTTCATTTTTTTTACCAGGCCAGTACAGATACTATCACTTTCAGGCATATTCACTATAATAATATTTGTCAAGCCCTGTGCTTCACTAGATAATTTTTGTTTTATCCAAAGTGAACAGTAAGATTTTTTTTCTTTTTGCTGAGTGTTAATGGTGGAAAAAATGAGTATCAAGGAAACAATAAAGAGAATGTTTCTGGTTTGTGCTCTTCTTAGAGCAGGCAATAAGAATGATCTATGTACTGCAATAAAAGTGAAGAGGGCTTTTTTTGGGCTCGCCTAATTTCTTCAAACAAGTTCCTGATACCTAGTGCAAACAAACATATAAACTAGCGCACACCTCTTAAGCAACATTCAAAAAGTTAAAACAAATCACCACTTTTTCAGTAGGGAAAAATGAGACTTTAAGAAAGTAAATACTGTGGAGTTACATAGTTTTGCAGAAAACTGCTTTTGCTCTGTCCTTTGGTGGCAGAAGGTAACATTTGCCAAATCCATTAACTTACACAATTTAGAACACTGCTATTATTATGAAATATATTAGTCATTTATATCACCTTTTTTTTTATTGTTCAATAGCTACATGAGGTTTTATTTAAGTTGTGCTGTAGCTGAGCCTGGAGGCTTTACCTGGGCATTGTCTTATCCACTGTATATACAAGAAAAGTCAACCCCTTGCTCAAAACTCAGCTTTATGTGCATTTAAGAGAGACACAGATACTCAGAATGATGGACAGATTTGTAAAGGATAAATTGGTTTTACCTTAAGTGACACAGTTTGGTTCAGTCCTGGAAAACACAAAGTATATATTGAACATGACTGCTAGAAGAAGACTACATGCTATATCCACAAAGGGATTTGAACGCTGAAAGGTTCCTCTCTCAGGTATCTTGCTTCCCTTTTCTTTCTGTAATATGTTGCTAGTCATCTCGCAGATCCAGCATATCAACTTTAGTGTTGGTACGTGTCCCCAGGTGCTTCTGGAGACTTTGTAGTTGCTTTCCCCACAGCCCCCTAAGCCTTGCGTTTGTAGTCAGTCTCGGATCGCTGTAATGGCGCGGGTGAGATCTTTGCCTCCAGTTGCTTCTGGAGTTATGCATAATCTTGTTGCCCAAAGGAAAAAAGCTGTAGTTCTCTTTCCTCCTTGGGAGAGCTGTTCATGTTACATATTCCTGAGATCTCATATATAGAAAATATACTCTAGTCCTTAATATCCCTGCTCTTCAATATACAGGTGTTAAAATTTAACCCGTGTACCTGAGTTTGATTACAGCATCCTCTACTTGAAAGTCGGCGTACAGGCATGTGTATTATCTCTTCCTGTTGTTGCCACAGCTGTGTAAGTGTATGGGCAGCAACAAATCATTTTCTTCATGCCAAGGCCAGCTCTGCAAGTTTTACTGGTATAATTAATCCCATCGGGGGAGGAGAAGGTCATTTAAAAATAAAAGCCAAAATAGGGTAAGAGGGTGGATATAACTATGTCGTTATAAAGACGACACATCAGAATGGTGATTTTCCTTGCTGTTTGGGAACAGCTATCCCAGTATAAAGCACCTTTATACAGATATAATTATAGACTTGTTAAGAAGTTTAGATAGCAGGGAAACTGTGATGCTTTAGTTCTATCATGATAATTAAAATGGTACTTATTTTTGACAGACAAGCCCTAAATAACCTATGGCAATTTAAAATTACTTCATTTGGCCAATGGATTTCCACAAAGAAGCTTAGCCTTTCATGTGAAGTAAAATAAACTCTTAAAACCCACATTTTCATTTTCTGTCCTTTATTATTATTAACACTTCTCCCAGAAAGGCATGCCATGCCAATGGATGCTCTCCTCCTAATTGCACATTTTCACAAGGAGTAGCTGATGAAGGAGCAGCAAAGATCAGGAGGGGTGGGAATTTTATTTTTGGGGGCGGGGGAGGGTGGTAGGAAGGAGAGCCTTGACAGATGGTTCCCCAGAACTAGGGCTGCCAAATGTCGTGTGTCGAGAAAGAGGATGCGTGGCCAGGGAGGAAGGGAGGCAGGTAGCCCTTCTGCCCCTGAACTCCTGCTGTCACCTCTGGGTTCGCCGTAAAAGAGTTCAGGCGGCCCATGCCAGGGTCACCGCTCCGTACCAACCCGCCCCTCCTGCACTCTCCTCTCCCGATGTCTTCCAGAGTCTTCCACCAAAACTGGATCTCATTCACAGGTTAAAATAAGATTAAACTCTCCGTGAGTGAAGGGGAGAGGTCTCTGCATGCCCCTGCAGTTTGGGGGAAGTCTCGCTGCCCTGAGGCCATCCCGCGGGTGCTCCCCAGCTCCAGAGCCTTCCTTCTCCCTCTGTGCCTGCCTACTCTTGGCCCCTTCCTTCCCTTGCTGGCCCGGCTGGCTCCAGCCTGTCCCTGCCGTACACAGAGGCTGTCGACAGTGGCCTCCTGCTCCCACTCTCCCTGCTGCTGGCAGGAAGGCAGACACAGCCTGCCCTTCACCAAAATCCACCCAAGCAAGACCCTGACGGAGGAAGAAGAGGAGGTGTGTGTGGCAAAACCCAGACACCTCAGCAAGGACTAGCCACACCAGCCCCTGGTACTGGCGTGGGGGGGAACGGGTGGCAGAGTGATAATGAGCTGGAGTGTCGGGATGCTGGGGCCAAACCTCAGGTAGGAATGCAGAGCTCAAGCGAGGGTGCAACACCATTGTGTATCATCTTCAGCCTGCAGTGTTGGCTCATCTCCTATCACGCTAACCCACCCCTCCAACAGCATGCAGGGAGAGGAGGGCTAAAAGCCTTCTCCAGGTACCCCCACTCTGCAAATAAGGACTCCAGGACATTCCTTTTACCTTCCCTATTCTTTAATTGTACGTCCCATTATATGCTTTATTTACATCCTATACATCCTTTAATTATACATTTAATTAAGCTGAGAGAGTTGGGGTTGTTCAGCCTCAAGAAGAGAAGGCTCCAGGGAGACCTTATAGTGGCCTTCCAGTACCTAAAGGGAGCCTACAGGAGAGATGGGGAGGGACTTTTTACAAGGGCATGTAGTGACAGGATATGGGGTAATGGCTTCAGAATGGAAGTGGGTAGATTTAGATTAGGTATCAGGAAGAAATTTTTCACGATGAGGGTGATGAGACCCTGGAACAGGTTACCCAGAGAAGTTGTGGATGCCCCATCCCTGGAGGTGTTTGAGGCCAGGCTGGATGGGGCTTTGAGCAACCTGCTCTAGTGGGAGGTGCCCCTGCCCATGGCAGGGGGGTTGGAACTTGGTGATCTTTAAGGTACCTTTCAACCCAAACCATCCTATGATTTTATCCCATTCTCTCAGGCTAGCACCTCTAACTTTTGCATCCCTATTGCCCCCTTCTTTTCTATTGAATAGCTCCTTGTCCCACGGCAGAGCACACTTTGGTCCTCACTCTGTGTTTTCTTTTCCAAAGAGGGTCCCAGCACTATGTTGAATGTGAGGGAACACCTTGCATTGGAGCAGGCACCACAGCTGGGCTTTTACCAGGTTGCTGTCCATTTCCATACGATGTACTGTGTGTACCACAGGTGAGGGGTTTCTGCAGGTGACGGCAGAGGGCCAGAGAAATAGTCTGCAAGCCACCTTCAGCCCAGTTGTCAGCTGGCGAGCTACCTGCTGTGAAAAAGTCTTTTAAGGCACTGCCTTCCAAGTGGCCGTGAAGGCTCCCTCCCATTATACGGAAACCAGATTATCGCTGAACTTACTTGATCCACTCCTAGGGAGTAATAAAATACAGATTTTGCTCAGTAAAAACTCCATCTGCTCTCTGAGATATATTGGCATGGCAAGCGTCCACCTTCCGTTGCTGTCACTTGCAGTCCCCATCCAGCCACTTATCATTTCGTCTGTCACAAGAAGCAGAAAGACTCCCCTCGAATAGACAAAAAGTCACCTCCCTGAGGCCTCTAGTAACTGGTCCTGCCTCTCTTTTGGCAACCAAAGCAGCACATTTTAAGGTGGTAACAGCTGAAAAAGGATTTAACGCGCTGCCCCTTCTGCTCAGGCATTCAGAACTGTCTCTCTACAAAGAAACTGTGTAATGAGGAGGGAAAGCACTGGGAATTAAAAATTAATCACTCTTGGTTTTTTTTTTTTTTCTGGAAGAGCTCTTTTATAATGCTTCAGAGCAGACAGGAGTTTGCTGGTCAGGAAAATCAGCAGACTGAATGCCGTTCTTTTGAGATAAAAAGTGATGCCTTTCATTTGCAGCTGTGCACACAGGGTCTTAATCCACCCTCTGTTTATCAGGTTCAAAAGCACTTTTATCAAATTCACTGGGGAAAAAGAATTGCCGCAGGTTTGGGCTTAACTATCTTTCTGATACCTGTGGGTCAAGGCTGAGACCTCAGGTCTTGCCTTTCTCAGAGCAGAGGGACCTGCTTCCCCCCCAACTCCTTAGGATGGGTTTATTAAAGCTGCTGACCTGTTGCAGCTCATCGTGATTACACAAGTGACTCAGTCACCTTTCGAAGGCATCGCATTATTTCAAGACAAAAACATTACTGAGTAATATCATGGCAGTAAATATTTGATGGAAAAAATACTGTTTATCAGGTTTAACAGATGCTTGAAGTTATTAGTTCTTCTGCCAGGTGTGTGTTTCTGCATGTGCTTTCTTGACCCTGCTCAGAGGTGCCCTGTCTCTGTGCCCTTCTCCTTCTCTGTTTCTCTTTGAAACAGAGATTTCTCTTGAGACGGAGATTTTCTCTTGAGCCAGAATCCACTCATATAGCAAGTTTCTTGAGGGCACAAGGCTTCTCAGACTTGTTTATGAGCCGTAAGATTAATCTTAACTACTGTCCAGGGATTCTAGGATCTCAAAGATGCAAAGGACACCTATTGATACATTAACCTACGAACATCTCATGTGTGCAGAGTCTGGAGATATAATTTTTGCTTTTTCTAGGCTTCCAAAGTCTCATGTCTGTTACAAAAAGGCACTTGGACTATTCAGTGTGAGTAAAAGACTCAGAATTGGAGGTAAAAGTGACAAAGGACAAAAGTGACCTAATTGTGGAGGTGTGTGAGGACTGTTTCAGAGTAGTGGAAATAAAGGAGGTCAAAGAGTTTCAGAAGATGCTTCTGGCTGAGTATTCTTGCCAGGTCATGAGCTGTAACGGGAAATATGGAGTGTAACTCAGCTCCAGATTGTAGATATCTAAATTTAGCTATTAAATGTAGGTAACTGTCTGTGAGCCACATACCTAAACTTCCATTTCAAGCAATGGAGATCAAGTCCTTGGAGTTATTTGGGCCTGGAGAGCTACCGAGTTCATCCTAAATTAGACACCTATGAGGCTAGTCAGTCAAAGATCCACTCCTGCTGCTGCTAAGGTACTTAAACTTTGGCAAGTCTTTTTGGCACGTACCCAGATGCCATGGGTTCCCTGAAGCCAGAGGAACCACACACATCTCTCCGGGAACTGTGCTGGCAGGGGAAAAATATGAACCTGTTTGCCCACACAGAAACACACCAGATGGTTGGGACAGCTGAGTGTAATGCATCCTTCAGTGCAAGCCTCCTTGAATGTCCCAAAAGCTGCTCGTATACTTGCTTGTTTCACATGGTAAACACATGAAGGATGTAAACATGGCATCAGCTGCTCCTGGGAAGTCTGAGAGCTTCATCTGTTCGGAGTCTCTCTGCCAGGTTTACCAACATGGGCATAGTCTGGACTGTGGGCGATAGATAGGAGCTGTGGGACTCAGGGCTCTTTGATAAGAGTGGCTGGACACATTTGCATTAAAAACTATTAACTGAAAAGACGTGGCATGACAACCCTGGCACTTTAAACATGTACAGTAGTTATGGACCATATAGGGAAAGCTAAAAACAAATTTTATAGTTCCACCACTAACATCTATAGCTCACACATTTACAAGAGACGGGGCACTTTCCTCATGTATTTCTCTTTTATCTTACCCTTTCCTCCACCTAAAAGGTTAAAAAAGGAGAAAAAAAAGCCCCAACAGACCCATAATGACATTATCAGAGCTCATTTTTATCTCTTTCTTTGCAGAGTTCACTAACAATGTTACAATCCTTCTTGTTGTGTTGCACAAGGATTACAGGAATTTAACTACTAATGGATTTTCACAGTAGAACATAAGATGAGTACAGAGCATTTCTGGAAATCCAGTATGTTGATACAGTTCAACATAAGATGTGTGAACACATGAATACTTAACAGTGGATATTAAGAATAGATGCCATCAGCTAACAGAGGAGGATATATGCATGGGTAATTGACTTGCACTTCATGAGAAGATTCTTGGTCCCTCGCTGCTCATTGCACACTCCCTTCACAAGGTGTTCCTGGTACACATCTGCCTAAAAAGCCTCATCAGCTTTGTCTGTGCCACTGTTTCTACACAGTCGTGTCCTTTCTTGCTGCTGTTAGTCTTCTGTTTGCAACCAAAGGCTGTTAATTCCATCTGCTGTGGGCAAAAAAATCTGCCTCTGAAAGACTCTCACTGTCCTCTGGCAGTGTGCCACAGAAATGTGTCTCTGTAAAAACGCTAGCTGTCAGGGCTGGATTTTAGGGACTGCAGGATCACCTTCAGTACATAACAGTGCACCTTTAAATTAGTTATTATTAGGTCCCTCCAGAAGATGAATTTTCTGGGCCTTTCTGGACTTCTGAACCTCTTACATTCCCCAAATGCAAAGTGTCTAAAGTACAACCCACTGTTCATGCAAACACAGAGCAGCCTGTCAAGTTGCCGTGCTATCAGTCTTCTTCCTTTTCTCACTTTTAAGCAGGAGAGCTTGAAAGAGAAGGGGTTCCTCTCTCGTAACCCATATGTATCACTGTGCTCTGCTGCCTACTCATAAAAAAAGATTTCCTTTCTTCAACACCCTTTGTAATCATTACTGACAGCGCAATTCTTCTGATTGTCAATCAGATTTATGACCTGGGCATCACCTTCAGATTGAAACTTGTCTTGTGTTCCTTGCGTCCAAACTATGCTTAAATCTTGCAGGTGTTAATCTTGCCTACTCTTCTGAGGAAGTGAGCCTTCCTGTCTGCTCACACGCCAAAAAGCTTGTCAAATACGAGCACTGCAATATTGGAAGAAGAGCAAGAACTGTTCGGTTGGTTGGTTTTTTTTTTGTCACAATCCTTGTCTGTAATTCCTGTCATGCTTAGAAGCACTACTCGCTGATCAAGACCCCGTTGCACCAGGAATTGTGTAAAGCTTGTCAAAGGGACAGGGTCCCAGAAAGCTTTACAATCCAAGTACACAAGACAACACACGGGTGGATACAAACAAGCAGACAGGAAAATGCGGAGAATCAAGAAGTCTTTGCTGGTCAGGGTGGGGATGACAATACTTCCAGCACACCTGCAGCATAATAGTTTCAAGATTTTTGCTGGAAAGCTTTGAAAAGCACAATGCCTTCACTGCATAAACGTTTATGGCAATCTTTTCCCATATGTGATGGCTGCATGGGAGGGAGCACCAAAGGGATGCATGGAGAAATGCAACAGATGGCCAGTTGGTGGCTGGAATTAGCATCTTACAGGGAATGAGGGATAACAACACAGTGCAAACGTGCTAGGAAGGTTAGTGAAAATGAAGAGAAGAATCTATTTGATGAGAGAATAAAAAGAGTGGAGAATAAGTGTGAAGTTCAAAGACAAACTGTCGGAGAAGAAATAGAAAAACTAATGGAGGGCAGAAGCTGTTACATATTGTGGTAAAGGCACAACATATTTAGCTCAGCAAGTCCCTAAGCTGCTGACTATGGGAAGAAAGAGAGACACCCGCTAAATATTTGGTTTTCTCCCCATGCTCTGAACATCTCTGGGTCTCCACAGGTGATTTCAAGGAGAGCAAGATAAGGTAAATACAAAGGAGAAGTCTTGCAAGTAGGGTTAGGCATTTAGACTGACAAATGTTTTGGAAACTTTGCACTGAAAAGCAATGGTCTGTACATTATTTCCCCTAAATACATTTAATGACCAAAAGTAGGATATGGGTTCATATGCCATGTTATTGTCCTCAAACCAGACTGAAGGTTGTATATAGGATGTGGGACTTGGCACCAGAAACTTATCTATATTACAGTTACAAATTTCTTAGCTGTATTTAGCTGGGTAGAGAAAAAATACGATATCTGACTAAGATACTGGTATTGAAATGAATCCAATTCATGCACAGTCCACATTCAATTAAATGCAGGATACAAAGGTGTCTCCTAAATTTGTTGAGTTTTCTCTCCAACCACCCAGCAGCTTTTGTGCAACAAACCATTACACCTGGAACATCTCTGCCTTCAAAGCTGCTCACATCATCTCAGCCTTTTTTTCCCCTTAATATAATACAAAAGAAGTTTTGAGCCAAACATCACTTACAGTGAAATTCTTTCCCCCTAATCCTTGTCATTTAAAAGTTAGCCCATTAATCTAAAAGTCAATCTATCTACTGATTCAGTTCTGGATGAATAAATCGAGAGTGGTTCATTTCATTCCTTAAAAATAAGTATGTACTTACATTTGCAAAGATATTGTAAGTCCTTTAAGGTAGAGCTTCAGGTTTTTTGTGACTTTTATATCAAAACTCTGGTTCAGGTGCACTCGAAGGTAAATCCTGTGTTAATAGTCACTCATTGCCCACATTGAGAGACCCGTTCAAGTACATCACTGCCTCCTCCTTTATCAAGTATCTAGGTCTTCCTCAGGTGGAACAAAGCCTCAGGGAAGGAAAAGGAGCACAAAGATCCGGCTTTCCTTCTAGTATGCAGTCAAGGTGGAGTCAGAGTGGGTATCTGGACCTGGATGCTCTTTATCTATGACAAATTATACCAAATAATCTCTATTTATATTTGTTATGTAAAGGTGGTGTGATTTTTTGAGCTGTCAGATACGGTACGCAAATCTGTAACTACTTTACAAAGCAAGTCAGAAAACCTGGAAGGGGAAGAGGTTAATAGGACTGTATCCAAGGCTTTTAACAGCCATTTTTGTCTCTTTCTTGTATTTTTAATACTAATCTCTTGAAATTTTATGATGTGTTTTCCACATTTATTGCTTGAGAATGTTTATATATAATTTTTGAGCTGTTTATGTGTCCATGGCTGCTCTTATCATGATTCTTCTAATTTTTAAAATGTTCATTAATACCTTTGAAGAAAAAAAGAACCATGCACAATAATTCATAGACATAGCAAACTTCAAAAAAGCTGCTCAGTGTTCTGAGCTCTCAGTATTAATTCTCTCTGTCCCTTTAATGTCAGCTGAACACTTAATACTGATGAGAAGACAGCTGGTTGCTCAGACGTGGATGTACAACATCTGCTGGCTGCTGTATAAGCATGAGACTTGGAACGGCTTCTACTCACTGTGCACCTGACTTTTTTGAAAATGGTCCAGTTTTTGTGTTTGTGAATTGATTTGGTGCCTTTATTCATCATAGAGCATCTCCTCATCCCTTCTTTATCCATCCTTGAATGTGTGCCACACCATCTGAAAACAAAAGATTGAATTGGAAGGATAGCACTTGGGTTTTAGCTTTCATACAGTTCTTCCAATATTTCCTCTAGCTAAAACAAAAAGAAATGATTTTTGGAGTGCCTGCAAGTCTGGGTGACTCTTTGTCTCCCTTGCCACAGGTGGCAGAAGGGAGAAAAAGAAATACCCAAATGCTCACAAGCTTGGAATTACAGGCAAGGGGCTGCCAGAGAATCTGTGTAGGTGTGAAGAGTCTCTGGTCCTGCAGCAGCTGAACTGTGAGGTCTCATTTCTTTAAAAAGGAAATAGGTAAAACTTGTGACTAGTAAGTGTGCCTGAGAGATAAAATAAAACAGCATCATTGAAATCCACTTGCATTAAAGAGATTATAGGGCTTCTGGGTGAGCACGCAGTGAGGAGAAACCTTTCCAGGGCTGTAACCCGCACTCAGAATACTTCCTGCGCTGGTGGGACCTTTCAGCAAAATACCTCGAGATGGTTTGCAAGTACTGGATATGTACATCTACAGATGGTGGCTTTCCAATTCTGTAAAACACTTTCTTTCTAACACACAACACAGGCATGTCTTTCCGTGCCGGTGTGAATGTGCCCATACAGTTTACTAAAAAGGGACAAATGGGGAGATGGGAACTTTATTTACCATCAACAGAGAAGTAAGAGGGGATGCATTTCATTGCCTCTTTCCGCTTCACCTTAGGTGCTATCTCAGGGCAGGACCTGCACAGACAAATGCACCTGAATAACCTCAAGTGTGCAAACTGATTTCCAGGGTGGGCTGGGAAGGTGTTGATATGCTCAAAGTTAAGCACAAGGCTAAGAACTTGCAGACCCAAAGTTGGGAACATAAGCTGTCCAGGGACAGGAGCATGCCTTCCTGGGCAGCTGGATATATATGTTGTCAACAGCACGCCCTCATCCAAAATTACTGCAACCTTGTTTGCTGGCACATCACTTGAATCTCTCAGTCATGCTTGCTAGCTATAGATAGTGCTTCAAGAATGCATCTACGCGTGTTCTGGGGTGAAGTTAGCTCCCTGGGGTGAGGGTGAGGGGATCCTACTAGGTTAGATACTAGGTGCTATCCAGTGTCCAGCACAGCCAGGTCTTTGGATCTTGCCCAGAACCTGTAGGTACTATTGCTCTAGAAATAATACTTTTTGCCTACTTTGTCAAGGTATGAGAGGATTTGCTGCTTTTTAAAGAAAAAAGGTAAATTATTATTTAGGATTTCAAAGAGGTCTACAAGGTATATTTTCGGTTGTCTTTTCTGGGATTCTGCGTTTTTTACCCCTTGCTGAACTATGTTCACTGGATCCCTTCTTACTGTCTTTCTAGGCAGAATTTGTAAATTGTATTGGTCTTTTTAGGTCTCTGACTTGCCTGCACTGGACCAAATAGCTGTGGTGATTGAGGCTATAATAATTTCAACAGCTGCCTGCTCCTTCCCTTTGCCAGGAAGAACACAATTTCTTCTTTTGCCGGGGCTACAGTAATCCATAGGTCATGGTGGCAAACCCACTTCATATGCTTTTTAGCTACAATAAACCCTGAACTGGAACACTTAAAATATGTGCTTGATTAAACTGGTACTCTTCTGGGGGTGTGTGAATGGACTAGAAATCATTTTGATGATTGTAGTGCTTTTGTCAGGTCCTTTCTGCACAAATGTCCTATGAGGAAATATGGACACACCAATCTCCATTTTGGATTGTAAACAGAATCAGACTTTAGCTTACAGTATCACAGAATGGTAGGGGTTGGAAGGGACTTTTGGAGATCATCTAGTCCAACCCCCCTGCCAGAGCAGGTTCACCTAGACCAGGCTGGATAGGAACGCATCCATATGGGTTTTGAATATCTCCAGAGAAGGAGACTCCATAACCTTTCCGGGCAGCCTGTTCCAGTGCTCTGGCACCCTTAAAGAAAATTTTCCGCGTGTTCAGATGGAACTTCCTATGTTTCAGCTTGTGCCTGTTGTCTCTTGACCTGTCACTGGGCACCTCTGAAAAGAGCCAGGCCCTATCCTCTTGACACCCGTCCTTTAGATATTTATAAACATTGGTGAGATCCCTTCCCAGTCTTCTCTTCTCCAGGCTAAAGAGACCCAGGTCTCTCAGCCTTTCCTCATAAGAGATGTGCTCCATTCCCTTGGTGATCTTTGTAGCCCTCTGCTGGACTCTGTGCCACTGGTTGTGACAATGCTAGAGTGTATTTGCTTGTGTACATCTCCTCTTGGTGTGTGCATTCCCTGTGAAGGTTGAAAAGTAAGGGTAGAACTCATTGGCTTTAATGTAGGTGTCTGAAGGTAGAGTATTTAGCCTCAAATTGTCACCTGAGCATCAGGTAGTGTAGTGATAGGATGAGGGGTAATGGTTTTAAATTGAAAGAAGGCAGATTTAGATTAGCTATCATCAGGAAAAAATTCTTTCCTGTGAGGGTGGTGAGACACTGGAACAGGCTGCCCAGAGAAGCTGTGGATGCCCCATCCCTGGAAGTGTTCAAGACCAGGCTGGATGGGGCTTTGAGCAACCTGGTTTAGTGGGAGGTGTCCCTGCCCATGGCAGGGGAGTTGGAACTTGATGATCTTTAAGGTCCCTTCCAACGCAAACCATTCCATGATTCTATGATTCTGTGATTCTATAATTCTATGATTCTATGAAATGTGCCATCGAAGATAGTATGTGTCATCCAAAAATGAATGCCCGTGAAAAGTTAAGCAACTAAAAGAGACAATTCTTCCGTTTCCTTCCATTATACTTAAAGAGGTCATAGGATGGGTACCAGCTCCGACTGCTGTGGGTGATTTTCGGGCTTCCACAGACTGGTGGCAATAATTCAGTGTTCCCTGAACTTGGACACCCTCTTTACAGGTAACAATAGTAGTACACAAATATGAAGGCATACAAATAAGTAACAGAAGGAAGTCATAGAGAGGTGGGGGTTGGTCTGTTCTCCCAAGTAACAGGCAATAGGACAAGAGGAAATAGCCTCAAGTTGTGCCAGGGAAGGTTTAGATTAGATATTAGGAAAAATTTATACACTGAAAGGGTTATAAAGCATTGGAACAGACTGCCCAGGGAAGTGGTGGAATTGCCATCCTTGGAAGTATTTAGAAATGGGTAGGTGTAGTGCTTTACAATATGGTTTAGTGATGGTTTTTGTCAGTGTTAGGTTGATGGTTGGACTCGACGATCTGAAAGGTCCCTCCCAACCTAGACAATTCTATGATTCTATGACTTGAGAAGATAGACATTTACAGTGGCCATCAGGACTGGATGGCTCTCCTCCAGGAATGATAAAGAATGGAACAGCTGACTTGTTAATAAATATCTACAAGTGATCATCTCACATTTATTATGCCACACTGAGATGAAACTCTAACCCTGATTCTAACTCTAGCCCTAGGAATACCAGTTAAGTTATAGGTATTTTATTTTTGCATTATCCTGAAGAACAGAAATATTGCTAACTCTAAACAAGCTAAAGAAATTCCAAAGAAATACCAACCAGTGATCTTAGTCTCATTGCTAAGAATAGTAATTAGCAAACACATTGAGAATGACAAAATTGTGAGATCCTTATGATTTAAGAGCAGACTATAAGCTCTCATGAGGATAAATTCTGCCTGATTTTGTGTCTTTTTTCTAGTAAATTAATAAAGGATAGGAGAAAGAAAACCAGGTGAATAATTTACTGGCTGAACTTTCGCACAACAGGCTGTAAAAGAAACTTGAAAGCCACAGGGCTGTAGGAGCTGTTCTATCATTAATAAAAACCTGCAAGAGAAAGAAAGCAAAGGATAATAATACCAGCCTGAATTGAGGCTAAATCTGAATCGTTTGAGTAACCAGCACATGGAAAAGTTTCTCATGTTAGCCAGAGTTAAAATGAGAATTAGCCAATTATCATAAAATATATGTATAATTAATTAGCAAAATGTTACAGATATGAAAAGTTATTTCAAGTTGGAGATCAGCACTTATTTTCCTCAAACTTCTTGTTACCCAGCTGTCCTGCAAAACCTTCCCACAGTATTATTTTATTCAAGTATCTCATAGAGCGAAGAAGGATTCAGTTTCTTCATCCAAATCCCTGGAATACATCCATTTGCTGAGTTTCAGGTTCTGCATTTTTTGGTGTCCGTGGAGTAGGATGGGAGGGCAGCTGGTCACAGTTGCTCGTGCTTTATACCTCTTGACATATAAGAGCCTGGAAAAAAGCCGTGAGCGTGCCATTGTGAGTATGTTGGCTTGAACATTTGGCCAGTGGCATACAAAATAGAAACCCTAGTGCCCAAGCCCAGCACGCAAACATGGACTCAAAGTATGACAATACTACCACAGATGGAGAAGAAAACAACCCATAAGATAACATCGTGTAAGAATATGGTAAAAATCTTACTCTCGACTTAAAACTTACTCTGGACTTTTGCGTAGGTTCTCCACCCAGTTATTTTGTAGGGGCTGGTGGTAACAGGAGCTTGGCAGAACCGTGCAGGCAATCTTATTCACTGAACAGTTGCACTGACCAGGTGGTCCTGTGAGGTTGGCTCGGGACACAGACGCTTCTTTTTACACTTTCTAGGAAGCGTCCGGATGTGATTAAGTGAGCCAGGAAAAAAATCTGTTCTTCATTCCTGGGAAAGCTGAGGTAGTACGGAAGAAATGCTTGGGGTTTTCCAGAATACACTCCTAAAAAGGTTTGGCGAAGGAGCATGTTTGATCAGAGAAACACAGACAATGCTGTCACATTTTTTGAGGAGTGGGGAGAAGGGGAGAACTCCTGCAGTGTGGAAACAACCCAAGGTGGCTTTTTCCTGCCTTTTATGCCTTGTGACACCATGAAGGTGTCACATGTCTGGAGCCATGGTGTGTGTCACCAGTAGTCTTTCCACACCCTGTGGAGACAGTTTCATTACCTGCCCTCCTACTGTGGCTACCAGTAGTGAATGGAGAAGATCTCAAGGGGAGCCAGGTTGTGGTAGAAATATTTCCTTGCATACAAGGAGGAGAGCAATTTTTCTAACTTGGTTTGATACTTTCTCAACCTTATTTGAGTCTCGTTAAAGACAGAGTCTTCGCCTTGTCTGCTCTTTTTGCACACTCCTGTTCTTCAGCCCTTGGAAAGCCAGTGGCCTTCTGGAAAACTGTTTCTTTAGCTGAGGGAGAGGTGCCTAACCAAGTAAACTGCTCAAAAACCACATTCAACATCACTAACACACCCATTAAAGCCTATGAATCACATGAAAAGTATGGAATATGATTGCCATTTACTTATTTCCGTGCCTCTTAGATTGTCAAATAAATTGTTGAAGAGTAGGGCCTCATTACCCTCTTTATTGGAGGCACGAACTGAGGGATGAAATAGTGAAGGAATGTGAGTTATAACAAAGAATAAAGTCGCTCCTAAGGTTTTGGCCAGGACAGCAAATTCCCAATGAGTTAATGAAGACTTTGCAACAGCCCTTTTTTTTAATGCCTTCAGCTCAAAATGCCAACTGAATGAATCAAAATTAGGAGTGTTCAGCAGAGCAAGAAAGACTGCAGAGGACTGCTCCCATGAAAATTAATAGAGACGTTCTGGAACCCTGGCTCAGACGCATGAACGAGTCTGTAACCTCAAACTATCAAAAATTCGTTATATATGTAGCTTTGGGGGATTTAACAAGCCATTTGAAAGATTGGAGACAATAGGAGAAATGAAAAACAAATTAAATATGTTCATTACAGTATCATTACTTCATTTTGCCCTCAGAAACTGGCACGTATGATTTGGCTGAACGGACATGGAACAGTTTCTTCTGATCAGTATGAATTACAATGCATTTTGCCCTGCTGCCGCTCTCTGTTACTCTTTCCGTGGCTCAGATTGCACAGGGTTTGATTAATGTACATGCTTTACACGGGGTCATTTTTTCTTTTATAGGCCCGCTCATAATTACATGAAAGGACAGTATCTACCCTGGGTCAGAACTCCCTTGTTAGAGAAAACCCCCACACATACACACACTTTTTTTTTTTCCCCTGAATTTTTCCTCTGAAGTTTTAAAGGACAATAACTTTGAAGCTCATAACTTCTGCTCTTTAATGAACATAGTATTGGTCTAGGAAGAGAGCAAACCTGGAAATTCATAATCAGCCATTGCGTCTTACTGACCTGACAGCTACAGGCTTGGCATGGTGAGATGCACTTTAATAGAGTCACAGCAACTAGTAATTGAAGGCACCAACTATCTCATTGGCCCTACCAACACCATTTGATTTAGGGGTCTACTTTTAGGTATCCAAGTAAAAACACTTACTGCTAGTTTTCTCTATTTTTGTGGCTGGACTGGTATGCATTTAATTGGTAAACAAAATTTAAACTGATGGAATATTAAATATTACTGTGTTAATATATATATATACACCACTGCTAGAAGACTCAGCTTGCCTCCAGGCCAAAAAAGTTCAGTTATCCCATTTCAATATGGATAAAAGTAGATTTATTTATTTTTACTTTCCCAAAAGCTCATGCAAAATTGCATTGCACCCAGACTTCAGACTTATTTTTGTTCTCACAGGTGTAACTCTACAGGCTTTAAAATGCCCCGTATAAAAGTTATTTAATTTTTAGAAGGCTTGACTAATAATTTCCATTGTTGTACAGGAGTTGTCGCATTGAAACTGTTCGGGTTGTATTAACATTTATAAATGGTGTCAGACCCTGGAGGTGCTGCTCCCGTGCCCAGGGCTGGCAGATGCTGCTCCACAGAGCTCTGAAGCAGCCGTGGAAAGCTTTTTACTCACCATGAGCAACCACTGAAATGCATTTAAGAATCCACATATTACCATTAAACTTAATTAGAAGTGGGAAAAAAAAACCCAAACCTAAAACTCTCAGCACTGCAGTTTGCATCAAAAGAAATCCTCAGGGTTTTTTTGCTCCCCTCCCTCCTTGCTCTTTCTTTACTTTGACCTTTGCTATGCAAGGTGCATACCCAGTTTTGGGTTAAGACAGTGGGATATTTAGACCACAGCTAACTCAGAATTGTTTATATACTTTCATATTGCATGACTGGCTGCATTTTTTCACATTGTCAGAGTACTGAGTCCGGTCAGGAGGTCATTTCTGAGGCAGACGAGGAAACATGATGTATAGACATTTTTGTTACTGTAGATATACTGGCATTGTGGGAAGATTTGGGAAGTGGGGGATGTAGAGGTGAAAAACACTGTTTGACAGCTAACAGGGTTCTTAAAAGCTGACTTGATGACTTTGCCTCCCAGCAGCCTAATCCAGTGTGCCCACTTATTCCCACAGGCTGCACAGAGTAAGGAGGGGTGGATCCCTCTTCCCAAAGCCTCAGAAACACCCTCGGGGGAGTCCCACGAGGTGAAGGCCCCTGTGGCTCCTGTGACTGAGGCAGCACCCGTCCTCCAGGACCCACCTCCGCAGCCTTCAGGACACATGCACAGCTCGGGCAGTAGCAGGGGGCTGCGGCACCTCTGGAGATGCCCAGCAGAGGATTTCCTCTGCCCAAGGGGGCTTTTCATTGGCGTTAGGTGTGCAGAGCTAGTTAGCTGTGATCTGCACCAGCCGTGCTGCCCTTTGGTGGTTTACTGGTGCCGGGGGAAAAGGGCAGGCTGGAGAAGAGGGACTGACAGAGGTCTGTGTCCATTTTCTTCTGTGCTGTCCTCCAGGGAATTCCAGATGGCCCCAGGATGGGGGGCACTGGCAGCCTGCACACAGAGCCCCTGCACCAAGACCATCACCTGCTGTTGATGAGGAGCAGCGGAGTTTTGCATATGTGTATTTAAGCACAGCGGGGAAAAATACCCTCAGCTGCAGCCCCAGCACAGCCAGTTGGTAACACACAAGCTAAATATTATCCAGCCGGCCACAATGGGACACCTGACATGGGTTTTGACCAAAGCAGGCTTCAGCACGGTACAGGGCTGCATAGGAGGGAGCAGAGGGATATTCTACACCAGCAGAACTGTAAGAGCCGTAGCAAGGAGTATAAACTGCACTTTAAAGGTAGTTATTTTTTTTCATGTCATTAAGGGATGCTGTCAGTCCCTATGCTCATCAGAAACAAATAGCAAACAGGTTTTCCAGGAAAGTGAGCATGATCCTAACAGCGTCTGACTGCACATGAGAACATCTTCTGAATACAATGACATTTCTATTGCTTTTTTATATAAAGTGTCCTTGGGAAGAGTAATCTATAAGAGAGAATTTGCTGTAAAAGCAGAGCAGAAAAAAAGTGACTGAAGAAGGACCATGGAGGTGGTTGTTCACATCTGGCTTTAAAACCAAGAGATCTTGCACTCAGCCCTCTTCCCGTTTCCAGCTGGTGTGAAGAGGGGTCTCAGGCTGGTCAGGGAATCCCCAGGCAGCAGCAGCCTCTGGGCTGCCATGACAACCACGGGGCTATGGCCACAGGCTCTGGATGCTTGCACACGCTGCATGGAGCTTGGGTTTGTGACTAATCCTTTACCATCAGCTGAGTGTTGCCCCCTGCCAATGCCTCTTCCAGTTCAGAGATCACGGGAAGTCATTTCCACTGGGCTGTTCAGCTGTATTGCTGCCTTAGTGGTACGTTTCTCACTAATGGTACCAGATTATTCTGGGAAATAATGTATCAAAGGACCATTTTATCAATGGTCTAAAAAACAGTATGCCCTCTTTTGTCTCTTTCAGTTCAGCAGCAGCCCCTAAACCATTTCTTTCCTAGGTTCGGGGTTATTCTTGATTACTGCAGTGGCAGACTACGGCCTGTGACAGGGAACATGAACAGCAATATCCCAAGCGTGTCAGCATCTCAGGGCAGTGTGACTGCAATACAAATGATTTTTGGACTCGTGCTGTGACTATTCAGGGGAAGAGACTCTCCATCTCCCCCACAACACCTTCACAGCTCTTATCAGCAGAGTTTTTCCAGAGGGTGAACAACCTGGGTAATCTCTGCTGTTTGAATCATTAGTCTTTGACAAATATTTCTTGCTGTGATAAGCTTTCAGTTTAATTTGTGGATAGGATAATTCATATTCAGAGCAGTGGTAGCAGAGCTGTATCCAAACAGGATAAATGTTGGTCCTTAGTTGCCACAGCATTATTGCAGCTTCATGATGCTGCTGTTCTCTGAATTAGAGGGAGGAGGATTAGGAGTGCTGTGGTCGTCCACTGGCACAGCAGGGATGTGTTCAAGGAAAGACATGGAGTCTTTACTCCCTCAGTCTGCGTCTCATCATCACTGAGACCAGCATTGAACTGTACCACAGCCACCACAAGCCATGTCCACCGCTCCCCTAGTGTGGGACCCTTTGAGCAGCTGCAGCAGTGGGAGCCCCGGACACAGGCTCTGGGCAGCTCTAGGTCTCCCTCTCCAGGAGTAAGGCTGTTGGAAAGGCAGCTGCTGAGGCTGATTATCATTTCCTTCGTTTGCCAGCTTCTTCAGAAGGTAAGATTGTTAATCCATCACTGAAGAAAAGCCTTCTTATTGCAGCCACATGACTGTTATGTGTTTGAACTTTCAGGTCAAGTGGTTAGAGAGCAAAGAGTAGGGAGGAAATACTTTGAGACAGCAAATCTGCTGGTTCCTTGGAGCCAAGAGGCTTCCCCTGACTCTTTGGAGCTAATTTATTTATTAGCTGCTGGACAACAGCAATAACCACGTGTCAGTATTTACTAGAATTTGTCCCTGATGCCCTTCTGCATGAGATAAGTCTGACACTTCTGCAAAGCCACACAGAGGGAGCCTCCTGCTGAAGACCCAGCAGGTCCATGAGGGGCTGACACCCTCCCCGCAGTGACAGTAGCTCTGCCAAAGGTACTGCTACCTTTATTATTGCAAGTTAAATGTAATAGGGTCACAACCTAAAACACTAGAAATAGGTTTTCCATTAGCTATGATTTCCACTGCCATTTAATTTCCACGGGAAGCATATGCTTTGACCCCTGCACCTATAGTGCTGGCTATATTTCTCCTTGGGTCACGGCACACACGTTTCCCTTAGCTGAATGATGAGCTAGCAGTCACCTGGTTTTTGGAGAAAGATCTGAACCTGGACATTTACAGCCAGGTGGTCTGTCTCATTTCTCCTCGTTCCTTACCTATGAGTTCAACGGTCCCAGCACATGGGCTTGCAGGCACAGGTAAAAGCTCTTCAGCTTTCCAGGGGCTCTTCCAAGACAACAAGGTGAATGAGCTTGTTATGGTTTGAAGAACCCACACCAATTTATTGTCATTTGGACAGTTATTCTATCACCTGATGACCCTTCCTCACCCAGGAAGGGGGATTGGGGAAAAAAATAAGGAAACCCAAGGACTGAAGTATAAACAGATTTAATAGAATGACTAAATCATTAACATTAGTAGTACTAAAGAGCTGATATTGATCCTGATACCAAAATAAAATATACAAGGATTATACCCTGTCAATGATATCAGTGGGAAGCTGTGCACTCCCAGCAGGGGACAGCAAATGTCGGACACTGCAAGCGCTATGGCGGCAGGGGGAAGGGAAAGGCTCAGGGGTCCGGCACCGCGGCAAGAAGTTCTCTAGATTGCAGCCATCGTAGAAGAGAACTCCTCAGCAAACTTTCTAATTTGTATTGCATGTGATGCTCATGGTATGAAGGAACCCTGTTGGCCAGTTTGGCTCTCGCTCCTCCTCATCCCCGCACCTGGCTAGCTCAAAACCACTGAGACCTTGAAACCTGCATAAAGCAAATGTTTTCACAAATTCAGACACTAGAGTCTTCTAAAAAGGCAGTTTTCCCCAGCATTATAAGAGACCTTACTGAAAAGTAAAATTACTGGAAGAGAAATTAACCCTGTGTCGCTCAAACCAGGACAGGGTTCATTGTGAGGACCCTCAACAAGACTACAGGTGTGGCCTGAATTGCCCAGAAGCTGGTTTATATTTGGGAGATGGTACCGTGCCAAAAAACGGTTCCTTGAGGAGGAACGTCAGAGAAGCGCAGGCAGCCTGGCTGTCTCCTGTCGCACCGCTGCAAAGTGTTGGGATTTAGAAGGTTGGAAAGAGCAGAACTCCAAAATACCTAATGGGCCATCACAGCCGAGACCCCGGTGAGGCTGGCGGAGGAGGGAGCTCTGGGTGGTCGCTAACGACTCACCGTACGAGACACCCCCCATCCGCCGCCCAGCTCCCGGTCCCGGTCCCCCTCCCGGCCGGGGGACCGGTGCTGCCACCTGCCGGCACCGGTGCTCAGAAACCGACGGAGTGAAACCCCAGCACCCCCCAGATCTTCCTTT
>JAOXNO010000001.1:148700759-148711866 GCA_028565335.1 Limnodromus scolopaceus
TCAAAGCCTCATCCAGCCTGGCCTTGAACACTTCCAGGGATGGGGCATCCACAGCTTCTCTGGGCAACCTGTTCCAGCGTTTCACCACCCTTAGAGTAAAAAATTTCTTTCTGGTATCTAATCTAAATCTCCCCTCTTCCAATTTAAAACTGTTTCCTCTTGTCCTGTCGTTGCTTCTCACAGGGTGCTTCCCATGGTGGGCTGAGGTCCTCAGAGCCCACCCATGGCCAGGTTTTTAGGTTTTGTTTTCTGTAGAAAAGTGGACAGTAAAGTAGGCTAGAACACAATTCTGCTAATTCAGATAAACGATGTCAAGACTGGAGGCTGGACTGTTTAGCCCCCAAGTACACACTGGTGAACAATTACTTTTACTGCTACATTTCTTATCATCTTATATTAAGGTAATTAATATGCGCAAACTGTAAATGCTAATCTACTCCTCTCTTAGAAGAGGCTTTTTTTTTTTTTTTTTGCTGCAATCAGAAACCCAGTTTGTCAAGGTCATGAATCATCTCATTCCTCGGCAATGACTGATCTTAGAATGTGACCAGTTCAGCCCCCCTTTACTGGTTAATAGTTAACAGTTTATTTCAAGTGCCTGATAAATTCTGGGTCAGATCTCCTGAAAACATTTGAGGGCTCAGAGTTAATGTTTATTTTAGCAGGGTGAAAATATGAACCACTTATTTCTGTAGCCTCTTGTGATTCAATTTTATTTCCAGCGTGAAACAAGTGGGGCACAAGCAGCCACCTGCCTTGCCAGGGAGACCTAATAAAAGAGCTGAACAAAAAAAAATCTCAGAAATAGAAGGCCAGATGGGAGGAAGTCACAGAGACTAGAATAATGAGTTATCACTATCAGATAGTTTGAGATAGTTAAAAGCCAAACATCTTCCCTCATCTAAGTTTTGATCAAATTATGCAGTTTTTGCAGAACCTTTTCAATCCTATAATCTCTAAATACTATCTCTACATTTCTTTGCTTAAATCCAGTATAGATTATACTACTTCCTAAAATCCACGCTACTTAATGTCTTCTTTCCTTTCAACTAGCTGGATCATGTAATCAGAAGTTTTATGATCCTTCCAGCTGATAATCAAGAGGCAATGAGGTAAATGTTTTATCTGGAGAACAAAATCCACTTCCATTCCCTGGATCGCCTACATTCTTCCGTTTTAAAAAGTCCTTGAGTTTCAAGTTGTTACAGTTCTTATGCCTTTGTACAAAGGTTTTTTATAAATCTTTTCTCTTTCATGATCACAAAACGTACTTATCATGAATATAAGTACATTGTAAACTTGAGTGCCTTTTTCATCAAAACACAGGCTTTGACCTAAAGCTCACTGAAATGGATGGAAGAACACAGCTAACAAGGGTTCACTGTCATTTCTCCATTTGGACTCTTGTTTTTTATTTCCTTTTGTTGCTATCCATTTTCCGTATGTCCAGAAGTTAGCTAATGTATAACCCTAATCAAAAACTCATAATAGAATTTAAATTTGAGCCCATCTTTCTTCACTGAAAAATTTTAGCATAGGCTTTGTTTAGGTATGTTTTTAACTGTTAATAGTATTCCTAAGAGCTAAGAAAATACTTCGGCAACAGGCTATGAGATCAGATCCCTACTTGCCACTTCACTGAGAATGGAAATTTTTTTCTACAGTCACCAATGTCTTCCAACATATTGGATATTCCTACTTATTTTTATTTTACTTTCTTTCGCTCTCATTTTTCATGTATGTATTCTATAACAAAGCTTTAGTCTTACACTTTGTATCCTCTCTCTTCTCTTTTGAATGAACACTGTTTTATTTCACCTTTTAATTTCAATTATTTCTTCCATTCAGTTTCATTTGTCTGTAGTAAGTTAATTTTCTCCTCTCTTCTTTTTCTGATTTAAGAATAGCAACCTTGCTATGTTAGTTTATAATAATCTTCTCTGAGCTTTAGAGAACTACAAGCTTTTTTATTTGCATTAAATAGGAACAAGCTCACCCAAATAATACTATCTTATGTTACCACCTCCAGCATGTTCTAATAGTGCTGTTTACTCTTTGTTATTTTTACTCCTTAAACAGACCAGCTCTGACACAAGCAGGTGTTTGAAGTCAATTAGATTATATCATATTAAATCCAGAATGAGTTTCATCTAGCACTTCTGTTTAAATTAGGGATTTAGATGAAATTTCAACAAGCATTAATAATATCTGCAACTTCCTCTATCTCACAGAAGCTGTTTTCTCTGTATGTTAAAAGGGTACAAGTAATTCACATTCTACAAAAAAAAAATATCTCATAATAGAGAGAAACTTTTTCCTTGAGCATTTTTCTTCTTCTGTCCTTTATGATTCTAAGTTTTCTCACCAATTTAAGAGTTTCTTGCCCCCGATGTGAAGGAAGGTTGGGACACATGGTACTCGAAGCTGCTGGAACCAATCAGTGATGTGTCAGGCCAAATACAGAACCGATTTGCTCCCATAAGCAATTGAAGCAATGTTTCAATGAAGCTGGTTTAAGCGTAGATCAGCACAGAACCCAGCGCTCCATTTCTGCAATGCTCTGAAGATGAAAACGTGAAAGCGCCGTGACAATACTGATTATTACTGATAATTAAATAGCCAAAGAAAAGCAATCTGCAATTATGTTTACCTCCCACTTGGCATTTAAAATGGAAAAAAGCAAGAAAGCAAATTTTCAAAAAATATTTTCAGCACTGAAGCCAGAACAGGAGGTACCAAAGCAAATACCTCAGCAACTTGCTTTTATAAAGGGAATTGCCAGCAACAGGTTTCATTTCTATGTAACTTCCCAGGCTCTCAAGAAACACAACAGCATTTACAGCCTGGAAAGATGTCAAAACAGTAGCCTGCAATTCATAGCAACTCAGAAACAAAGTGCCAGAAAACATACTGCTTTAGCAAACATCATTTGCATCAAATTTTCCCATAAGAAAACTACATAGAGGATAACCGTATTACAGCAGGAGAAAAAAGTTTCAGTTTCAGCTGTGAACAGTAGACAGTGTTTGTCAGATGTGATTCATAAGTATTTTTTCTCTTGAATTTAGAGCAAGATTATGACTATATAATTAGACGGGAGAATATTTTTTTTTGAGGTGGCTGAAGGTCAAATCCCATCATGCTTATTTATATGTTGGCTATGAATAGCTCCATTGATCTCAATAAGACTTCCAGTGGAGTACCCAAGGTAATGATGAAAAACTTAACTACTAAAAAAGAAAGGGCAAAAGCAAAACATAATAGTAGCATAAGATTCATGGATGGCAAATTTCTAAATACAGAAATTGAAAATATGCTCTAAACAGTGACATAGAAATGAATTCCCAAAAACACTGCGGTGTATTAAAGGGATGCACTGGGGAATGGTGTACCTTACTTTAATCATAAATATATGGTTAAAGACACAGAAAAATAGGAAATTCTGAATGCGGCATCTTTATGTAAACTCTCTACAAGATATTACAGTATTGTAATGTTTCAAATGTAATTATATTACCCTTATGCTGCATTTGAAACTATTTTAATTAATAGAAATTGTTGTTAGAGTCATTTTGTAAGCTTTAGTGCATATATGTCTAATAAAGTGAAAGTCCAACTAACTGGCTATCAACCCAAATCTGAAATACTGTGTGGTTTTTTGCCTCTTTGTACAAGTTAGAAAGCAGCTAGGAAGTCCTTTTTCATGTTCCAGGAGGGAAGGATTTTCTGTTACAGAGATAACTGTTACTAGCAAAGCCATGATAGCATCCTTTTTTCTAGTTCTAAACTAGGACTAGAAGAGGACTTGAAAATTTCATACAGCAAATTTCTAACTTGAAGACTACCAATTTAAGCAAAAATTTCCAGTGTTACTATCCAAAACCATGCTGTTATCAATTATACTTGCATATTCTAAGTTCCACTTTGATCATCCTTTCTCCACCCCTAATATCTAGGTCTCATCTTCACACACGTAACTAAATCATTACTGTCTTTACACTCCTCATTACATTAATATTTCTTTTCCAAATAAGTTCTATTGTCCACTGATAGCTGGTGCATCTCTCACCCAAGGGCCAGACCTAGGTGAGTGAAGCAACAGCCCATGAATGGTTTCCATACTTTTAGGAAAAATCATTGTGATAGATTTCATTTTGCAGTGATCAGTTTATGCTTGGAAGGTCACAATGTTATCTTTCTGTAATGGGATAAAAAGAGGAGAGCTGTTCTTTACTGCCAAATTCAATCAAATTCTTTTGACCTTTAACAAGCGCCCAGAGGAGAAGTCCCACTTCTCTCCGCATACTGCCAGTATGGGTGGAGAGGAGTTCAAATAAGAAGGAAAAAGGGGATTACAATGGCTCATCCAGCCAAGAGGTGACATAAAAGTGTAGCAACAGGGCTAGAGGCAGGATAAAGTGCAACTCCTGACTGGATGTAATTTTGCCCCAAGGCAAAGTGGTCTCTGACACTTTTCAATGGCCTTTTCTTCCTGGTCAGCAACAATGCTGACAAGCTTGGCACCTAGTGAATTTCTTCATAGGGAATAGCCATGGCTCACAGCCTAGAGAAATGCCTTAAAATTAGAGTATGAAATGCAGAAGATACTTGATATGGTGGGCTCAACTGAAAACACGGGCCTCTTCTGTATATGTTGGGTTTTTTTTAACGATTCACACGTTGACAGTATTGAACTTGCAAATAAAAATCAAGTTCTTCCAACTGTCACAAACCTCCATTATGAAAATAACTTTACACTTAAAAATCACTTAAAAATTTGTTTTGGCTCCCGTGTCATTATTAGTCACTAGGATCGTGCCATCTGATTCTGCCAAATCTGCACTCAAATTCCCATTTATCAGCTGCTGCAGTGCATAGGACTTCTCATAGGCGCATGAATCTGTTAAGCATGAACAAGAATCTTGGTGAGTTTATATGAACTAAAGAAAATTCTGTCTTACTACCAGCTAACTTACTTCATCCCTTTCATGATGCCGGAAAGAATGAAAACCTAATACATCTCTTTATAGACCATAATTCTGTAACTTCTTGTAGGCATATTGACCTCTGCACACATCCACACATCAGTGCCCTATTAAACTCCAAAAACATGATACAGCAGCAGAATAGATTTGGGTTCTCATGCATTGATGGAGTCTGATTAGACTCCAGTTAGAAAAAAAAAATTTAGCAGTTAAAAAAAAAGAAATCTATGCAAAACTCACATTTAGTGCACTTACCAGAACTTCTTACATTGTCATCACTTTGAATAACAGTTGATCTGATCAAGCCCCCAATCCCATATTTCCATGTCATTTGGTGAGTACATCCACACTACTCTCCCTGAAATTCCAGAAACAAAGTTATTTATTTCATGTAGCAGAAAGTCTAGAGAAACTAGACTTACATATGGTAAAACATATCAATCTATCTAGATAGGTACAAAATATGGGAGGACTCACGGGATCTTGGTGACAAGGAAGTACTAGTAAGGAGAGAACATATCTGGCTGGTAGAGTGAACACAGCAGGCCTGCTCCCTCCACACGGTGCCAGCTGTTTACGAACTCAGAAGACAAGAAGATCTTGCTGAAGAAAGCTGATTTGAGACCTTAACTCACAGTTGAGCAGCAAAGGGTAAACTAACTCCCTACAGAAGGCCTGGGTGGGGAGTTCTTCCTGAGCCCCTATTTTCATCTGCATCTCTAGCACCTGTGCGTCAGGGAAGAGTTTACTACTCCTCGGTGGCTGTATCTACAGCCCAGGTTGCCTCATGGTTTCTAAGACCTTCTTTCCAGTTGCCTGTAACACAGTTAAACTCTCATCATCCAGGTCAGGCTTTTCTGTGATCAAGCTGGTTGATTTACCCATCCCATTTTCAGTGCAGACACCTACCAGCCAAAAGCTATACAGCAATATGCTTGTTCAATCCTGGTGGAAGAAAAAAAGTCCTACAATTGATGTGCTCCAAGATCTGCAAGGTTTGGAGAGGCAAAAGGTCCATGCACCTTGCCTGGCATGACCAACCAACGTTGCCCAGCTGAAGCCCCAGGGAACTGAGGCTCAGTGGCCCCAAACATGGGCTGCCTCATCATCCTCCTCTGTGCTGCTTCTATGCTGATCACAAAAGCAGCATACTCATACAGCATACAGACAGAAAACTACTCACTGTCACCCTTGAGCTAGTTTTTTGTCAGGTCATCAAACTTGATTGTCTTAGGGAAGGGTCAAGCAGAAGCCACAGCCAGCACACAGAAAAAGGGGTTGATAAAGGAGGGGGAGAAAGGGGTGGAACTGCAACCTTAAGAAAGCAGACCAACTCTTGATTTGAAGTGCAGGCCAATCTCCCTTGATTAGGTCATCTAGGTTGTGGGCCAATTTGTGGGGTGAAAAGGAAGAACCTAGTCTGTGTAAATACGAATATGTAGACAGAGCAGTGGCAACGTGATGAATAGCTCTTCAGGCTTTGTAGCCTGAAAGAGAGCGCCTTGAGAATGAGCTGTAGTTAGGGCTGCCTGGAAGATGATGAGTGCAAATGTTTCTGTTTAATGAGCATGCACGCTCATTTGCTCATTTAGAAGAAAGAAGTCATAAAGGAAGGCAATAAGCCGAAACAAAGCCAGAAATTGCTGTGCTTCACAAACACCTACCTGTTCATAGCTTTTGTAGTGACCTCATGCCTTGCAAAGAGGTGCAACAAATACAGCACTGGAGTGCCAGCACGTTCTGAGGATGAGGAATAAGCCTCCCTTATTGCCCTTCTCTTTGGTTTGTAAGGCCTCGCCTAGGAGTCACTAGATAACTGAGGCAAATGACTCTATTTTATGGATTTGTCCGTGTTTAAAAAGCAGCGTGTTTCTTTCAGCAGTTGGTACCCCCTTTATCATTACGAGCATTACCCATTGAGGTCCCCTGTAGTATCTCCAGAAGGCCTTGATCTGGTCATGGAGGCTCAACATCCCAGAAGACAGAGACACTGCCAGAGGAGGAAAAAGAGAGACAGGTTGAGGCGTTGAACACCAAGGCCACAGCAAACCTGTGACACACTGGGGGCAGCAGTCAGTAGCTGGCATGACGTACACCTTCAACCGCTTGCTCAATGTGTCTCCAAAAGAAGATCAGGTCAGCAAAAATCAGTCCTGTTCTGTGACAAACATTTCACCTCATGTGAACTTACAAAATACTCTTAGCCTGGAGACCAAATGGGGCCCACAGGCAGGACAATGTATATAAATACCTAGGGAAGGCTGGCAAGGAAACAAATGAACAGGCTCTAATTTTCTGCTGCAAAATTGGGCAGCTTTCATACTGTGGGAGACTAGAAAGGTTGAGTTATCCTGACGCCAGTACAGTCATTGTTGGCTCGGGTTTTTGGCTGGCGTACAAGGCTGACATTCCCACTCTAGAGGGGGCTTTACTGTAGCATGGAAATTGGTGGGAAACTTCAATGCATTGTGTGCCTCCGTAAGCTAGCCCAATTGTCTGAATTCCAGAACATCTGGAAACCAACCATGGTGACCACGTCGCCAAGCTGTCAGGAAGGGTAATGAACAACTTCGCTGTAATTAAATGGTGTCCTCAGATGCTCTAAAATGAAAAACAAACAAACCCCAGACAATGTGTGCAGCTTGCACACGTGCACTATCCAGGCAGTGAAGTATTTCATATCTCTTCCTATCAAGCAACATTCGACATTCTTCATGCCCATACTTACCATGGTGGAGATGATTGGGGGAATTATCTTGCAACAGGCCTATGTATCTGAGGGCTAGAGAGAAAATTACAGGCTCTTAATATTTTCCCAAATATTTTCACATGTGCTCTGTTATTATCTGTATTGCATTACAGACTATCATGAGCCATTCGGCTTCAGCAACAGGCGACTTAAATTGTATGCTGGAGGTTGGAGAGCATTCATAGGAGATGTTGGCAGTAATAACCAAACACACTGCACTGTGCCTAGCAAACATGGTCTCCTGAGGTCAGGGTAAGCTCAGACTGCTGAGGATAACCTCGAGCCTTTAAGGGCCTTCCTCAGGAGCCCTTCTACACACCTGGAACCTGTCCACATCAACCTTTTCCTAATTTCTCCCAAGGATCGGAAACAACACATAGTACCCTCCCACCTTACTGCATCCAATCATTAGGGGTAGAAACTTATGAAACAGAGGCGATCCTTTAACTAAGTGGTGAATAGGAGGTCCATAGCAGTGGAATAAATCACATCCCTGGCTGAGTCAGTCCATTAGCTGTGGTACCAGGTCCAAATGAGTATTGGGCCAGATGGATTTCTTGTCCCATTCAGTGAGGCTACAGTTAACATACAAAAGTAATACATTGCCATCAGTGAAAGTCGGCTGGCGACACTTTCAGGAGAGTCCCCTGTCTGACTGACCGCTGCCAGCTGGAAATGCGCACACAGAAATGCAGGGATGTGAGTATCTCTTTCAAGCAACTGTGGAAAACATCTGTGAAGGGAGCAGTGTTCTCTTTTTGCAGTGCATGTCATTTATAACAAAACTTAAAATCCCAATTGCATTTTCATCCTATTGTTGAAACTGTTTTCTGTCCTAACTCCTCTGCGTTGCTGTTAGAAACCATTGATATGGGTTGTGAACACCAGAAAGAACCATATTTCAGTAGTACATGAAAATAACTTGAGTACAGCAGAATCTTGGTAAAATACAGAAATAATTGTTTTAAGTGCTTTAACTGCTATGATTTGGTAGCAGAAGCACTGCTGTAAATCAATAATCATACTTAAGCTTTTAGGTATTTCTTTATTATGTGGACAGTAAGTAAACCAATGCATAAGGTGACAGTACATGCACTGAGGATCTTTTCACTGGTTCAGATCTTCATGGTGTAAAGTCTTTGACACAAGGTTCTTCTTTTCTCTTTCTGAAGTAGTGCCTGCTACTTCAAAATGGTGTAACTTACGTTGCACATGGGAATTGGCAAATAGTATCCATGAAAAGAAAACGTCTGTTCTTTTTACGCTCACATACCAGGCACTCATAAGAAACCTACTTGCTTTGCACTGCCTCAGAGAAGCACTTTGCTTCAATGACTTTCATTTTCCCATTTCTCTGGGCGTGAGATGGGAATACAGGCAGGAAACGGGAAGCTGATGTGAACGCTGTACGCACCACAGCAAAATATTGCCATACAATAATGGAAGGGAATAACGACCCCCTTCCCCTCCTCCTCATAATCTTTCATACAACCCTGAATCACATCTCATATTATTATTTCAGAGTCTTTTTTTTTTTTTTTTCAAATCATTTTACATCCTCTCTCTTTTGGGTATCCCCAGTACTTTAATATCTAGTGTGTGTCTGATTCTGAACTGAAATTGCGCGTCACCAGGTATGGCTGCAAAGCTACAAATCTGGGCAGTAAAAGCAGAATAAGCAAAATTAACTGGGCATGGCTTAAAATAAAAAATCCCAACCTGCTACAGAGCTATTCCTTTCAAGCAGGTAGGCAAAAATCGAGGTACCTCACAAACGCGAAACCTAGATTGGCTAAAGAAATTCTAACAGCTTCAACAGGAGACATGCAAATGTGAGCACGTGTGTTCATTTGTTACAAAAAGTGCTGCTATCTGAACGGTTTTGTGTGGGGAGGGAGACAAAATTGGTAACCAGTAAATTCTCTTTTGAGTACTCTAACAGTTGTTTCCCCTCCAGTTGGTCAGCACATTATCCTTTTCCGTGGCCAAAATTTGCAAGGCATTTAAATTCAGTTAATTTCTTTTTTTTTTTTTTTTTTTGCAGTTGTTTGGCCCAAAGAGGCTTGATGCAAAAATGACAGGCTAGGTCTCTGGGTAATCCAAACGATTGCAATTCTGCCACCTGGACCGGAATGAAGCTGGATTACAGCAGCTGGGCACCCGACGGTGAGAGCGGGTCCACCTGCCACTTGGGAAAACAAGCCCCGATCCCCTACAGAACCCCCACCTCTCACCGAGGCTGGGCGCGTCCGCCTGGCGGCCGGAGCTCCGCGGGGGACCCTCCCTTCGGAGCCCCTTTCTGCCTCTCCCTTTGCCCTCCCCGGAGGAGAGCGGGAGAAGCGGGATTCCCGCTTGGGCTCCGTGGGATCCGGAGATGCTGTCATCCCCGTCTGGAAAGACTTTGGTAGCCTGGGGGGGAAGGGTATCAGCATCCCTCCCCCCCCCCGCCCTCCACGAAGGCTCGGCGTGACCGAGCCCCGGCGGGAAGCGGCTTCTCAGCAGCCACCCGCGGCCTGGGGGGCGGGAGTGGGGACACCCGGGTCACACCGCCCAGATCCTCCGGGGCAGGGTGGAGGCGGAGGACCGGAGCGGGGCGGGGGGGGTGTGATGCGTTGAGCTCCGCCCGCCTCCCCTCCCCCGGGGGCCGGCGGGGGCGGGAGGGGGAGGAGCTGGAGCCGGTTCGCGGCGGCGGCGGCTCCGGCGGAGCTCCCGAAGTTTGCGGTGCCGGCGGGAGAGGCGGCCCTCGTCGTTCCTGCCCTCGTCCCGCCGCTTCCCAGGCTCCCAGCGGGCCGGCGGGAGGGAACCGGCCACCGGCAGGACGGGCCCCGGCCCGGGCCGCGATGAAGAAGCCGGACGGGAAGGTGGTGCTGCTGGGGGACATGAACGTGGGCAAGACCTCCCTGCTGCACCGCTACATGGAGAAGCGCTTCCAGGAGACGGTCAGCACCGTCGGCGGCGCCTTCTACCTCAAGCAGTGGGGACCGTACAACATCTCCATCTGGGACACCGCAGGTGAGACCCCCGGTGAGGGGGCCGGATGGGGGGTGGGGTGTTTCGGTGTATCCCACCCCCCCAAGCAGTTGCGGGGTGTTTGCCGGCGGGCTGCCCCCTTCTCCTCCGCGTCCGGCGGTGGCGGCGGCGCTCGCCCCTCCGCCCGCCTCGGGCCGGGGACTGCCCGCCGCCGCTGGCCGTGGTTTGGGCACAGCGGCCGTGTTCTTCTTCCCCCTCATTTCGGCTCGGCCCTCGTGTGAAAGCTGCTGGTGGGGGAGAGGCTGCGGCCGGGCGACCTCACTCGGGACGGCTTCGCCTTTCCGAGGACCCGGGCGCGGGAGATGGAGAGGAGAACCCCGTTCTGCCCCGGCCGGGGGGGTGG
>JAOXNO010000001.1:148721698-148732628 GCA_028565335.1 Limnodromus scolopaceus
CCAATGCTTGATAACCCTTTCGGTGAAGAAATGTTTCCTAATATCCAATCTAAACCTCCCCTGGTGCAACTTGAGGCAGTTTCCCCTTGTCCTGTCGCCTGTGACTTGGGAGACAAGACCGACCCCCGCCTCTCTACAGCCCCCCTTCAGGTAGTTATAGAGCGTGATAAAGTCTCCCCTCAGCCTCCTCTTCCCCAGACTGAACAACCCCAGCTCCCTTAGCCCCTCCTCATAAGACTTATTCTCCAGACCCCTCACCAGCTTTGTTGCCCTTCTCTGGACCTGCTCCAGCACCTCAATGCCTTTCTTGTGGTAAGGGGCCCAAAACTGGACACAGTACTTGAGGTGAGGCCTCACCAGCACCGAGTACAGGGGGAAAATCAATTAGGACAATCAATTCAATAAGCATACAAGATTTCCTAATCCTACTAACCTACCTGGGTGTGGAAAAAACTTAATTTAGAAGAGAACTTCTTAACATTGTTTTTAAAGGGAGATAGATCATCTGAATCTTCTGGTATATCTTTCCATCTCTTAGGAAGCAGACTAGAATTGGAGTTGGCATTGCATGGGCCACCAAGGAGCTACTCATGGAAGAACTCTGCTGATAGTCTAAAGACCTGTGTGGGCTTGAATTTGTTAGTGTTTTATAGATAAAGCAAAAAGAGGAAAGTGTGTATTTGAGCTTTTGACTTTTCACCAATTCCATTGGAGCAAAAATACATTTCAGTCCTGTTTATAGTATGGTGGAAACTTCATGTACAGGACTCCAGGAGAAGATACACTTAAAACTTTCAATACTCGAGCAGGCTAATGTCCTATTATGAAATAAAGCTTCTGTGCTTTCAGGTTCTTTCTGTCCTGCCCTTTCACAAATTCCTTTTTTGTTTTTGCTTTTTTCTGTCATGAAAATAACTCATCATATCCTCAGCTGTAGATAATATCTCCTTTTTAATTTTTTTTCTTTTTTTCTGCGCTAGAGGTTAATGAATTGAAGATTGGAATAATTTTGTTGAATAATGATTAAGCATCTGATATAGGTACTTTTCACTGTTTGCTCAGCCTCTCCTGTTGATTCACTGACATTTTTTCTTTAATCTGTTACGTGATTTGATATTCCTAACCTTTTTTTTTGTACTCCAGAAAATTCATATAAAATGCAGAGAAAAGATGTTGTCCAGCCATCCAACTGTTTATACTTACATGCTCATGCTTAGTTTAAAAATAATGGTCTTCAGTACAGCTGAAGTATCAGGACGTTTTTATTTTACATTCTGCAGCTGATGACTACTGGAATTTTTGGTCAAGTATAATATTCAACCATAGACTTTTAAATACTTGAGATTTCATTTTTCTCTTAATTATAACATTATCTGTAAAATGAAGGGTAGCTTAGTTAGACCTTCTTCCTGGAAGAATACATTGACTAGAAGAAACAGTTGGGGAGTTGGGCAAGAGAAATTCATGTGTAGTACACTGCGTGAAGAATGTGAAGCAAAAGTTAGGTAGATTGAAATAGGCTTCAAAACAAAAGAAATGTCTAAAAGCTGGTTGTTGGCTGGGTAATAATTTCTCTACCTGAAGTCAACCAACTCTGATTTCTGCTTAAGCTTGTGTCATGTTCCCAGTCCACTCAATGACCGCTGTATAAAAACATATGCATGTGATGATGTGCCCTGGTTGCAATGCCCTTCAGTTGAGCTTCTGCTTCCCTTTCCCCGAGGGGTTTGGGCTGAGCGACTTCCCTTTCTGGTTGTGCCGGTTACTGCAGCGATGGGACTGAAGTTTCATGCAGTTTAATGCCTTCTGTTGTGAAAGTCCTCAGAAGTTCAGTTTCTGTTCCTCATAGTGGGGTCTGTGATCTGGACATTCAAATCTGTTGTTGCTCTCTTCTTAATTGTCGAAGTGAGAAATAAGGCTCTTGGTTATATTTTAGAGGGGTTTTTTGTATATTATTTATTTTGTTTCCATTCTCCAACTGTCATTTGCTCTCAAAAAACAGGCAAAGATTTTTGTTCATTCAGAAAAGGGAGAAATGACCATAAACTTTAGCAGTCTATGGTTAAAAAAAAAAAAAAACTGAAAGAAAAAGCCCTATGTAGTTAAGTCGTCATCTTCCAAGCTGCATAAAAGGGATCATCAGATCTTGTGGATTGCTGCAAGTGAGACTTATGTATTTTAAAACAAAACAAACCCCCACTAGTATAATGAGGGATTTCTTTTTTCCTCTGATACAGGCTGCTGCTTATTTAAAATTGTAAATCTCTAATTTTGTGAAACGGAAAATGTCTCAGACCACTGGGGTCCTCCAACCCCCACCAGTACAATGACTTTTAATTTTTATGAGGAGAAACAAACACTCCTGTAAAACTGTTTTTAGGACATGAGATTTCCCTCCCACAGCAGAGAGCTATATGTGTCATATTTGTATTGTTTCCCTTATCTCCTTTCCTGTTTTAGCATTGTATGCTCTTTCCACATTGTCCTGCTCAACTTTTTTTTTTAACTTCAGGCCTTGGAAGCCCAGTGGGAGTGCAATAGTTGGCATTTATCCTCTTTTTCAGTAGCAGAGCACTTTGTGACCTAGAGATGCTGCCTCATCATCTTAATTATCAAAGAAACGGATGTAATGCATGTAGATCTGTAGGCAGTTCCCTTTCGGTAAGAAGCTTCCCCTTATGGCATGAGGGTTGAATGGGTGGACACTGGGCAGTGGTAGCATTGTTCTTTGTAGCTTATTCTGCATAAAAAGTTCATAATTGAACTGTTTACGGCTTTTAGTGGTTCTTTCCTTGTGCCAGGTTGGAAAATGTTAATGAGACAAGATCAATTTTTACCATGCCTGTGTTGTGGTTTTCATTTCTTTAATCCTCAAATTAATGCCTCTAAACAGTGAATACTAAATATGCTCTTAAGAGTGCAGGCAGAGAAGCCAGAAGTGGAACTGAAAGGGAGAAGTGGTGCTGGAAATGTAAATGCCAGGTGTTCTTCTTAGCCAGTGCAAGTTCTGAAAACACAAGCCACGCGTCCTGTGATTAAAATTTCCTGAGTGAGGTGAGCAAGTTTGAGTACGCTCCCGTAAAACCCAGGTGGCTGCTGTACGTCTGGCATGGTCTCCTGCTTTGGGCACTCGCTAAAGGCAGCCCACCGGATCACCAGAACTTCCTTCTGCTTTTGACCAACAGCAACTACCCAGAGGCGAGCCGTGAAGAAGACTTCAGCTGAATACCAACTGGTGCTGGTTGGTAAGGAGTAGAAGCAGTTGTAATTTTCTCAAGGCTAAATTATATGTGAATGAATTGCATGTGTTCTTAGTTGAGAAGCTGCCTATAAATGAACTGACGTTGAAACAAATCATAAAGATATCTGTCTATTGAGTGGGCCTAGGTTTATGTACCATGTTACTAATGTGAGTTTCTCTTCAAAAAATAAAAAAAGTACATTTTTCATTCAGTTTGCAAACTCTGTGGGCTTCTACCCATTTAGCAAGATTTTAATATTTTTCAAATTGCTAGTGAGGGCTGGTTTAAAAGTCAAAACTACCAGCATTCAGCTGCTGCCTTGCACTAACTAGTCATTCGGAAGCATTTCTAGTCCTCCTCTTGCTGTCACCTACTCCTAATCAACCTGTAAAGCTACTAGTATGATAAAGGATTTATGGAAATGCTGCTTGAGGTATTGTCTACATATGGGCTTAGTAATTAATTTTATCTCCCAAAGAAACCATGGCCAGTACACTTGGGTCCCTTGCTGTAAGTTGTAGGGCCCCAGTGCCTGTATGAACAAAGCCGTGCTGCTGCTGTGGGAGAATGGTCTCTGGGATGGTCTCTGGCTGTGGGGAAGGGTGGGAAGAAGAAGGAGAATTCTGAAGAACTGATGTCAGGGTGGAAAAATGTCATTGAGGTGGGGCTGATGGAAAATCAATACCGCCACAGCTAATGTTCTTGGTAGTGAAACTTCCCTGAAGGTCTGTGAAAGAGAAAACTAACTTACTGGTTTTTCGCGTGACTCCCCTTGCATGGGTGTGTGTGCAAAAAAGTTGATAGCTGCATGTTGATGGCTTGGCTTCCTATACTTGGGAAGGGATTTGAAGACTGACAGCCAGGAGGCAGAAATACATTTGAAGTGTTTGGGGTTAAAGTAATATGGAAAAAGAGTAATGTTTCTAATATGTTAGACCACTTTGTTTTATTTATGGTTGGAGACAAAACTTAATCCAAAGAGGATCTGCAACCAGTAACAATGAGCTATTTTTCTTCTCTAAAATGTTGCTCTCCTTAACTAAGATGTTTGTTAAGTTAATGGTATAGTATGGTGTATTGTATTGGTTGACTTGCTATATATGTAGTCATCCTTCTGCAAAAAATCCTGTGGGGAATTTTTTTTCTAAAAGAAAAGAAAAAAGTTCTGAAGAGATATGTAAGGCAGAAGCAAAGTAGCTAATGAGGAAGTTGAAAAACCTAAGTAAACTTAAAACAGGAATAAAAATGAAGAAAATGAGGAAGGATTTCTCGTCTGTGAGGGAGCAGGCAGATGCTGACTTGCTAACCCTTTGCCGAGGGCTGGCAGGAATGTCTGACCAGTGGTAACGTTTCAGAGTGCTTACTGAGGTACATTTAGGAAGGCAGTCTCAATTAACCCTACCCCTCTCTGGATTTATTTATTTTATTCTATTTAAAAATCGCACACCTGTATCAATGTTTGCTTGGATGAATTGGAAGCCAAGTGAACTTGCCAGTTCCTTATTGAGCAATAGAAAAGGTCCAACCAGTGTGGAGTGACCTCCCGGCTCCTCGATGCCAGTCAAATTGTGCTGAAATGCACCCGGCCGTGCATTCCTGCCTGAGCTGAGGACCTCCTTCTCCATTTGAAGAGGAAACTTTGGGAGGGAGTATGGGCTCTGGAGATCTTTCGGAGTGACTCTGAAGATAAGGGCTTGGTAACAGCCTCTGCTTAGCAACCGCGTAGAGAAGTGGGCTCATCTGCAGTGCGTGTTCCCCTGGGGAAAAGGAATTGTAAATTTAAGGGAAAAGTATCACTTTTCAGGTACTGGAAAGAAAAACAAGCTGCTTTTAGAGCTCATCCTGTGGAAAATGAATTGCTTTTCTGTAGGAGGGACTTCTCTTGGAGCAGATGGATTGGTATTTCAGCGGGTGTTACGACCAAAAGGCTTCTTGCACAACCCAGAAGTGTCTTACGCAGGCGAGGTTGTTTTACAGCCCCAGCCTGTCACTGGCCTCTTTGTTACCCACCGCTGAGCAATATTTGACCATCAAGCTCTGCTGCTGCAGTGAAGTGTTCAGTCCTATTGCTTCCCGCAGAACTCTTCCAAAGTAAATCTAAAGCTGGTTGTTTTTTGTTTTCTTTTTTTTTTTTTTTCCCCCCTGATGGTTTGCTTCCAATCGTATCTGTCCTGCAGAAGGTCATCTGCCAAATGACCAGTTCTTTTTTAAGCAGCAGTTTAAAATTGTCTTTTGAACGTAAAGCTTCAGAAGAATTTCACATCAGTGTTTACATTTTACTTACATTCCAATTTCTAAATTAATTTTTGCACTCCTGCTCCGCTATACTACAAGCATAGAGGAGCTTCGTAAATTTAACTCCTGAGCACTCTGCGATGTTTTCTTTTCACAGTAGAGATGGTGTTGATGGACATCTCAGCTGGAGTTCTGGTGGAACATTTACTTGTAGACAGCATGATAATGTCCCATAAACCTGACAGGCCCTTAGTTCTTTTGCCAGACTTCAGAGTTTAGATAAAACGTCTTCCTACCCAACTGTGAGGTTGAAGAGGGAAACAGATAAATACCGGTGTCATTTGGTGTGGAGATACACTCAAGATACAATTGCTGGACTGGTGGGGTTAAGGTCAATTCTGTTCTTCTTTTACAAGGCACTAGGTTTCCAGACAGCTGAAAATATGTGAATTGCTTGAAGCTTCTGGGATTGTTTCCATGTAAAAATAAACACAGTAGAGAAATAAACAAAATAGGTGATTTGAAAAAAGTAAGTCTTATTTAGCTAAGTGAAAAGGTTATTCAGGATTGTAGAGGCATCAATAGGATCTTTAGCTGCAAATCGGGGTTTTTTTTGGGTTTTGTTTTTTTTTAATTTTTTAGGTCTAGCCTAAGTTTTTGTTGGCAAAAGCATACCAAGTAGTGTGGTTAGGAGCTTTTTTCCTATGTAATGCTCTGTATTACTAGGCATAATATGATTAAATTTAAACTTTGGATAGAAAGCATATTGGTAGAGTAAAATTGGTGTTTCTATAGGAACTTTGATTTTTAAGTTAAAATTCTTGCAAGTTGAGAATAACTTCAGTATTAGAACGGTAAGTTCTGATTTATTCTTGCCAGCAAGAAAACTAGTTTCCTATTTATGCAACAGAATAGATCCCAGGTACTCTGTGTGACCCAGAAAAGCTGATACTAATTCATGGGCTTAATCTTGTAGATAATAGACATCTTCTCTGATAGTATTTCTTCTCCTTTATATAGGAGTTGTGCAGCTCCTTTGGTGAAGACATTGCTGGTTATAGGTACTATGAATATGCAATTAGTCCAAAGGCACTGAGTTTATAAGTTTCTTTATAAAAAAAAAAAAAATAATTGCAGCTAGAAATATGCAGACAAAGCAAATGTGTGAAGCTGCAAATGAAGAGAGACTAATGGTGTGGAGTGCTGGTAGCAGTTTAAACTAGAATCATTGAGGCAGCAATATGTAATTTGCAAGGTCCATTGAGTTGGTAGTAGATGACATACTGAGCTCTTGGTACCTCGTGGTACCTACGAGCTGTTCTGAAAAGTATACTGAGTGTTGGGAAGGATGAAAGTAGTGAAGAATGTAAGTAACCTCATGGCTTTGGTGAGACTCTTTTACAATCCTGGTTGTAGAATAATATGGAAAGGTTGGAGAAAAGAGCTACAAGTATGGCTAATGGTTTAGAGGAATCTGCCAGAGGCAAAGACCCTGAATATGAAAAAAATGTTGATTTTTCTGGCCTAACAAGGAGGAGGTTAAGTCACAGAGGAATATCTTTTAAAGAGGAGAGTGGGGTTTTTCTGTTGTGGGTGTTAGGTTGGTTTTTTTTTTGGGGGGTGTGTGTGTGTTTATTCTTTTCTTTTTTCTTTCTTTTTTCTGGTTTTTTTTTTTTTTTTTTTGGAAGAGCATGCATAATGAAGATGAAAGTCTATCAAAATTCAGAGTCTGGAAGCTGAAATGCAGCAAACTCATTTGTGGGATATTACCTTCTCTTTCTTTGTTTGCTTTATAAAATACAAGTTCCTCCTCAGTCACAAGACGAAGGCTGAGAGAAATTCTATTGTCTTTATTATGCAGGAGATCAGACTCGAATGAGGATACACTTCACCTCTGGCTTTGCTCTGTGAATTTTTTTCCTTTTTTTTTTTTTTTCTCTTCTCTCCCTTATTAACTTAATCTCCTCGTTCCCGTGACTGGTTCTGACGGGCCTGTCTTTGGGAACCAGTAATAGAAGTCTTCAGTGTCAGGGAATGAAAACTGACAAAGTACACTTCAGGGCTGGATTAAAAAGTTTCTGGGAATACTTAAGCTAATTCATGACTGAATAATACAGAATTTGAAAAGATGACTGAGGGATGTTTATTGTAGTTGAGGTGGGTAGAATGTAGCTAGGCATCTGCTTTTAGTTTAGCTGCCTTCAGGAAGTGCAGCTTTTACTTAAAAGCATATTCTCCATAAACTGTCACACTGTTAACTGTCAAAAAAAAAACCTCCCAAAAACCCCACAGCAAATTTTTGCCCATGTTTCAGTTGTGGCTTCTTTAAAGGTGTGCTACGAGTTCAGGCTTTATGTCTTTTCAGCCGTTTCTTCAGCAAATGAGAAAAATGTTGCGACTAGACATTTATTTTGGAGCTTCTACCACCATATGCCTGGAAAGATAACCTTTTTGGAGGCTGTGGCACAAAACCAACTCCGGAGCAAAAATGCCCATTGTTTTCTGTTTTGCCACTTTTATTAAATGGGGTTTTGTGCGTGCCCTTTTGCTGAAGAAAAACGTATGGCAACAAGCCATCATCTTCAGATAAAGCTCAGATGATCCTGTAGATCATTAACCATGTCTTACAGAGGTTGGCATGTGACAGGCAGCACACCACGCCGACATTATTCTTGCATAACTTCTCTGGGCTTTATTTGTCCTAACAATAAAAAGCCCATTTAAGTGAACTTCTGTGGAAGAATTGTTCTATGTGAATTGTACCACAGTATAACTTTTGGAATGTTAATTGAATTGGTGTTTTAGTAGCGATTGCAGAGTGGGTTGAAACTGCTTGACCTATCGGGAAAGTTCAAGTTTGACAAGGGAAAGCTGTCCTTGGAAAGGATGTGGGCATGAAGGGGGTTGGTCTCCCAGTCGGTCACGGCTGTCTTGCATGGGTTGGGCTATAATTGCTCTGGGTGTATATAGCAAAAAAGAAAGAAAAGGAAATACAGCCAAAACAGAATCATGACTGCTTTTTACTGAGGAAAACCATAAAAAGAGAAGCAAATAATAGTTGCTGCTGTCATTTATTTTACCTGGCTGTTGACTTTCCTTTTGAAAAGGCTGTAAAGTAGGAATAAGCTTGACTCTCTATATTTCTTTAGAGATCATTACTATTAGCAAAGTTATTAATCCTTTTAAGGGAAGGCTTATCTTTCAGAAGGCAGGTGAAGTGGCTAGAATTTTAGGGCAAAATCTTTTAGCTACTTTGTATTTGTTTGTCCCTGCCGAAACACCTCCTGCAAACCTTATATGTTATGTCAGTTATTTTTAGTTTAGTTATTCTATTTAAAGGGGAGGGGAAGGAAGTAGGCTAAAAGACATTTGTATATAGCTTTTTCTTTTCATTAAATGTATTACTATTCTTAGGTATAGAATGTAGTCCATTTCCAGTATTCCAGTAAGGGAATGCTCCCTTTTTCTGTATTTTAGGTGCCTTCTAGTGATTCTTTCTGTTTGTAAGGATTCCACATTGATTCATTTCCCAGCCATACTGGTGGTGATTGCAACTCAAAAAATGGAATTCATATGCTGCCCTTTTATTAGAACAGGCAAAAAGAGCAAAACTGCATAGAGGATACAGGGTGTGGTGGTGTTTGTGGCTTCTGTTTTTGTTTTTGGTTTTTTTTCTGTCTAGTTTGTCTTTATGCTCTCTAAAAACTTACTCTTCTTCTTTCACTCTCCTACTTTCTATATCTGTTTCCATGTCTGGGGGAGTTGTGGGTTTGTTTGTTATTTGGTGGTTTTATTTTTTTTTAATATAGTAGGGGTTAGAAATACATGATTTTTGGTTTTAGTGCCCTTAACTGAAGCAGGAATAAGAGTGAGTTGTTTTTCTTAAGGCACACTGGTAGTTGCTGGTGTAGAGTAGCCTTCCAGGGGGTAGTTGTATTCTTTTGGCAGAATGTTAGTAGCTAATTTAGATGCCCAAAACGATACTGGCTTTGTTATGCAAAGGAATAGAAATAAAGGATGAGTTTTATTTTTTTCCCTTGTATATTACATTGGAACAGAATCCCCAGTCATAGGCCTTGATGCTTGGTGATGCTAACCATCCCTTTCAGTTTTTCCTGAATACTATCATAACTTCTCCTCTTTTTCCATGGAGAATGTATTAATATCTGTTAAATAAGTTTGTAGGGAACAAGCGGTCATCCTCCAAAGATAAAAGATAAGATTTATGCTAATTTTAAAAATTGTGTTTAATAATTAGTCCTTTCAAATAGCCCTTCAGTTATTCATCGCCATGTATTTTTCCTCATTTTTGATTTCTATGAAAATTTAGGTTCCCTAGTACCACAGTTCACGTATATTTTGGGATGTTTTCTATCCCAGATACTGCTGGACTACTGATGATATTTTAGTAGGCTTCTAAAAAAAAAGTAAAATATCTCTTTAATATTTTTATTTACAGAGAATGATGCAGCTTAATCTCTCATGATAAAAGCCATACTGTGGTAACATAGCTCTTAAATTTTGTAGTGCTAAGGCATTTCCTATCTCATCAAAACCCTTCTCTACCTCCAGTTAGATAACTAGTTGTATTTACTCAAGTAACTTATCAGGCTGTTCGGACAAAATCAGGTCTATTAAATTGAATGTTTTAATACTCGGTAGAATTCTAGCCTATAATCTGCTAGTGTATTGTATATGATTTCTGTATGTGAATTCAGCAGGGACTAGATTATAGCCACCTAATATAACGACACTTCCAGATGAGGAAAATAACACTCCACTCTTCCTGTATAACAGCACACTGAGCTCTTGAGATCTGCCTTTTATTCGAATGTCATGGAGCTAAACATATTAGAAAGCATCTTCTGCTTCACTGTTTACAGTTCATAAGGCTTTCTCATCTGTGGCAGACAGTTCAGAAACATCATTGGTTCCTTTGAGTCTGGGACTTGACTCCATTTGAATATTGTGATCTTTTTTTATTGTAAAATATATTTGTAGCACTTGAAACAAATGTCATGAGTGTATTTGCCTTCTTGAATGCCAACCTCTAGGGGAGGAGGAGAAGAGCTCATGCAGTATATTTCCTTTATCTATATAAAAGCAGCAGTATAAAAACCTAAATGCTGTCAGACTTGGATCTTAGTAACTTTGGATATGAGCTTGTGAACAACCTCTATGATACAGTGTGTGTGTGTGTTGGTGAGGAGAAGGAGCCATGCAGGCAACATCATGGTACTTCTATGTGTTTTTCTGTTTTAAACTGGAGTGAAAAGAAAAATGCTTTACAGACTGAAGTTGTGTTAATTGTTTCTATTTATTGTAGAAGTGCTTTTGAATAACTCCCATTTTCTAAGACCAGATTTAAGTTAGTCATAATTCATAGATATCAATTCTGCAGTGGGTAGGTTCTAGTCTTTCCTGGCATGGATTTTTGTGTCCAAGTGAAACAG
>JAOXNO010000001.1:148732728-148779535 GCA_028565335.1 Limnodromus scolopaceus
TAATTCATAGATATCAATTCTGCAGTGGGTAGGTTCTAGTCTTTCCTGGCATGGATTTTTGTGTCCAAGTGAAACAGTCATTAGTGGGGGTGTGATATTTCTAGTATGACAATAAAGCTAACTGAAGGACAGGGTTTAGTTTGGTCGTGGTTTCTCGTCTTGCCTGAGAGAGAAGTGAATGGCAGCTCCTGTTCACGTGGCTTTCCTGCTCACGCTGAGCTGCAGTTTTGCAGAAGGAGCTTTAAAAGCCCAAACTGATTCACATTTGTAGAGTGGGAATGTTTGTGGAGTCTTGGGAATGCCGGACTCCTTCAGAACCCAAAGTATTTGTTCATTAAGTCAAAATTACATAGATGTAAGGGAAGAGATGGTGTCTCTCTTGCCATTTTAAATTTTATTATGAGATAATTGTGTTTAGAAACGGAGCGGGCTTGTCCCAGTCATATAATATATCGAGCCCACTTTCTTGACTGACTTTTTTTGATGTTTTTTGCTTTGGACAGCTGTATTAAAGAATTTTCCTTTGTTCATTGTTCACTTAACTTATGTGGTTGTTATTTTCTTCTGCCATGTGTAGCTCTTTCTACTTTAAAACATGAAAGTAAAGCCCTTTGGGTATTAAGATCTGTACTTTCCTATGTTTATGTTCTACTTTGGCTAAGATGTCCATATCTAATTTTAATAACTTAAATAGAAGCTCCTGAAATAGGGCACAGTTCATGCCTTGAATGTTGATTCTTATCTAAGTAATGAGTGTAAACAAAATAAATGTCAGCTTGATTTTTAGTAGAGCTAGTGTTGCATTCTGAAACTTCAATCTACACAAGTATATTCTATAATGTAGGATTGTGAATGTGTAATTCTAGGTGAAGGTGGAGCTGAAATGCATTTTCCAGTTGCCCAACTGTAATTATTTTGGTGGCTGGGTTTTTGGGGGGGTTTCTGGTGGTGTTGAATTTAGGTTTTGGTTGGTTTCTTTATCACCCCCCCTTCCCCCCTCAAAAATTTTATTCTATGGGGAAATTTGTCTTGGAGGAAAACCAAATGCTGGCTTTTTTTCTAAAGGATTGGGAAATCATGTATTCAGACAGCTCCTGGATATATAAAGCATTGGAGGGCTCAATTTTTCTGACTCATTTGTTTCCACTAATTCCTACTTATGTCCTTCGTGTAAATCCTTTGGGATGAAGAGCTTTCTTTTCATCCCCAAGTAACCACAGGCATAGTCTGGTTCTTAATAAAGCTCCTTACTTCAAGGGAAATGTGATAAAGCCACCTGGAAGAAATAAATATCAATCTTGAACAAGGTAATGAAGAACTCTGACTTCATCAGTGTCAAAGCTTTACAGCCTGACTCACATGTGGGCAGGGGAATTTTCCAGAAACCTTCAGGGACCTTTATTGTTTGTTCTTTGATAGTCAGTATGCATCTCGGTATACGTGCACAAACAAAAATCTCAGTTCCTAGCAAAATTGTTTCCCCTAACATCCTTTAAAAGGTCACAACTTTACTGCTTTGTCTGCAAACAGAAGGAAATGCTGTTGCTTAAAAAGGGGCTTCTTTCTCTGCTCTTGTGATCATTTGGATGTTTCTGCTGAGGTAACTCAAGAGCATCGGAGTCACCCTTTGAACCTTCACCCACTGAAGTTGAATCCTCAACTCTCATTTCTTTCTAATCCTGATTTTGGTGCTGTGTCATGGGTTTCATACTTTCTCTTTTCTTTCCTGTTTTGGCTATTTCCTTAGGGCGCAGTTCCTATCTCCATGTATGCTCAAGTTCAGACTGTCTTACAAAGGAGACAGAGAATTTGAAAGGCAAAATCTAGCTGATACCTTGTGTTTGTGCTAATTCCTCTCTACTCTTCAGATTCCAATCCCGCTTAAATTGCAGTGAAAATCTTTGGAAGATACTGGTTTATGGACTGAGAACTTCCTGGAAAATTTTGCACTCCTGTTAATTTTTAATGCAATGTTGGTGTGCTTCTATTGCTCACCTTCGTGTACTTTTCCACGCTACGTATTCACTTTAGGAACTCAGAATTTAGGACCCCATTCAAACTGTGGTATTAAAGTGACGACAGAACTTTTTTTCAGTACTTTCTGGAGGACCTTTTTAGCTCTTTAGTATTTGTGGTGTTTTATTCCCTCAAGACTAAAAGTAACAGCCTGTTTTGCATTCTTGTAAATGCTCAACACTGAGAGATTAAAAACTTTTTCTTCCGGCAGAGGATTTCTTGAAAGAGTGTGTGTGGGATGTTATGCTACTTAAGAAGATGTGATGAAAGCCTTTGAAGAGGTGGTAGGTAAGGAACATTCAAATCTGGCTGGAGGAAATCTTTTGGTCTCATCAACAGCAACTTCATGGGCTACTTTGGATACTGCCCCCAGGCATGGCAGGCAGAAGGAGAGCTCCAGGAAGGGGACTGGGTCATCCACTAGCACTGCTGCTGTCAGTGGGTCCCACAGCTGGGAGCTGGGAAGGAAAAGGGATGCTCGGTCATGGGCTGTGAGCTCATCCAGAGAAATCGTTCATGTGACCTGCTGCCTTCCATCTGAGAGGTTGGGGTGCTGTAGGAGGCTGGCTAGACCAAAGCCTAGGCCTTAAGTTCAAGTATCAGCACACTTTAATTCTAGCCTTGCTTATTTTTCAGGCTTGGCCCCTTGCAAGGTCTACTTTCCTTTCTCCCTTGGGTATCTTATGATACTGAGGTCTATTTGGCTCAAAATTCTTCGATTTGTGTATGACAACCATCATATGACTCTCAAAATGCTTGGTGGCTGAGCTGCTCCTGAGTGGGTGACATCTCTAGCAGGGCTTCATATACTTGCTGGAAGAGCCTGCAGGTAGTGGTATGGCCATAGGGTTGTCAAACTGCTGTAAATAAGATAAAACATAAAGATGAAAAGAAAAATGGCAATTAGGTTTTGATTGCTTGGCATTAAGAAATTTCTTTAGTGTTGTGCCTTTGCTGTTGATTTGTTTCTTCTTGCAATTCCTTTGGTTGCGAATCATTATTTCTGCCGGTTTTCCGTGTTACCTTTATTTCTTGAAAGGGTGAAATTGTTTAATTCTTGGATTCGGGGTTTAACATTTAATTTAGCTAATGGTGTAAAAAGGTACATGGTTGTAGTGGGACCAAATGACCATAAGAAGGGACTGACTGTTTTCACGCAGTAAGATTTTCACTGTAATACTGATACTTCTTTGCCTGACACCTTGGGGAGAGATAAGATATTAGTTTAAATAGTTTGTGTAGTTTTAGGGGGTTTTCCACATCTAGGTTTGTTCCAGCCCTTGAGTGCCAGAAGTGGTCTGTACAAGGAAACTGTGCTGCAAAAATAAATTATGCATTTTGTTTCTGCATGTAGATTGTGCTGTGTGGGTGAGCGAGAGAGACTATCCATAATTCCTCTGACATAATTAATCCCTTATGCAAGGTAAATTCTTCTTACTGTTTCTTTCCCCTTTTCAACAATATGTTAGTTGTAGAAGTAGCCGGTTTGTAGTTATTAGAGTGTAAAAATGTCATGGTTTATATTATGCTGTGCAAGATTTGTTTAGCATAGACATTCTGTAAAACAAGTAATAGTATTGTTCTAGTACTCGGTTGCTGCAGCAAATGATTTTGGGGGCTGGATTTTATGGCTTAGGCATCTGAAGTAGGAGAATGGGGGAGGATATACGTTCCGTTGTGGTCTGGAAACCACAGTATAATCAGGATTCGGATGAAAACAAAGTAGGTCACAGCACAAACTTCTACTGAAAAATTGGAGACTTCTTAAAACTCGCTTGCAGTGCAGCTGAAAACACAACTTTGAACATGAGATTGGAGGAAAAAGTGTAAAAGCACTGACCTCCTCCTTCCCTTACACCCCAATCTCCCTTGCCATTACCCAGCATACCTAAACAAGGGCATATCCTGTTTTTTTTCTCTTTTTTTCTACCATCAGGTCACTGGTTTAAAAAATCTATTTTGCTAGAGGAGAACAAAGCAGAGGTTATACAAAATTGCACAGAAGCGATTCTCCATAAACTTTGCCTAATGCTTTTCTGAACTCCATGCATTGAACTTTTGACCTCTGCGACGTCTGTAACACTTACTGCCAATTATTCACTGTGTAGGAAAGTATTTAAACTACACACATGATTTTTTTTTTTTCATGTGAAATAGTAATTTTCTGTGTTATTAGAAACCCAGGAATAACTTTACTCTAACTTTCCAGTAGTAGGCCTGAATTTATAGATATCTGTTTATACCCTTTTTTTTTTTCAGTCGTTCCCCAACCTGAGAGCTCCAACAATTTTTCCTTATGCAAAAGGTCTGCATGCTTCTGAGCATTCTCACCAACTTCCTGTTATACCTCTTCATAGTGTATTCTGCACCTCTTCTTCAAACCTGTTTCTCTGGCAGTTACAGGAATTTCACTCAGTGTTAAAGGTTTGCTGAGCTTTGGATTTCAGGTTCTAGCTCGGTGTTTTCCCGTTTTGTTTTGCTGGTAACAGTGAACACTGTCTCTCTCTCTTCTGGCCACCATGGAGTAGCATCCTGAAGTTTGTCAAAGGACTTGCTACAGCGACTCAAAGATCTATTTTAAGTTCTGTTTTCAAATGGAGATAGGCTCTAAGTTACTTTCACAGTGTGCATGTTTATGTGCAAATGTGTTTTCCCAATATACACAGACCCATATTTTTCAGCGTTAATATCTTCTGCCTTTCCTATTCCACAGTCATTTACAAGGATCTCATGATGCTGTAAACTCATAGTGACCAGTAGCTTTGTGCAGAAAATTAAAGTAACCAGATCACTTCCAGATTTTCCAGAAGTGGAGGCTTTATGCAAAGAGACTACGAAAAGAGTTGATAAATGATGATGAGCATAGTTGGCTCTTTTTTCTTTCTTTTTATTTCCCGTGTTCATTCACACTTCTATTCTGTAGTGACCTAAGGCTGATTCTGGCTGGTTGAAATCTAGTGTGTTTTGTCTTTTTTCTCGATTAATTTTTGGGGAGTAACAGGAATATGCTATAGGAAACTCTACACGTAGCAGATATTTGGGGAAAGTTGCAGTTCTCGGTAGGAAAGGACAACTTCTGCCTTGTTTCTCTTAGTTCCTTTGCAACTTCTGAAGAACATTGTTTGCTTCCCAGAACTTAAAAGAAGAGTCAATTTTGTCTTTCAAGAAACGAATTGGAAGGAGACCGTCAAGGCTTAGCTACAAGTGCTGGTAGATAATCGCTGAACGATGAGGAGAAAGAAATGTTGTTGGTTATTGAGTGATGGTCAGGGCAACCTAAAAGATAAATTACTGTTAAAATGTAGTTAGGGTTCTCTGTATTGTGTGTTTAATACTCTAAAAAAAAAAAAAGTGTGAGTACTTGGGGTGAGACATACCAATACAGGCTATTCACTGAAAGGGTTGTCAAGCACTGGAACAGGCTGCCCAGGGAAGTGGTGAAATCGCCGTCCCTGGAGGTATCTAAAAGATGGGTAGATGTGGTGCTGAGGGACATGGTTTAGTGATGATTTTGTCAGTGTTAGGTTGATGATTGGATTTGGTGATCTTAAAGGTCCCTTCTAACCTAGACAATTCTATAATTCTATATACAGTAGTATTAAAGACAAGTCTTTTCCTGTGAAGGCAGTGAGAACAGTGGGCATGCAGCATAGGACTAAATTGCTTACAAAATCCTTCAAAACTGAGGAAGAAGTGGATTACTGACTTTTATCCAAATTTCTGAACTGGTTGTACTGGAAAGTGTGTACTGAATTTATAGGAGTAATAAGTTCTAGCAGAATTTGAAAAAGTAGGACTTATTTTTTGTTTATAAATGGTTAAATAGGTGGAATGGGCCATCTGTGGATGCAAGTAGGGTAGTTGTTAATGTGGCATAAATGAACTAGTATGCAATTTAATGAAAAAACAAACTTTTTTTGGCTTGCTGCAGCTGTGAGTGCTGTGCCATATTTGCTTGGTCACTTGTTTGTGCCGATTCCCTCCTCTGAAATCGAGCAAGTGGTGGACGGCTGAGCTGTTCTGGGGCACTGTCGCACTCTGTAGGAAAAGCAGAAGGAAAAAAACCTGAAAATACTAAAAATAACACACTTTTACTTTCCCTGCTCCGTCTAAACTTGTGAAACTGGCTGAAAATTCCTTAAACCCTTTTACTTGGTTAACAAGGTAGCTTCCAGCACAGTAACTGTTTGTGGTGTTTAAACCTTTGCCAGGGCGGGAGCAGTTTCATGGCCTGGGGTCTATGTACTGCAGAGGAGCAGCTGCTGTGATCCTCACGTATGATGTGAACAGCCTCCAAAGCCTGACAGAGCTGGAAGAAAGATTCCTGGCGCTGACGGACAGCGCGAGCGCTGACTGCATTTTTGCTATTGTTGGAAATAAAGTTGACCTCACCGATGACTGTGCTTTACCACCGGATGAAAATAGACCCGAGAAGTCCGTGGCCAGCTGTGGCTCGAAGGTGCGAAAACAAGTCCGTGCAGAGGACGCGATTGCGCTCTATAAAAAGATACTGAAATACAAAATGCTGGATGAGAAGGACGTTCCGGCAGCTGAGAAAATGTGCTTTGAGACCAGTGCAAAAACAGGATACAAGGTGGACTACCTCTTTGAAACTGTGTTTGAGATGGTTGTCCCGATAATCGTACGGCAGAAAGCAGAGGGGCCGCCCCAAACTGTAGATATTACTGACTACAAGCCAGCAAAAAGGACAAAATCTGGTTGTTGTGCCTGAACCATTTACATAACGTAAGAAAAGGGGAGGGATTGTTTGCTCCCGCAAACTGAGGAATAAGAAGTGCTTGCAGTTCACCAGAAAGAAAAAGTCGAAGAATAAATAGATGAAATGGTGTACGTGGAAAAAACCAAATCTTCTGACCATGAAGAGTTTCTGGGAAGCTCTGGGTATGAAAGTGGGAACATGAGTGAAATTGTGGAGGAAGACCTGCCAGTTTCTATGGGCTCTGAAGACAAATGGTGCGTTAGCACAATTGGTAGTGACAATCATTTGAACAGTTTTGGAGTCTGATTTTTAATGACTCACCATTTCATGTTGCATGTAAATGATCTATTTGTGTACTCTCGGCAGCCTTTACATGATTATCGTCTTTCCCCTTGTGATTCTAACTTTGGAAGATTGAACACATGGTACTTTTTTACTCTTAAAAAAGAAAAAAAAAAAGAAACAAACGAGAAAATCCAGGTATAATTTATATTTGTAGCAAATAATTCAATTACAGTCTTTTTATGTCAGATATGACAGTGTAAGATTCAGAAGCTGTACTATTAAAATAATTGTGAATATGTACTGTTCATCACTTTATTCATGTGAATCCTTCTTCCATAGTGGGCTTTCATGTACTAACAGGCAGTGTCACAGCTCTTCCTGCTCTAATTATAAGTTGCAGGAGGAAGTGGTTTTCCTTCATTTTTATTTTTTTCTCCTGTAGCTTTTTTTAATGTGGATAGCAAAGATTTTTGGGGGGAGGAAAGCAGTTTTATATTTTGTCTGCGTTTTGTAGAGACCTCTTTATAATGCCATTGTGATACCGTGATGTTGGACACCTGTGTTCTGTCTTCCTTCTAACTCCTCCTTAGTTGAGCTCAGGCAAAGCTGCAGCTTTGATTTTTTTAGCAGCTATGCGTGACATTACCATCTACCTGGAGGGAAGCGAGGGCTGGCATTTTCTGATGTGAAACTGGCAAATGCAGGAGGAAGGGAAAAGACACTGCCTTTTGTGGAGTAGAAAGGCTCACGAAGGAGCAGTAATGAGGTGTGCGGTTTCTCTCCTGACTGCAGTAAAAAGGAGGGACTAATACTCAATAGTGCTCCTAGAGCTTCCCCAGCCCTCTTGGTTACAAAGGACACATGCAGTGACCCAGGAGCTCACGTTGAGATACGATAATCAGAGCGAAGAACTGCTAGTTTAAAAAAAACAAAAAAACAACAAACAAAAAAATCTCACAAATATCTGACACTTGCTGCCAAACTCTCCCCCCCCCAAAAAAAACCCAAGTAAAAAAAACCCCAAAGATGCAGCTCACATGTTTCTGGTTCTGCAAGTTGTTGTGCGGAGACTCCATCTTCCTGTGAGTGCTTTTGGATTAATTTTCTAAAACTAAAGGGTTGGCTGTTTTTATGATTTGTTGTTGCCTTTCTCTGTCCAACTCAAATTATAGTTGTTTAGTACATAGGGAGAGAATTCCTAAATGAATAGTGGATTAAATTATTACTAAGTATATTTTCTTCAAAAGTGTGTCCTCTTGAGCAACTTGCTGCAGAGTAGTAGCTTTATTTTCGACTTTCAAGTTTATGCACAGTACACAAATAGTGGGGAAGAATAGCTTGAGAGAAAAACCTCTGTACACTTAAGGGTTGTCATCTTTTGGATTTACTAAGAGTTTGCAGTTTTACACCTGCCAACCTGTCAGAGACTGAACAGCACATGCTCTGTGATATTTAAAACTTCATACAATTAAAAACATCCTAGCTATTAACAAAACTTCAAGGCTAGTGTCTAGTCTTCCCTCAGGACTGGGAAGAGGCAAACAGGCTTACAGCCTCACTCTTGTTCATGACCGAAGGACCAAGGAGATCTGCCAACACATCTGTGAGAGGTCCAACAGTGGCTTTGCTCCATCTGCTGACAACTGAACCTGCAGCGCACAGAAGCTGTGCTGGTGCCTCTAGTCACTGGTTAGGAGGTCAGGCTTTTGGGAGATGCTTTATACTTAGAAGGTACAGGGTACAGAACAGGAAACGTTTTTATAAACTTAACATCTGATCCTTCTTAAGGTATAAATATTCGTATACATTTGTATAACAGTTGTACCACTGTTTGTTTCATATGAGGTCTTAAGGAATCCCTACAGTCTTTTCAAAAGCTCCAACTTGGTTGTTTTTGCTGAAAGAGGTGACACAGGAACCAGTCTTGCATGCTGTGCTTTTGCTCCCCATAGGTCTGCACTTGCCCAGCATGATGTTCGTGGGTTTTCAGTGTTGCTGGCTATTGTTCCTTGAGAAATGTCTGGGGTTTGATGGGTTGTCACTCTGCCAGCCTGTCATGCCAACCCTGATCATGGAGTTGCACAGCAGAACCTGGGAGGATGCGTAAGCCATGGGAGCTGTTGGTAAGAGTTCAGGAGGAGATCTGGGTTGCTCAGAGTGCATGCTAACCCCATTTCTTTGCTGCTTTCTGAAGTCAGATTGTGCTTTCAAGCAAAACTTGAAAGCTTTGGGAGTTTGATGTAGGATTTTCATTTTACTGGTAATTTAGACTCTGCTGTAGCTGAGCTCCATTTTTACAGCCCAGTGTTGATGCTCTATGTACTGCAGCGGTGCCTATGCTGTCTTCATGTCTGCAAGCATGATCAGAGTTCAGCCCTCAACACTGAAATGGCTCGGCTTTTTTTCCTGTTTAGTGGTGCTGTTCTCTTTTTCCCTTTGCCCCCCCTCTCCCTTTGCCCCCCCAACAGCATAGAGGAGCAATACAATCTGGCCTGCTCTTGTGCTTGTTAAGTGTCCTAATGTTAATTCATTAACTTCCCTGTTGCTTCTGCAGCTGTATTCTGATACCCCAGCACTGCATAAAGCTTTATTTCCCCCTGGCTTCCTACATAATTTTACGGAACAATTCTGCTTGGCTTATTGGTGGGGAAGAGCAGTGAAGCTGTAGGGTAGGGACTGGTGACACAGGAACTGCACTGAAGAACGGTTCTTATTGCCTTAATAGCCTCACAGCCGAGCAGCTGATGTACTTTTAGCACCGCGGCTGTGGGCTGGGCCACTAGAGAAGCTGGGCCAGTGCTAGGACCCCCATTTAACAGCAGCTGTGCATGCTCCTCTTTGATGCCTGCTCTTCTGCATCCCACCAGCTGCAGTGAGTGTTTTCCTCCATTGCTGCGAGGTTGTTTTCACCATTAATGAGCTGGGCTGGTCGTGGCTGTGTGCTGCTGGAGCCCCCTGGCACCCTACCCCACCAGGGCTAGTGATGGTGGGTGTAAGTGGAGGACCCGGGTTCTCTGTCTGCCCTGCCCTGGAGGGGAACCTCATTGTACAAGTGTGGTTCTTCTCCGTCTCTCTCTCCCAGTTATGTTTGGCTGGATTATGTGAAGTGTTTGAACAGTAGGGGGAAAAAAAAAAAAAAAGAGATGTTATTTTTGGCTGTGCTGGGTGAATGTGAGCTACAGGCCCACCTGTGCCCAAGGTGATGGCTGTGACCCAAGAGGGAGGGCAAGATAGCAGGATCATGGGGAGAATCTGTGCTGGGCTGGTTGGGAAGGCCCCATCCTGCCCCTCACAGGTGTGAGGGTGGTGCAGGACCAACATCGCTGTCAGGCCCTGACAACACCAACAAGGCTTTGAGTCTCCTGAGGGGACACAAAAGGAGCCTGGACCCCCCAGATGTCCATGGAGTAGGAAGAGCTGTTGAGCCACCTGCTTTGGCTTAGTTATGCCCTTGCCCGTGTTATGGTGGGAAGCACCACTGCTTGTTTTAACTTCTCTGCTTGTGGGCCATGGGCACAGTGATGCACCTCTCCCATGAAGACAGGCCGAAGGACTTGGGGTTGTTCAGCCTGGAGAAGAGAAGGCTCCAGGGAGACCTTATGGCAGCCTTCCGGTAAAAAGGGTCTACAGGTAAGATGAGGAGGGACTCTAGCAGGGAATGTAGTGATAGGATGAGGAGTAACGATTTTTGAACTACAAGAGGTTAGATTTAGATTAGATATTAGGGGGAAATTCTTTACAGTGAGGGTGGTGAGACACTGGAACAGGTTGCCCAGAGAAGTTGTGGATGCCCCAACCCTGGAAGTGTTCAAGGCCAGGCTGGATGGGGCTTTGAGCAACGTAGTCTAATAGGAGGTGTCCCTGCTTGTGATAGGGGCATTGGAACTAGATGGTCTTCAAGGTCCCTTCCAACCTGAACCATTCTGTGGTTCTGTGTCACTTCTTCCTCTTGTCCCATATATCTTGCACTGACATCTGCATAGTCCCTACCGGCTGTAAGGCCAGACCTCTGCTTTCCCTCCCTGGGGCTGCCGCTGGCCCCTGTGCAATTATGGGGGCTGCTGCTGACTGCCCTGGGGCACCACTGGCACATCAGCAGTGACCCCCCCAGCCTCTCTTCTGGCAGCCATCTGATACCTTCTCTTGTAGGGTCATATTTGCTACTTGCTAATTTTCTATTTCCAGAAACTGTGGACAAGCCCAGTCAGGTAGGTTGTGAACAAACTCAGTCGATCTGGTCAATACACTCTGAGGAAATGATGGGTGTCAACTGATGTCACTATGTTGACTTCAATATATCTGTGCTGATATACTGATGCACTATTACTTTCAGAAGGGGAGTAAAATCTTGTTTACATTCTCCAGGCCCAGCAGCGTGTTATGCTTCAGTGTCTTTTCAAACAGGAAAGTGTAGGAAGTAAACACCATGCTTTGAAGCAAAAGATTTGACTTGGTCAAACCCAGGCAAAACACTTGCAGATTTTACATCCTAGGCTGGAGTACTATAGGCCAGTAAAAAGATTCTTTTGTTTTGCTGTAGATGAGTTTTTCCGGTAAAAAAATATTTTAACTTCTTGGAAGTGCGTTCTGGGATCACAGAATCATGGAATGGTTTGGGCTGGAAGGGATCATCAAAGATCTAGTCCCACCACCCCCCCCCCCGCCACGGCTATGGACATCTTTCACTAGATCAGGCTCTACAAAGCCCTTTCCAGCCTGTTCTTGAACAATTCCAGTGATGGGGCATCCACAACTCTGGGCAACCTATTCCAGTATCTCACCACCCTCATCATAACAAATGTCCTCCTCCTGTCCAATCTAATTCTTCCCTCTCTCAGTTTAAAACTGCTGCCCCTTGTCCCTTCATAAAAGGTCTCTCTCCATCTTCCTTACGAGCCTCCTTTAAGTGTTGAAAGCCACAGTAAGGTCTCCCTGGAGCCTTCTCTTCTCCAGGCTGAACAACCCCAAGTCCTTCAGCCTGTCTTCATAGGAGAAGGGGTAAATGTCCAGCGGAGAGGCAGGTTTGAGTAAGGCAGTTCCCCTCCATGCTGTGCTGCGGGTTGGCTCACTGTGAAATCCTCTGGCTGCTGCAGGGATTTCATGTGTTGGTGTGCGGGAGCTCCCTCCCCTTCCCAAACAGCGGTTGCGCAGGCTTTGGAGAAACACGGATATGAGTACACAGACCTGAATGAAGCACATGATGTACACAAACAAAGTACAAAAGTTCAAGTCTTCATGGCACCTTGTGGGGTTTTGTGGTTCAACTTAACGCTGTGCTGATACCGCACTGAACAAACTTGTTAACAACAGCTTATGTGAGTCAGAGAAAATCAGGAAGCAAAGCCACTGTTAGAGGAAGACCTATCTGCTGAAGTTTTGTATGCAAAAAAATATGAGCTGCATAGGAAGATTAGGCAATGTATAAGCCATGAAAATCCAAACAGCTTGCTGCTGTTGTTGACGTAACCTGTTTTTACAGACTTCTATAACCTCCATTTGAATTCTCTTAAAATGCTGCATTGCTGGAGTTGCGTGCTGTGAAAATCTCAAGTGATACCTGTGTGATCATCCCACAACCACCAATGACTGGCAACACCTGGAAGAGACAAATTGCTGATTCTTGGGTATTTGCTACTGCCATCTGAAATTTAAAAGAATTGGCAAACATGGAATAGGTTTGGCTCATGGTGACTGCAATGTTTTCAGTTCTACGTATTTTATTTAGCTAAAGCAAATGCTAGTGTAATTAGTTTGAGAGCTGCCTTTCAGAGCTACAGCATGGCCAGAGAGCTCATTTCAAGCTCAGGTAATTTCTCTGTTTATGGCTATATATAATTATACGTACAACTAATTTAGGTAAGACAGCGTGCTAGCTAAGAACTTTAACTTTTAATTTATACTTTATATTTTTTTTTTGCGGAGGTAACACTTGTCAAGTGTGGTTAATATTGGTTTCCTGAACATTGCAGAGCATGAATAATATGTTGCTTTAATCTGCAACATTGCAATTTATTGGCTTAAATTGTTCTTCCTAATAACAGATGAAATACTATTTCAGTAGTTCAGCTTAAACAAGCAATTTTCAAAAAACAGTTTCCCTCTTGGATCTTTTTTAAGTGCCATGAAATAAACAAGTGTGATTCCTGTTTGAAGAGCTTGAATTTCAGTGGGAGGTGCTTTCTGGTAGTTCTTTTCGAATTTCTTAGGTGCAAACAAAGTAATTCAACAGAGCAGTCCACATGCATCGCCTAGAAAAACACCATTTACAAAATGGAAATCATCAGTAAATAAAGGTGTAGAAAAAACCAGGTTTTATTTATGATACAGTGAGGATGGAATGTAATTACAAAAGCCAAGAAGCATCTGAAGCAGGAGTGAGGTGAACTGTTGAAAAATCTACTCATTGCTATAAAACTCTCTTCGATCTCAGTTTTAAGCATTCAGATATATAATCAGACTGTGTGAATAGGAAATTTGCAGGTGATTCTTTTTTTTTTTTTTTGTCCCCCCCTCTCTTGCAGTGGTGACAGACAACTTTGGGCTAAATTGCTTCTTTCTACAGAAGGAAAGAGCTAGTTATTCTGGCCATTTTATCAAGCCCAGCATGCAATAACCTGGTTCTCTTTGGGAAAAGATGGGGCTAAATAAATGCCTTGCTTCATTCCCCTTTGCTTTTGCAAGGATGGCTGTGTGCAAGTCGGGCTGGTGGCCATCCCATTGCCACATGTCCCCAGCTGCCAGGACAGCATGCCTTCAGGCAGACAACTGGCAGGTCTGGAAGTTCTGCGTTGGAATGTCATGTACATTGAGCAACACGCTCTCCTGCAAAACCTACCCTACGTGTGACGGCTGCTCCAACAGCACGTGGTTAAAATCTGTTTGTGCTGAGTGGCTCGGTTTCAGAGAGGAAAAAATGCAATGCAAAAACCAGTTGGTGCTGCTACTGCGTGGGCAGTGTGATACAGACGGATGTCCACAACACAGTGCAGCAAGAGACCTCTAATGACCCTTTGGCATGGGGTACGTCTAGAAAAAAAGTTATCAAGCTTGTAAAATAAAATGTTGATCTTTGTTATATAGTCTCCTAATCAAAACAGGAGGAGTTGCATTTTGGGAGGCCTGGGGGCTTCTCTGCTACTGCCAGTGGTTAAGTGCTAAAGCATGGTGAGGCTTGAAAAAAATGAATACAATAAAAAGAGGGTTGTTGTGGGTGTGTTTGAAGTGCCCAAGCACAAAACGCTGACATCGAAGTTCGGTTTCAGTGCTGGACATAAGCCATTTCCAGAGTATATTATCAGAATTTTGCGAGGGTTTAGCACTTTGATCACCCTGTGTTGGTTTTTTTACTGAACAGCTGTTAGTATTTACTGCTGTGACAAATACAGTTAATAGAAAAGATACATATATTCTCTTAAACGTAGGTATCTGACCAAGGTAACCATTTTTTATTGAAGGTTTTTTGGTGTTTGAAAGCTGTGAGTATCTGTATCATTTGGCAAATGCAATAATGTTAGACTAGCAAAAAATGTGAATGTATACTGTATAGTAGGAGAACACAGCACTAGATCTGTGTGTTAGACTTAATTTGTGTTACACTTAATTTTTAAAAATGTCTGTAAAAGCAAATTAACTTTCCATTCAGCTTTTGAGGTAATAAGTTAAAAAAAGCACCAAGATGATTTATTCAAATGTCTAACCGTGGTAGAAGGTTCCACTGTATACGAACTACATGGTAAGCAGGTTCCTTATACTGTGAAAGACTTCTATAAATTTTTCATACAGACTTGACATCTGCTGATATGGCTTCGGATGAGTCCTGCCTTGAGCGTATCTGCTGAGGGCTTGCTTTGGAAGGGCTGGTCGATCGTGGTGAGCCAGAAGCTGTACTTATTTGCAAAGTAGTGACAGGTTCCGCGTGCGCCATTGCATTCGATGAAGGGAGTCGCTCTGAAATCCTCCAGGCAGCTCCCAGGAGAGACCAGTGACTGTCCTCCACCTTCATCACCAGCAGCAGTGTGCTAAAGGAGACAAGGAGGGCAGTGTTCAGAGTACAACCTCAGACGATACTGTCAAAACCTTATGTGTGGGAAAAGAGAAAAAGCACTAGAATTGCTCCTAATTCTTTTCTCTGGAGCAGAGACTTGGTAAATCCTGAAACTCTGTAAGGCTTAAGGATTTGGCTGTGCTTTAGCTAGACAAAGGAGCTAGCTCATATGTTGATGTCACTTTAAAATCCTTTGACAAACAATCTTTTCTATAGTTAAGATTTCCACTGTTGGAAGTTTTACACTTGAAGAGTCGTTTAGGTGGGAAAGGCCCGCTGGAGGTCACTTCAGCCAATGCCCTGCTCAAAGCAGGGCCAACTTCAAAGTTGCCCTCAGTTGTTCCAGGGCACTGTTGAATTTTTAGTACCTCTAAGGACGGAGTTTGCACAACTTCTTTGGGCAACCTGTTCCTCTGTTTGATTGCCCTCACTGAGAAGAGCTTCCCACCATACATCTAACTTGAATTTCCCAAATTTTAAAGTCTGTCTTACTCTGTATCGCACATGAAGAGCACTGCAGACACAAAATTAGCTTCCGTACAAATAACTAGCTCCCTCTGTGGCATATTCTTTGACACCAAATTGCACCAAAATCACGCCTCTTTACACCACTTGACTGTTACCTTTGACATGTACAGTGGTAATGAACTGAATGTTACTTTTGTTCTGTCAAAGTCATCACTAACAAAACAGATATTTTCTCTGTCCCTTTAAGGGCAGTACAGCTACATTTTTAAGTGAAGCTGTTTAATTTTTTTTTTTTTTAAAGACTGAAAGAATTTACAATGTAAAACAAAGCAACTGGAAAATAAAGTTGTTAAATAGTTTTGTAAATGTAGGGAGAAATCTGGGCACATCGAGTATGTTTGCCTGCCTATTTTTTAATAAACACTGTATTATAAAAGTACAAGCCATAACTGCCTTGGTTATGCTGCTAAAGACCCACTGTATTCACACAAAAGAGTGGCCACCTTTTAACAGACTAAAGGACTTTTATGTCTGGCTAGTGTTACATGTTGCTGAGATTTAGATAGTGCTTTTTAAAAAAAAAAAACCCAAAGCAGCAAGTACCCATCCCCTCCACAAGAACCCCAACCGAACACCAAAGCTGCAGCCCACCAGATTTGCTAAGCTATGAAGTTCAGGAGCAAAACCGTTCTAGCATCCCTCTACAAGGACAAAGCTGTTAAGAAGCAGCATAAACTATCAATAGCTTTGAGGCCTTTACAGCTGGAGCTGGAAAGCAGTTAATAAAAACCGCACGTGCTATTTGAGCCCTGGCTTGGGAGCAGATCCCCTTGACAACCTCAGGATGAGCACTGACGTTCCTGTGCTCAGTGTACGAGCTCCAACTCAATGCCTAGAATAGCTCTTCTTGTATTGGCCACAGTGTTTTATCCTTCTGCAATGCTTATGCCACCCTACCTTTATAGGCTGCATGACAGCGGAGGGCCTTTGCTATGTGAAATCTTACTGACTTGTATGGCTGGCTGGGCAGGAGTCCATGATGACTCCCTTCATGATTGTGCCCTACCCAAGGGAAGGAGGTGACAAATTTAAGCCAAGGAAGCAAAGCAGTGTGTACTCTGAGATAACCACGAGTGTGCTGTACTTCTTCCATAGTTGCCTGAGAAGCAAAAACGTGTACACGAAACACTTCATTTGCTCTGAACGCTAGCTGGGAAAACATGAACTTCTCACTGTATGTTCCTTGGTGCTGGTAGACTTTGTCCTGGCAAAAAATTTCTTGCTAAGGTGACAACTTTGCTCTTAACAATGCTCAGTGTTTACACAAGGCTTTGCAAACATTTAATTAATCCTTGGCATTCTTGTGAAGTAACTATGAGATTGGTATCAGGGCTTTTTACAGAAGCAAAAGAAAGGTCAAACATAGGGCCGGTCAAAAATTTGACCTGTCTTTTCTCAAAGCACTTTTTTCTGTAACTAAATGAAAAATATCAAAGATCCTTTTACCTTATTTTCTGAAAAAGTGAAGCTTTTGGCTCTTGACAAATAAATAGTTTGCAGGTAAGACTGACTATTGTTCTGTGATGTTTACTGCCAGAGAAATCTTATTTTTTTTCCCCCACCTTGTTTACTTCAGGATTCAGTCTAGTCTTTAACGAGCTAACAACATGGGCAAACCGTTGCAGGTTTAGACTTTCATGTACATCAAGCAAGCCAGAAAAATGAGCATCTGTCAGATCATTCACTAGCACATTCTATTTGCTCTTTGCCACATTAAGCCCTCCAGTGCTTACACGATCCCTCTGTACAGTCTTGCAAGAAAAGGTCAGACCCTTCAGCAGGTCTTCCATTGCACGCCTAACACTAAGCTCTTCTGTAATGACCCATTTCCTACTGACAAGATCACAAGATCTAAGAGATTCTATAAGCAATGGGATATACAGCTCAGCTACTGTTGCCATTAGAGATCCAACACTGAAGATGATTTCTAAAAACAAGAGGAGGCTGTCTCCATTCTAGGTGAAAGACTTTGGCTTCTACCAAGTGCCGATGATTTTGAGTTTCTAAATGAAGAAAAGTTTTGGCTTTTTTCTTCCAGATCAGCTTCTTAATAGTGATGTACATAAACAACTCCCCATCCTTAGCTCTGAAAATGCTTTGTAGGCTACTATCACACCTCACTGCAATTTTATTTGCTAATCCACAGCTGTCCCTGTGTTCTGCTCCAAAGCACTATTTTGTACATAAAGTAAGGACTCCAGATGCTGGTCTGACAAGAGGCAAATTTTCTCTGCAATTCACAGAAATTTTGTTTCTCCTCTTCTGCTTCCTAGAAACTAGTTTTGTAGTTCCCTGGTTCCCCAGTATGATGCATGGTTTTGGTGTTGCTGGATCTAAAACAGAGCAGCCTTCCTAGTATCTAAGACTGAAACTTAAAACCCAGTGCCACACAAAATGTCACACTGGAGAACAAATACCATAAGGAAGGAATATCCGATCCACAAACTGCGCCAGCCTTCAGGGCAGTGAGGAATAGTAGCTTCTTGGCTGTGGACAGCAATTGCCACAGCTGGGGCCTCACAAACCGAGCAGCGACTGATGTACGGCTTAATGTCGTCCTCTGCCACAGGCATCATTGGAAGAGGTGCTGTAGTTGAGAGCCAGTAGGATTTATCATTCCGACTTGCATAATAACAGATGTCCCCAGGGTTACAGTAGAGGAATGGCATAGTACTAAAACGAGCCAAACATGAGCCGGCCAGCCCTGTTAATAAAGGAGGAAAAAAAAAAAAGAAATGATGGCAATTGTTCTCACAGAAGACAATGCACGTTTTCAGTTTCCTGCTCCTTCTCAAGATGTGTCAGTAAAAGCCTGCAGTCCAGCGTGTTTCCCTGGCTTTACAGGTCCCCCTGAACAACACTAATGACTTGCAGCAGCTCGTTCAGGGGCACTCAATGCAGACATCCAGTTTTTATCTTCTCTCTTCCGAAGCCTGTTTGCTGAAGTCCCAGCTTTCTCTAAGCTCTATTTTTATTTTTTTTTTTAATTTCAGCTAGAGAGATGGAACTGAGATTGCTTCCAGCAATACTGGCACGTACCTAGATCCTGGTTGTGCGCTTTCTCTTGTCCTTCAAAGTACAGTAGGCTGTATCCACTCCAGAGTTTGTTCATGCCAACTGGGCACATTGGCTCTTGATCGGACTGGCTGTGCTTCACCAGCAGGTAGCCCATGCTAACGCTGCGACCCGGCATGCCTGGGAGCCCGGGGCTACCGGGGCGGCCTGGCTGACCTTAGGAGAGCAGGGAAAAAGAAATGATACAACTTAGTTTGCGCTCCCACAAATGCTCTGATGCTGGCTGATATTTCAGCTAAGCTGCGGGCGAACAAAGCTCAATTGCATGACGCCTCTTCTTATGATAAGTTACTGTCAAAAGAGCTGTAGTTCTAGGGTTACAGCAGTTGCTTTTGAAGTAGATTGGTTCTGGATCAGGCTCCCTGGTTTCTAAGATGATGTATTTCACTGTCAGAGCCAGAGAAAACTACATATAAAGTTCTGATGAATTTTAGCATACTTTATATAATACCGATGAGCATATTTTCCCTTTAAAACTTTTTCTTTGTCCAAGATTAATTAATGTTTTTTGAATTGCTTGCATTTTCTTCATATGGTTAAAACTGTACTCTTTAAAAACGTTTGAAAGCCTTTTTGTCTGTGTACTTAGCTAATTGAGATAGTAATCATTCTGCTTTTTGATTGGATAAGGACACAGGTATTTCTTTTACATATACATTCCCTTAAACATCATCTGTCCAAATATCACCTACCCAACTATTCATTTCCATGCTAGGAAAACACTAGGCTGAAACACTTATGAGAAAACCAATATAAAGATACACTCAGATTAAAACAAACTCACTCATGTGAGCGGACTGGCATCTACAACTACTGAAACTTATTCTGAAAATAATGCTTTAAGGTAACTGTTAAAAGTTAGTTAATTGTGTCTTCTGAAGAAGCTGTGAAGAAACCTTCTCTTCCCCTCTCCCCATCCCAGTGATGTAGTAACTACACACTACAGGATTTCTGGCAGTGAAAGGGGAAAGAGGGAAGAATTGCTGTGCGACATCTCTTACCTTCAAATCCCACCGGACCCTGAAAGCCTGTTCCTCCTTGTTCACCTCTGGAGCCGGGAGGAGCTGGAATGCCACCCCTGCCTTGGAGTCCTGGCTCTCCAGGTGAGCCTCTGAAACCTTGCATCAACAACATTTATAAGCACAATGACTGCAAAGATATCAACATGCTACCCATGTTGTTAACACGTGCTCTACTTGCATACATTTGATCCTATCTGCCAGCTTTACCAATTTACACTAAAGGCAAGGTTTTTGCTAGGGCAAAGAGCACTGACTTCATTGGAAAAGGTTGCTGGGATTAAGACTACATGAGCCCCACAACCCTAATCTTTCACTCTTGCTACCACCACTCATCTCTGGTGAAGCTAGTAGCAAGAGGTGCCCTGCATTGGGTCCGTCCATCACTAACACTACTTCCCCTGGCTTGACAGCACGCCCACAAGGAAGTGTGTAGTTCCACCAAAGACGTTCAGTCTTAAGTGAGATCCATATCTGATGTTGCTTTGGCTATGTGAGTATTGTCAAAATTTTCTCCTGTTGTGCTTGTTCTGAATGCTTGGAGGAGGAGGAGGAAAGCCAAACCTTAGCTTTGAAAGACAAAGATTTGACTCCCCTTTCTGATGTATAGAATTTAAAGGGAGCTATAGCAGTGATCTGTGCCCTTGTTCTGCTAAGGGGAACTGAGCTTTCACTCCACGTGTGTGATTCCTACCTGGATCGCCTGGTGGACCCTGAGGTCCCATATCTCCTGGGCTTCCTTGAGGTCCTATATTTCCACGGGGACCTGGTGAACCTTGCTCAGCGACCAGCCTTGGAGGAAGAGGGGGCAACCCAGGAGAACCTGGAGGGCCCTGAAACCCTGTGACGGGAAGCAGGATGAGAGAGTTTGATTAAAAAACTGCAACACTGTATTTTCCTTAACGTGCTTTCATCCACAGATACCTTGCTGTCACTTGGCTGCACATGTGAGAGAGGGTCTATGGTCTGCACCTCACCACCTTGGGTATAACACCTATATTTATTATAGTGGGGGAACGTGTACGGGGATTGTCTTCTCTTGGACAGCCCAAAGATAAACAGAAGGAAATGAATAATGTTACTGCTCCCTCACGTATCACACAGGAAGCTGGGAAGTTCCCCCCAAACAGACGACAGCTGTCTGAGGTGCAGCACCATCTTTTGGTGAGCTTCTGGAGACACAAATACATGATGGTGTAGATTGGAGTGAAGGCTTTAAAAGATATTTCTAAATATCCAGTATGTCTACTCTGGAGGATTAATTCAGATCAGGAATTATTCTTTTTATTTAACCCTGAAAGTGGCTCTGATTTTGGACTTGGCACCTCGTACAAAGTAAATTCATAAATCCAAAAAGTTGACTACCCACACTATATTCAAGCACCTGTCTGCTGGAATTTGCCAGGGCTGACAGAGTCATGCAGGTTGGAGAGGACTCTGGAGATCCTCTAGCCCAACCTGCTGCTCAAAGCAAGGGCCAGTTGGATCAGGCTCTGTATAGCTGCAAAATGAGTGGTTTAGCAAGGAGTCACGCATCTGACTGCGCTTACTCACCAGTCATTCCTCTGTCCCCCTTGGGTCCGATGGGTCCCAGATCACCTGGAAAGCCTACGGTGCCCATAAAGCCAATGACACCTTGTTCACCCTTACGACCTTTAATGCAAAATGACACGTGGCATTATTGCATTTCAACACAGATCAAATGAGTGCAAAAGTCATATTAATAAAATGGTATAGGAGGTTCCCATGCCCCCAGCCATGATCAGTGTTTCCATCCTTACCTTTTGGTCCAGGGTACCCGGGAGCGCCAGGTCTCCCTTGTAATCCAGGATCACCTCTACTTCCTTTTGGGCCAGTTTGTCCACTCACACCTACTTGTCCACTTTCTCCTTTGCTTCCTGGTGGAGCCGGTATTCCAGGCTGCCCCTGTAGTCCTGGATAGCCTGTTTAGAGTGCATATATGTTGTAATCTGCTTATACTTAAGACCTGGGTACACACAGCACTACTATCTAATTGTATCCCATCAGGTTCTATTTCATTAATTTAAGCGGGGAGCTAATGCGTAGCTCCTCAATAGACGTATTCAGCTCTCCTGCTCCTGCTCTCAGGCTGGAATTACCCTTCTGCTGCAGCGGTAGAGGAACTGGAGCATGAAGCTCCCACAAAGCACAGTGTCATCTCAAGCAAGATTTCAGCAGAAGTGGGGGGCCTGATCAGATACAGCCCTCAATGAGCTACTCCTTCCCCAGCAAACGCCCCACTTCACTGGGTGCCTTCCTGCTTAATCCTAAATTCTCCAAGTAACTAGAGAGAAATCAAAGCAGCGAGTACCTGACTCAGTGCCAGGTGGTAAATAAGCCAAGGACTTAGTGTTCCGTGTATCTTGGTGCTTCAGTTTAGTATCTGGATACAAATAACTACTTCATGCTGTCTTGGGAATTATGGGAACAGCTTCTTTTTCCAGAATTACATATTGCCTGAAGCTAAACCTGGCAGTTTTCTGTTCAGTTACCTCTACTGTCTAAGAAGACATTTGGATCTTATTTCCGAGGAAGGAGAGACTTACTAACTTGGGGTTTGAGTGGGACATCTCTCATGCTGCCTGCTGAAGTTGGATCACATGTGGATACATACGCAAGATGCATGTGGCAAAGTATGAGCGAGCCATTCCTGTCTCACCATTTTGGCTGGGAGATGGTGTTCCTGTTCCAACTCTCCTGACTGCTTCTATTTTTATATTTTAATCCAATGACTGCTTGGGGAGTAGGAATCTGTATGCAGAGTTAGGCCAACAAATTTGCAAACTTAGGTATTTTGTTGCTTTTCAGCTGGTTTGCCTGTTTTAAGTTTTTGCTGAGCTTACATAAAAATTTCCATGCACCGTATAAAGGTGGCAGTGGGACACCTGCAGCTTCTGCTACAAGCTCTTCACAGCGGCACTACAGTTTGAAATGGCTGTGCAGTCCAATAAACAACAGGTATATCAGCCTCTAAATACAGAGAGACACAGAGTGCCCCTTTCATACGTGTGAGAGAGGCAGACTTACAGCGTGGGCTTTTAGAGAGAATAAGAGCTAGTGCTTCCTAATGTAACTTAGCTTGCATGGTAATTTCACATAGGAAAATTTTGTAAATGATGAAGAAAATATTCTGTAGATTTGCACGTCTGCACAGACCTCAGATTTTAAGGTACTAAATTAGCATAATGCTTCTGAAAATTTTAAAGAGAATTCTGCATGATTAAATCTGTTATTTGCATGAAAATCAAACCCTTCCATCAGGACAACCTGGAGAAACTGCCTTTTGCTTTCAGGAGGTCTGTCCCTATTATCTTATGCACCATTAGTTCTGTCCAACAATTATTCATGCACTTTAGTGTTGCATTTAATAGAAATATTTTACTGAATCAAGACCGAAATAACAGCGACTGCTGTTGCTAACCCAGCACTTAAACTTCTATTGTTGTCTGAGGGCATAACCTTGTACTTAATCGTTTATTGTTGTCTGAGAGGAACAAGGCATGAATTACCTGGCACTCCGTCTAGACCTGGGGAGCCTTTATCACCGGGATATCCTGATATATTTGAAATCCCAGGAGGCCCTGGAAATCCTTCCTGCCCAGGAATGCCAAAGGGTCCTGGGACTCCTGAAAGGAAGAGAAGAAATAATCAATACTGCAAGGAAAATGCACAGTTGCAATAATAAGGACTCACCTTAGACTAAATATAAAGAATGGGATTTTCATAATGGAAAACACCTGCAGTTCCCACTGATTTTTGGTTTTGTTTTTTTTTTTTTCAGATGATGTTGTGGAGGTTTTTCTTAAAAGAACCAAATACTAGTTCTGTGCCAAAGCTCTCTGGATAGCTAATTACATATCACTGTATGGAATGCTAATAGTCTTGCGTTTGCCAGGTAAAATATTATTTCAAGATAGGAAGTACTCAAAATATCCTAGGTATATTGAAGCAGACAAGAAAGCAGCTTTGTTATTCTGTGCCCTGCAGAGTCAGAGGTCACACTCACTTCAGGTTTTTTGGGGTCAGTTAAAACCGAAAGTCTGAGTCCAAGAAGTTCTCTATAGATGAGAAGTGTTAAATGGCCAAAAATTTGGCCCACTAATAACAGATTATTATTTTAAGTAGATTCAAGTTGTCAACAAACCCTCTTTTGTTTATTCATTAAAAAAATAAATTGATTCTGACAAACAAACATGAATAAGTGAAATAAGTATTTCTCCCAGGGCTTGATAATAAATCTGTGAATGGTGTTTGATATGGCACAGCATGTTAGAAACAACAAAGTGTAACACAAAAGAACAGGAATGAGCCATTGAGCCAAGCAGGGAAAGGCAGTAAGGTTTTATATCTATGCCAGTCCTTAATCCTTTCAGAGCCAAAACGTTGGGAAGCTTTTTAAAAAAACCCTATAATTAGTTGATTCATCCGCAACATCAGTCTGGTGGCTCCCTGATGGCAGAAGAACTGGTGGTGAACCATGCTGAGATAAGCGCAGCCCACAACAGCAAGGTGGGTTGGAGCTGAAAGGCTGGACGCTTCCATTGCACGAGGGATGAAGGTTCCCTGAGCATGGGAATAGAGCCCAGGAGGGCTCAGCGGGACAACCACACATTGATGGACAGCGAGGCTTTCAGAAGAAGGGCAAACATTGATGGATTTGCAACAAAAAGAAAGAAAAGCCATAGTGTTTGTGTAACTGGAGCCTTGTTAAAAATATTTTGGGAGCTGATGGCTGAGAGTAGCCTCTGGCATTAGCAGCGTGCTCAGCTCAGGGGGTGCTACAAGATGCTGCTACCACCAGGAAGGACCCAGGCTGTCCCGGAGGGGCTGGCTTGTCCAGCCACTGGGCAACACACATTGCTGGTTCTGAGCAGGGGCTGGCTGAGCTGCAGCGCTAACTCCAAACAGTGACCTTCCTTCCCCACATCGGGAGCTCGCCTATACAGCTGTCTGCGCTACACTGCGTTCTGTGACATCTACAACACCCACGGCAGAAACAAATAGTAAGCAGATCCCATTCTCCGGAGTACGAACCTGGAACACCTCTGTCTCCCTTCTGCCCCGGCGGTCCTCGGCTTCCTTCCACTCTGCTGGGCTCTCCCGCTTCCCCTTTGTCCCCCACTGCACCCGGGAAACCTGCAGAGCCGTAGCCATCCGGACCTGTTGGGGTGTTGTTCAAAATGAAGACGAAAGCTGAAACCTTTCCACGTGTAACGACATACCAGCTTGCTAACGTACCCGTACGGAGCATATGGATTTACCAAATACGCAGTTAAAGAAAGTCACATTGCAAAGATCTCCCTGACCAAGCTTCCAGCCAACGCAACGGTGGGCCTATGAGCAGGCAGAATAAGAGTCTCACTTACCTGGTGATCCCGGTAAGCCCTTCGTGCCCGGTAAACCATGTAGTCCACTGATTCCTCTTAAGCCAGGCAAGCCTGTTATAAAATTACATTCATGATGATCACAATAGTTTCTATGAGTTTGTATATATTCCTAGGCAAAAAATTAAAATGCTTGAATAAATACTATTCTTTGTTAAAAATATTGTGTATTGTATGCAAATTAGTTCATTACAATAAGCTTATTATGAAATACACCACACCATGGTTTTGCGATTGTCAAATTTTGTTATTATCCAATGAACTCACTATGAGATATTTTTTTAATATCTCTGATCTCTCTGGTAGCATGCCATTAGTTCCAGTCTTGCTGCCACAATTTTGTTAATAACCATTTAGTTTCTCAAAATCCTCAAACCAGGATAATTATGGCATAATTGTAGGCTCTAAATGTGATTATAATGATGCTCTCTTCAGGAGAAATTCACTCTGTGTCATTTAAGAAAAACAACAAAACCCTAACAAAATGTCTAATAGCTGCTGCCGCTGTTACAGGTGAAAATTTATCCCACCTATTTGTACCTGTCAAAGTGTCAAGCATGACGTTAAAGCTAGACAGGTATCTCTAATCAACGGCCAGAGCTCTGGAGGACAGTGCAGCCTTCACAAAAATAAGTGTCTGCCTCTCTCTTCACTGTCTATGGAGGCAGCCTTCATAACCATATTATCTTAGATTTGATGCAGATTCAGATAGATGAATCTTACTAGAAGCAGGGCAATTTCTGGCTGCACTGTGGAAAAAAAACCTGCTGACTTAATATATTAAGGAATTAGGTGGCAACCTGTGTGATTCTGTATCCTGCGATACAAACAAACGGCTTCATTTTAAACTATCATCTGTATTTTGATAACAGAATTCTCTCTGAGCTGTAAGTAATTTATCCTTAAAACCAGACGTTGGATCAGTTTTCAGTTTTAGATGATGATGTAGGACAAGTTTTGCTATCTATTGCCACATTATAATATTCTAATACTGATATCACAAATCTTGTTGCATTTTAAATATTTTTAATATTTTTTTTGTTGTTTTTTTTTTTTCTTCCCAGCCATCATGAAAAATGAAAATATTTCCTGAAAACTGCTTTCCTGCTTGAGGGAGGTCATCAGCAGTTGAAGTGAGCTCAGCAGACAGCAATCCTTCAGAAGCCATAAGCCAGAAAGCAACCACATGGGTCTTTGTTAATGCACCTGGACTTGTGGGGCGTTAAGTGTTTATAGAGGGAACTCTGCCACTCTGAACTGCAAAAAGCCCCCTTTCTTCTTCTTCTTCTTCTTCACCCTAAAGGAACAACAGCAAGTGCTCGCACTGAAATGACTGAATAGCTGAAGCTGTGTAAATACCTGCTTGTCCTGGTAAGCCAGGCCAGCCGGGAGTTCCCCTTTCACCTTGAAATCCAGGTGTCCCAGGGCTTCCTTGCTGCCCTGGCGGTCCGACCAGTCCTGGCAGACCTGCGCGACAGCGATGAATCATTGCTCGTCAGTGTCCTTAAAACCAATAGCCCAAAAAGATGGACTTGTGCTACCTTCATTCTCTCGGGTAGCAAAATGAAGGCTTTTCCCTCCTACCAACATCGCATGACACTGCACCGCTCATGCAAGTGGAAGAAAACTGAAGAGAGCAAAGGTAGGAGAGGCAAGGTATAACAGGGCAATTCATTACAAACTTCAGGTGTCTGACAACCTCAGAAATACAGTTGGGCTCCTCCTATTAAAATGATAATTTTACTTCTATTGTCAGTTACAGTAAGTAATTTCATTTTTGTGCACCTCAGTTTTCCCTTCTGCCATGTCTGTTTTGCCTTTCCAACTGGAAAGCTGATTGGAAAAGGACTGTTTCCCAGTGAGATACCTACCAAAACTGCTCCAGTCTTGGCTGGAGTTTCTAAGACCTATAATTATATGAGAAATGTGGAACAACTCTTCTGAAAGAGCAATTTCATGATCTTCCTGCAATAAGATGTGTTCTTAAGCCCCGAGTTTATGATCCAGCCCGAGCCGAACCTGAGTTTGGTTCCCCAGAACTCTTGCACAGGTGGCCAACGAGCCTTGCTCAAAGGATCCTGAGTAATTGGGTCCTGGGGGATATTGACTTCATCTGTCTCAGAAGATAGCATTGAAAAGCCCATCTCCTTGCAGTATTGAGAGAGCATTAGAACACCTGAGTATGCCAGCAAAACAACACTTTGAACACATGATCACTGTAAAAAAGGTAAAACTGGTATGAAGCAGAGTTAGGCTTTTGAAGTTTCCTCTTAAGTTCTGCCATGAGTTCCACATCCTTTTCACTGCTCTTTACCAACTTACAGAACGATTAACATAGTAAAAAAAAAAAATCAATGACTTTATTTTGAGGGAAATGAGATTATTTTTTCTTTCTCTTCTTAAACATTTTTATTCTTTGGAGTATTAAAAAGAATATTTTACCTTCCTGTCCCACAGAGCCAGGGACACCCTGCGTGCCCTTGAGACCTTCAATGCCAGGGAAACCAGGATCACCACCTTCGCCTTTTTGTCCTACACCTCCTCTTGTGCCTGGAAAACCACAAAACCAGTATATTCTTTTAATAATCTCTATAAGACTCTAAGCTAACAAGCATCATATGAAGTTGGCTACTGAATGGGTCCTGGTCTTGCCACATAAAGACATTCTTCTAGACAGGGTGCTTGTATAATCTGTGAGAATGAATAGTTGTCTACAACATGGTGGCAAAACCATCATTGAATTCGTTTTTAAAAGTACTCCCCAAATTATGTGGAATATGACACTGATGCTCAAGTGTGCCACATGTGCAGGGAAATTTTAACACATTACCTAACCAACCCAATCCAAAAATCAACCTGACTCTGCCATCTCATCTTCCATAATCATGGCCTGATATTGTTCCTTCTGTTACCAATGGCCAAAAATTATATAGGAATGTTTACTAGAGTTGCCTGTGGTTGATGTTTACTGCTATAACTGTACTTTCAGTTGAAGAGGTAAATTTCAGCAGTAAAATTAGCAGACACTCATTTCAATAAAGAACAGAGGAACCTCTTCAGGAGTTATGACAGCACAGGTTCAACAGCCATCAAAAGCCTACGATAAGCTCCCCCACCCTTCCTCAGTGAACTTAAGCATGTGAAAAGTAATACATCCAGAGAAACTGTGAAATCAATACCTGTTAAGCCTGGCACACCAACTTCCCCTTTAAGGCCTGGCATTCCTGGTAAGTTTATAGTATCTCCTCGGTCACCTATTTCAAGCAAAAATGAACACATGAGTAGTAAGGCTTTAATTTAAACAGTATTTCCTGTTGTTTTGAAGGAATTGCAAATTCCAAGGCAAAATTCAGTAATTATTATCTTTCTAGAATTTCAAGGAGTAAGTTGAAGAAAAACAGAAGAGTCTCTAGAACAGCTGCCCTCCCCACCGTGGATGGATTTACCTATGGACTGTACATGTTGCATGAAATTACCAGTATTATCCTTTTCACTGTGTCCCACATCTACAATATCATTCTGTAAGACTGTACGAAAACTCTTTAAGACTGAAGGCCCCCTAAGGCTCTTCAGAACTTAATGTTGAACATTTGATGGGTAATGAATACAAAGAGCACTCAGATAAGAGAACAAACTCACCTATTTCACCATGTGAGCCAGGAGTACCAAAATGTCCTGCAACTCCTGGAATACCCTTTTCTCCCTATCATATGGTTGAAAACAGGTATCAGTTAATGAGGATGAGGATTTATTCAACCTCCCAAGCAGCACAGTTTGGAAATACTGAAAAAAGGCTTACCATTTTTGAATTTCTCTAGTACTTTATAATTTATAGAGTCATTTGGCTGAAATGAGTTGAACCAAACCAGTACAAATGAAGGAACAAGTTATGTTTGCAAAGACTGAAGTTTGAATTGAGAACATCCTATTACAAATATATGGTACTGAGTACTGCAGTCCTTGGTTAGGAAAAAGTCCTAGTGAAATCTAAGGACAAAGCTACCTGAGAAAGGAACAGATTTTGGCTCTCTCAAAAAAATGGTGTTTGTGAGTCTACTGTTTACTGAGTCTACTGTAAATCTCTATCTCTCCCCCTTTTCTCCTGGGAGCAAGAAGTGGGGGGAGAGCATCTGTCACTGTCATAAGCCAATTTGGCCTAAACTACAACAAAGCCTTTTCTAAGAGTTTATTTCTTCCAGTATGACTTGTTTTGCGGCCAAAGTGAATCACAGTGAATTACCCTCTAGGAGCTGGGATTCTTACACTCTTTTACTGTTATATGAGTGACAATGAGTAATTTTTGGTAGCGGTACCATCAGTCCTGGGAGAAAAGGAAGAGTAAGTCCAGCATCGAGAATAATTTTTAACAACAGCTACAGCAACAGGACCACAGACCTAGAAGGAACTGTCTGGGTCCTCATGGGCAGAAAGCTGGCTTCTGAATTTTGGATGTCTTCCAGTGACAAAAGAAAGGACTCTGCTTAATGAATGTTAGCAGGATCAAGCAAAAATGTTTGATCTATTTATTCAATTTTTATGGCGCTTCTATCTTTGCACTGTAGCTGTTCAGCAGAATTTCAAGGGGTGAACGCCACTCCCTAGAGAAGCTCAATGCCAGCACAAGGACACCCTCACGGGCACAAACTCACCCTGCCTCCTGTGCTGCCAGGGAAGCCTCTGATGCCAGGAGAGCCTGTTGGACCAGGATACCCTTTCAGACCTGTCAGCCCTTTTGCGCCGATGTCCCCTTTCACACCGGCCACGTAGCTGGGATGCCCAGGGGACCCTGGAGTTCCTGTCTTTCCGGGGATGCCTGGCATTCCCTTGCTACCTGCAGGTGGGGAAGAAGAAAAATAAAGAAGACTTTATTATCAAAGCTGGGAAGGCTGATTTGCAGTTGCTTGTATGTAAGAAGTTTTCCTGCTAGCAGCCTTCTCGAAACATGGCACCATGATGTGCCTGCGCAAAAAGGCAGCACAGACCCACAACGTAACCCTGCAAAGCTTTCCTCAGGGGTGGCTCTGTGAAACGCTGCCAGAGACTTTGCTGGGGGAGGCAGGGGGCTGCAGAGCAATGTTATGATGAGCGGGGAATATTTACAGTAACTGAAAAAAGACACCGCTTGATAGTCCTGAATGTGATTTCTTTGTTTTTGCTGTGACCACTGACCTTTCAAGCCAAAGAATCCCTTCGTGCCCCTTTCTCCAACATCTCCTTTTTCTCCTTTAACTTCCATCATCATGCTGGGCTTGAGCTTTGGGGGTTCTCCTGGGGGACCTTGATCTCCACGGTCACCTAAAGATTATAAAACCCAACCGTGTTACAAAAAGCTAGTCAGCAGTACTGTGTTGGAAAAAGCAAACAGAAGAGTGAGTTAAGCAAAAAAGGATTAATAGGTAATCTTGCACAAACTATGGAAAATCCATTTGCATAATAAGTTACCTGTGTCAATACAACGTGTCAGCAGAACAGTCAAGCATAAGAAAACATAAAAACTGAGTTAAACTTTTGTGCATACAATCTTGGGGAGTTGGACCCAGTGACAGACAATTTACTTCTCTGCAGATCAGTTAGGTATCATGTGTTTACAAAACCCAGAAAGCTTACTGGAGAAAGCACAGAAAAGTAGGTTAGTTCCAGTGAGAGGAAAACTCTCAGTCAAAAAGCCCGGGGCGAAAGAAGTGTTGGGATTTGTCACCAGTTACTTTGTTCCTTTTCTTGATTTGAAGATTACTGCTGACACGAGTAAATAATATCCTGAAGAAAGGGCCTAAATAGACTATATGACTGTCTTTAGCCCTTTGAGGGATACAGAGACAGGCCAGCCACCCAGACTTGTCTCCTATGATCTTATACTTCTTGACCAAGAAGTATATTTGCACTGTTCTTCACAGGGGCTGTTTTCACACCTGCCTTTTGCTCAGACCTCCCCTGAATTACTGGGAGCACTGTTTTGCAACTCTTGAATTGCAGACCAATTTTCCTTAAGTAGCTATCTCAGGGTCTCTAGAAATAACATTTTGGCCTCGTGGTAAAGTGTGTATTTAAAGATAACTGTATGCAAATAAAAGAGGACTGATTTACAGTATTAATTTCACTGATGATGATATCAATTGATACATTTGTGACTTTTAACTACTTAATTGCCTGGTTTTCTGAATATTTCAGTGCCGTTACAGCACAACCAGAGCAAAATCTGATTCTCTTCCCCCAAACACCTTCTGCTCCCTGGGAAAAGGCTCTGTTGAGTTCTGCACTTGCCCAGAGATGCCACTGTCTGAGCTCAGCTGAATAATGAGGTGTCTGTCTCCAACCTTAAATGTGTAAAAATTCACAAAGAAGTAACCTTTCCCTGAGCCTAAAACCCAGGCCTCTCGGCCAGAAGCCCATGTGTGAAATAGGTGGAGGAATGCCTGAGCTAAATTTAGGATGTGAAAAGTGTGTCTTCTTTGTCTTTGTGTCCTTGTAAAATAGTTCTCCAGATGTGAAAAGCAAACACACTGCTACCACCCGTAAGCAAATACCTTTGAAGCCGCGTGCACCCTGTGAGCCTTTATCACCCTGAGCTCCCGACGGGCCAAAGTCTCCTCTGATCCCCTTGATGCCTGGTCTTCCTTTTAGGCCAGTCATGCCTTTGAAACCATCAATGCCAGGTGAACCTCTTGAGCCTTTAAAGAAAGAAAGGGAAGAGAACTGTTAGCTCACTCAGTTTTCTGCAAACTAAGTAAATGTTGACCAGCAACGTATGTCTAAAATGGTATGAAAACTTCAATGCAGCAGCACCCTTTTTTGGTTGCCTTGATGCTTAGGGCAATCTGCAGCTCTAGATCAGGCACCCAAGCTCTCTGAGAGGTAAACAAGAGCAGGGGTATACTGAATTGCCTAAACTGGCCAAAAAGGAGATCCTGTGGAGATGACCAGAACTTAGTGTCTTCTGAAAGATCAGTTCAACTTCTCTCCTACAGACAAGCTAGAGAAAGGTACCTTGTTTCACACAAGGTTTTTAGTGAGCCTATTCTTCTACACATAGAATTACAAATCATGGGTCTAGGACTGGCTGGCCTTTTCTCACCAAATATCCCCATACTCCTCTTTTCAAAACATGAGGATGCTGTTCTACATGGGTCATGCTAACATACGGATCTTCATTCCTCTCAAATGAGAGCCAATCAGTACTCCAGAGATGTCCTAGGAAAAAAGTCCTATCTTTCCAACTGATGAAATTGCAACATGCATTTTTAAACATGTAACACCCTCTTTGTGTTTAACTTGGCTTCACATGGAGTTCAATCCTGTTGAAAACTCCCTGTATGATGTAGACAATTTGCATTATATGTAGCGTTTTTGTGGCTGGCAAGTGAGAATCTCACCTTCTCTATATGTAATATTATCATGCTGGTGAAAGTCAACATCAAGGTCTTGTGTCTGGAATTGCTCAGTACACAACTGCCAGCTTCAAAAAACTTTAAAACAAAGGTTTGGGGAAACATCTCTTTAATTTCACTGAAAACCAGTGGGGCAGGGACAAGGGAAAGACTTTTGCAGAGAGAAAAGAGTAAATACCGCATACTTTTTAAAAGGAGAGATAAAACAGCCATTGTCCTTCCAAATAGGGCTGCACGTCACAAGCTAGCGTTTTCCCGAGCACAACACAGGGGAAAACAGACAGTGATTTTGGAATATATTAGGCCTGTGACTCTAATTCTTCTGTTTTAAACAGAGGTAGCCCAGCAGAGAAAGTATCCTGTTCATCTCAGCACGGAACAGCTTTAAGCAACAAGACTTTTTTCAAAGCAGCTGTCCAAAGCTCACCTTTATCTCCTGGAAAGCCATCCATTCCGCTTATGCCAGGGGGACCAGTCACACCGGGTGTACCTTGTAATCCAGGGTAACCTGCATCACCTTTGTCACCAGACAGACCTTTCAGGCCCACAGGGCCAGGAAAACCTTGCTCACCATCTTCTCCCCTAGCACCAGGTGGACCTGCCAAGTGAACATACGAATAGGGAGATTAAAAAGTTTTTGGACACACATGATGATTTCATACAAGGTAGCTCAAGAGGAAGAAAAATGTTATCCTACCCAGCTTCATGTTGGTGGGGGAAAATTAGGATTTTTCTCAGCAAAGAACTGCAGAAATGGTTATAAAGACAAGGCAGCTCATCAATGCAAACCATCTCACTGCCACCTTGGTTCTGTACCCACTCTCAACAGGACCTTCCCCTGCTCTTTAATTTAAGAATTAAGCCCCTTTTCCGTAAGACTACTCCCATTTGGTAGCTCCCTTCTTGCAGTTTGCCACCAGCAAGCTCTGACCTGGCTTGCTAGGGGGCTATAGAAGGAAAAGCAACAGCTCTGCCTGGAGGACAATCACATCCCCTACTTCCCACCTGTGATACCAGCACAACTTGCAATCAGTGTCTGTACTATTACTGTAATTTCCCTGGCAGGGAATTAAAGCCTGACAAGTGCCACAACCCCACGTTTAACTTTCTGCTGTGGAAACCATACAGTTGCCCTGACACAGAGAACTGGCAGGAAGAGTGACACAAGACCGCAACACTTCCTCACCAAGAGGTCCTTGAGACCCAGGCCCACCAGCTGGCCCAGGGTTTCCTGGTGGCCCTGGGAATCCACGTGTTCCTGGTGTTCCTGGCAATCCCATCAAACCAGGGAGACCTTGTGGCCCTGGATCTCCTTTGGATCCTGGCAAACCTGGGTTACCATCCGCTCCTAAAATACAATAATCATGCATTAGAGAGCATAAGTATCTAGACAATTGATTACTACATATCACTTCTGCATATGCACTAGTCTTTCCAGGGTATGTTTTTCCTCTGAAAATTCAGTGACAACAGGAAAAGCAAATTAAAAGACTACTCATTATTTTAAAAATAATTGACGTTACCAGTAGTGATCTCAACAGTTGCATCAGAAAGGTTGACTGGTTCTTTCAAATCAATGGAAGCAATTTGGCACCAGGTGGATATAGATGGAGCAGGTCTCTTCCACTTTTAACTCCAATAATTCCGTATTTCTTGATCTCTCTCTTTATCACAAATCTTTGTAAGAATCAAATTAAGCGGCTGACTGAGCCACTGAAATAATGCTCTGTATCTTTTCTAAAATGCGATAGGCAGGGAAAGAAATATTTAAAGCAGACGGTGGGTTCTGGTTTTATGTTATTGTTCAGAAATTTTCCAGTGAGTTCGTTACAAGGCATTGTTATAAGATTCATACAAATTCAGAAGCAAAAAGGCCCTGATTCTACATGACTTAGTGAACTGGGTGAAAATGTACATCTTGATGATGTAAGAGCAAAGGGGGTGTCAAGATTTAAAAGGCAATCCCTGCTTTGCATTCAGATTACAGAAGCAGCAGCATACAAGACCTCAAAAGTACATGGCACTTAAAATCAGGCGCAGTGGATCCACTTCTCTTTATTCAGCTTTTACATCAGTGTAGGTCCATTGGCTTGACTAGCTAAATGTGTTTTATAACTGAGGTCACGTAAGGTGAGTTTTCTCAACAATAGAATATAGGCTTTAGTTCTCTATTCTGAGGCTCTAGTAGTTTAAGTGCCATAAATGATATAAAGGAATCACTAGCCACTTATAAAACTAAGAAGCCATGACTCATAGAAAAATTCACATGGTTTTTTTTTGAGCCGTTCTTTCAGAACGGTAAAATAAATCAAGAACAGACAAACTAGTAATGCTTTTCCTTTTCACTGTACTTATTTTTTGTTATTACTGAAAACTCAGTTCTACGGAAATGCTTAGAAGGAAGGAATAAAGCCAGGCTTTTCTTTTCTTTTCATGTTTTACCTTGAATTTCTTCCCCTTTTCAAAGGTGTTGGTGATGTTTTTTGCCTTTTCTCAAACTTGCCAAGTGCCACAGAGCGCCTTCATCCCTTTCCTTCACTCTGGGCTTCTACCAAAGGTAAAACCAGCTTTCCTCACTTCAAACGACTCACGTAAGATGATGCTCTTCTTTTCTTTTTTTTTCTTTATTTGTACTGAAAATCATGAGAAGAGTCTCCAAAACAGGTTCCTGTGACATACCGCCTTGTTTTGACCTAGGCCCACAATTACTACTTTCTCACCTCCACAACAGTGCAAGGGGGTAATCAGCAGTCCTACATTTAACTATGTGTCCAAATGCTACTGAAACTGTGTAACAGAGAATGCTTGGTTCCCACGTGGGCTTTTGAAGGTCCTCCACAGAATTCAGAGTGACAATGTCAGATTTTGTAGAGACACTATAGTTTTCTCTGTTTTCAACACAGACTTCAGCCTGTTTTTTAAGCACTGTGAAACAATGAAATAAAATGAACATCCTAAAGTTATGAATAAGTACATAATGTTATCTTTTCCTTGTTCCTGCATGCCCAAAGACTGACGAGGTAAAACGGATTATAAACACTTACTAAACGCTATGTCCTCTTAGTTAAAATTTACAAATTCTGCTCTCGTGCAATTTGCTATTCTGCAAAGCCATGTATTATCCAACCGTCTTCTGGTGTGGGAGACAATCTCAGTATTATGCAGTATGTAAGTGAAAAGTCAGGATAATAACTACATCACCATTCCCTTATCTACAGTGGGAAAAAAACAGTACATCTGAAGACACCAGAGATGAGCAAAATCTGTTTCTCTGGTGTCCTATTGTAGCTGATTTCATGTAGTGCGATGTGAAGGAGTGCTGGTCATAAGCAACGGATCTCCAGAAGGTGTTTGGAGGAGCCAGGCACATTTGTAAAGAAGTAGTTGGGGAAGGGATGGGAGATCATCAGGTACTGAGATTTGATGCTAGGGTCACCAGTACCTCCAATGTGTCCTAGCTACTCACATTCCTGTGATTTGGCTACATTTAAATCACACTCTTACTCAAGCATTTCTTCATTTAAAGTAGCTGTTACCTCTGATTCCTGGTATTCCTTGGTCTCCTGGCATGCCTTTCAGCCCCGGGAAGCCGGGGAGTCCAACATCCCCTCGGGAACCTGCTGCTGCTCCTAAAGCATCACCAGGAAAGCCCTTCTGTCCTGCTGCTCCTGGAGCACCGGACTTTCCTGTAAGGCCTGGGTGTCCCTGCAGTCCAGGTAGACCGTTCGGGCCCCTCTCTCCCCTGGGCCCAGTAAAACCTATAAATAAAACAAAGAGTAGACATCACAGGGCTCACTACAAATGTTGGAGTTCAAATCCTAGATCCACCATTGTAACACCTTTTATGTGATTGTAACTTCCCCCAGTTCTTAGCAGAAACCTGTAGAATCACACAATGTATTATATATATGTTTTTAAACCATGTAGCATTTATAAGAACATCTGACCAAATGTGGATATTGGTAGAACTTACAGGTGACCCCTCAAGATACCCAGTGTCTGTGTGATAAAAGATCCACAGCTGCAAGCACAGTTACTTCTGTGTAACTATTTCGACACAGATATTGCAGCATTTTATAAACACCTTATTCTTTAAGGGAAAAAAACCAGTTCCCATACACAAAAGCCTGGTTTGATATGCAGCAGGGGTAACATGTTACAGGAAGTCAAATTTGAAAACATAAACGAGGAGTGAATGCATATTGGTAAACTGGGGAGACCTGGAGAACTTGCCCAGATGGGTCATTGCTGTTGCTATCCCCGACACATCTCAAGGGGCCAAGGCCAGTCACTTCATGCTCTTGATGAAGGAACACCATCATCCCTATCTTCCAACCTGTTGGTGAATGACTGGCAGGGCACAAGCCCCCACTACCACAAATGACAGGGGAAAGTCTTCTTGTGGACTGGGACACTGGATCTGGACTGGAAGTTAAGTCTAAGCACTGGTGAAAGACAGTATGGAAGGCTGCAGAAAATTGGTCTGAGTGGCCTGGGAACCATGGCATTTAGCATTTAGAGTACTCTGTAGGTCCACGGTCCTGCCTTACGCTGCATAGAGCTATGTTTTATGATGCTTCCCTTGCCTGTTGACCAGGACACGCATCAACTCTTCTTCTGCTTTCTCTTGCTGCTACAGATGCTGCAGATGAGCCTAGAGAATATGTCCAGGTTGTGTGTTGCCTTAGGGTGAAGCAGCACCTGGGCACTGGATTTGGGAAAGTTTGCAGCAGTTTGGTATCTGTGACGATTTAACACTTGGAAAACAGATAGATGGAGAGAATTTCTAAAGAGCTCCTAAATTAAGTTGCATCAATGGCTTCTGAATTGTGCGACACAGAAAAAAATCAGCACCCATCTCTCTAACCTGTTCAGACCACAGGGAAGTGGTAGTTTCTGGCAGTAACTCTTGCTGGACTGACTGGAAAAATATGACAGGCACTGAACACTTGCAAACACTGTTTGGAGACACAGCTCCCTATGGGCAAGGAGAGTAGCTAGCATTCTGCCTTTGACAAGCCCAATATAATTTATCCTAATGCTGGAAAGAGTGAAATAGAAATACTAATATTAGCATTTTCCTCCTTTCTGATCATCATTCTGAGTATATCCCATTTGGAATCTGAAATATCTTGCTATTGAATTTCTTTATTTCTATGTGAACTTACTGAATTTTTACTGTCATATTTATAATTTTGCACTATAAAGCAGCTTTTAAAAGGTTGGCATCTATGTTACTTTTCAGCTTTATAGAAGTTGGAGGAAATCCTTTTGGATTTGGAAAGTAGCAGTTTTGTATAAAGTTTCTTGTTTGAACGGGGAACGGAAGAGAAATGAAAATGTATCTGGAATCAAGTTTTTGTGTTTCAGTGACAGTAGTAAAAGAGTTTGAAAGTTAAGAATGACCAATTATTTCAAGATACCTGGAGGACCTGGGAATCCTTCCCGACCTGGATCACCTCGTGTACCATTTAGCCCTGGGTATCCCATTGGACCTGGATCACCTGGGAATCCTCTTGTACCTTTTGCACCTAAATTATATAAAAGAAAATAATAAAGTGTGATCTGAACAAACAAAATAGAAATGTGCGTATAATGTAAGAAAAGGTAGTGGTAAATATCATCATGATGTGTTTCTGGATGCAAAGATGAAACTTTTAAAAAAAAAATAATGGGACTATAGTGTAGCTTTTTAGCAGTACTCAAGATCGCAAGACATGGACCAAAAATCTAGGCTAAGTGCCCTTACGAACATGGATGAACCTGACTTAAAGACTAATGATATGGAGGCTACTAGGGTGAAAATAATTAGTCTCATAGACTTATGGACCTTTTTTTTGGAGACTTTTAATATTTTGTAAATTAAGGCTTTTAGCTTAAGGTCAAAAGGCAATGTCAAAGAAGAATGCTCAACAGAAATGGGCACAAATGAGATGCTGTAGAAGGAACAAATTTTCTACTTGTCTGCTAAACTGATCACAGAACAAGAGCAAACTGGTTTAGATAACCACAAAATAGAAATGTAAGGCTAAAGGTTAGATCTAATCATCCTAGAAACTGAATACAAATTAACTAGCCTACTTACTATATTTGTAACAGGACAGGTCTATAGCTTTGGTAGTAAAAGATGGGCTGTGCCCTGAAAAAGTGTTCCTCTGGCACCAAACTTGTGTTCATACTGAGTTATCTTCTGACAGGTAAAATCAGACCTCGCTTCCTTGTGATGTAGTATTTGACATTTGGGTAAGGGCAAATATTACTGTTTCTTAACATTTAAAAACCTGCAAGCATTTTGTAGGATTCTTTTGTTAAGTTTATAATTATTATTTTTTCCATGCAGTAGTTTTATTACATGACTCTCATTAAGTCATTGTATTCCAAGGCTTTTTTTGGTGAAGTTCTTTGAAAATAACTCCTGTGGAATGCTTTGTTTCCCTACCCTCCCCAGCTCCTTGAACTCTTTAAGTTCCCAGCTCAGGCTTGAAGGTCAACAACATGCTTTAACATTTTAAGTGTTGTTGCTTAGCATCACCATGAATTACAACTCATTTATTTATTACATCAAAAGCAAGTTTCTCTCCACCTCTAACTATGACAAACCAAGGAAAATATCACTTGAATTTTGACACTTTTTTCCACTTTGGTTTTCTGAATTTCCATTATTTAGCCATGTTTTTTGCAGTTTTAGCTGGTTTTTTTTGTGAAGGGGAGAAGGAAACCTTTAAAAAGACCACAAATAAGGTGCACATAAACAGCCAATGCAGTGTGAATAGCATTTTCCCAGTGCCATACAGGACTATTATTCTCTCCCTTATATGAACAATAACCTCTCAGAAAGCAATTAAAAGGAAAAATCCTAGGCTTTCAGGTCTCTCTGAAAAATTCTAACGTGCCTCTTACCCAACTAACATCTTAGTCTTGTTTCCCATCTGTAATAACTGGCGTTCATTCATTCTGTTCAGCACTGCACTAATTAAAAAGCCGTTTAGAGAAAGGCGGCAGCGGATGGAGAATGCAACCACCGCTCACCACATATTTCAGTAACTCATTATGCGCTGTTAGCTGGTGTTAACATGTTGTGCCAAGCAGTAGTAAGAAAAAGTTTTTATTTTAGACCAATGTTTAGTTTGCAAGTGCTTTAGCTGTACGTTTGAAATGGAAACCAACAAATTTTATTCAACAGCGATCATGTAGGTCTTGAGACTCCTGAGTAGCCAGGATGTAACTTAGCGGGGGCTCTGTATGTTGTCAGGAATTTCAAAGGAGCATAAGGATACAAGGCTGCGAGACTAAAAAAAATTACTCCTTGCTTGATGTACTGGGTGTCATCAGCACCTAGGACACTGAGAGACCTGATTGTCTATAGCAGAGCTCCATCCTGGCTGAAAAGAAGACAGGAAATCTTGTGGACAAAACCACATCACTCTAAGCAGACAAAACAATTTAAAGGAGGTGTTGGTGCTTTTGTGCCAATCTGGAGAGCATGGGCAGGAATGACGCTCCAGGAAACTAGATTGACAGAGCTACAGCAACAAGAAGCTGTGAAAAGTTGTAAAATGTGTCCTGTTCCTCCTGGGTTTCAAGCTCCAGAACTGCCTCAGGTTGAAAGATGGCTACGAGCAGAGCTCTGCACTGGGCTCAGCAAGGGGCCTTTTCCAGATTTTGGAGGGAAGGCATGCAAAACAATCCTTAAAATTACTAAAACATTTATACTGACAAAGACAGAGAAAAATTAGTTAAAGAGCTAACCAAGAGTACAAAATATAAAACACACAAAAGCAGCATCACTTGTGTTTAACTGGGAGTTAAATCTGACTGTATTCGCTGAAAGAAAAACCTTCAAGATGATATGAATGAAAGAATAAAAAAAAAAAAAAATCACCAAACTGAGAAAAAGAATTTAAAAGATGGCAAAGAAAACAACATTCAGAAGCATTGATCCTAACAACAAACTAAGGCATTAGCACTAAGGAAACATAGGTCAGAGATACACATCATCTTTCAAGATAGATAAAACGTTCCCTTTTAGGATCCATTAGTCTGTGATAAATCAATCCATCAATCCATGCATGCCATAATAAACCTTGTGCTAGAAAAAAAAAAGCTTCACCTTAAAATTTATAACCCAGATCTCTGATGATGGCTAAATCACAGGGGGCACAGGAAACAGGTGCATCAATAATTTTACAGTTCCCAAACCCTGAAGGACCCAGTTATGGGTTTTTTTCAGAACATTTACCAGCTGGCGATAAGAAGCATTTACTGAAAAACAACTTTATTGTTTACACTGGAAGTACATGAGCTTATAGGAACTACCAGTGCTGGTCAGATGTTCCCTCTTCAAGGTCAATTGTTATGTCCATTCAGCACATCTTGTCAGTGTTTCTCTCAATTCCATCTCACAGAGTCCTTCAGATCCTGTCCCCACCTCCTTTTCCTCTTCCTTTTGGAAAGACGGTAGGGATGTCTCAGTGCTGGGAAGGCTCAGGATGACCAGATGGTCCCCCTGGGCTAGAGTGGACCAGCTCTGCAAGGAAGGCATGCATAGCCACAGCCAGCCAACTGCATTGCATCAGACAACTTGGCCCATTACACTGAGCCATGTTAAAGAGTTTAGGCTCATGCTTGCTGAAGGAGCTCTGTATATCACATGAAGGGGAATAATAAAAAGGATCTGCCACGGTCCTCCATTGCAACTTTATCACCCTGCTTTCAGAAGACAGGATTTTCCTTCTGAGGTGTCCTGTCAGCTCTGAGAGACCTTGGTGTACTCTCTACCAACAAACTTGCAGACTCTCCCTGTAAAGTCTCACTTACTTTTATGTGGAGAACAGCAAATGAGCTGTCCTTTCTGTATTCTGTTTCATGGCTGATGCTCATCAGCAAAGGCAGAATTAGCTCAGGAATGGTGCAGCCACTTGGGCTGCATGCTGCTTAGGTCTCTCTGCCAGCCTCAAGTTAACGCTGTCCTCTATTGTCATTTCTAAAACTCGCTGCCTGCTAAGGCTCAGCTTTAATCGACCTGGCAAGATCTCCCTCAAAACGTAGCGTATGTGGGAAACAAAGGTGAAGGCAAAACTTTACCTGTGGCTCCTGGCAGTCCTGGCCTGCCTTGGGATCCCTTTGGTGGCCTCACACAGCCTGCACCTGCAAAGGAAGAGGGTTAGTTACACCATATGTGCTCATATACTGCCTCTCATCAGCTCTGCACCTGCCGTTGAGACAACTTCATTAAAGCAGGTGAGAGAAATTAACGGGCAAACCCCTAGTTTAAAAAAAAAAGTTTTATTTTTCATTAAAAAAAAATAATAATTGGTCATGGGTGGTATTTTCAGGGGAGCACTCAAGCTGAACTCTACCCAAGAGCTGTTCTTCTGCCTGTGTTACAGGGGCTATGGTGGCTGCTCCAGTTGGACCAGCATGGGAAGGGTGGTCCAACCTCATGGATAACTGTATTTTTCAGAGTAAGAAAGACACTTTGTTTCCCTGTGGGCAATTTATACCCCTGAAGCAATGAAGTCAATGTTTTGTACAAATGAAGGGATTTTTTCATTACATGTCACATTGCATGGAAAATCTTTGCTCAAAGTTCTTCTTTAAAAAAAGTTGCTTAAATTTTCTAGGGCACCTAATTTCTGGGACTGTTGTTATAGATTCCATGGTAATCATTATTTTGTCACAATAAACACTCAGGAGTGATGAAATAAAGAATTTCTGAATTGCAGAGCTAAAACTGCAATAATTTTAGAATATGTTCAATCTGATTAAATTACTTTAGAGCTACATAGAGTATATGCCTGGTTACTTGTGACCCGAAGTTCAAACAGTTTAAAATCCAGAGCATCCAAAGCAGTCATCAGAAACAAGGTGTCAAGCCATAAGAGCAACATAAGACTAAGTATTAAAATATATTCCAGCCATTTGTATGTAGAGTACCTGACCATATTGGCTCGGTTCCATCTCCTCTAGAAAAGTCTTCAGTGACCTGCCCACAGTCTACGAGCAAGGGATGGGAAAAGATGGTTATTATTTCAAAGAGAAAAATTGTAAAATGCTCTCAATTTTAACCAAAATGTCTCTTACAACATCAGATACTGTATTTTTTAATGTATTATGCATACATACAACACAAACTAATTGCTCTAACATACTGGAACTCTCTATCCGTACATTTATGAGAACCAGGCCTGAAACATAACCCTGCCAGAGTTAGGAGGCTGCGTGTTCCATGGGCTGTGTAGGGTTGGCAGGTGCCTGCTCTGGCTTGAATATTCTGCCAGGCATCTCGAAGTTGAGCAATAAAGAACTCTGAGCCTAAGCTCTTCTGAATGTAACCTTGGCATTCTTATGCTGGAAGGGTCTCGGAAAGCCGCAGAGATACTATAGAGAGCTCTGAAGGAGGGATACGTGATTTTCTCTGGTCAACTAAAAGATTGTGTTGAATGGGGAAAACCAGAGAAATCCCCTTGTGAGTATTTCAATGGCAGGACATTGCTCCAGCTTCTCGGAACATAAAAGATGTTACTTGCTGGTACTAACTTTCGTTCACGAGGTTTCAGCACCTGACATGAAACTACTGGGACTTCTGAAGTATTTCCTTCTTTAAGATTCCTGGACAACTAATACAAGCAATCCCTTTTTAAGCAAAAAACACCCCACCAAATGCTACCTTTTCAACAGTGGTGAAGTACAGATGCTGTACTCAATTCAGTATTGATCCCCCATGGCTTTGACATAAGATAGAGTGATGACTCTTACCTAGTTGGCCAGGCTCTCCTGGCACACCGGGCAGACCTGGAGATCCCGGGTTTCCATCTTGTCCACGGTCACCTGGAGGACCTCGGTACCCTTTTGGACCAGGAAATCCTTCACCTGGCAGGCCTGCTTCTCCTGGAAAGCCCTTTGGACCTAATTCACCTGGGTAACCAGGATCGCCGGGGAAACCTCTGATACCATCACCCTGTGGGAAGTGAATGGAGGTGGTCATTCCTGACTTTGCTGAGAAACAAACAAAACTCAGATGGTTGAACTACTCTCATGAATAACATCTTATAGGCAGCAATTCCTCAGGTGTCGCATCCCAGCTCTTAAAATCAACACTGGAAGTAAAATATGTTTGAAATAATCTGACTTTAATTTAGACCCCATGGCAGAAAAGGCACAAGAGAAGCCCCCTTAGAGGGAGCACTCCCCTAAAAATGTTGGCCTATGAACAGCACTTGGGTGCTATCAATCACTGGTGTGGAGAAGCTTGCTGCTCCTTCTGAAAAGCTGTAAAGTGGGTTTTGGGGAGACCACATGCATCGCTAGAGATATTTTGGTGTAGCATTTACGTCTGAGACCTTGAGAAAAGCTGACATAAAATTGCACCTGAACAGAGATTTTTTCTTTGTCCGTTCCTCTAGTGATGTTTCTACAGTATTGAATCAACATCTTACGAACATCCAAAGAAAATGTTTCCAAGCTCAGAAGTAATAGAAAGTACCATCTTTACTGGTAATAAAACCCATTGTGGTCCAAATTGGATGATATGGCTCTGGCTCATCTTCAAATACGATGTAAAAGCATCCCTGTGGTCCAAACCAGATTTACAATTGGCAAGATGAATCCCAGTTGCAAGGTGTTTACCTTTTCCTTTTACCTACAGAGTAGCTTAGAAAATCATCTGAGACTACATATCTAACTCATAGACAGTTAGTTGGATGAGGTGCTATCAAGCATATATATGAGGGCAGAACCTATATTTCGAGGATGTAAAGTTGTAGTATATTTTGCTTCTACTTAACTCAGTCATAACAAAGCTGTTGAAGTTCAGTCACACAGGATCTCTCCCAGACACTGCTAGGAGTCACTAATAAACCACTAATTATCACAAACTAAGCAAGCTGGACTAAATGGGTTATACACTACTACTTACTTGTTTAAATAAAATGGAAATCTGATATGTGAAAAAAGGATAGCCTGGTGATCATAACCCCGAACAATTAAATGTATTAGTAATTGAGTGTGGTAGAAATGGTTTAGCTGTATTTGCTACTTACTGGAAGGCCAGGCTGTCCTGGTAAGCCATCTAATCCATCTCTGCCTGGGAAACCATCTTGACCTCTGATACCAGGCAGCCCAGGATCTCCTCGGATTCCTTTGGTGCCTAAAGAAGACCTTTCCTTGTGAGACCAATCTTTCATGAGAGGCATAAATAATTGCAAAATACATGAGATGAATTTTTTTTCTACCTTTAGTAGTTATGTGTAAGGAATCTCCCTTTTCTCCTTTTGGTCCAGGAAATCCATGTTGACCTGAATATCCCTGGTGTTACAGACATTAAAAAAAAAAGAAGAAACAGAACCACTTAAAAATTTGTGCTTCCACTGTCCTTAAAAAAAAAGACTCCTTAAATTTTACTTATTTCCTGTTACTTTCTGTGAATGATTTCCTCTTCAGTAAATCCATTTTTGTGCCTGAATCTTTATTACTATTCTCTAACTAGGATCAAGATCTATGTTGCATGGTAGGGGAACTTCTGCATGAGGATGGCATCAGGAAAGCTGTGGATTTCCATGAGCTCAAGTCCTGCAGATGACTGCAGTGGTAGAACTGCATTGGAGGAAACATGGTAAATTGCTCAGTGTTAGACACTAAAGAAATTGGTGTAAGAGATTTTTTGGCACCATGGAAACAAAACCCAGTTATATTGACCTGCAGTTCTTCCTGCCCACCACTACAAAAGAGCCTTGTAGCTGGCAGTGGATTGTGATTCACAACACTGTTGTCGGGATGAAAAGTAGCACCATCTTCATTTAGCAGAGACAAGAACTTGGGCACAGACTTGCCCCAAACCGCAGACCTGTAGGAAAGGTTTTAGTTAGAAGTGAGAGCTGCAGGTGCCTGGTCCAGCCCACCACTCGCAGCTACAGCAGGTTGCTCAGTGCCTTTTGCCTAATCAAGCTTTGAATATCTCCAAGGAGGGACATTTCCTCTCTTGCAAAGGTAAAGTGTGGTGAAGATAATGACCAGCCTTTGGCATTTCTGGTCCTTTGGTAGAATGCAGAATTCTCCTCCTGAACAGCCCATCTGAAAGCGGTATTGCTAGCTTCTGGCCAAGAGCCTTTCAGTCACAGGACCGAAGCCATGTTAGGTACCAAGGCCCAGAGGCTACAGATTCATTTACCGTTGATCATTTTATGCAAAATAGCTTTGTTCTGAATAATTACATTTGCACTCACTAAAATATATGCCTTGCAGGTTAGGTTTTCCCTAGCCTCCTCTTACTGAATTCCAGGGAAAACACTGAATGAAAGACCTGATGTATCTATTTTTTTTGTTTAAAATACTCCTGTGCCATAAATTTTTTAATAGGATGCCTTTTATGTCACTGCCTTTTATTGACATTCCCCAGGATTTTCTTGGGAGAAAAGTATGTGTGAAAACTGTATCTCAGCTGCAGGTCATCTCTGGAATACAGGTTCACGCTTCTGTAAGTGTAAAGGGAGAGATCAAATTCAAGTACAAGGATCCTTCTGCTTTACTCAGCCATATTTGCAAACTGCATTTTAATGATCAGCAAAGCCACATCTGTCACCAATGTAAAGATGTTTCTTTTGGACATCGCTTTTTGCATGCGAAATCTCAGAAACTTAATATAACGCTGAGCTATTTCACTGACTATATAACTGCAGAAATCTTCAGCAATAACACTGCATTAATACTATGGTGTTCACTTTGCTACTTTGGTTTTCAAGGTTTAGATGTTGCATATAACTCGATTTAACACACAGGTGTTTTCAAAATGTTTTACAGCTGTTTCTAATTTCTTTCTCTACACAGAAAAAAATACACTTTGCTTGGGATAAAGTTTTATTTTCATTAAATTGATATAGATCTGATCTAGATTAAGAATATTTATTGTCCTTATATGTAACTTGTTGAATGTGCTCAAAGAACAATGGAGCCACTTCTGCCTGAGAATACGGACCAAGAATATTTCAGCTAAATGGTTTTACTTTGAATTTGTTGCAGACAAAAGCTGAGATAAAGTCAGGATTTTGCTGCTGAGTGATATTTTGCCATGCTATGCTATGTTTGTCTATGTCTATAGATGGCTGGAGAGTTAGGCCGAGAGAAACCTAACGAAGTTTAACAAGGGCAAGTGTAGGGTGCTGCACCTGGGGAGAAATAACCCCCGGCACCAGTACAGGTTGGGGGCTGACCTGCTGGAGAGCAGCTCTAAGGAGAAAGACCTGGGAGTTCTTGTGTACAACAGGATGACCATGAGCCAGCAATGTGCCCTTGTGGCCAAGAAGGCCAATGGCATCCTGGGGTGCATCAAGAAG
>JAOXNO010000001.1:148779635-148791906 GCA_028565335.1 Limnodromus scolopaceus
TGACAGGACAAGAGGAAATGGGCACAAACTTGAGTATAAGAAGTTCCACCTAAACATGAGGAGGAACTTCTTTACTGGAACAGGCTGCCCAGAGACGTGGTGGAATCTCCTTCTCTGGAGACATTCAAAACCTGCCTGGACAAGTTCCTGTGCAACATGTTCTAGGTAGACCCGCTCTGGTGTGGGGGTTGGACTAGATGATCTCCAGAGGTCCCTTCCAACCCCATATGATTCTATGATTCTATGTCTATACTACCGGCTGTTCTATAGGAACTTAAGTTCTGGGATGAAGATACTGAAATTCTTAATTTCAAAGGCAAAAAACCTTGCAGAAATTGCAAAATTTTAACTGAAGTTTCAATATTAAACTTTTTGAAAATATTTCTGTCAATTTTTTCACAATTTCTAGAAAGTACAGCTTTTGATAAAAGTATTTTGAATTTTCAGCAAAAAAATATTTTCTTCATTTTTTTTTCAGCTTTTTTTGACAGCCACAGTCAAGTAAAATTTTATATTGTTTAAATTCTAAAACTTAAGTCAGTTGTAAGTTCATTTTTTTTGATGTATAGAAGAGCCTAAAGCACTAACTACAACCATTATGTTTGCTCTGACATTGCTGCATAAACAAACCAGTTTTGGGTCAGCTTTACAAGAATTTTATTCTTAAATCTTGAGAGATGTGGCTTCCTGAGGTCAGTTTTGACTGTGAGGAACCATGATGCAGTTGCCTTACGACACAGTACAGCACCTTTAATTGTAAATAACAAGCAAGCAACTATAAGCAAAGCCCTTTTCTTGGGGCTATTGAGTGGTGTTTTTTAGGAAGACTTAATGTATTATAAACGAGAACCTTACCTTTCATCAGTTTGACATATGCATCTTATTAGCAACAACTTTAAGGAACTACTGGAATTGTTACCCTTCTAGATGGTCAGATCATACTCAGTATCACAGATGCTCGAAAGGGGTCTGCTTTGTTTAAATGGGAAGTGGAGTTTGGATTATGTGGAACACTTTTGCTCTTCTCAATACATGATAATTTCACCTCCATCCTAGCAATTTTTGACTTTCAGTATTTTGTAGATAGTTATCAAAGCTATTGAAATGGCACAGAAAGTAACTTTTCATCATTTTTCCAGGGAGAATACCTTCCTTATTTTTTTCTAGTAGGAATATAAAACTATGCAATAAAGAAATAAGTATCTCACTTTTGGTCCAGGGTAGCCAGGAATACCATGTGGTCCTTGATCACCAGGTTCTCCTTTCCTCCCAGGCTGGCCAGGGGTTCCTGGAAAGCCAGGAGGGCCACGGGTGCCAGTAGGGCCCCGTCTGAGTTCATCACCCAGAAGGCATTTACTGCAATCGCCTTCTTCGCCTAAGGAAAGGATTGGAAAGAGAAGAAAGAATTCTCTGTCACAACAAATAGATGTTCAGCTGTATCCATTTTATATATAGACTTGATAATACTTGAGTAGTTTCTTTAAGTACTTGATAAAAGTTTTGGTTTTTTCCTTACAAGAAACTAACACAATGCTTCCTTGTGTTAGTCCCAGATCAATTTAATCTGTCCCCGAGCATAATAAACTCAGACTGGATACAATGGGATCTTTACACAATGCATAACAGGAGAACATTTATTGAGTTATCTGTTATAACCTACCTTTAGGTCCTTTTTGTCCTCTTGGCCCAGGGAAACCTTGCAAGCCAAATCTACCTGGTGTCCCCTCCTGTCCTTTTAATCCGAAGAGAGAACCTAGACGTTTAATTAAATAAAAATATAAATTAATCTACTGTAGATTTACTTTTCTTCTCTTTCCTCCCTATTCCTGAGCTGTGCTGCATCTGCTCTTTTCTGTTTCCCTAACATCACTTACTGTCTAGCCCAGCCTGTTGTAATCTACCTCCTTTTCTCTTCCTCTTTCCCTCTTCTCGCATCTTCCCACATCCCTTCTCAGCAACTTGTAGCAGATGATCCTTGCCATTCTTTGCTGTCTCTCACCTGAATTCATTTGCTCCCTTCTCTCAGCATAACCTACACTGTAGTACCACAGACCTCCTGCTCTGGATCACCTCCTGCACATCTTTTTCTCCACTCCTGCTCCTGCAGTGTGTTGCTTTTCACAGGGGCGCAGCACAGTCTCAGTCAGAAGTGGCCTCTGGAGGCCACCTGGTCCAACCCCCTGCTCAAAGCAGGGCCAACCTCAAAGATACAGCAACTTGCTCAGGGCCTTGCCCAGCTGAGTACTGAATATATCCAAAGATGGAGAGCCTACAACCTCTTTGGGCAACCTGTTCTAGTGTCTGACCACTCTCATGGCGAAAAATGTTTTCCTAATACCTGAGCAGAGCTTCCCTTGTTGCAGCTTGTGACCATTGCTTCTTGCCCTGTTGCTGTGCCCCTTAGTGAACTATCTGGTTCCTTTTTCCCCATGACATCCCCAGAGGTAGAGGAAGATATCAGTATGATTCCTCTTAGCTTTCTCTTCTCCAGGATAAGGAAGAAATCCAGCTCTCTCAGACACTCCTTGACACCCATATGTCATATGCTCCAGACCCATAATCATCTTGATCCCCACATCCTTCCCCCAGCCCAAAACAGACCTTTTCTTTCAAATGTTGCCAGGAATGTCTAAAAACCATGTAAACATTTCCTTCATTGGAAGGCATACAACATTTCTCCCCTGTGTGTCCTCCCTGCCACCCATTTTGGTTCATTCCCTCAATCTACTTTCTCACTTTGCCTTGCCAACAGCTATCTTAAAAATAAGCAAAGATGTTCCTGTGAGTTCATCTCTCTCCGTGCACTTACCAGGGGCTCCAGCAGGACCAGGTGGACCACGGAGTCCTGGTATGCCCTGCTTACCCGGGTACCCAGGTGGGCCCGCCTGATAAGAGGGAGATCCTGTTTCACCTTTTTCACCTTTTGGTCCCATTTCTCCAGGTAAGCCTGGCTTATCCCCATCCGCTGAAAGAGAATCAGGGAAGAATTTCAGAACAATTTCTTAACAATGCCACTCAAAGAGCTGTAATGTAGCAGAAGGGAAAGTTCCTGCAATTGCACCTAGCAGGTGAGGAAAAATGGAGATATTTAGCACAGAGCAAAAAAGGTAACTACACTTTTCACTTGAGCGAATCAATAGCAGTTACTGAAGCCAGGCTCCGTCATCATCTCTACTTCAGTTGTTTTGCCAGAGCCCCATCGAGGCTGAAGCAAAATGCTCCTCTCTGGTTTTTCCCCCACAGTTAGTTATCTACCATGCTGCACTGCATATTCCACGGTCTGCACATATACCTCCCCTACCCCAACCCTGTACCAGTTGAAACTTGCTATGAAGTTAAGCTGTTGGAACATGTGTTGCTGGGATATTACCATCAGAGAATCCAGGAAGACCAGGCAGCCCACGATCTCCCTCTTCTCCTGGGTCTCCCTGAAGTCCAGAAACACCTGGAAAGCCTGGATCACCCCTTGCACCTGAAAGACACCCACGGTTCCACAAAACACATGTTACTGTGATGCTCTTTGTGATCCATAAATGCTGACTTGTGGTACAGCGCAGATTGATCAATTCCTAAAAACTAAAAACTTGGAACTTTAAGGGTTTCAGAAAACTAGAATTTACAATTGTTTCCTAAAGGCAGCTGTAGAAATGCAAACCCCTGCTACCTCATGTTGCCTCAGCCTGAATAAAGAAACATATTTGAGAGATTTCTGTAAAGCCCAAATACCTGGGAGCTGAGCGTGACCTGTGACAGGAATGGTGTGGAGCCACCAAGCCCAGAAAGAGGCAGAATATCTCTCAGCTCTTACTAATATGCTGCTAGAGCTACATTGCTCTTGGGAAGCACAGAACACCAGGTCTCTGAGGAGAGCCCCTCCTTTTTCCTACAAGAAGCTCCCACTATAACAGATGTATGTATGATATGTGAGCTTTCCTCTGCTCCCCAGTACCAAAAGCATCTTCCTGGGCCCAGCTATTGCCTGCAGAAAGTACTGTCCTTTTGTTGAAGGTCAATGATACCAGAGGACATACGGTGTGTCCAGCCCCTCTGCCTGCTTCCTCTTTTCTCTATACAGTTTCTCCTGCTCCTAAAAGCCTGGCAGGGTATTTGAGGCGATTTGAACAATGTTCTGGGCCTCTTGCCCCCTTTCTCTGGGAGGAAGGGAACCATTCATTGCTAGGCTCTGGCTTTCAACAAGACAAGTAAACTCAATGGCGTGAGGACACAGACTGGGGCAATGGCACACAATCATCCTTGCTGCTTGCTGGCACCTTCCCTGGAATAGTTTTGGCCTTGGCAAACTAATATCACCTTCTCTGTGTTTCTAGTCTGGCCAGCCAGAGCCACCGCAGTTCTTCAGGACAGCTGACAGTGGGTGCTACAAGCCTAGTGAAAAGACCATAAAGGAAGTTTGTCGATCTAAAAAAGGAAAAAAAAAAATCCTTTTCTATTTCTCAAGGCTTTTTTTAATGTTTTGGGGGGTTTGTGTTGTTTTTTTTTTTTTTTCTTTCTAAGTATTAGATTATAAGAATAGTCTCTGCTGCGCTGACATTGCTGCATTTGATCTGGAGTCTCTGAAACAGGACACAGAAGGCAGACTCTCCCATTCTTCCTTTCACTGGACAACAAAGTCACACACTTTTTAGCTTGTTTCTTCCCTGCAGACACAGGAACGCACGGATGCCTTTTGTACAGCAATCCAGCTTCAGCAGCAGAGACAAAGAAGCTACCTGCCTGCAAAAAGGTGATTAGGGCACTCTTTCAGAAGGCAATTATACCTTCTGGAACAGTTCAGCAAACCATAGTTTTTTAGGGAGTTGATTTCTCAGAATTCCATGCTTTTGATCTGTGTAGAAGGTAGTAAAATGCAGCTGAGGCAAGCAATCTAAGCAAAGACGACGTACCTTTCCTTGGGATGCGGGAAGGAAAATAGGAAACTGGTCCTGGAGGACCCATCTCGCCTTGCTCCCCCTGTTAATGGAAGTTGGAAGTATCACATCTAAGCACATTATTCTAGAGAATTTCTTTTAAAGCGGAAAGGTACATCCACGAAACACAAAGAAACAATCTTTGAAAAGCACTGAGGTAACTTTTAAGAAATCTCAAATATTTCAAGTTAACAAACCACTTAACTGATTCTACAATGACAACAAACACAATTGCCATTACATGACAGAAAAGAAAAGAAAGAAAAATGACACCTGATTTATTGCTTCTAGCAAATGAAAGTAAAGCAGTACCTTGCTTCCCCTAGGACCGTAGCCACCTGGTGGACCATCAAATCCTGGAAAACCCTGTAATACACATAAAAATGATTGGCTTCTCCTTTATCAGAAAGAGAATAAAATCATTTAGGGGCCACCATCCTCCAATGTTAGTGTGAAAACTATGCAACAGAGCTGAGCAGTTTGTCTCCCTGGGGTGTAGTAATTTGGGTAATACCATTAAGTCTCCTCATGTTTTGATATTCCACCTCTTGGACCAAGCCTAACTCCTGTGAAAGGCCAGAGGGACCTGCTGTAGTGCAGGCTCTGTTGCCCCTGGCAGTGGTGCCGATGGAAAGACCACCTACACTCACACTGTCCCATGGAGGCTGCAGGCTGGGGGAGGAGAAAGGGCCACCGTGCCAGTTGACTCTAAGACACATGGGCCAGGCAACCAGAACACACCAACCCTGCTGCAAGAAGACTAAATGAGTCTGAACCACTACTAGTGGACACATTTTCACTGGAATGCAAACAGTGAGCAGCGAAATAGCACTGAAGTGCCCAGGTCCTTTTTTGCTGTTTTCCAGGTGGCTGGAGTCTGTTTGGTCAAAGAGGCCTTCCCTGGCTGAATAAGAACTCAGGATCAGCTCTGAAGACACTTTCACCCACCGCTCTCGCCTCAGGGCATGCTGTATCCCATGGAAAATTTTCCATCCCTACCCCGGCAAATGTTGTAATATTTAAGGTCCTGCCCACTTCATTCTTTCAAAAGGTTTGAAATCCAAAATACATGTGGTAAAACGTGGTACATCCTGTCACACAGGAATGTATTTCAGCTGCTGGTGTTGCACAAAGTGTGGATTTCAGAGATGTTGACACAGAAGAGATGATCTCTTCTGTGTGCTTCACTCAGCTCCTTGACAACTTTTGCTCTCTATAGAAAATGTTCACATGTACTCTGGAAAAAGACTAGTGTTAAAAAGGTGAGCTTTCAGTAGAAAACAGTTGCCACATCATCAACTGCTATCAATTAACACAGTTTCACTGAAACCAGTAGATTTGTATAATTCACACTAGTTAGAATATTAGCCATTTTTTTTAAAATTCAGCATCTCCCAAGTTTCCCAGTGAGTACACTTGAAATGTAAATAACCCACTCTGTAAGTCACTTATTCAGTTTTGAAGCACTACAAATACCACAGCTCTCAGCAAGATGCCACAAACTGGACCACACACAGAATGGCAACTTCAGAGACCTTTCCAGAATAACAACTGCACATCACACCAACAGAAACAGAGCCTCTTGAGTATCAGGTGTAAAATCTCTCTACACTAGGTGGAGCTGGTGGTCTAAGAGAGAAGCCAGCAGCTTCCTAATTAATTGCAACTTCATCAGTGTGCAGGCAGGACTCAGCCATCGCTTTTTCTTTCTTAAAAATTGAGTCACTCAAAAGTCAACAAAAAGGAGGCTGTCCCCTCTCATAAACATGTTATACAATGATACTCCGTCCAAACCAATGTGCCGTCCACTGAAATTCTTGCCAAGATTCACCCTCAGTAAGGGGAAGCCACTGACCATTTTGGACTGGAGCATGAACCTATGTTAAGGTCAACCAGTGGGCTTTAACAGGTTTTGCATCAGCCTCTCCATGTATGTGTTACTGATAGCATATTCCCTCCCACACCACCAGGTTTTGTGATCGGATCGAATAGCTGTGCCAATGTTATTTTTCATATTTCATGTACTTTCATGTCCCATGTGTTTCATGTTATTATTGTTATGCCTTGGTGGCAGAACAAATCCTTAAACAACTAAGGATGGAGAAGCATGGAAAAGACACGCATCCCACAGCTATTTGAATACCTCATGGAAGTGATTTCCAATGCTGACTGAAGAAGCCTTTTCTGAGCACAAACAGAAAGTATGAGCTCTTCTCTGTCTGACAGAATGCTATTTTAAATATTTGGGTGTGTTTCCATGGGGACAGAGATTTAATGGGTATATTTATCAGTTTCCTTCCCTTCTTCTTCTTTTGTGATATTCAAGATAGCCATACATCTCAATCACATCCGCAGAAAGCTATTCAAAAAAGTAAGTTTCTGCATGTAGAAAGAAAATTATAGACATCTTGTTTGCAGTAATGGGAACAATGAAAATGACACCTCCTTGTACTGCTCTTAAAACATGCTCATGTTTTAAGCGAAAGAGACTTTAATTATAGAGTTTTTTTTTTTTTTTATCACTGATGAGAAAACTAACTGACCCAAAATTACAATGATGGATGAATCCAGATGATATTTGTTAGACTACAGCTGGTGTAGTTACAGGCAGAATTTGTCCTCTACAGTTTACTTTTCAGACAGATTGTCTACATATGTGTTAGAAACAATTGTCTTGTATGGAATACTCACTCTTTCTCCACCGAGTCCTGGAAAACCATTGATACCAGGCAGTCCCTATGAAGGCAAAATAAAATTAGCAAAATAAAGTGACATACTAACATCCTAATGGTTGAGAACCACTATTATTTCTTAGAACAGTGAAATACAGGCTGTGCTGAGGACCAGGACAGTAGCTGTGGTTAGTGAGCACAGCTTTAGGTAAGAGATGCAGAAGGTTTCCCAGTGATGGTATGGGCATTCCTGTGAGTCCCGTGGGGCCCTCCTCCCACTACCATTTCAAAATGGCCTTTTCACTTTCCTGTATCAGGCAGTTCAGAGCTGGCCACAACCCGATGGGCTGAAGAACTATCATTTCTATAGTTCGTTAATCTGTGTTTTGTTCCTGAAGGCAAATTTTCAGCTTGGATTTGCAGATTCAGCTGGGTGAATTTTACCTTTAATGAGTCACTCACCCTTTGTCCTGGGAAGCCTATTACCCCTTCTTCACCTTTTTCAGGAGTACGGAGAAGTACACCCTAGGAAACATTACAAGTCAGTTTAACATATTTCTGCATTATGTGCAAAAAAATTGTGACACTGTTTTATGGAAGCTAAACAGGAAGAAAACATAACACATGGAGGGTCCACTAATAGTTGCATGTGAAAGAACTGTTTTCCTTAAAATTAAGTGTAACATGCTTCCTTCACTACAATAGCAGGAGCAGGCCATTAGGGACAGGACAAGGTTTCCCTCCTATCAGCTCCTCCTTCCTTATTTCTTCTGTGGCTGCGACTCTGAAGAAGAGCCAAAGCAATTGCTCAGCTATACAACCAATTAAGCAACTTAGCTTATGCCCAAACTGTAGCTTCAGAGAGCTATTTGGCAAACACGGGCATGCTGCTCTCCATCCTACTATAAAAAAAACCAGAAAAGAAAGAAACATATATCCCCTTTTGCTACATCAGCATAAAATCTACAGCTTTCCTAATGTAGTAAAAAAAATTTCTATGTGTGTAAAATGTGGCCAACAGCTGAAGAACTGGCTAGCAACTGCACATGGAGGGCATCAGGGCTCACGCTGTGACCTTCTCCCATAACCTTGTTGAGAAGCTGACCAGACCATCTGAGAAAATAAAGCTCTGTAAAACACTCAGTGAGGCATCCCTAATTGGTAAAGACTGTATTTTAAACCAGTCTGGGAAGTATAAAGGAACCGCTCAATAGCAAAGCTATTTAGACAGTCTACAGGTTGCCTGTGAGTTAACTAAACCACAGTCAGTCAAGTCTGGTTGACAGCTCTAAATGACACAGCAACACATGGGATTACTGTCCACTTACTCAACAGATTAATGACCAATAAGACCAAAAGTCTGCATGTGCTGGAGAGCAGACTGAAAAGGACTGAGAAAGTTTCCATATATACTTATGTAATGAAATTTAAAGAAAATTTTAAACATAGATCAGGAGATCAGCAGCAGTAAAGAGATTTATTAATAGTTAAAGCTGAAATTAAAAAATGTCTGAGGGAAAATCTTATTTCAGTAAACCACTAAGAGAGTGACTGATTGCACTGTGGAGTTTATTACACATCATGTTGTTCAGTTTTAATAAAGCATCAGAACTGATGTCTATGCTTAGGTTGCTCCATATCTATATTGCATTATTTTGATGAAGAATGCACCAGTATTAACTCCAATATTATTATTTGTCTTTGTTCTTCTCCACTTGACTTACTGGATCTCCAGGTTCCCCTTTTTGTCCACGTTCTCCTCTCTCACCCTAACAAGAAAGAAAAAGATATGTTAGGCATTCCCATTCACATTTCAGTAACTTCTACAACACAGTGACAAATGTTTATCAAGAGAAAAAACGCCACTCTTGTGCTGCTCCTTGTTCATACACTTGTCATATGAAATGAGTGTTTTCATAAGAAGTTTTTAAAGTTGCCTTTGAAAAAAATATTTGATAGTTTTTCTGAAAATGTTTCTAGGAATGTGAACACTTCAGGTTGTTTCTGGGCTTGTTTGTGAGATATCTGGGTGGTGAGTGCCTGAGTAATGCCCATAAATAAATGCCCATTCTCCCATTTTTACCTACTGATTATCTATGAATTGTCTGATCAAAAGCAAGAGTTCCTGTTAGGATGAGACAAATCATAGCCTAAAGTCTATTCACTATGTTGATGATATCTCCATTGAATATAAAGGCTCTCCAGATAAGTAGCTCATATGCAGACATCTCCGCTTAGTCATGGAAATCCCAGCGTGTATGTTACTTAATGCAGAGTGCAGACTGTCAAAGGCATTTTTAGACCTTCCAGTATCACACCAATTTACTTAGCTTGCAGCAGAAATTGCACGAGCAATGTGAACTTTCTAACTTCAAATTTGGGATGAAAAACTATTGGTCTCGAGGTTGGTGTCTGATACAGAATATACACATACAGGGTATGTGTACCTCTGCTCCCAGCAACAAGCAATAGATGAGAATAAACGGCATCTTGCTGTTGTGCAATTCTCCAGTATGTATTAGCAAGCCTTAATTGTAAGTATACAAATATCTGCACCACATAGACAAGTTATATAAACAAATACAATAATTCAGATAACTTCCCTCAAGGTATGCTCCTTTTACAGGAAGAAAATTTAACTCACTAGTATGAAAAATAAGATATTTAATGATTTCTCAGCAGGCACTTCCGCTTGTAAAATGAGAAGATGTGAGTAGTTGCACACTTAAACAAAAAAGAACAAGTTTGCCTAAGGCTCCTCTAGTCTGCGAGAAGTCTTTTCTGAATGACTTTAGCCAACATAGTTTCAATAAACACGGGAAAGTAGCAGATTTCTCTTTTGATATACTGAAGTCTTCTAAGTACTATATGTAAAAGCATATTTCTACAATATTTTAGTTTTGGTACTGCAGACCTCGTGGTTCCTTGTGTATTTCGGTAAAATACGCCATAGTTACCTTGTATTTGTCAGAGGGGACACCCAACAATTCTTTTGTAGGAAGTCCAGGTGGACCTGGAGGACCTGGGGAGCCCTGCAGAAAAAGTATAAAGGTATGTTTAGTACTAGTTATAACACCTTGGCAAGCCATTGATCAGCACAGGGTCTAAGAAACTGCAACAAAAGGAGCAACACAGATTTGCCCCTGCTAGGAGTATGGTTCTAAACCTCTGACTGCACTTATGGCAAGGTAAATTCATTTTGTGATTTGAACATATTAACATATAGCAATACTCGTTCTTGCCCTGTATGTTTCCAGGATGACTGTAACAATTATATCTTTTTATAAAGTGGTCTGGCTCTAGAAATTTCAGAAGTGTTACCTCTGTGTTGGTGTAAAAGAGGGCACAGCTAGACCTACACATGCAGAAGTTAGATCAGCTATGACATTCCTTATGGACACTCTCATTACTTTCAAAGCTATATTTGTTTGTTTTTCTCTTATATTTACATGATATAATTGCAAATTAAGAGAGTATTTAAAATAGGTTCCCTTATAAATAGCAAATAACATCATCCTGCCCTTTAGCAGTGATATTAATTCATTAGTTTTCCTTTACCTGTTCACCTTTTTCTCCATAGAAGCCAAGGCCCCTGTTGCCCTGAAAAAAACAATAGGTCAAGATTTACTAAGTGTACGACTCAGTTTTCTAATGTAGAATCCAAATTTAAACATGCTTAAAGGTCTTTTCAGGCTTACAAGTTTGTAGGACACCACTGAAGAACTGCAATCAAATAACAGTCTAGGTTAACCTCAAAGTATTTTTATAGATTTCAAAGTATTTTTATAGACCTAAATATTCAGAAAGACAACTGTAATTAAAATCTCATGCTACCAGTGCTTCTTACAACAGATTTTGAGTCATTCACTGAATAATGTGAAAAGATCAAGCATTTCTTTTGCAAGTTTTTTAATAGCCCTGAATGTTAAATGAAAATACCTAAGTGGTCTGGAACAATGAACTCGTATATTTTTTCCACTGAGATATAATTGAATCTTGTAAAGACTGCAAGAATTCTCTGTTCATGGGAAGCTACTGTGACTACAGTGGCAAATTAAATCTGGCTCTAGAACTGGATTAATCTTTTCAGGGTAGGTGATCCCAGTGTAAGATTAACTTCTCGTGGTATGCAGCCAACAGAGAAGGTCTTGTGCTACACAGCCTTTGGTTCTTTATTTTACTGCCTTCAAGTGGGTCTTGGATAAACTTCAGCGACACAAAATCAACATAAAAAACTCTGACACAAAGACTTACTTGTGGTCCTTGTGGTCCTGGGGGCCCTGGTGGTCCCTGGGGAAACACAATAGGGGAGAGCAAGTTACTCGTTGCTTTCTAATCCGTGCATGCAGGAGGTCAGTTACTTTATGTCTAAAATATATGTTTAGAAGGCAGTGTATTCCTCAACATTCAACGTGCTCACTACATTAGCTGTCGTTACTGTTCTGAAAAACACCCTTCTAAATCACATTGTAATCTTTCCTAACGGGATAACAGTGTCCCAGCTTAGACTTAATGAAATGCCATTTTTATTTCAAGTAATAAGAACTTGTGCTTTCGGATTCTGGCTTAATAACATTTTAAGCTCATACTTAAAAAGAGGGAACGGCTTCAAGCTCCAACAGGGTAGGTTTAGACTGAACATTAGGAAAGAATTTTTCACCGAAAGAGTGA
>JAOXNO010000001.1:148795448-148814209 GCA_028565335.1 Limnodromus scolopaceus
TAATCATTCCTAATTACTAATAAGTGCAGATTTAAGGAGCTTCGGAAAGGAAAAGAAGATTCCATTAAAAAATTCAGGCAACTTAGAAATATGGCAACAGAGAAACCTATTTTGGCACACATCACTGGCACATAAACAATGTCAGCAGATCCCTTCTGTGCTGAGTACAGCTCAGATGTAGTTTTGTACATAAATTTGTCACAATTTATACTCAGCATATGTAACCCCTTACCTTTGATACCTTTGAATTATACAAGACTATATGTATGAGAAAAAGCTACAAGTGATTACAAAATAAGTTTTAAGGATTAGATACAGTAAAAACACCCATAGGAATACTTGGGGTTTACTAAATAAGTAAATAATATATTGAAGCATATTTTATCCCAAATCAACCAAGTTCCTGCATGAAAATTATATAGAAAGGATGCTACTATTAAATAGAATCATTCAATGGACAAAATATGGCAAAGGAATGATTTTGCCATGCATGATACAAAGGTAGTCATTGAATAAAGAGGGTAATTCTTGAACTACAACATCTCTAGTGCTGCTGCAGTCCACCAGTAGGCTGGAATTCCTTGCAAATAACTGAGTGGAGAGATTCTTTTCCCTGGATATCAGATAAACTTTGCTGTAACCAGAGAAAGCAGAAGCTGCCTTGCAAACCCCATATAGAATCGAAGAGTGCCTCTTGGGATGCGTCCATCAGAGTGTAAGAAAAAATAGCTCTCCATCACCTGCTTGGAAAACAGTACTGAGCATGAATAACCCACAGGAGCTACAGACATACCCTGTATCGGCTTGCGATGTCCGGTGGCAGTATATAAGGCTCCCCCTTCTGGCCCTTTGGCCCCTGGACCCCCTGGAGGCGACAAAAAAAATAATAGAAGTTTTCATATCATATAAGTTAACACATAAACAGCTGAGAGTAATGAAAAATACTTGCTGGGATTTTCATGAGTATATACATACTGCTGTTTAGACGAAGAGACTATGCCTAGCTTCGGAAAGTCATGGTTTAAAAACAAAGTGAAAACCCTCATGGTACATAAAAGAATGAATTTCCAATCCCAGGGGAAGAAAACCCCATTAGCTGGGAGTGGTATTATGGGGTCGCACCTCTGAGCTAGAGCAGCAGCTATGGCTCCCCAGGGCTGACACGTGCCCTGGTAAAGCCAGAAGCCCCACCGCTCACCTCGGCACGATCCTACGTATTGCGCCATGGAAAACCAATACTTTGGCCACGAGTCAGAGAAGGAAAAGGTTACTTTAATCAGAAACTGTGAGTTTAATCTCCTTTTATTGTTGTTGTGTAAAGCTGTGAAGGTTTTCCTGAAGTAATCTCCCCACAAGATGTACGTGACAGGTATAGCTCTGGGCAGACTGCCCAGATCTGGCTGCAATTTAATAACTAAGCATAGTGCAGCGTGTCCATGGAAATTCCACATGGATGCTCTGCTAGGCCAAAAGGGAGTTCCATTAAGAGAAGTCTCGTTCACTTCCCACACACGTGAATGAAACTCATTTCAGCAATGGTCTTAGCTTCAGGTACTCACTTACTGCTGGCTACTTACAATAGTACCAGGGAAACCAGCGAGTCCAGGAGTTCCTGAGTCACCAGGGTCACCTACTGTCCCATTACAGCCATCATGACCTGGTTTCCCCCTTGATCCTGGCTGCCCTGGATGACCCTGTGGAGGAAAAAAAAAAAAAAAGTGTTTATCTATCCATCTGTTTCTAGTTTTCCTTTTCCTGTAGTCACACAGTATTTAGACATTCTCACATTAAGCCCAAGGCTTGGATCCATGGGAAACTATGACTTTCAAAGACAGAAACAGACAGTGTCTTTTTTTAATATAGCTGCAGCTTGAACCAGATGCCCCAGACAGCATGAAAAAATGAGTAGCGAAGGACCTTTCAGAAAGGGTAGGAAAGCTATGTTCAATGCAGGCTCTGTTAAGCAGAGAACTAAGCCAGATGAGGCTGCTGTGCGGGGAGCCACCAAGAATGGGGATTGTTAAGCATTTCAGTGCTTCACACTGCAAGAGTGGGAAGAAAGGTTCCTCACTGGCTTTGAACAGCTTCCAAGCCGGGAAAAAAGTCAGAGATACTTTTGGAGCTAGATTGAGTGTCATGATGAGGCTTAAGTATGGAAGAAAACAGCAGGGCTCAAAGCAAGGAAGCCGGGGGCACTGCAGAAGCTCCACATGGAGCCTCTGAAAAAGTTACTCCTGTCTCAAACTGGATTTTCATTGCTGAACCTACATTCACCTTAATTGCTCTTGCTTCTGGTTTGCACTGAGGCTGATGAGAAGCAAATCTGCCCTTGAGCAGCTCTTTCTTCCAGGGGACTCAGTCAGAAAACCCAGAAACTAATATAAAACATTTCTCCCTTCTCTATCTAGAGCAAGAGTTTTTTCTTTGCTTCTGCTCCCTTGTTTAGAAGAAAAAGAAATCTGCCCATGTCCTTATCTAGCTCCGTGAAGTACTGGCATTCCTCGCCCCAGCAGAGATTCAGGCTTGCCGCCATCCTCTCTTGGCCTCCAGCCCCACATCCTAGCACCGTGCCATTACAGTTCATACAGGTGCCTACCTATCCGCCTTCTGATGGTCAGTGTTAAGTCTAGGCCTGGGAAAGCTGGTTGGAGAACGTGAACGAGTAGAAAGGGCAAGTGGGCTTGAGGACAGGACACAAAGAGCAAGCAGGTTCAAGTGCTGTCTGAAGGTATTTATCCTTCATAACCTGATGTGCAGAGGCCAGGAAGGCAGGGCTAAAAAAGAAAACTTGCTCAGGTAAGATCAAGGTCCAGCTGTAGCCACATGGAGCTTGGCAGGGAAGCGATTTACTCTCCTTCCCAGGACGTTAGAGTGCTTACAAAAAGACTCAGTATGACGTGTTGAGATGAAAAAGATCCTTGGCTTCAGGAGTCTTAATAGGAATGGGAAAGAGGGAGAGGAGGAAGACTGTGAGAGAGAAAGCCCTGAAACTCGATAGGGAGCTCTTCTGGAAACAAAAAAAGGGTGAAAGCAGAGTGGATGTGGATGCGTGGGCTGCAGAGCGGGGCCCCGGTGTCAGGGAGCACTACAAAGGAAACCCAAGCCTGGGAACTCTGTCCAGGGATTCCAGTGACTCAGATTTCTTTGTTATTTTATGACACAAGATGTAAAGAAGTGTAAGCTGGGAAAATACTGTGCAGTGAACTTTACCCGTTTTTCCTCTTTGAATGTTTCAGTTTCATGGACCTGGTCAATTTGTTCAAAGTTTGACACTGTTTAGTGTTCAGTAAGTTTTTTAAGACTATCAAGACTATCTCAGGCATGCCATATGCACTATAAAGCAAATAACAGTGACTAATATTCTTTAAATTATTGGTCCTTCTATGTGCTTTGCAACTCCGAAATAATTAAGGAATGACCCACTGGTGTCCTTTGCTCACAAGCTTAAGACATGTGAAGCACTTATCTCACAGCTCTTTCCTACAAAAGAACTTGCTTAGCTGAGTAACCTCCATGGACAAAGGAAATTTCCATCCTTTTTTGTCCCCTTTACAAGGGGATTTCTCCACAAGACAAAGCAAATGGACCTTAATTATCTAAGGGAATGAGAGGGAGCAGAGATTCCACTCTCTTGTTGTGTTCTGTGGTTCCTCTCACTTCAAGAAATACCCTTAGCTTAAAAGTGTGTACGTGGCTGATGCAGAATTTAGCCCAGAGGTTTTAATTAAAGTACAAAGGCTTTAAACTAGCCTGCAATATTTGCAGTTGGTGATTTCTAAAAGATGAGGTAACTGGCTACTTACAGGAATGCCATCTGCCCCCGGGAATCCAGTGACTCCTCTTTGCCCCTAGAGTGAAACAGCACAATTAAAACGATGTTCTGCCCAGTATTTTGCTCATTAGTTAACAACATCTGATATTCAAAAGTTACCACTTCTCCTTTGGGTCCACTTATTCCTGGATATCCTCTTTCACCTTTGTGACCTTTGGGACCTTGCACTCCTGGGATCCCCATCAATCCTGGTGGTCCAGTGAACCCCTGTGATCCAAGGAGTCCTGGCTGGCCCTGATAAAAATAATAAAAAAGCATTTGTTTAGGAACATTTGTGATGCATGAAGCTGGATTAGTTATCGCTGCTGCAATGGGGTCAATCTCTTGAGGAGATGATAATCACAGAATCTTCTTCCATTCCAGTAGGTTAGACTCTTTGATGAATGTCATCATCACCACACAGAGAAACTCCAGGAACAGTGAACACATTGTGTGTGACAAAATCAATATATGGAAATTAACACTCAAATCAATATTAACTACCTGAATATTCATGGCTACTTTATGTTAAAAAAAAGTGTTTTCTTGGGAATAAGGCTTCTCAAGAGTGATTCTCACTGACCTACAACATAATCAATTACACTCCAAGCAAATAAAATATGCTTAACTGTGAAATTTGCTTAGTGGCCATATTTCTTGCAAATGGAGCCTGATATTTAATGGCAGGGATTTCTGTCTCTTTGGGGATGATATTTCTATTTAGCAGTGGAGCCTGAAAATGATTAGATGCGCATGCATTCACACAGGTCGAAGAGTTGGACGCGGGGCTCCCTTGTCATTCTCCCTTCCAGCGCCGGTTCGGCTCTTCAGGCCACTTCAAACATTGTTTAAAAATAATCCCCTGTTGGCTGCCAACATCACACGGCTCAATGGGGGAGAAAAAATCATTTTGCAATGACACAATGGTGGTTTATGTAATGGTTTGTGACAGTGTGTCTGAGATCTGTGAACCACAGTATTTGAAAGCCGTTCCAGACGCAGCGTCACCAAAGGCCCATATGGTTTGCATGCTCCACAGTACTTGGTGCACTAAGGACACTAATAGTAAATTGCTGCAATCTTTTCTGGAGAAATATGCTTCAATGTCGCAAAGCATCATTTACCAACATGTTCTAATTAAGCTGATTCTAATGAAAGTATTTTTAAAATGCAATTAGATTTTTACACGGGCCAGTCTGCAACAGCATCAAGATCTCACAAAGCAAGAATTACAGCAAAACATGAGCAGACCGATATATACTTATACAAATCAGCCGATAAAAAAATAACATCTTGTTTCAGTATAAAATACTTACACTCTCACCCATGCCTGGAAAGAAAGAGCTAGAAGGCGAATACAATCCCTGCCCAAGAAGGATAATAGTCCCACTTCATTTAATCCAATTGAGGTGCAAGGAGTGGAGGAGGGCAGTGTAGGGACTTGCAGAAATGAACCTGAAGATACCCTAATTTCTTTGTATGCAGAAAGTCATAGTAAAATTACTGAACAATGACTTACTGATTTTAGGCAAACTTTATTATATTCTCATGTTGAAGGAGAGATGCATTTGTGACACATTTTCAAAACTCCATTGGCAATCATTTATTTATAATTAATATTTATCTATGCTACAGTTGTCTTAATACCGCAAACTCAAACAAACACGATGACCGAAACACAGCTTACTTCTCATTTTAAAAGTGAATTAACTTTCCACACTGCTTTCGTGGAAAATGGCTGTCACAACAGTTGGAGTAGGTTTTTGTATTTTAAATCCTATTGTATTGCATCAAATGAGTCCACACTGAGAAGATGACATAGCCAAACAAAGTACAATACTCAGTGCAATTTTTTTTTCTTGGAAGAACACTAGGAATCAGGCAGTATGAAGAATGAATTACCTGGAGTTTCTTGCGATTATGATTAATTTGACAAAACTGATGGTTTAGGAGCATTGCCAACAGACACCATGGATTTAAGTGTTTCTCCTCTGCTTACAACCAAGCCCAACTTTATAAAACATCCCTATCTAAGCAAAACCTGCTCTTGTGGATTATTAGGTACTAGAAGGCCAACTCCTTTTCAGGTTAACAAATTCAGAATTAACAAAGTTTATACGAATACATATAAAATATAATATGATTTGTGTTGGCTGGAGGCATATGCATCTGAATAAGCAGATGCTCATTTCCTTATGCCAGCCACAACTAGCTATTACAGATTCATCTTCCTCCCCATCAGGAGTTCTCAGTTTTTTAAAATTCAGTGAATCTCTAAAAGTTATCCCATAGAGGTGCAGATCCTTGACTAAACAGATTCACAGCAGACATACTTTTCTTAGTTATCTGACTTAAATGGAAAGATGTTGATTAGATGCACTAGAATAATGATTTAAATCTGAACCAATATTCATCAGGATCACCAGATCCTCCAAGATCAGGAAAAAGAACTCTTTTCTGATGCCACTTTTTCTTGACTTTTCTTACCTATATGGCTAAAAAATTTAGTATAAAGGAATTAAGAGAGTACATATGAGCATACACCACGAAACTGCCTTTTTAGGGAAATAATAGTTTTTTCATTCATTTAAAAATGCACAGTCTGTGTTCTTTATTGTTTTCTGTAGAGCAGCATAATTTTTTATGCAAATATCACTATAAAATATTTCCATTTTCTTACTCTAAAGTCTTAAAACTTAATTAAATACTTAAGCTAGTTTGTTCTTTCCCATACATCCAGATATGGAAAGGAACCTGTGAGAAGGATGAAAGCGTATCTCATGCACCTGCAAAGAACACCGATTATCCTAATTGAATTGTAGAGATTTGAGCTGGGTCCAGTTGCAATTTAATTTTGAGAGGATCTGAAAATAAATGTTTCAGTGACTTCCACAAAGAAAGGAAAACATAGATTCTGTACAGTGAAAATACAGCTTCATTTTTGAAGTACCTGAAAGCCAAAAAAGTCAAATAAATTCCAAAAGGTACTCATCCACCTGAGATATGCAAACCACCCCTTTTGTGGGCAGCAGGCTGCAGGCAGAACACGTGCGAAATGTTTGACTGTAACTTCTGATAAAACGCTGGTGATGTTCAGAATTGTCAAATCTACACCCCCTGGCTCTCTGCAGGGCCCATGCAGAGTTGCAATATTTCAAAGGTGGTGTTACATGGAATGTGGTTACCTCTCTAATTCCTACACCAAATATCACTCTCCCACTTCCAGTTCCTTCTTCCTGTCTGGTGTGCAGGAAGAAGAAAACAAGGAATGGAAAACGAGGAAGAGAGGTGGGCAACACCAATACTCCTTCCCCATGCTTTCCTAGTAATTATCTGATCATTTGTTTGTTAAGGAATAGGGGTTATTTAATATTGTTTGGGATAAAGACAAGAGAATCGATCCTTCTGGGAGCAGTTTAGCATGAAGCTACAGTCAGAGCTGGAGAAGTACTTCATATCATGACAATGTTTGTGCAATTCTTCAGCCAATTAGTACCTTGGTTTGTTAACTGAATTAACTTTGTTAACCTTCGTTAACTCAGACTTGTCAGCTTTTACTCTCCTTTCTTTATGTTAGATCTTTTGTTGAACAAGTATGTCCCTTTTTCATTAGCAAATGACCTAAGAACATTCTCTCTTCCACAAAGGTCATTGAGGAGATTTAAGCAAAGACAATCAATTTGAAAGGTTTAGCCAAATAAAGCATGACTCAATTAGTAGCTTCCCAAAGTCCCCAGTGTGAAACATGCCACACATGGTACTGCTCTGCTTGTGCTCCTGGAGGGTCAGAAATCCTACAAAATTCTCCAAAGCTGTGAAATTGTGTCCAGATTAAATTTCCAGGTCAAAAAAAAACAAATAATGAAGCAAGCCTAGGGAAACATGCTATCTGTATCTGTCATATTTTAGACAACTCACAAAGTAGTTGCCCTGGTACTCCCCTTCCTTAAATGATAAAGCAATGCAGAAACGTACTCTGGCCCATGGTGCTCTCTGGCAGAAGGCTTCCCATTTTGCTGGGGTAAACTGGAACTCTTCCTGAATCCAGAACATGGCATGATGACCCCATGTCACCCACCACTGGATTTACGGGCCAGTGCTAAGAGGCTTACCTAAGTGTGCCTGGCATCCTACAGACAGCACCTCGGGGGGAGTACGTGAAAAGAAAAGGAAAAAGTGGGCTGATGGAATAACCTGAAGACTAACAAGAAGTTTTTCCTTTGTTCTTATAAAAAATTTCCACGACTGTCCAGATGAATTACAAAGCTCCTAACGTTAGGATGCACTCCTAAATAGGCAGTCCTCGCTTTGCTCTTCCTGAGATTTCAGCTGACTGGAAGAGGTCTCGCACAATTCATGTGTCCGACCCAGCCATGTGCAAAAGCTATTTACAGAGAGGAGCAAAGGTCAGAAATTTAGGAAGCCTGGAGGAAATCTTCCCAGAAAATATTTGCAATGTTGTATATACATTGTCGCTTGTCCAGTGACGTGCATGAAAGAAAATACTGTCAGGGTTGTGACTGAATTTAGTAGCTGCATTTTGCAATTAAGTCCCAGTGGACTTAAGAAGATCCTGAACAGACTTTTAAATCTGTACTGAATGTTCATGCTTTGCAGCTTGAACTTTAATTGCCAGTTCTTTTAGGATCAGTCAAATGAAAGAGATGTCATGTTGTAATACTTTCTTCCTTCTAATTTACTGCTAAACTTACCTTGTGGAAAAAAAACTGGTAGAGGAGGGTTCACTAATTTTGAGAGCAACCGATTGTTCAAGGTGCTATACAAATAAAGATACGGTAAATGACAGCACTTGCTCCAAAGGATTTAAAATACAAGAACATCATCATGAATTGCTGAGAAATCCACCTACCAGCGTGGAGATACAAAGAAAGGAGAAAACTGTTGATTTGCAATAAAGAGGATGCAGAATCAGAATTACTGCAGAGCTTCACTGTCATTGAACCTATTTCTCCACATTTCATTACAGACTTCCATTTTGCAACTGCTTGTGGTATATGGAATGTGATGACTCAGTAATCCCCACAGGAAAACGATCCTTGTAGGCCATCATTTATTTGACAGTAGCAGAAAGGAGGTTAATTCCCTGACATTTTAAAAAGGTCATTGGTGAAAGGACAAGTTCACTTCCTGCGGGAAGGGTGACCTGACCGTGATGGACAAATGGGAACTGGGACTTTTTGTAAGAGGGCTCAGCCTGGAACAGTTCTTGTAAGAACAGATGGGGAAAGGATGTGACGGCAAGGACCTCGATGCAGTTCCACTACGAGCAGACCAGCAAGTGGAACAGAGAGCAGCTCACCAGGGAATAAAATTGGTTATAAGTAAAATGAAGAACTTCTGAGCTGATTAAAAGTGCTAACCCAGGAAAAGGCATTATCACAGGCACACAGAGAAAAAACAGAAAAGTTTTTAAAGGTAGTGCTGGCAAAATGTGGTATATGGGGCATAAATGTAGGGAATTTGTGATTCTCTGAGGCACAGAATCATAGAATCATAGGATAGTTTGGGTTGGGAGGGACCTTTAAAGGTCATGTAGTCCAACCCCCTGCAATGAACAGGGACATCTTCAACTAGATCAGGTTGCTCAGAGCCCTGTCCAACCTGACCTTGAATGTTTCCCGGGATGGGGCATCGTCCATGGAGGTAAGCAGAGTAAAGCAATTGTTGAGCCCAACTGAAAAATGCATGACCGTAGTGTTTCCCCCACCCCCAAAATTATAAACTACAAGGAAAAACCTCAAGAACCCTGTTGCAACACACTGAGTCAGACTGGGATGGGCATATCACCTAGCATTTCTCCTGGAGCATAAATACAGGAGTTTATGGATTGAACATATTAGAGGGGAATATGTAAGGGAAGGATTTGGGGTTTTAGCTCCATGCAGTGCACGTTGTGCCAGAAATACTTCAGCTATGGGGTTGGACAGCTTTGGGCTGAAAAGCAGAGAAAAGTAGACCACATGGAGCATCCTGCTGCCATAGCTCAACCAGTTCATTTTGAGTAAGCGACTGCTTCTGGTGGCCCCAGGCTGCCCAGTAAGGACAGATCTCCAGACAGCCCATCGCACAACGCCCTCTGACTATTTACAGAACCAATTTTAACAGAGCAATTTTAAGAGCCTATGGGTCCTAACTGGTTTTTTTAGCATAATATCTCCATGGCAGGGATACGTGCGTAGTCTTCCTTTTCTGCCAGCTAAGATGAAATTTTTGTTTACCCACACTTCTTGGTAGTTACTGGAATAAACCAAGTTTAAAACACCTCACTTTCAAAACTTCTCTGGATACAACTTCAGTCACTGATGAACATAACATCTACCATGTTGCAGAAGACACCGGTATGTTTCTACACCATACATCATTCTGCTGTACTCTGATAATGCAGTTTGAATGGTTCCATCCACTTCAGCAACTCAGAGATTGTTCCAGCAAGATTTAAAATTTGACCTAAAAGTAGGTCAAAACAATCCACGGAATGGTAGAAAATATAAATATGTAGGGCAAAACATAGTTAATGCTAGCCACTGGAAAGATTATCTGGGAGAAAAAATCCTGAAGTTTGTGCAGGCCGTAAAACATATTACCATGTTGCTTTATTTCTGTGTCTTCAGGACTGTAATAATGCCTATTTGCTAAAAGACAGATGATCCATCTCCATTTGCAGTGAGCATTCAGAAGCTTCTCACTAGATGGCACCAGCCATTGCTGCTGCGTGCAGCCACGACCACCACGGGTGCAGGTTTGCAGAGCACATTATAACCCTCAGGAAGTCTGATAAGGAGTCCAGGTAGGGTCAAAATATCTTTGTGCGAGGTCTACGGCAACAAAAGCAGAAGGTTTCCTGCAAAATGTCTGGCAGTGAGATAGCTGGGAAAGTGCAAATGAAATGTGATGAAATTCATCGAGCAACCAAAAAGCACGGCTTCCTTCTGTAGTGGAGGGACTTGGCCTTTTATGACGAATGAGAAAAACTTACTACTTTATTTCTCCAGTGGATTGCTAAATTTACATTTAATGTCACAGGCCTGCATCTCCTCAAATTTATGTTCTGCATCTGTATTTTACTGTAGGGCTGGCGTTAGCTTTTGCCATCACGTGGTTACCAGCATTAGGAAGGGATGGACTTCTGTGACCTAACTTGACTATTGATAAGCAAATGAAGCAAACTTTTCTCATGTGCCTTAAACTGTGTGATACTCAATTCTTAAACACAGAACATCTTGCTGAAAGAGTCAGCAAGGTTTTAAAAAAGTACATAGCTAATGCTTATTTCTATTTTTAATTTATCTTTTGCTACTTCAGAGGTTATTTAGCTGAGTTTCACATTCCAGCTCGTTTTCTCAGAAAAAAAACTTTCCTTCTCATTTGTTAAAAAGCTTTTTTATTTATACCAAAAAGTAAACAAAAAAAATATAAAATTCACTTTAAGTTAAAAATAACTAAAAAATGAGGCTAGTTCAGCCTAATGGCATGGTAACAATTTGCTGCTCTTTCAACTACATTGTCTGGACATGCGACATTTTCTCTCAGGACAGTGGTGACCAACTGACATTAATTCCAAAGCAGTGATTCAGCTTGCAGAAGGGTTTTTTATTTTTATTAAGGAAGGAATAAACACTAAATCTTCATAAAAAAAGAACTATGAAAGGCTTCTCTTCACCAGAAGCCACAGCCCTTCTCTGTAGTCAGTAAATGAAATAATTCCGTACTGTTTTTTGTTCCCACGGTTTGATCTAATTTGTGATCTTCCAGAAAGTTGCTATGTCACCCAAGAAGATATAACATGCGTAAAAGAAAATATACTCTAGAATGGAGGTCAAGTGCTTGAAAGAACCAGTTAGAAGTTTCTTCATGTCACAAGATACATAGAAGCATATGTCAGAAACGCTTTCTGTGCTTTGCAGAGCTGCTGTAGAAAGAATGCTACCTGGACCATGGCAATGGTCTCCTAAAGATAAACATCAGAAAGGGCAAAACTAGACAAAACCTCACAAGGATTTCCATGCTAAGTTTTCAAAAGTTTATTGCGTAGAGGAAAGAAGAAGAGGAAGAAGGAGAAGATGTGGGAAGGAAGCAGTGGACAGAAGGGAAGGGTGGTTTTGTTTGCAGATGCAGCAAGGGGACAGCTCTGAAAGTTCAAAGCAGCATCTCTGCTGAAGTTTGGCTGCACAAACAAATGATGAGGTGGCAAGTGAGCTAGGGTTTGAGTTTGCAACACATCAAATGTTTGTGGAGCCTGTCTGCATTCATGTTCTTACTGTCTGGTAAATATGAAATATCTTATCCCTCTGCCACTGAGAAGTTAGCTGTAGCAGGGTCAGTGTGTGTGCAGATGCCAAAGGTGGAGCAGTGGTTGCCAGGCTATAAATTCATATCCTGGTTTAATTCTTGATAATTTACTGGCTTGAAAATTTGGAATCAGAATTAAGACATATGATAGCAAATACACTATCTGGTGAGCACGCTCTACCGAATTATGTATAAAACCTGTAATGACTTGAAAGGCACCATGTATTTTACAAGGGTTGTACTTATTGAACAGATGTAGACATTTATCATCTACATGCAGTCAAGTCATCCAAATTTCCCATTGGGTGAGAGTGACATCTTATGGCATGATATATCCTAATGCAGACATTCAAACTAGGTCAAATGAATGCAGCCTGAGTGTGCCCATTTTTCTTAACTGTTTATAAAAGAAGCTTAGGTCCCTAGCCCAAATGCTGACCTCCATATCGCTGCTTTCTAAATTGTGCAAGAAGGCAATACCCCAAAAGATCAAGTCCTGGAATTGTGGATTTAGCAGTCAGGATTAAGACTCAAATAAACTTGAGCATGAAAATAACGCTTCATGAAAGAGGAGCTGGATATAAATGCAATAAATTTACTGAACTTGGCAGGCAGTATATGCCAAAACCATTGCTACTGGTGGTGAAAAATGGTATAATTTTCTTGGAAGTTACAAATGTTTCAGCATAAAAAAGTGATCAGATGACAGTGCTATGTGCTCAAAACCCTACCCATTTATCCCAAGTATATCATCTGTCCCCTACCTTGCTTCCTTTTTGTCTACTCAGATAGATGTTTCTTTTAGGTTGGTAGAAGCCACATAAATACCAGTGCTTCTATATAGCTTCTTAGCTCAGTTTCTATGATCTTTATTCAAAGCATAAAAAAATTTCTGCTTACGTTGGGTTCTGCTAAAATTCTGGTATGGGGCTCTGGAAGGATGTAGAGGGATCATGGGGAAATTTTCCAATCTCAGAAACCTGCAAAGCTAGCAGAGCTGGGGCTAGCCCGACACTGTGTAACCTGGACAGATGCTTTGGGTTAGCATGAGAGTAGAAGTGTGACTAATGGAGCTACTCATTTTATGTCAGTTAATAGAGTACCAACCTAAGACACAAAAAAGCTACTTCTGTTGATATGTAAAAATCATCCCCTAAGTTCCAACTAAATATTATTTTTTAAGGAAGAGTTAACTAAAATAACTTAGAGATATTATGTTGAGATCATGAGCTCATGATGCTTTACAGAACACTAAAATGACATTGATTTATCATTGCATAACATTCATTACCATTTAATTAATTGGAGAAGGTTAGTTTGATAGCCAACCAAAAATCCACCACAGAGGAAAACCACCTTGCCAAATTTGCTCTTACAACCAGACAAACATTAAGATGATGGGTGTGGAGCAGGAGGAAGTAGGGAACTCCCAGCTACCCTGTGACGGTTGCTGTATCATGCTTATGTAAAAGGGCAGACTTTGGTCATGGTATCTATTAAATGTTTGACTGAGCATTTTGAGGGACACCAAATGTCTCGCATGTTTTTAGCACAAGGAGTATGTTTTCAGGGCTGAGGAAAATTCTGCTCGTTTAACATGGGTTTTGACAGGATTAAAAAAGCCAGACACTTTCCAGGGCACCATGCGATGCAGTGCAATTCTCCTAATCTGCTAGTATCTACAGCAAAATCTTTGTTTCATTCTTTCCATTCATTCCATTCATTTTATTACCATCGTACTATTAAGATCAACTGCTTTTAATGACTTCTTTAAAATCACAGTTCACACAGCATGCTAAAAACTTGCATAACACAGTGGGTCGGATAGCCGTGAGGCTGCTGTTTGGCTAGCCGGGCTCCTCAAGGCAAGACAACAACCAGCACCTGCTCGCGTTAGAACATTCAGTCATAGACCCGAAAGCTGATCTGCCAGCCCAATTGCTTTCAAATGGCTTTCGGTGGTGTGTGGGAGTGTTCTCAAGACCCTAAAATTCAGGAAGTTCAACACAGATGTTTTCTGTCAGTAGGCGTTGGAAGCACCAATAGTAACATCTGTTCACTTTTCGTATTTGTGAGAACATTTTTTTTCTGTCCAAAAACCATTCACTGTTGAAATTTCCAAATTGTGCAACTGGCCAAAATGTTAAGCTCATTAGGCTCCATGAGTTTAAGAGTATGTGAAAATTAAAACCCCTGCAGGAGTTCAGTCTGTCATATGCCAATTTTTCCATTCTGTGCTCCTCTTCTGTTTAAACAAAAGCATAACTATTTCTGTGGTGGGAACAGCTATCAAAACTGACTTGATCATGCAAATATAAGTTACTACTGCCTGTTTTAACCATAAGAAGAATGTAATTCTCCTACAGAGGATGTTACTTTTTTAGTAAGGTGTGTGCTGAGATACTGTCTCCACCTGGAAGCCCAGAATACATGCTCTAGTGTCATGTACAAGGGACTTGGTGCAGTCCTTAGACACCCTCACACTCCAGTGATGGGAATTTACAGTTTGGGACAGTCTCTGAGTTCCCGGCAAGGCCAGATGATTGGCTCTGAACCACCAGGAAGGACAGGGGACTTCAAGGCAGATGTGTGCGGCACTATGAAGAATCATTGTTTATGCAAAATAAGAGACATCTTTTTTTTTCTCCTAACACTTCTGGACAGATGGGTCTCAAGAGCAGTGGGGTGCTGTGAGATCATGTGAACGGAGTTTGCACAGTTGTTTTCTCTACTTGATTTGCTAATCTTGATGTTAGTATCGATGCAGATGCTCTAGAAATTTCAGCAACTGGGACTGTGCTGGAGCCTGCTGTTGAGTCAGCTTACGCTGAAGCTGAATGAAGCCTTATGCCTCCCAGTGGCTGTGACTTGTTAACGTCACAAATATTCAAACGCAATCACTTTGATGGTCTTTAAACTGAGCCTGGCTTCAGGTTGGGTTTGTCTCCAAAACCAACAAACAGTCTAAGTAATCTATGAGAAGCCTTGCCATCTTCAGGTAGCAAACAGAAGTACTGAAAGCTGTCAGCAGTTGTCTTTTATATAGTACAATTAAGTTTCCTGTCTTCTGTACGCACAGATTCAAAGAAGATTTTTTATAGGTTGACAGTACTAGATCAAGCTGAATGATCTAGGGAAACTAAATCATCTGGAGAAAGCATTACAGCAACCAATTACTTGGAGAAGCCTCTGTGCTCGCACACAAGTCTTTTTTTTTTTTTTTCCCCCTTGAAATCAGGAAGAAGGGGAATAAAAACATTTTCCTTTGAATCCTGAAGGAAATAGTTCTACATCATCTACCTGAAAAAAATACTCCCTCTGTTGAATGTAGCTTGTGATAACAGTCCTGAAGAGGGTCAGGAGTGGAGTATGAGCTTGAACAGGAAGGTATAGCTCTCCAGATCCGTTACGAAAGATCTAATTTTTCTGTTATACGCAATTTGAGGTAGCAATAATGGGGGCCAAGAGTGCCCACACGTCTGCAAATTCCAAAATCTCACCACTCATGGGAGAGGATGTTCTGGAGAACATCAGCAGCAGACAGTTTCACAGCTGTTCAAGGAGAAAGCCTATTTATCATTTCAAATGCTGATTTCAAAAGCTACTGGAAATTTTTTAACTGTTTATTGTAGGCAGTGAGGGCTATGCAGCTGCTTCAGTAGAGGAATGGGATGAGAATCAGAGCAAACCGTTCTGTTCGATCCTTTACTCCTCGCCATTCTGCAGATACTGAAGGAGTGAAGGTACTAGTAAACTGTAATGGCTAGTTGCTTTTACTTTAAGGACATGCCATTAGTTTGAGAGGCCCTGATGAAAATTAAGGTTGTTCTCAAGTGATAGGAAATGCAGGTAATGTGAAGGAAAAGAAAAGCCTTCCAGACAGGGGGAAAGAGCAGAAGGCACCTTCATGTTCTGTGGGAATAATAGACAGTTTGCTAAAGAGTTTGTCATGACTGCTCATCTGGGTCCTATCACTGGGGACCGGTTTCAGGCTTCAGCTTGAGGAGAGCACTTTCAGTATTTCAGATTCTGATTCTGGAGTGCCTCCAAGCTTTGTTAAATTAGTGCCTTCTTGGCTAAAACATGGTTTGCTTGCAGTATTAGCCGTTAATGAAACCAGTGCTGTGCACTGATATGCTGTCTTCATGAACTTATGATAATGTACTTGCAGAGATGCTTCCGTCAGCCTAACGGGAGAGGTTTCATTTATTAACAGGGAAATTTGAATTGCTGGTGATGAAAGGTCAGAGCAGTGCAGTTCACAGGTTAACTATGACCCCAAACCTCTGCTAGGATGCCTCTCCTGCTTTACCTCATCTGTTACAGGCAAGGATGAAAGGAAGCAAGAGGCAAATTTGAAGCTACTCCTCCTTTTCAAAAAAACTAACTCATGCTGTATCATCTGTATCCTAGATTTATAGGTCCTGGATCCTCCAGGTACCTGAAATGACCTCAGCTGCCACAGGGAGCATCAGTCTCCTGTGTTTTTGACAGAGACAGTAACAAATGCACTTCATGTTCATGTGGTTCCTCTGAGTTTTTGACCTCCCTCTTCCCTTTCTGCATGAAAAAATGTTTCAACTTTCTTACCTCTTCTGCACCTGGGAGAACTTATAGCTTTACTTAGCTTCTGAAAATAGCTAGCTCTCCTATGCAAGCTAATGCCTTTGTCAAGAGGCAAAGGACTGCTTTTATATGAAAGCAAATAAACTTTGAGCAATATTGTTATTGAGTGCTACAGTGCTCAATACAGACTGTGATAATGTGGATGGCTAAATGAGTCGGTGCAGCGTAGAGACTGGTAACGCCCAAATTACCTGGATGATAACCAAGACTAACCAAATATTACCTGCTCTAGCTGACCCTGCTTGAGCACGGGGGGTTGGACTAGATGATCTTAAGAGGTCCCTTCCAAACTCAACCATTCTGTGATTCTGTGAAATGTGGCAATACACCTGATGTTCAAAATCCTCCTTAAGATCCTGCAATTTAGCTGTTTGCCAGGTCTATTGCTTAGACTTCTTCCTCTCTGTGATGTCTGTAGAATTTTTCTGTCTGTGTATGCATTTATTCTCCCTTTGGTTTGCTGTCTTCAGATCTCTGTGTATCTAACACAAGCCATAAAGCACTCTAGTTTCTTTAAAACAGATAACAGAGTCACTGACGTGAGGCAGTATACTTCCTTACTGCTAAACACTAATAATTACTATGAACTATTCAGGTAATGTTAGGATTACCGACAAAAGCTGTGACTTTATAGCTATCTGCCTGTGGATACAATAGCTGTGTGCTTGTTGCAGACATATTTGTGTACGTGTGAGGTCTTCCGTATATTTACAGTTTAAATGGGTGCAGTATTTATGAGGAAAGCTAGGTTTCTGGTTCTGCAACGCTTTAATAACCTCAGCTAAAACCCCACCAGACCTGTCACTCTACTGACTCTACTGCTTTAGGCAGAACTTGCAGTTCCGAACTAGATTGCAAAAGTTTCTGCTGTTAAGTTACTTGTTTCCACAGGAACACGTCAGCTGAGTAAAAAATTACTTTTTTCTGAACACAGACCAATATTTCATTACTTCCTGGCATGAGAAATAACTCAAAGAGAGTGCATGTAAAAGGAGAGATTTGAAGAAAGAGTCAGAGAAAGAAAGATGATGGAGATATTCAGCTCTCTCTGGATATTTTTGATTTAGGGCCATACTTCTCTTCCTACCCTCCCTGTCACCTCCAAACAAACAAGAAACCCACATCAGGCTTTGGAACAGATCAATATATGAGAAGAAGAACATAAATTAATTTACCTTAATAAGGCTTAAAGAATTTTCAGGGGCTCAGATTGCAGCAGCAAGCACTGTATTAAGAATCAATGAAGACTAATTTCTAGTTATGCCAGCTGGGTTAATGCAACATTAGTTCCACAAATATTAACCTAACTTCAGTGAAGAAACCCAGAAATCTGCTTATTTGCATATTCTTTTTGGTTTTGAGGACTCTTGATGATTTTATCTATCTAGTTTCTACACATATTAGATACCCTGAAAAGATGGAACTAATTCTTCAAGAATACAGTTTAGTAATCCCATGGGGATTACGCAAGTAAGGAAGAATTTTAATGAAACATCATAGAGAAAGCATTTGCATTATTAACTATGATAGATTGTGGACAGAAAAAAACCCAAAACTATTTCCTTTCAGCATTCAATAAAACTATTTTATTCTGAAGACAAATATGGTTTATTATAATTTCCAAATTTATTTTGGTAATTTATAAAGGCCTGTCTAGACACTGAGATAGAGATTTCTTAAATTTCAAATTATCACAGAAATTCAAATAATGTTCGTTATTTTACTCAAAGTAGTTATGAGATTTCTGCAAGGCCCCTCCTAGACTGAACTTTACCCAGGAAATTCAGATCTTGAGTGTGGCCAGCAGGTCACGGGAAGTGATTCTGCCCCTCTACTCTGCGCTCGTGAGACTCCACCTGGAGTACTGTTTCCAACTCTGGAGTCCTCAACACAGGAAGGACATGGATCTGTTGGAACGGGTCCAGCCGAGGGCCACCAAGATGATCAGAGGGATGGAGCACCTCCCCTATGAGGACAGGCTGAGAGAGCTGGGGTTGTTCAGCCTGGAGAAGAG
>JAOXNO010000001.1:148822650-148843750 GCA_028565335.1 Limnodromus scolopaceus
TGAGGGTGGTGAGGCACTGGAACAGGTTGCCCAGGGAAGCTGTGGATGCCCCATCCCTGGAAGTGTTCAAGGCCAAGGTGGATGGGGCTTTGAGCAACCTGCTCTAATGGGAGGTGTCCCTGCCCATGGCAGGGGGGTTGGAACTTGATCTCTAAGGTCCCTTCCAACTCTAAACATTCTGTGATTCCGTGATTCTGTGAATAGAGCTTGTAGAGGCACCAGCCCTGCAGGACTGGCTGCACGAGGAGCTGCAGTATACTTCAATTTAGACACAACTCCAATGAAATAGCTGGTACCAAACAGATACACGGAAACAACAAGCAGAAACTAAGAATACTACCGTGATTTCACAGCTAAGATACTGCTAACTAATGCTCTGCAGCCCTGAGAAGTTTAATTCTCAGCTCCACCATGCCTTTCCTTCTTAACACTGGCAAAGCTCTTACAGCTGCATCAGTGGGTAACACCTCCTTCTTCAAGACTCCATCTCTGTCACTTCAACAGGCAGCATCTTCTGCAGTGGTACAACTGTACCTTTTTCTCATTATTTGCATCATTTTAATGAGTAACACCCTCTTCCATATTAGGACCAAATATCTGTGTGAATAATACTTACAGTAGAATAGCTGTAACTCAGACTGTCGTACTAACTGGGAACTGTTATTTAAAGAAGTCCATGTTTATCTTTTTGCTTATTTCATCTTATAAAGAAGAAAGAAGAAAACTTCCCTGTAACTATTTGCATGAATTTTTCTTCATAGTAAACTCATATTAATTGTGAGAGTGATTTGTTCAGTAAAAGCGTGAGTAAGCAGTCTTGCACGCACACACACACACAAACACGCACACATGCACACAGAAAGCTCTTCATGCCTCGCATGCAGGTGTCCGTTTTTGTGAAGGAGGGGACCCACAGTTCTTTCCCATTTGCTCATCATCCTTCTTGAGCGCCTGCTGAGCTCTGCTCTCTGGAGGTCCACCTCCGGGGAGAGAAATGTGATACGGGCAGCTCTCTATATTTAGATCCGAGAACAACTGAGAAGCCCAATGTTGGCTGCACCCAGCAGCTTTTCTACTGCCATGATCTACAGCAGCCTTGAATATCCACACTCTGCATAGCAAAGGACCACGTTTCTTTATCAACTACGAGTTGGCTTATACTCCACTGGCATTTGTAGAGCACATCAGTACTACGGAGCCAAGAGAGTGTATAGATGAAAACCAGAACCTCATCCACCAAAGCGTCCTTTTCAGAGTTACATTGCTCCAGCTGTAATATAGCACTTTGCATAAAACCGAGGCTGTTTTTTTCTCTTTAGTCAGGGTAATGTACTTTTATGGCTGAGTATCAGTGTATGCTTCTGACACAGGGAACTAAAAAAAAATCTTTTCCTGTTTCTTTGTCTGTGTATAACGACATGTGCCAAAAGGAAGTATGTTTGGACATAATTATGCAGCTTGCTGAGAAACTATCTTAAACGTGAGGTTTCTTCTTTCCTACTAGCCATTATGATTCCTTATCTCAAGTATTCAAAATATTTGCTAATTAGTCTCTCTTCTGTTGTTTTTATGTGCTTTTTGTTTTACAAAGTAGTTGCTATGAAAATAATAACTTGTGGACATGAACATTTCTGTCTTTTTTTTTTAATAATGAAAGACTCTACTTTTATTGAGTAGGAATATTAACATATTTCTGTGACTATCCTTGTAGAAAGCAGGTTGAATTTTATTGTGAGATTGTCTGAAAGCCAATGAAATAAAAATATTGAGTCTTTTTGTGACTAATTCCTACCAGGAGTTATTACTAAGGCCTGATTCATACCATTAAAATAAGCAGAAAATAAACAACTATCTACTTTACATTATATAAGATACATTGGGCATAAAGGCTTCAATTATTTTTCACTGCAAGATTTACTTTCCATTACCTGTTACCTTGCTCTAGCCCGAAAAAAAACCCAAACATATTCAAGCACGCTTGTCCATATGTTAAGATATTTAGGGTGCTTTTCAGACACGTCACGCCCACAAAGTTTCCAATGTGACTAAAAACAGAGGGGAAAAAACGTGTGACCTGTATATGGGAACAAGAACTTTTGACAAGAGCTGTGCAGCATTTTGCTCTAGCTGGCGCTAGCATCCCTCTGCTAATGCACAGTTGAAATTCACGACTAGAATGTGGAGATGGAGTGGTCATTTCTTTAAAAAAAAGGTAGATGGTATCAAAACCAACTTCTAAAATCTTCCAACAGAAACATCTTTCCATCTGCTGCTATAGTTTCTTTATCCTGAAATTGTTCTGTGGAATTTCCTGTTTACTCTCAATCTCCTAATTTATAGATCACGTCCTTCAACACCAATGGAAGAGTTTATGTAATTCCCATTCACCGAATTCCTTCATTATGCTCTTTTAGAACAAACTGTATTATTATCTTAATGTGTGCACGTTCAAGAGGTTTAGCATTTTTTGGTAATGAATATTTCTACAACCTTCAATTTAATTGCAAGTTTGAGCCTTTTACTAACAATTGCCTAATTAAAAAAGAAAATTAAATTCAAACCACTGGAGTAAAATCTACAGTGTATCTTAGAGAGTAACACTACCATTAGTTTTGAATTTCCTCATTTTGTTGGTGCTTCCAGTATGTATTAGTTCTATCTGAAACACTGACAAAATATAATGTCTCCTATGCAGTTACCTTCTTAAGAAATCCTTCTCCTCATCACTTTTACGCCTGATCTTGAAGTATGGAATCAGCCTGGAGTACACCCTCCAGTGTGACAGCTGGGAGAGCTGTAGGTGACCAACTCAGAAGGGAAAAGTTTGTGAATACTCGTGCAAGGAATTGCCCTTTCATGGAGTTGATAGGATAGGCCCCCTTTCTGTAGGGCAAACTGTGGGGCTCACCCCTGGCTATACAGATGCTTCTTGACCAGTGGAGACCGGCATCCGGCTCTTCTAAACCCCTCCCTTTTCCTCCCACCACACTTCATTTACAGAAAGGTCTCTATAGGAAAGGATAGGCACAGAAATCCAGCCTGCCCTGTCCTTCCTAGGCAGTATTTTAAAGAGGAGGATGGATGAGTCACTTTTTCCATCTCACAGAAGCACGCACTTCCATCCTCAGCCCATCCAGTGCCGGCAGCCTTCCTGCTGCCTGGGAAAATGGAAGATGGCCCTGGATCCCAGTGCACACCACCGTTCCTCTCCCTGTCACCAAGGAAGACTTGCAAAATTCACTCCTAGAACGGCTTTGGAAAATTGTGATTCAGTTTATTTACCAAAAAAAGATTTACATCGCTAAGTCCTCACTGCATTTTTAAGTGTTTTCTTGAAAATATTCCAAAGGTTGACTTGGGAACCAGATTCATTTCAGCTTAGCAGAAATATCTTTTAATCAAGTATGTAAGAAGAAAAGATTATTTTCTGCTGACTGGCCGAACTCAAGATGTGATTAAATAATACTGATGCCCCTTCACCTTCTCCCCTGAGGTAATGTGGCAGGAAAGGCCCCCTCGATCTCTCCCCAACACCATCGAGAGAGGGCTGGGTGCTCAGTGCCCACAGCAAAAGAGGCTGAGATGGCACTGAGCCATCTACCTAAACAGAAAGCTGGCTGCCCTACGTGGGTGAGCTGGGCACTGTTAGACCTTGTAGCCTAACCTGGAGATCAGACAAACAAACATTGCTCTGACAATACCCCAATTCCTTCCATTTCCAGCAACTTTATTCAAACAGAGAGAGGAACACAAACACATCAACTTCTGTTCCATGACAGCTTATCAAGGATCAGGTCCACCATGTAAACATTTACATGGAATGGACTTAAGTTATCTTCCCCTTGTGCAACCCTGAGCCCTGCTATGTTTCGACTGCTTTCCTCTACTGCCCAGCTCACTGTTCCCTCCTGCTCCCCACTGCTCATCCCCTCTTCTGGCCTCAGTCCCAGCCATCTGCTGTGGGTTCCTAGACAAATCACATCCACAATCTTCCGTCTTCTGCCTCCTTTACCATCCACTCCTACACCCTTCCGAAATCTCTTTGCCAAATAGCCGCTTGGGAAAAAGAGCATCTTCAGGTTCATCAGGTGCACATTCCTGGATAGAAAAGCACCAGCAAGGAGAGAAGGGTGGGGTTGGCACAGGGATAGCCAGGGAAAAAAGAAAAACAAACAGGCAATGAAAGCAGGGTAGGAAAGCACTATCTTCCTTGCCCAGTAGCGTGGATGACCAGCTGGGTTTCAATGAACCTTAGAGTGAATAAGACACCCTGCCTTACTTCTACTCTATAACCTGGTCTTAAAAGAGGGGAAGAAAGAAAACAACAACAAGAAGGTAGCCAGAGTACTTTGATAAAATTTTTATGGGCTGTGAAATGCTCTAAAATCCATCACTGAAAACCAGCCAGAAATACAAAGAGCTAATCTGAGGGCTTGCATTTTTTGTTTCAGCAGAAGAAAGTACAAAACAGACTGAAATCAAAACACAGCTAATTTTCAGGAGACACTGGGTGGTAGAAGCAGTTCTGTTTTGTAAGAATAAGCCATCAAGAAGGAGAATGCATCCTACTTTGATTTTTTTTTTTTCTAAACATGGATTTGAGGTCAATAAAGGCAAATGAGCTCACCTCCCAGTAGAGATAAAATTCCACTCATACAACTGATTAGCTAAAAGACAGTCCTCATCATACTAAAACTATTCCAATCAACCCCCCCTCCCAAAACCTTCCCACAATCCCCCTTCCCCCACCCAGTTCTCAGTGCATTGGAAAAGTAGCTGCATCTACTGAGTTTTCCAAGTGTTATGTTTTGGCTATTTATTGGCATAGTTACACTGCAAATGAACTTCTCACTCACTGATATGTTCCAACAAAATTTTGACCTAAGCAAAGCGTGCCCAGTCATTTTGGCCAATTGGCAGAGGTTGATTAAGATGCCTGTTATTTTTACTTTGTTTTGACTGGCTTCAAAAAGGCAGTCCTAAACAGGCTTTTCTCACTTTCTGGAATCTTAAGGAGTTGAGGAGGTATCATGCTGCCTGTGCAGAAATGATTGTGGGTCCATGCAGTGCTGCCACTTACTTGTTAATACCTCCTCACTCTTGATTTATTACTCATATATGAAAACAAGATGTACTGTTGTGTAACGACTCCTTCCAAACTTTGATCTTAAAATGATGATCATCTAAAACAAAAGATCTTAAAACCCCAAGGGGTATACACAGATTTCCACAACTTCTGGTGAATGTCACATTCTTCTCGTGCTCCTCACCTTTACCCAACTAGAGATCGCAGTTTCCAGCTGCTTTCTAGAAATATTCAGAGCCTCCTGGATGGTGTGAATTCTGACTAGGGACAAAAGAAACCTTCTAGTGACAGGAGAAGATAATCGTCATACTGACTGACAATTCTTACAGTATTTGTTGCAGAGATAGTTGTATAGCCCATGGAATAATTCTCTACCTCTTCAGATTTAAACCCTTTAGGTAAAGCTCCCACTAACAGGAGTTACTTGGCAATAGAGTTGCACTAAATAGTGAACTGCAATATTCAGATACATACACATTTGTCCAACACCCCTGAAGAGATGCCACAGCAACAACATAATCCAAGATGGAAATGACAATTGTCTCGTCTAATGACATTTCTTGCCTCTGAGTTTTTGAACACTGTAGACAGGCTTATATACCCCATAAGACACATGAAGTAATCTCTTTACTCTTCTCGGTATTGATAAGCTCTTGGCCAGGTAAGTTCCGTTCTGGACACTGCATTTCAAAAGTGAAGAGGGAAATAACAAAGAATGATCAGTGACATAAGAAGCTTTACCAACAATTAATAAATGAGTCAGGTCTCCCTAGCCTACAGTAGCAAAGACTAAGTAGGGACACAGCAGCAGAGAGATAGCAGCACACACACTTCAGATATGTCGACAAGCTTGCTGGGGAAGACTGGAATCTCCATCACTGGAGGTCCTTAAGAGAAGTTAGACATTTCTCTGTTGGGAACAGTAGCAGGGATGGTATATCTTACAGGTTACTAAGACATAAATAAGAAAAAAAACCACAACCCTGTCAAACGTAGTAAGTGCTTATTAGATGTACTATCTACAGAGTTTCAAAGAGACCAAGGCCTCCTTCTGAGAGAAACTATATATATACATTGAATAACAGTTTAGAGAGCTTTCACTGTAAACAAACAAGAGGGCTGAAGGCAGGAGGAGGGAAATGTTGATGTTTTCTTGACTAAGGTTGAGAACCTCAACCACATTGGTGTTAACCAAAAGACAAGAACCCAGCTCCCAAAAATACTCTGTATTAAACCCTGGCCAAGTTCTCTAAGGAGCCCTCAACTCCCAGTTTGTCATTTCTCAGTAAATAAGTGTAATTACCAAAAGTCGGGGCACAATAGACAGAGCTCATTGTCAAACACTTTCAAAAATCAATTTTATTTAAGTAACTAAAGAGAACTGAGCTCTTGAGATTCACCTTATATGACCTCTCTTCCAACACACCAAGAGTCTGCAGTTAAGTCAAGAAGGGAAGCAATGTTTCCTGAGACCCCAAGACAGGACAGCCTGTCTGGAGGTTGCAGCAACTCCTGCACCTCATTTCTGCTCGTGCATTGGCCGTGGGCACAACTCAGACACTCATGCACTAATTACTGAACCATCAGAAGTACATACAGCTGGGCTGAAATCAGCGCTGATTCACTGAAGTAGGGCGAACAGGGAGCTGTAGGACTAGCTGCTGCTTCATGAGCTGGCTGCCAAGCCACCTCAGGAGCAGGGACAACTTAATATAGTATATGTAGAGGGAAATCTTTTTGCATCCATTTTTTGCTAGTAACTTCTCATATACTCCCACATTATGCAAGCATAAAGCATAAAGCTGAGGTTCTCTACCAACAAACATTATGTGTATTAACGTACCTATTGTCCCACTAGGCCTGAGAGCCCTAGAATGATAAACAGTGCACTTCTAGTAATTAAAAGGTAGTACTTACATATGGTATACAAACATAACAGACAACTAATCTCCTTTGTTAAAAAAACCCCAATCTATTTTTAAAACACTCCAAAAGTCACTCTAAAAGGTGAACTGGTACACTGTAGTACTGTCTGATTTCACCTCGCATACTCCTGACTTGCAGAGTTTACTGAAAAGGTTAGAACTGCTTGATGCTAATAAAATCTGCAATTTTTTTTGTTCATAATGCTAAATGCAATCTGATTGACAAGAATGGAGAATGCGATGTTGTGGAGACCATAGGTGAGATGCCCAGCTGATACTGATTGGGCTAGCTCCATTTTCTCCTTGAAGCTGATGCTGCTATTCAATAATTGTCCTGTAAGAAGACCTGTAAGATATTTTTTCCTATTATCTACTGACATCAGAGAGGCTTTAGACGAGGCTTTCCTGGGCACAGGAACGGGAGTGGAATAGAAACTACCTACAGGGCATCTGACTACCGTTGGTCCAAAAAGAGGAAGACATGGTGCACAGGTAGATCAGAGAGTATTCTTTTTCTTCCTCTGCCATGGACCTTCACCACTTTCTCTCCAGACCACATGGAAACTACCAACAGTCATCTGTAAACCTCCCAAACCTAGTTCTAAGATCTTGAGTGGATGTCAGCAGCCCTTAAGTTCTGTGGGTAGTCCTCAGTTCAGGAGTGAATTTAGCAGAGGTGCAGGTGGGCTCTACAGCAAGGGTCACATACACAAGTTCTTCAGAGTTCACCTGAGGTTTTTTTTTTCCACTTACGAAAGAACAGAGTACAGTTTTAGCCTACAAGAGGACCATGAGCTCAAGTCCAAATTAACAGTGAATTTGTTTGTTTTCACTCTTTTTCTCAGTATAACTTTTTATTCAGCAGCACTACATTGTGTACCCTAAAATCTGGAGAAAATCTGCCCTACTTTTGACCTGGGAGACTATAAATAAATGTAGACAAAACACAGACAATAGCAGACGACTGCATATTTTTACATATATTACATGAAATTATAGCAATATTCTTCTTCACAGAAGTTATTTGTTCCCTTAAGCTCTAGATAACTGTGCTTAGTGAAAATGGTTGTGTGTGTGGCACTTTAATGTAATGACACAATCTGTAAGTACAATAGCCTAAGTTTAAATAATGCTTCCTCACAAAGTTTCGTGCACACAACTAAGGAGTTAAGTAGTTTCCATGTTTGTTTTTCCTGGATCCTGTTCTGAGACTATCTTCCATAGCTGGAAAAGGTCAACATCCTACCATTAATACAACATTATTCCCACAAGTTTCTACAACAAAAAACGTTTTCATAAACAAAAGCCATTTTTTAATGTGGTGCATCAAGAGCCATGTTTACTTGTGCTGTTATTTTGCCAGTACCTTATGGTTTAGAAAAGATAAGGCTATTAACGGAATTTAAAATACATATTTTTTGATCTTATTCCACATTGCGAATGAAAGAAAATGTTACTAAACTGTCCTCCCAACTTCCCCTCTTGAGAGGTCAGACAACTTGGCAATCTATCATTTCTTTAAAAAAAAAAAAAAGTATATATATGCATATTTGAAGGAGCCATGACACGTTAAAAAAAAATTATATACTATCATTCAAAATTTTCTGAACTTTGCTCTGAAAATAAATAATGTTATGACATTAAGAAACCAGTTTGAAGTATTTTATAGTTATTACAGTAAAGCCCTACAAATCTTCTCATACTCAAAATGCTCAGAGGAATTCCTCTACTTTGACCTTTAGCTCACTTTGCTCCTATGCACTGGTTGGCAAACACAGTTCATCTGGGAAACGCACATACATTTATAGTCTTTCCATTGCTCAGCCTTGTGTAATACTTCAAGGGACTGTTCACGAAAGCAGTACCAAAGTACTTGTGTGACATCTGGTTAAAAATGTCAAAGGACAAAATACAGAAGAGTATATTCACATATAGTTTTCAAATGCAGCACCTGTTTGGATTGCTCATTCGTTCACAACGCACATGATTCACAGCCCTTTTCTCCAGAGAAACAAATGCACAAAATGGGTATGTACTACCCAGAACATGGATCCCACTATTTCTTCCCTTTAATTTTTCAAATTTAATGTGGAAAGAATGCATCGGAGTGGTGGTATCTGAAAAAGAAGGTGTGGTGCATGGAATTAAACATGTGATAATCTTGAACTCTGAAAACCATAAATCGTTATTATCTGTTAGTCTACTTGATCTGCCTCTTCTCCATAGCACACCTTCCAGAAAACAGAGAGCTGGTACACACTGTCAGTTACCAGTTTTAGATGATAAATGCTCCTGTTAAGTCTTCTAGCATAAGGGTAAACATAGAAACCTGAAGACCTGAGTCACCCTTCAACTCTCCTGCACTGCCCACACTGTCTGTTGGTGTCGGGTCTGCTCTGGTCTCTGGGTGCATCTCCCTGGGGACCTCTTTCTTTGAAGGGCTCTTTTCCCTCCCTACGCCCCATTAAGGAAAAGGATTTTGTCTCTGAGAAGCATCTTTTGACATCTGTCTGAAACTTGGGCAAGTTACAAACCTTTTTAAAGTTGCTTACACCCAGCAAAGCTTTTTACTTTCAGCGGTTGAAACACAGGTTGTTCCCATTGCTTCAGAGTGTGCCCAAACCCTCACAGCTCCTCAGTAGGACCAGGCTTTGCGAAGATGGCACACCCCATGTGGCTGGGTCTGTTGTGTACCCCCACCAATTAGTTGTGTGGAGCAGTGTCAGCCTTGCAGACACCTGGGTGGGTGATCACCACAATGCTTAGGAGCTCCGGGAAAATCATTCCTATAGCTCCTCTTCCAAACCAGCCTGGGATAGATAGGAAAACTGAGAGCAGGTTTCCCATCCCTTCTCAAGTCAGTGTGGAACACACCCAGGGAGATGCCAGGCTGGATGATGAGGTTGGTATAGGCTGCCAGCCGGAGGTGTCCAAGAAACCAGAAGCAAGGTTGTGAAAATGATAGGTAATGGGAGTCAGAGAGAAAAGATGGGTCCTGGTGGCATGGAAAGATTGGGTACCAGCACAAGAAGGGGCTGAATTGTTTATAAAAAGGATGGGCAACTGGTGAAAGAGGGATTTTATGGTCAAATGGGAATGCAGATGGCAGTAGTAGAAGTACAGAATAATGCATATAGGGAAGAACAGCCAGAGTAGTTGTAGTTTTAAATGTTTTTTATACACAATCCTGGATTACACAAGATGTGTATTACACAGGATTAATGACTGACAAGCAGGTCAGGATTTTGACCTGAATTTGCACTCCCATCTAAGAGCTATTCAGTGGTACCAGGGTGCTGCTGACTGCTTTCTCTTCTGAGATAAACAAGGAGAGGAGGTGAGGAAGAGGTGGTGACTCTGCTGCCTTAGTTGAAAGCTAAGTAAGTAGAATTGAGGAGTAAAATGAGGTAGCTTCCCTTTGAGCAGCTTTCAAGAATGCTCAGCTCAAACTTCTCATTTCTACGTTTGGTTCATCCAAGCAAGAAGTTTTGTTCAGAGTTGTCCATTAGAAAAGCTCTAACAACAGCTCAGGTAACCCATAGCTCAACCACTCTGAATATCAACAGACAGCAATTTAGCATCCTAAAGATTCAGGTTAAAGACACGGAGGAAAAAATGCAAGGGGGCTATCCCTAGGGATCTCATCTAGTTGAGATAGAGATATACAATACCCAAACCAAAAGGTGAAGGGCAGAACACAGAAACTGACCTTGTAATGTAGCAATAAAAGTAACAGCATCCTGAAGGAACACACATAGTAGCACATAACGGAAAGCAAACGTGCAGTTCATATTACTCAGGCTCCATATCTACCAGCCACAAAGCAGTAAAAACACATATCACACTGACAGCAACAGAGGAGATATTACATCTTTTCAGGGACACATCTGACTCTGGCTGTAAGAGAAGCCAGAGAAACAGAAATGTCAGGCTAAAAGCTGGTAAGAGCCAGCAGAGCATTACAAACACCATGGCATCGCACAAAGGCATACACACTGGACATAGACTAAACTGGCCTGAGTTTCAGGGTCATAAACAAAGCAGAGGATTGTTTCACAGCCCCCACCAGAATTTATTCTTAGCGTATTCATCTGTCTGAATGTTCAGAAGTCAGATAGGAAGTAAATGAAATTCATCAGTCATCAGCTGGCCGATGCTCCTGCATCCTGGAGTGTTTACAGGTTGTGCAACACTTCCTCTCCCAGGGAAAAATGCCTTGTTACAAGACAAAATGTTTTTGTCAGTCACTGGTTCTTCATAACAGTTCATTGCTGAGGTTTTCATTGCTTTGTCTCTGCTTACTTCATGACACTTTAGTATCTAAATATTAGTGGATTGTTTGAAAGACTTGCTTTTTGCTTGATTTACATATCACTATGTACACTTTTACAATTTTTCTTTCTGACTACTATCCTTTCCTCCTTCCAGCCCATCCTAACTAACTCAAAGAAACTTCTGCTTGTTCTATAATTACACCAAAATCTTTGAACCCACGGAAGGAGGCACTTCTAAGAAAGAAGTTTTGATGCTATTTTGCTCTGGAGAGTAGTAGATTAATATCTCCAGATGGCTTTATCTCTATTCTCTGCTGAAAGTCAAATTTAAGCAAAGATAGCTATTTCCTATTTCCATTACAAGAAACTGAAAAGTTCTCACAGAAGGGTAAGCTGGAAGCTTAAGTATTTCCCTCCCGGACCCTCAGGAATGTCTTCATTCCTGTATGTATGTATGTATATATGTATGTATGAATGTTGTAGTTTTGATTTAAAACACCTGGGTCTTCCCCTGGTCTAACACAATAAAATCCTCCTGTGATGTTTCTGCTTTCTTACAAAACATGCTTTGCACCTCTTATGAATTCTTACATGTTTAATTAGCTCTTAAAAAGCCAAACCTTACTTTTTGTCAAATTTCAGTTCTGAAAGCTAATCAGACCAGCAACCACGAGAATTAATGGTCAATCTAGAAATGCTCTTCTTGCAGGGCTTCAACTCAACTGTGTCTGATGGAAATTACTGCGATCTATTCCCCAGGCATACAGCTGGGGTGGGATACCTCCCACAGCCTTTATATATGTGCCTGCAGCTCAAGGGATTCGTTTGCAACACATGCTCAAAGGGTATCATGTACTCGTTTAAAGGGGTTGGTTAATTCATAGATGTTATAGGACCTTAGGACTGACTTGCTTTCCTACTGACTGAATTTTGAGGAAGTTCTTCCTTGAACTAAATGGTTATTTTTAAGGGGTAAGCTTAAGTCTCACTTCTTTTTCAATTAATTGTAAGAACAGACTGTAATGCTTGCGAAAACACAAACTGACCAATCTTCTTTCTGAAACCTGTGGTAGATGTTTGAATAAACAAACTGCAGGAATTGATGAACAATTATAAACTAATACTAGGTATTGAATTTCATTATGGGAATGCTTTTAACTGAATTGAAAAAGAAACTGTACTCCACCAGACGTGGAGAACAGCTATGCAGCCTATACCCTTCCCGAGATCTTAGACACAATTTGGTTTAGAGAATTAGGAGTATGAAAGAGATTTTACAGTATGAAAGATGTCTACATCAAAGATTGTCTCTTGAAGTAAAGGATTTACAAGTGGCCGCATGAGCGTTCCAGAGATTGTAAATACACAGCAGAGAAGTATGTTTATCCCACAAAAATGAAAAGGACTCCTGTTGATTTAGCACACAGAGGCAGGAACACATTTAGCTTTACAATGACGCCTTATTGCAGGAGGGTTTATTCAGCCAGTCTGCATTCTGATTTACATCATGCAAAACATCTTTGAAGTCAGTTAAGCTACACAATGTATATAAATCAGGGTAGGTCTCCGCCTGGGACTAAGAATAGATAGAGAAGGAAAATCCTTACAGGGAAAAGTTAGGACACGATGTCTGCGAGGGGTACAGTAAACAGCAACCCATGCTGCAGCTGTGTAAATGCACTGAGCCCACGGACTCCGCAGACAATATGATGTGTATATTTATACCAGAGTGTTGGGGCTTTTCAAGCAGATAAAAATAATCTTTTTTAAAGTGTGCTTACTGAGAATGGTATTTAGCATTTAATTTGTTTTGGTAAACATGAGGGGACAAACTGTCATACTTAGGCAGGACACACTGAAGTTATTCAGAGAAGTTTTGAAGATTAAATGCATTTATGACTGATACAATTGGGACTGGCTAGCAGAAATAATTACCTTCATAAAATTATTACTGTGACAGCAACACGTATCTTTGATGGCTATATATGTATTTTCCTAGCGAGGAGAGTACTTGTGTGGTAGGAGGGTTATGTGTCCCTCTAGTGAGGACTGGATATGCTGAAGAGGGAGTTGCAGGGGACAGGAGGGTCTCCTTCCCCCGAGGGGGAGGATCCCCATCCCCTTGCATATTTCTTGTTCTGCATGCCATGTACCATGGTGGGGCACGAGCCGAAGTGTCCCACTCAGTTGTCAGTGTTGGCCCCTTTGGCCACTGTCGGAGTCAGCTCCTGTTACCACCAAAGAGGGTGGTCAGAGGGCACCCTGATCATAGAATCATAATCTAATCTATTCTAATAATAGAATTATAGAATGGTTTGGGTTGGAAGGGACCTTAAAGACCATGGAGTTCCAACCTCCCTGCCATGGGCAGGGATACCTCCCATTAGACCAGGTTGCTCAAAGCCCCGTCCAGCCTGGCCTTGAACACTTCCAGGGATGGGGCATCCACAGCTTCTCTGGGCAGCCTGCTCCAGTGTCTCACCACCCTCACAGTAAAGAATTTCTTCCTAATATCTAATCTAGATTTCCCCTCTTTCAATTTAAAACCTTCCCATGGGTGCTACCTGATGAAGCAACCCCTTCCTTCTTGGCCTTGGTGATAGCCACAGATCTGGACTAACCCCAACAGACCCGTTCTCTACTTCCATGTACCTGAAATAGCTCAGGTGGCTTCACAGGCACAATGCCGGAGGATGGCGGCTCAGGGGGCAGGAGAAGCATTAGCCCATTCTCTAGCACACTTGACTGGGGTCACCACTGCAGATCAGGCCCTGGAGGTGCTTGATGTCATGGAGGTGCCCTGTGTTTTTAACAACATCACTCCAACACATACCGTTCCCCTTCTCAAGAGATGCTTGAGCCATCATGCCGGATAGAAAATATGCCGCTACACGCCTGCCAGGCCTGAGAAAACAGCTCAACCTGTGCAAGGGTGAGCAGCTCCCTGCCACGATGGCAGCAGTGCTGAGGCCAGGGGCAGGAGGAGGCCTGCAACTGCCTTGGACACAGAGCAGCAAGTGTTAGGCACCATCCCAGGGAACCATCATCATGTCTCCTTCTCCCCCTCCTCTTTCTGCCCTGAGAAAATCCTGACGCTTCCCACTCTGGATGAGCTGTGCTGGCAGTATGTGGGGACCAAGGGAAAAAGAGAAGGGGAGGCAGGCAAGGGCTGCTGCTGGCCCAGCACCCTTGCTATCTGCTGGGGACAGGAGCAAGCACTGGGGCCAGGTGGCCTCCTGCTCCTCACTCTGCGCGTAGACCCATCCATGATCCTGGTTCTACAGGTCTACACAGTCTACTTACCCTGCCCTGCATTTTGCCTGCAGGCACAGGAGCAGCTCATTTTTAAAGCAGAATTTTCTATGGTGGCCAAATGTCTGCTGTTAGCAGCAGCTATATTTTATGGCAACATTTTTCAGATGGCTTTACAATTCACCAAGTGGTTTTCTTAGACATGCTTCCTCTCCTCAGGCTGCTCTGCTGTTATTCTGGGGAGTATAATAGTTTTCTTCCAGCTCCTTTGATGATAAAACACTGTTCACCCTTGAGAAAGCTTTCTGGTCCTTCCCCCCTTCTCCAGTATGCTGAGCTCTGGATCTCTCCATTGACTTCTCTAATTTTAATGCTGTTATTTAATTGGATAAGCTGACTTCTTCCATTTTACATTTATATTTCATAGCACATCTGCAGCATTTGAGAGTTCACTGCATGGATGTTTCAAACCACACCATAGGATCTTGGCAGTTACACAGGACTTCAGAGATTTTATACACATATATCTGACGTACAGAGGAAGTAATTAAACCATATGGACCTCTCCCATACAGTAGGAAGCACAGCACAAATCTTCTCACTTGATTTATTATAACCTTATGTCATTTAGCAAAACCAACTTTGCAACTGTTTGAAAGAAAGAAGCCAGCTGAGAAGGAGAGAGAGGACCTGCACGGGGAGCTGTGGCTCAGGCAACCCTGAGCGGTTTTAAGTGCCTGTGGCCACACAGTGCAGTCAAGACCTTGCTGGCAGCACCAGGTATGAGCTTGCCCTGCAGCTCCTCTCTGTGTGCACACCTTGAAGAAGTATGAGGCTGGACTCATGCAATATATCCTATCCCATCTGCTGGGCACACTGATGGTGGGGGAATGATCCCTACCATCTCTGCCACTGCCAAAGTCCCTAACCAATATAAATACAGTAAAATAGAAGCTGTGGAAAAGGATACAAGATGGTGTTGCACTGCACATCTGTGCCAAGCACATGGAGAAACATGCTCTGTAATAGAAACGGAGTTAGTCTTACAGTGGTAAGGGATACTTTGCAGTAGCAGCACAGTCATATTTGAACTGAAGAGTTTCCTGTGGAAAATATGTTCTGTCCATAAACCTGCATGCCAGTGTATGCCCTCATTAAATACCGGAATAATGAATGTATATGAGTCCAACACCCACAGTGTGGTGTGGTCCCTTTGGACCCTGTGCTGCTGGAGTCCCTGTCCACTGGAAAGAAGATGTCACTGTGCCCCTCTCTGTGCTGCTACCTCTGCCACTAATGTGGAATTGCTAGCAATGCTCTTCGCACCATATGAACAACCCCACACAAACAGCTCCTGCCCCAAGGAGCTTACATCCTAACAGCCAAGCACACCCAGCTGCGATGACCACAGCATCCCACATTCATAGAATCATAGAATGGTTTGGGTTGGAAGGGACCTTTAAAGATTATTGAGTTCCAACCCCCCTGCCATAGGCAGGGACACCTCACACTAGAGCGGGTCACTCAAAGTCCCATCCACCTGGCCTTGAACACCTCCAGGGCCATCCCCAACTTCCCTGGGCAGCCTGTTCCAGTGTCTCACCACCCTCACAGTAAAGAATCTCTTCCTGATATCTAATCTAAACCTACCCTCTTTCAGTTTAAAACCGTTACCCCTCGTCCTGTTGCTACACTCCCTGATAAAGAGTCCCACCCCATCTCTCCTGTAGGCATTGTAGGGGGAGTATTTCACCTCCCAGAACTGGCTTCTCTCGTTCCTCTCCCAGGCTACCAAGAAGGGAAGTCTCTTATGGGAAGGCTTTAACACAAAAAGGGTGGTGAAATGGCAAAGGAAAAGATGTTGCATGGTTGGGAGCAGATAACAGAAAGGTCATAAAAATAATAGAGAAGAAGTAGAGATCTAGAAGCTGAGAAACAGCCAAAAGCAAGAGGTGGTTTATAGGGACAAAATAGGAGTATTTGGATCAGAAGAGAAAAACACAGTCATATCCAAGTCCTTATTAGACTGCAGAAAGACTATATTGGCTACTGTACCCTGAATAGAGTGAAGCACTATGTGTATTGGGGAGGATATCGAATACAAGAACTTTCTTTTTTGTTCTTACACCAATACTATCCTCTGCCAACAACCTTGGGGCCAAATAAACCTGCTTTTAAACAAGTTATAGGGCTTGATAATACCTCTTTAACCAGTGACACTATATTTGCAAAAATTAGTTTTGCTAACTACTAAAATAAGCAATAGTTAGACACAGAATTTCATTGAACAACCATGACCCATACCAAAAAAAGCCAACCCACAAAAAAAATGCAAAGAGCTCTTCTTCACTGGATGTCTATGATAGTACTAGACAGAACGGAATCTGACAGACTAATACAATCTTTTCGTAGAAAAATAATTTTAGCCTGTGGGAGAAAAAAACGCTGCATGGATGTTTTATTTGTTTGGGCTTGCATCTTATTCATTGTCTACAGCCGTTCTCCATGCCTAAAACACAGAGTTCTATCCTTTAAGATCTTCTTTCTGCATGATCCCAAAGTGATTATCTAATTGTAAGATAATTTAATGCCTGTCATCCTTTTCCAGATCAATGTAATGGAAGCTCTTACATGTACTTCAACAGCCCCATTCATTAAGCAAAGACACTGAAAGGTATTTGGAAACCTTATGTACAAACCTAGTTAAATAAGGAACATTTATTCTCTTCAGTGTCAATAAGAAAATGCTGAGAACAGGCTCAGTCTGCCTCGGCAGATACTGTTTGTGATGACAGCCTGCCCATTCCCACATTCCTGGTCTCTCCAGGTCAGACTCAAAGGATTCCACTAATACTTTGGTACTTACCAAAGCAGACAAAAGGAAAATGGGTCAATGTTACTTGCTCCCATGTGACAAAAATACAGAAAATAGAAACAAGCACCATTTGAGAAACTTGTAAAGCCTTGGGCACATGTCATGAGAAACCATTTACACTCTCAAGAGTATAATTTAAGTGCTAAAAGATGACCTGGATTATCCCCCTTGGACGCCTGTGTGAGCTACCCAGTTAGAGAGCAAGGCACGTTCTTAAACTCCTGTCACACTAAGCAGAAATTGCAAAACTTGGGCCAAAAGCTCAAAGAATATTTTTGTGCAGTAGTTGCACTGTCTGACTGTCAAAAGTCAAAGCCTGACAGTTGTCCTAAAACAATTCTGACAGCGCATTTCATTTCCGTAATGAAGTGTAATTCGTATGTGAGAACCAAACAAAAATATCAGTGATACATGAGAATGTACTGTGCTGTGCAGACACTACCGACCAGAAAGAGTAGAAGGACTGCAGATGGGTAGACAGTCATGAAATTGCTTAATTGCAGGTACTTATTTTCTAAAGAAGGTAAAAGGTACTTCCACTATTTCATAGGAAGACAGGAAGGGAAAAAAAATAATTGCTGTTTAAGTAAAAAGGTATGCTAATATTTTTAAATGGTTATGAAATTACACCTAAAGGGATGTAATTTAGTATCCTCACATCAGCTACTGTGACCAAAGTTAACTTTGCACTACTCATCTCCAACAAGTTCCCTTTCTATGATTTCTTCATGACAGTTAGATCTTCTACAATTAAATTTTAAGTTTTATCTTCTGCAATAAAATGGTTCTTGATTCCTTACTGTGATTTCTCTTACTTTTTTTCTCCATCACTCATTGAAATTTGTGATATCCAGATGGCCAGATGATACACTGTGAAAAATACTGCCCTCAAAATAAATTCATAAAGTTCCAGTGAAACACCTTCTCAATTTATTAGCAAACTGCTGTAAGATTTGTTTTCTTATTTGACTGTAAAAAGTCCATAAATCAACAGAGGTAATGCAAAAGACATCAAATGGTGTCATTTCAAACACAAAAGCTGAATCTGCATTACAGAGTTAATCCAGCACATTTACTTCAGTCATAGTTTTGTTTAAACTAGAACCTTGGTATTCATTTTGATTGATTATACAAATTCTTGAGTTTTGTCCAACACTGTTGAATTGTTCTCTCATCACACCAGCTGAGATTACAAAGGTTTTTGATATAGGTTCGTTAAGAGAAGTATCTGCACAGATCTAACCTAGGTCAATGGGCTTTAGAGAGCAAGTACGGTATCTGTATGAATGCTGCATACCTGTACTTATTTTGCTGGAGATAACACATGTCCATCAGGGGAAGTTTTAAAAGACAAAGTTGAAATTGGAAGTAAAAAAGTGGACATGCCCTTTTGACTACCTTTCACTCAAGTATCATTCTTTTTCTCTTGTACAGTTGATTTGAAAAAGTTTTGGTGGAATTTTGCTTTCAGGGCTAGAACAAAAGACAAGGAGTGCAATTTCTTAGAACTTAAAAATACTGTAGTCCTTTAGATTACAAATAAATACAATTTATAAATGTTACTTATGGAATCAAGCAATGTTTCATATTGGGCTGAAGCAGAAATGCTCTGCAAAACAACAAAAGAATAAAAAGGAAGGAAAAAAATTTTGGTCAGTGAGCATATATTTAAACATTCGTTACAATACTCTGAACATCTACAAATGAAAATGTGATTTTGGGGATAAAATTTAATTGTGTTCCTGCATGTATTGGAAAGAAATACCCTGCTTTTTCTTACATATTTTGCATTTTTCACTTGAAAGTGATTCTGAGGAAAACCTTTCACTGACTTCCCAAATCTCAGATTATGTGTAGAATGCATACATGGAAGGATTCACTGCTTCTTGCTCATGGGAAAGTTATCAAGCGTCTGTCCACCAGTTCAAAAAGATCTCTGATGTTGATTAAACATGTATAAACACAGGCAAAAAAAAAAGGAAACATGCATATTTCACTCAAAAAAATGTCAGGACAGATGTACTAAAGAACAGCAATTAGCAACCAACATGAGTATCCAGCTACACAATTGATTGATAGTCAACATAGCCCAGGTTAAGCAATTTTCACTAAATAAAACATTAGGTCATAAACTAGGCATTAAGTTTCAGACTGACTCAAGTTCTATCAAGCAAACCTGTAGCCTGCCTCTCTTTGGTAGCTACCTCCACAGATGATGGGCCTATTCACTGCTAACAGTTCATGCAATTAAGCCTTAAGCCCAAGATCTGGATGCCTATGGAACAATATCAAGACCTTAGGGACTGATGTATGTTGGGTAGACCTTGTAAGGCAGTGTTGTGAAATTATAAACATAAACAAAAGCATATATTTGAAACTGTACCCTCAAACGCATGTGTAAAAGGGAACTGTCCTCTTGTATCTGAAAGCAGAATTTAGATTCACACTGTTAAACAGTTTTTTATGGTAACTCTCCTCCTAACTGTTGCAGTCACCAGTAAGCTGCTCTCCACTATTACCTTGACTAGAGAAAAAAAGAAAATTTAATCTCAATGAACCATACCAGATTTGATTACAGTATTGAAATAACGAAGCGTGCCTTCCTGTCCATGCATAATACTTATTAGTACTATAGGTATTTTGCTTTTAAATTTGCCACCATTATAAAAACCTCCCCCAAATACCTCCCCTCTGAGGGCACGTTCCCTTCCTGAAAGTTTCCAGAGACTTAACCTTGGCCTATGAAGCAATATGAAATTTGGAAGCACCTTTTTTTGGTACTTCATATCCATTCTAGTGCAGAATCTGACACTACTTCAGAAGAGACATGATCAAGTTCATTCCCAAAGCTCTGTATATGGCAAACACTGGAGAGCAAATAGGACATTTTTCAAACCATTTCTATCTCGGGAATGTAAGAAAAAAAAAGAAAGACAAGTGAGGGCAGGCCACTGCAAGGCATGTAAGCTCTGTGAATTTTTGGCTTGCATGATCAGTGGGGATTCTTCTGGTGGTGGGTTCATGTTTGGGTGTTTGCTGAGTGGCTTCTTGGGAATGTCTGAAGGGTGACTGGCAAGGTGGTTCCTTGACCCTTACAATGGAGGAGGTTGCACATCAAATGAGCTTGGATCAGCCTGTATACAGAGGCTTAGGTCAGCCTGCCTTCTCCTCATGACTCCTAGGCACATCTCAGTGAGGCCAGATCTTCCTTGTTGCTACTTAGCTTAACATGGGGAGAGCAGGGAAAGAGAAAAGTAATCTAGTAATGCTAATATAAAATTTCAAGAGCTAACAAATTGTAAGCATGGATGCAGACAAAAGCTGAGCAACAGAACTAAGACCACTCAGTTTGTGGCAGAGAGTGCAAGGTATGTTCTCGCTGATCCAGGAGGCAGGTTTTGTATGTGCAGCCCCTGGTCCTAGCAGAAGTCCTGGATTTGTTCTCTAGAGGTAAGAGTGGCTGAGCTGGAGAGAAACAGGTCTAGAGCCAAGGCCTGCCAGGATGCAGTCCCATCTCTGCTGTGGCCTCTCTCACATGGCCATCATCAAAAAAAGTAACCGATGTTGACTAAACAGTTATTTAGAGGATGTCAGTCTGAGGGAAGGTGGGTAATCATAGAATCATAGAATCATAGAATTGTCCAGGTTGGAAGAGACCCTTGGGATCATCGAGTCCAACCATCTACCC
>JAOXNO010000001.1:148843850-148867194 GCA_028565335.1 Limnodromus scolopaceus
AAACACAGCCAGGGATGGTGACTCCACCACCTCCCTGGGCAGCCTGTTCCAATGCCCTATCACTCTTTCGGTGAAAATTTCTTTCCTAATTTTCAGTCTAAAGACTGAACATTAGCGCGGAATGAGGGATCAAATCTCTGATAAACTCTAACCTCCAGCTGATTATAATGTCTGCTTGGTGTGAAGATCCTCCTGGAGCAGAGTGAATCTTCCAGGAGAGGACAAAGCAGGTAATGGTAGTGGAAGGTTTGATTATATGACACAGAGATAGCTGGATTTGAGGCAGTTGAGAGGACTGAAAGGCCTGCTGAGTGCAAAAGTAGTAGAGCCCACAAGATGTCCAGACAGGTATTTAGTCTGGTTGAAGGGAGGAACCCAGTGTTCACTATCTATGTTATACCATTGATGAGGGAAAGTAGAGTAGGGATGTCCTTAGGGGGCTTACTCAAGGCTGCTGTGTGGGAGACTGGAGTCCTTGCAAACTCTTTGGAACAAGAGAAACCTGCACAGGAGGAATGGGTTGGACTTCAGTCAGAATGGAATGAGGGTGCTATTACTCAAAATTAAAAAGTTCACAGAGAAATAGTTAAACTAGAAACAGGGGGAAGACTCAGCACCCTGGTCGAGCACCTGGTTCAGACTGAATGAACTTGTGAGGGAGACAAGGCTAATGTGCAATACATTCCTGAAAAGGTAAGGGAAGAAATTAATAGCATAAGTGCAATAAATAGGGAAGGTAAATAACATAATTTACAATGCCACTTGACTGGTGCTTGCAACAGAGAATGGGCAAAATTTGTAAGTGGTTCTACAGCGATGCTAGAGATCAAAAAAATAGGATTCCGCAATTATACTGCTTGGCAACAGATGACAATCCTGATATAACATGCATCTCATGCTGGTGAAAGGAGGATAATCAGTGGCACACAGAGTTGCCAGGCTGTCTACTTTACAGGAGTGACAGAAAATGAGATACAGCCAGGGCAGTGGCACAGCATGTGAAGACTAAAACAAAGTGTAACAGAAAAAAATACTGAGGGCAGAGGAGAGCATTAGGGAATCCTTGCAGGTGGAAATAACGGAAAGGTAGGACTTGGTTTGTACTTAGGACACCCCTGTTAAAGACACCGATCATGAAATACTCAGTGAAATTAGAGAAGCTGCAAAACTAGGTCAGGTAGCAATATTGGCAAATTCCAACTACCAACATGCTGTCAGGCACAATGCCTCATCCAGATGAGATAAAGAGATAAATTTTTTTGACACAGGAACTGACCGCTTCTTAGCGCGGTGAGCCCTGGGGCTCATATGAAAGGATGCTGCTCTGGGTTTAGTCTCGAGTGCTGCACCAGACCTGCTTCAAGAGGTACTAGTGGGAGAACTGCTCTGTAAGAGTTTCACAATATAACTGAACTTAATGCTGTAGTGGCATGGAGTAAGCCAAACAAATGCATCACAAAGATATCCAATTTCAAGAAGGGGAAATACATAAAAATCACAAAAATAGTAAAAACCTTAAAAAGCAGTCAAAAAGGCAAGAAGCCTAAAGCAACCTGGAGGCTTTTCAAAAACACTGTGTTAAAAGTCCCAGTAAACTATGTGTCACATATCAAAAAGAAAGTAAAACAGTTCAATAAAACCCCTGCATAGCTCATAAAAAAAGCTAAGGAGGCTATTGTAGGGAAAAAGTTTAGCATCTAAAAAGTTGCTGAAATGAATAGGAGAGCCCATAAAAACCAGATCAAGAGTAAATGGCAACAAGGATAGCTAAAAAAGAATGTGAATATTTTGCAGAAGAACATCAAGCAGATAGTAAAAATTTGTTTAAAGAAAAGCAAGAAGCCATCAAGGGAAATAGCAGTACCACATTGTGCCAAAGGTTTATAAGGGGCACTCGGTGACAATAAGCTCATAGCAGAGAAACTAAGTGACTCCTTTGCATAGGTCTTCAATGCTGAAGGTGTTTGAGAAGGACCCAAATCCAAGCTATTCCTTGAGCAAGATTAATTTCAGGTAAATATAAAGAAAGTAGTAGATAAAATAGATAAGACAGGTGTTACTAAGTGACCAAGACTGGGTGACATTCACCTGGGACTTCTGAAGGAACTCAAGTATGAAATTGCAGAACTGAATAGTAAAGAATAGTACTTGATTGTCACATTTTAAAATGGAGACGCAACGGTAGTAGGTTCTCTCAGACACAGGTGCTGGAATGGGTTTTAGTAAAGACTTCAGCAGTGAGGTAGGGAAGGGACTGAACCATGAAATATCCAAGTCTATAGATGATACTAGCCTCTCTCAGGTTGTTAAATGCCATGCTGGTGATGGAGGATGGAGAGATCTGGTGATCTCCCATCTTGGGAGATCCAGAAGGGGGCTGGCAAATAGGTTTCAGTGTAGGGGGGCATCAAGAATGGTATTGAGAAGAAAAAAAAGGGTGTCAATTTGCTGCTAAGTAAGACTTTGGTGCACCCATAATCCCAAGTGCTGTGTACAGTTTGGGTTTCTCACAGAAGAGAGAGAAGAATAAAGGGACTAAGGGTTGGAGTCTTGCCTTCAAAAGAGAACCTAAAAAGGCTTCAACTCTTCCTTTTGGACAGGAGAAAGCTGAGAGGGAATATGGTTGAGGTTTACAAAATTAGGGAAGCAGTGAATAAGGTAAATGCAGAACTGCTCCTTCCCTATCTGACAGTACTAGAAATAGGGTGTACTTGGTTAAACCAGAGGGAGGTTGGCTAAGAACAGGTCAGACAGTAAATTTATAGCATTTGAGTAATGAACTCCTTAGTGCCACTGGATGTTGTGAAGACACACAGCTACAGCAGCTTCAAAACCAGGATTAGACAAATTCGGGGAGAAACCCTGAAGGATCATATGAATAATAGGGTAATCTTGGGTACGAGGGAAATGGACTGCAGATAGTTGCCAGACCTCTGTGCTCCCCATAAATAGCATCTCCTACTGCCACTGGTGGGGACTAGATGAACCAATGGGCTAGATGAATTACTGGTCTAATTTGAGAAGACAGTTCTTATGTTCTTATTTTGTAAAAATAGAGTAAAATATCAGATTTCATTAGCTATATCAACTAACACTCACCAAGAGTTTCAAAGGAGCTACTGCCATTATGCCAGCTTAGAAGCCAGTTAATTGTGATGTTCAAGAATTACACTAACAGTTGATAAAATGTTTTTACTAGATTTAAACATTTCTCTAGCATGTAAGAATGGAATTGACTTTAGGTTATCTAAGTGTTGTATTTTGTTGTGGTTTTTTAAATTTTGGAGAAAAAGATTGCTAGATCTAGTCCATGTGTTAAGATTTAAACTTGTATGGAAAATGCCTGTAAGTAAAGATCAGACAGTAGATTTCACAGTTGTATATCACCCAAAAGCAAATGGAAGTGATTATAGGTGAGCGGGTAATAGCTTACTCTTGGCCATTGCATTAGCAAAAGCAATATAACATATCTGTAAAGGAGTTATAGTGAACTTTCATGTCAGCCTTGGTTAAAAAGGAATGTTTAAGCATTTCTCAAAAGTGGCCTTTATGGCGGGACACACGGCTGTCTTTTCATTTCACAGTTCCCATTTTTCCAGCCCCTTGCAAAAACAATGGCTAAATGGCTGGATCACTGTTAGCTGCTTGACTCAGACACAAAGTACAAAGTGAGATTTCAATAAAGTGCATTTTCTCACTCTATAGAAAGATCAAAAAGAGTTCTACTCACTTCCACTTTCTACAAAGCCTTCTAGGTCAATTATGAAGTGAGGTTGACTATGAACTTCAATAGGTCAAACAGTTGGCCATTGTACTGAAAGGAGTTATTGTTTCCTACGTAAGTCCATTAATGTTTAACAAATTTTAAAGGTGCATATATTGTACTCAGCCCAATATACGGTTTGCAAAGAACTATAAATCTCAAAATTTTAGTAGTTGCAATAAAAATCTAGAGGAAAAAGAAAGAAACCAGAAGGTTTTTGTTTCACGTTTTTCCTTTAGTCCAGGGTTTCTGTTTCATTCAAACCAGAATTTCAGTACTGTATCAGTGATTCCGTTTTCTCCTTTCCCTCTTACGCAGGCACTTAGGTACTCCTTACAGTATTTCCTCCACAAGTAGCTTAGGGAGAGGATGTTGTCTTAACAGAACAACTTAGGAGAAGTTGTCTTAGGAGAAAATAAGATGAGTCTGTCTCTTATTAGGGAGAAGATGAGCCTGTTGTCCTTCCTCTCCCTTTTCACCGTGTGCCCTCCACTGAGGCTTATACCATGGTTTCTTTTTGTGTGGATTTGGACAGTTCTGGAACTCCGCAGAGTTTTTTGCCAGCTGTGAGAAGGGGAGCTGAGGGGGAGGCTGGTCCCCAAGCTTGGCTCCTGCAGCCCCAGCTCCAACCACCTGCATAGTTTTAAGGCATGGTTAGATAGACTGGATATTCATATCCAGCTAACAGTAAATATGCACCTAGGTTAAAGAAAAATAATGAGGCTGCAGTGAGAAAGAACAAAGACTAGAGTGTCATTAGGCACTGGAAAAAAGCCAGCTTATGGAAGAAGTTCCCTTTAGTCTTTTTCCTCTGAAGGTGTGAACTCAAAAGCAAGACAGGAGGTGGGAACTTCAAGGGGATTGCGTGTGGCCCAAGAAAGACATTCCTTTAGAGAAATGTCTCTGAGCAACAGCTCAGCATTTGCTGCGAACTGCAAACGTGGCTACCAGCAATGTCCTATGATTCTCTGAACATTTGTATTTGACCTGTTTTCCTCCTGGGAGTGAGGCAGAAAGTGCCTTTTTCAGGTGTCCTCACATCCCCTTGAGCAGGTCTGATGGTAGGTGGGAGGGGGCAGGTTGGCCTCTGCCTCTGCCTTGCTCCAGCAGCTCCCCCACCGCCACAGCGGGCAGACAAAGCTCCTGCTGTTCCATTTTCCTGTCCCCGCTGGATTTCGTCAAGCTGTGCCTGAGCCCAGGGAAAGCTGCAGGGCTGAGCCCAGCCAAAAAAATAGTGGAGGAAAAAACTGAAAACACATACCTCTTTCCGGCAGGCCTGCTAGGTGCATGCACTAACGTGTGTTAGGTGGCCTTCTGTCCCTAGAAACTGCCCGTCTAAAACACGATTCAGCTTTCCTGTGCCTTCGTGCCTAACCTTTCCAGTCCCGAACTAAAAGCAGTGTAGACAGAAGCACAGGGACAACTCCAGCTGTCCTGCATCTGGAGATCTGGCACAAATCACCAAAGCCTGGCTGAATCCTCACACATCTAGACAGTGCCTCCCTGCCTCTAGCTCAGAGCCCCGAGAAGACATCAGTGAGCGTATTTTGTAAAAAACACTTTATAAAAAACAAAAGTCATGGCATTTAGACAACAAATAAAGGGAAGCATCTGTATTTAATGCTGTACCTTAAAACTGTAACTGAAACAATGGCAGAAAATGGAAGTAGAAGCGCATATAAATAAAAAGTAGGCACTTTTTCAGGCCTTTTCTACTTTCACAGTTTGCAACTGTATTTCTGCTTCAATGAATTTACTTCATTCAACAGCTTCTGAAATGCATTCAGTAGCAGCAATCCAAAGAAAGTGCTTTTGTTTGCCTGATTTTTGAGAGAGCTGTCATGAAGAGAAGGTGAATTTCCAGGGCAGGGTAGGGCTCACAGCTGGCTGCAGACCCTCGCAGCGCTGCTCCCACCCGAGTTCCAGATGCCCTGCAAGTGACAGCTCTGTTGCCCCGACACAGAGAGTCACTGCAGAAGCAGGGTCTGACAGACTGCTTCAGGCATTCTTACAAGTGCAAACATGCAATATGTCTATTGTGCATGTAATGAGTCACCTCAAACAGAAAATGTGTGTCGTGCCAGATTATACAGAGGTTTTGTGAAAATAAATATTCCCATTGAGGATTAGCATGAGACCAGAAGCTATGCCAATTTTGACTAGTCTCTAAAGGCCATTCTTGTTCCTTAAACCAGATGTTTAACAGGGGTTGTGACATCTGAAGAGACCAGCAGACACAAAATACACGCAGTGTATGCTGACTCAGAGTGAGGTATATCATTTCAGGGAGTTAAAATACAAATTTTAAAGTGTTATAACATTATTTAAATCACTTTCCCCAGCACTCCTTCACATCTTGGACAATTAACCACAGCCACAAAATATAATTTACGTTTTATAACATTCTCCTTTTCTCTCTTTTAGAGTCTGTTTAAAAGGAGGCCAGGGTGCTTGGTTACTTACTTCCCTGAGCTAAATCAGAGTGAGAGTGCCAAGCGAGTCCGTAAAATCTGCCCTTATCTCCAAACCTAGATACTAAGCAACTCACAAGGAATATCTCATCAGTGGCACCTGACAGACTCTCTACTTTGGTAATTTAACATTTTCAGCTTTTCTAACCTATGCAATTAATTTTGTTTAGCTACCTCTTTTCTCTTGCAGACTTGGCAACTTGAAATTAAGGGTTATTCAGTCAATGAGGAACATGTAAAATATGTCAGTCACAGAGTTTGGCAGTTTTTCGACAGATCTCTACTTTCACAAACTCTAGTGGAGAACAAGTACATCCATGCTTTGCTTTCAGAACAAAAAAAAATTACACTGAAAAAAGACATAGTGAAGTCATACTTGAAGCTGTTTCATACAGCACCAGGTTTTGTCTTTGAGTGCCCTTGGAGGGAAGTGGCAAGAGACACTTGCCAAACTTCATGTGCTGGACGATGAGGGTAAGGCAGTAACAGCTGGAGGGAGCCCCACCAGAAGCTGTCTCTCTGGGGAGGCTTTGTTTGTCCTCAGCTTCATCAGTTTGCCATTAGGTTATTGTAATGGAAAGCAGACTGCAAGCCGATCATGGTCAGGGGATGGTAGTATAACCATTACAGTCCTCATGGCATGGTAACCCCAGGATCATCTGACTTCCACAGAGACATTGGGACTTTTGCCGTAAACAAGAGCGTTCCTTGCCTCCCACCTACACTGTGACTTTCCTGCCACCTCTTCCTCCACTCAGACGTGGAGTCAAGCTTGAGGAATGTGATGGGAACAGGAATTGATGGCCTGCTGCGTGGAGGGAAGGCAGAGAACTAAAAAATCTTATGAGGTTTGTGATAGCAGAAAGAGCATATGACCTGCCGCATCTCTTGCCTGACTTATTCTTAGGGATGGGTGGATGGAAAAGGCTGAGTCACTGTCTCAGCTGCAGAAGACCAAGCTGTACAGGAGCCTGCCAGCCAGGGCTCCAAGCCATACAGGACAGGAACTGCCCTTTTTCTCAGAGCTCTTTGTGGCAGGTGGCTAATCCCCTCCACCCCATCTCCCTCCCTCGGCCTCATTCCGCACTACTCCCCAAAACAAAGAACAGACTATCAGCAACACCCTAATGCCAGAAGTCCCAAGTGGTTCCCTTCTAGCAGGGTTTTAAGGTTTTGCAGGCCTGGGTCCCTTCTGCTTTAATGGAAATCACATGCATGAGGTATCTGTTCATCAGACACCATTTCGTTGGAAAGACTTCAAGAACATTACTGAGTGATTTTGTCCATATTCACTTAGCACTGTCACACAATCCTGTGATGATCTAGCACACAGTGTCCCTAAAGTTCTGATCTGGTCAGCTTATCATGGCTGTCAGGTCCTTTGGCCCTGATCTTTGAGAGAAGAATCTACTATATTTCATAGCAAGGTATTTATTCAAATCTAGCAGCTCTTGAGGAAGTAAGAAGAAATAACAGTAACTTCTTCCTGAAAAAGAATAATTGTTTGAATACTCTTAGCCCAAGATCCAAGTCCACTTATAGCAAGCAGCGTTGAACTGGTATTATCAAGAACGTTTTACGGGGAAAAATTGTTACTTACACGGCTTCCTTTTTCAGGGAAACACTGACATCCCCCACTGCAGTCTCTTCCTCCACATGGTCCTGTGTATTTCTTTCCACCCTGCAAAACAGAACACACATAAAACAAACTGTTAAAAGGTATCAGCTACAATATGTGGCTCAGCACAATAAGCTTTGCTTAGCAGACTAGCTGGGAACTTGCCCAAGTGAAGACCAGGATCAGATCTATGACCTCCAGTTGAAAACTCTTTAATCTGTCCTTAGAAGAAGCCATGAGTGGCTTTCCAGTTCTCGGAGATCAGTATAAGAAATATAATGTTACTCTATTAATTTCCCTCCACATTTTCAAAACACTGCAGCTCCATGCTGAGCTGTATCTCACACATCTTTTTGACACATGCAACAGATATCGTATCACAGAAGAGCAGCTGCTTGGATTCTTCGGGGACACCGACTAAGTCCTAGGTCACAATGCATCACATCCTTCTATGCATGCTCTAAATCGTTGCTATATTTTAAAATATTTATGGGTGGACATAAAGGAAGACATAGGTATCGTGTTCAAAATCATAAGCCAGACTCCTGCCCTCTCCTCTTCAATGGCTGCCTATTCTGGAGGCCCCCAAAACTTGCTAGCAGTCAACCACTGTGACCTAGAAGTCAGACCTAGATTAAATAGATGGCTGCAGTTACCTCTCTCCTGCCTGTCCAGAACCACCTTGGCGTGGGCTGCAAATATATGGATGACCAAATATGCACCACTCCATGCAAATCCTTGGATGGACTTCGACAGGCAGGCCAGTTCAGATTACACCTACCACACACTGCCTGCACGAAATGCTGCAGCCACAGCCATTCTTGTTCAGAAACCTGAACAGCAGAGATGCTGTGCATGCTGTGGTGTGACTTTTATAACCGTAACTTAATAATTAGGAATACTGTGAAGACCAGCCTGCGGCCCACCTAAGCCCAGGGTTTGGAGCCCCTGAAAGTGCCCCAGCAGCCTAGTAAGTAATCTGGGAATGGAAGAAAGGATTTCTCATTGCTATTTCTGAACCTGGTTGGCGCCACAGCAAATAATTAAAGCGCTAGAAGAAAAAGAGAGAAGGACTGAAGTCTAGTGGCTATAGGAAGGATATCTTGGAACCAGAGCCCCTCATTCAGGGCAGTTGCTAATTTTCACAGGCACTGCTCCTTAGACAAAAGCTCAAGGTACCCCAGCTGTAGGATACAGAGTCAGGCTCCATGTCGCTTGCTCCCCTCCTGGCTGGTAGAACCCTAAATTCTTCATTGCACTGCAGCAGCGACAAATGTTTCCTTCACCCTTCCTGCCTCCTTCATAGCTTGAGCATGTCATCTCTTGGAAGGGAGGTGACAGGGTTATCAACAAGCCATCAAAAGAAAAAAAGATGGGTGCTCTGAACTGCTCTGCTGTTGCTTAAGTAGGCAGTGATGCTGCCATTCCCGCCTCTAGCCCTGACTCAAGGAACTAAAATAGAGAGGGACCGATACTGCCGTGCTCAGCATTTTTCATGTAGCTCTAAGCAATAGCCTACTCAACACCTGGGATTGAGTCACATTTTTCAGGTATCCACCTCTGCCGTTACACTAATGGGAACCTAAAAACGCAGCTTCAGGGTTTGGATTCCTCCCTGGGAGTCAAATGAATAAAAGGTATGGAAGAGGTGCCAGACATTGCCTAAGTCCTCCTTTGGTCATATTTGTACAACAGGCTCTCAATCTTACGATAAGCAGTAATACAAAGTTCCCAAACCAAGTTCTTATGCTTGTCCTGAGAGCGTTCAATTCTGTACCTTACCTGTTTTTATATATTAAAATACATTTGTTGCAGATTTATATTTAATCCTTACATTGAATGAAACAACGAGACTTGTCATACTGATAAAAGAGGTCCACAGAACTGAAACCATGCCCTGAGCTATTTAAAGCTTAGGTGTTTGATTCAGGAAATTATTTCACAGACGTAACAGTGCTCTAGGTCATGTTATGAACTCTGCTTTATGTTTAGGCTATTGTTTAGAGGAAATAATAAGCCAAGACTGTTTTATAAACTCCACAGCTTGCTCAGGTTGGTCCATTTTTAAAATATTTAGATGGTGACAAACTCAGTATTTCTGTGGGTTTTTTCTTATTAACCTATTTGTAAATGTAATGTGCATCTCTTTCTCAGGATCCTTCACTTCACACAGTTTTCCTCTCTATTCCTTTTCAGAAATTACTAACAGTCCTACTCATTTTTATGGACACCATGCAGATGTATGGTCTGTGTGAACATATTCCTCTGCAGGATGCAGGTCGTCATTAAGGAGCAGTTTGCTAAGAGTAGTGCTGCCATTAACAAGAATAAATTCTGAACTTTTAGAGAACGGGCTTGTTTGGAGCTGTAAATAACAGTATATCCCAGACTAACAGTAACAGACTGACAGATACAGTAATTTTACCATGTGAGTTTTCAATTATGCCTACTGAGAAAACAACAAGTAGAACAATAAGTTTATTTCTTTCTTAATTAGCAGAGTGACTCTAAATTTGGTGAACTGTTGCTAAGGAGAAAATAGAGTATGAATCAGAACTATGGTAAGATATTTGTGCACTTTAAAAAAAAAAAAAAGGAGGCTGCTAATACTTATTTCAACTGGAAGAAGTTCAAGGTCTATTGTTTGTGTACTATCTACCATCCAACATTTTAATTTGTATGCTGTAACAATACCATCAGCTAATGTAGGAACACAATTGTTTTCTTCCACAATTTTAGGAAGCTTTTTTTTCCCCAATTTTCTCATTTTATGTCCTTTTATGCACATAGATTCTTCAGATAATGAAGAGAAAAATCTGGAAGAATTCTCCGAAGGTAGGGAACATAATGGGAAAACATTTGAGACCAGCATTAATGTATCTCTTCTGGATAACACTTGGCCTCCCCTCATTGCTTAATTTCTACTTTTTGACTGCTAGTGGGATGACTCTGGGAGCTTTTAGTCACATGTAGCATTTTCTACTTCATTATCTATGAACTTTTATAATTTACTGAAGGCAGATCATTGCACTGTTGCTTAATCTGACATTAGTGGGAAGTTACAGTATAAAAGGTTATGGTTTAAAAGTTTTTTAATGTTAAGAAATAAATCTATTAAGAATCCTTGTAAAACTTTGTCAAAACAGTTATACACATGGGCACACAACCGAGATGAAGGGAAATCAAACGGACATGTATCATTAAATAATTAGAATGCAAAAAGCCCAGTTTAAAATTTAGCGAAGAACACTGCAGTTTTAAGGTACCACAAGTATTTACTTCCTGAGGAAAACAGATTTCTGGGAATATAATACCAATGGTGACATCCAAATGTAGTTGTCTTGATCTGAGACAGGTGCTTGGAATACCTTTGTGGTTAGTGAGGAGAACAGTCCATCCTAGGAAACAACTCATCCCATCCTGATACCGGCACATAAGCTGATCAGCTGCATCTCTCCCAGAGAGCACCTACTGCTCTCTCTTAGCTGTAAAGGTGGGTGGAAGTGACTAGCTTATATGGAGACATCCGTCCACTGTAGAAGTCTAAGGACAGGGAGATTAATCTCCTCATTTGCTCGATATGCAGTTAAATGACGAAAAATGCGTTTGCAGCAGAAATGATATTCTAGGATCTGTGCAACCAGACTGGAAGTGTGGCAACAGCCCCAACTCTGACGCTGTCTGCTGACAAAACCTTCAATTTCAGGTCTTGCTTATGTTTTGGATGATCCTGAAATCCACTGCTCATTAAAAAGTCCAAAATCTGGCAGAGTCTAGAAATAGGGTTTATATAATCTAATTTGAGATGTCAGTGATAAAGGCAGAACGTTTGGCCTGCTGTTATAGACCATTCAGGGAATCTCATCAGAACTATTTCACACATCTGAGAGAAATCCCATCCTAGAAGAATGAGGGGATTAGAAAGGTAGCCTAGGGTATCTAGAGGAGATGTGTGTATAGTGCAAGTGTCCAGTTCCAGGTGAGATGAATCCTGTGCTAAGTGTCAGAGCCAGCTGTGGCCTCTGATGGGAACACCAAGTGTGAGCAAAACTACTTAAGAGCAGACATATGGTGCAAACACAAACCAGGTTATACCATTGCACTGGTATGTAAGCTCTCCATGCGTAAAGTGAGGTATTGCTTAATTAGAATTAAGCTGGGGAGTCAAGGCTGAAGAATGAAAATTCTGTCCAAAAATATGTAATATAAATTAAATGTAACCAATATGAACCACAGGGTCAGAAGGCAGCCTTTGGAGGCAAGGCTGTCTCATTTAACCAACTGTAATGATAATAGCATACTGAGCCAAAATTGCCTAGGTAGTAGTGTCAGAAACTTCAAGTGTCAGAAATTTCAGGTATAGCAAAATTGGGACCAATGAGGAAAAGTACCTAGCAGTAGGTTGTTTATTTGGGATCAGCAGAGAAAAGGAGGTGCAAGGGTGGTAAAAAGGTGGAAAAGGTAAAAAGAGGAATAGGGCATCCAATTAAGTGAAGACCAAAGATGGTGAAGGTATGCTAAGAGCAAGAGCATGGATATCTGCTGACCTGCGGGCACAAGCTCACTGTGAGACCCCTTAGGAGAGCCCACAGGTCTCTCCAGCAGTCATGTCCCTGAATGACCTGCTGTGGGAGGGTGGAGTAAGAAGAAGTAAACTTGTAAGGAAGGACAGGCTTACACCTGAACACCAACTGCAGGAGGAAAGGCAATAGAATTGCAACTCAATAGCCCTTTTGTGTGATTTGTAGGATTTCTTTATAGTAATTTTGTATGAATACTAATACTAAAAATAATCAATAGAACTGTAATTCAGTGTTTTTTGCAGTGATGTAGTTGTGAATTAATATGACTAAGAACAGCGGTGTTTTATTTGGCCAATTAAAGTATTATTAGGTTCGTAGAGATGTGTTCTTTAATCAGCAAACATCCTAAATTACATCTAACATCTACAGTCTAAAGGGGGAGAGTTGGATTTGCAGAGTAAGACCCCTCAACAAAGCTTCCACTTCCTTCTGGAGGGACCAAAACATCCTGTCCATCTCCTCCTCCTGCTGGCAGGAGGGCAGTTTCTGGTCATGCATAAAAGAATGTGCCACCCCAGCCATGTGGGTTCCAGCTGACTTGCTCTGGGATCTTAAAATCAGGCAGAACCTACCACACCTGAACGGCTGGAGACAGACTCCCAGCTCTGTGGGCAAGTGGCACAGATACGGTTAGGTTCACAATGTTCAGAGCTAGGCAACTCCAGAGCAGAGATCTTGCATAGACCAGGACAGAGCAGTCCACAACAGATGACTATCTGCAATTTGCTCTCTGCCCTCTTTTATTTACAAGCTTAGACTTCTCCACAGGGGCCCGTATAAGTACGTCTAGCTCACGGAGCCTGACCTACTGGAAAAATGTGGTTACAGCTCTTTTATTTTTAAAATAGAGCTGGAGAAGATGATGGGGTAGAGCAAGACTGAGCAGAACAGCTTTACTCTGGCCCATTCATTGCACACAATAGCACAGCAGTCAGCACAGTCTCTTAGGAAATGGGGGACCTAATTGCAGTCCTCTGATGGACAAAATCAAACACGCACCTGCCCCTGGGAAAGCTTCAACCAGCAGTCTGCGAACTGGGCTGGAAGGGATGGAGAAAGGGAATGATGAAAGCAATAAACTGGAAGGGAGAAGAAGGACTTTTCCAACTCTCCTTTTAATATCGGAATGAATGTAAGACTGATGGTTCAAGGAACGTGAGCACTGCTTAAACACAAGCAAGAGAAAACATGTAAGTGCCATCTATGTTTGTAAGGCTTGTATATTTCCCTAATACAAACACCTTCTCATTTTTATGCAGTTTAAATTGCAGTTTCTTTCAGACCAATTCTTAAAAAACTCAGAAACATATATGCAGTTCTCTTTAAACTTTTCTGCACATTAATGATTTATTTATTACTAATCTTAGCCACATTTGTTTAATCGTTATCTCTGTGTGCCTGTTCAAGTACCTTCACTTCAAGGGCTGGTATTCTGACAAAGAACAAAGGCAACCAGAGGACAGACCTCAAAGTACAGTTCTATGAGTACAGAAAGACCAGGAAATATAAGCCATTTCCTTACATGCAGCTCAAAAAAACCCCAACCAAACCAACACGGAAATTATAACAAAAATATTGCAACCAGGAATCAAAAGACTCTGCACACTGACATTTTCTTTGATAGTTTTATAGGTTGCAGTTGTGCATTAACTTTTGTCCTGACAAGTCCCATCGTGTTCTCTCCATCAATCGCAGCGGCCCCTCTGAGCCGGCTAAGTTTCACCAAGAGAGCTTTTAGAAGTTCTGGGAGCTTGCTGAAAAGCTGAGCTACGACTGGGGGTGCTGACATATCACATGCTTCTGCAGTGTGACAACCAGGAGCACATTTGGATGCTTCACGTGAGACTTCAGCCTGGAAGTCCCGAGAGGATTCCTGGCATGCCTGTGAGGCAGCCCTCTGTGTCACCACCAGGGCGATCAGCCCAGACCACACTTCCAGTATGGACCTCTGTTTCCACATTTGACCTTCAGATATCGAAACTCACATTAATTTCAAATTCGTTTTATAAAGCCCTGACTTAGAAACATTAATTTTCTGCTTCCTTTGAAAGAAAGGAGAAAAAAATAAAGCAGGAGTATGATGGGGTACTCCTGTTGTTGATGAACCAGACAGATAGGAACTTCACTGGTTTCAAGTGTGACAGCACAGTTGTATTTGCTCAAAACCAGCATTTTGCTTCTTAAAGAGTTGAAAACATTTGTTGCCTGGATGCCAAACTTATTTCTCTAGAAACACGTATAAACAACTGTTCAAAACAAGTATGGAGAACACTTCAACAGGGGAGGTCTGGATTGGCCAGTGTCAGGCTTGGTCTGGAAAATGCTCTGTCCTCAGAGTTACAATGCTAAAGAAGGAACCAGCCATCTGAAATCGCCTGCTCGCAATCCAGTAGCTACTGGTGCACCGGACAGTAAGACCACTGTGAAGACCTTAATTGGCAAGGGAAAAGGAGAGATAAATTGGCACATTCAGAGAGGAAGGAAAAGATGTGGGTGTGGATCCTCTCTCCAACTGTTCTGAGAATTATTTCGCTAAGAAATAATTCTTTCTTTCATATTTGAATGGGAGCCAGTACCTTTTCTAGACTGGATGCATGGCAACTGGAATAATTTAGCGCGTGACCTCAATATCATATGAATGTTTACACTTCCCACCAAGAGTAGGGGGAGCCATGTATTTTGCACATCCTTCAATGAGAAAAACCTGGAGGAGGAAACTGGTCCCAGGAGGAACACAAAGAAACTTACCACCAGCCATACTAAGAAAAAGCTGGTCTCTTAACAACTGCCTAATGCAATCTTCCCAATGCACTGAGAACGGCAATGCCTGTGGCAATCAATTATGTATGATATTACATTCAAATGCCACCTCCTTCTTGTGATGTGTATAGAGAAAACTGGGAGGCAGGTCACCAAGCAAGCACCTTGCTTCGGTTTTGGGTCCTGATGGGCATGGGAGTGACAACAGAGGGAATATCCAAAAGTAGCACTGCTCCAAGGGACTGGGACGCCTGTGCTCAATGTTTGGGAAGGGCAAGAGAGTACAAAGTCTCTGATACTCAGAAGACCCCAACAGATGGAAAGTTGTCTTCCTGAGTGCATCTCAGCAAGTATGTTGAAGCCAACAATGGGAAACATGAATTCTGTACCTCTCAGAAGTGAAGCTATAAAAGACTTTCCTCTTATGGGCTGGCTTGTGGCTCTTGATTATATGAACGTTCTGGCATGCGGCCTTGATTTGAAGGCTGCATAGTTTCATTTCAAAGTGAAACTTCACAGCTCCACATGTTCCCTTTATTTGAGGTACTATTTACCACCCTCTCTTGAAATTAAAAAGTTCTCTTGTCGCAGACTCGAGACTCTGCCTTGTAACAACTGCAGAAGCCAGACATGATACAGTGTGAACCTACCCTTCACGTTTTCATAAAAGCATTTCTAATTTTGTGGCTTGCATCCAAACACATATTCACCCAGCAAACCAGATGGAATCCAGAAGGAGCTGCTGTGATATAGTAGGCATTAAGAAAAGAAAAAAAAAGTCTTTAAGAGGCTGAGAGAGTAAATCTTAAAAGCTGCCTAAATATACAGTACAGATATTTGAATAACTGTCCAGGGGTCTTGCCCACTTGCCCAACATGGGGTTGTTTGCCAAGAGTACACTTTCGAGCAAGCAGCGTATGCCGTGACATCATTTTCTGTCAAGAGTTCAGTGAATGGAGGTCTCGTATTTTACAGGTGATGAAGTTGGGTTCAGCTGCCTTTTGCCCTTTTTTTGCCCTCACAGAGATGATTATATGTCAACCTCAGAAAGGGTCTAGAACATAAGATGGGAAAATCCAGTTAAAACATCTTAAAATATCAAACAATAAAAAATAGTCACCACTATAGAAAATTTTATCGCTGCTGCTTATTTTTGAAGAATCTGTAATGCCATGGGAAAGCGAGCCCCAAAAAAGCAGTCACTGGTCTCTGCATAAATGTGCTCCAGCTCTCAGGAGCCAATAAAGGAGGCTGAAGATGCAGAGGGCTCTTCTTAGAACAAAACTGCATCCAGGGGAGGCAGAATAATGTCATCTGGCACTTCTCTATTTGAGACAGGTGACTCAGTTGCCTAAAGGAATGACAATTTTTGTCTTAATCGGCAACTAAGACTTGAACATGCACTAGCAAGAGAGAGGTGATGGTGCAGGCAGACTAAGCTCTTTGAAGAGTGTGCAGCCGTGGTTGAAGATATCTCTTACCTCTTACAAAGGGGCAAGCATTACATGGTCATCAGCTGACACCTATGGTCCACAGTGACTACAGAAGGACAATAAAAGTGTTGCCTATGAGCACTCCACTTTCAGTTTTATCAACTTCAGAATTAGGTTTGTTTGCAGGAAAAAACCCCCACAAGTGCGAGTCTAGTAACAGTTTGAAGCTGGAAATGTATTAATAAAGGTAAGCAAAGGTACATACATTAATTATTACTATTAGTTAAGGCTAGCCTGTTGGCTTCCCTGATTAGAAAGAGAACTCGGACACCTTGTGGATATGTAGATGCCTAAATTTAGGTGACTTCATATCAACTGCCTCTTTGTTCAAAATGGGAATTTTTAGCTAAATCTAAGAGAAAGGTAGAAGATGCAGAAGTAGCTGGAGGAGGGTAATCACCTCATATGTGCAGTTACACTGCACAGTGGATCAAAAATATTTTCCATAAAGGAATAAGAGTAAAGACACTGTCAGCCCTTAATCTGAATTTGGCTTTTGTCCAATATCTTATATTACTGGAATAAACCCCCCCTTCCCATCCCTAAGAACAGAAAAGCATTTGTTCACATACTAGTAGCATAATAATGAAACACAGCATCCACTCATTAAAAGTAGCAATTTCTATATTTAACTACTTTTAGTTTCCGAAGTCTAGTCCTTTTCAGTTCTGGAAAGACATCCAAATAATGATATCATTTGCTTCAAACAATAGAAAGTCTGGATGCTATTCTATATATGGAGATTTTTTTTTAAGTCTATTTATAAACCACGCCAGTTATTTGACCTGTCTAGTTTACTCACCTACGTAAATTGGCAGACTCAGGAAACTTACTTAAGAACATATTATTCTTACTGGTTGGTAAACCTTAAAAGTTGCTCACTTATACTTCAGATATGCATCCAGTATTTCTGAAAACTCCACTGCACCTATTACTCTAAGAACAAAGCAACCTGCCAATGTAGGAAAGGTTTTTGCTTTTAAACCAGCAGCAAAGCAACTGCATAGCCCTGCTGGTGGGGAAGGGACTGATGGAAACCAGCCGTACAGCTGTTTGCACGGCTGATTGCCTGTATTTGTTCAGTGCAGTGCAACGGTGCCAGGGCTTCCCGAAATGTAAGGATAACCTCTGAGATTTTATCCCAGTCTCATGACTTCTATAATTACTTGAAAATGCTTGTTTGTGCGTGAACTGTATTTATAAATTGAATTAGTTAGTTAGCTTTCCTCTGAAGAATAGCTCTTTACAGCCTTAACCTGCTGACCTGGTTTTCTGGCATCCATAGAATCATAGAATCATAGAATTGTCTAGGTTGGAAGGGACCTTTAAGACAATCCTATCAACCATCAACCTAACTCTGATAAAAAAAACATCACTAAACCATGTCATTAAGTGCTATGTCAACCTGTGGTTTGAATACCTCCAGGGATGGTGCCTCAACCACTTCCCTGGGCAGCCCATTCCAATGCTTAATGACCCTTTCAGTGTAAAAATTTTTCCTAATATCCACTCTGAACCTCCCCTGGTGCAACCTGAGGACATTTCCTCTTGTCCTAGTTCAGAGATCCTGGCAGGGTAGTTTTCTTATCCATGGGAGGGGTGAGGTTGGTGACAGTTTTTAACGGCCTTTAAAAATCCTGTTATGCCTCCAGTATCAAATATAGCAGAGAGAGAAAGAGAGATGAGTTGAAGTTCTTTCTGCAGAATTGTTTACTAAATTGCAATTAGAAATATATACCAAGAACTGGAAGTATGGAGCTATCACTGAGAGCGTGATTTGAAAGGAATGATTTGCACAGGTTTATCAGTGATGGCACAGAATGACAGACTACTTTTATCATACATGCTGATGGATAAGTCTAGTCCAGTAAAACTCTCACAGCCCTGGCTTGGTTTTCAGAGTTGGCTGTTAGACAAATGACTGTACTGGAAATATTAAACGTGGAAATTTGCTATGTAATTTTTCAGAACTGCTTCTGAGGACTGGACTGGTATTTCCTTAAAAGTAAGAAGAAAGGATAAGAGATTTGCAAACTGGAAAAAAGAACTGTATTTGATGATGGAAGTGTTTACTGCTAACTGTTTGGTCAGATGCAACACCCACCATTTCCTTTCTATTTCAGTCAAGAAAAAGCTCATGAGAACTAGCTTTCTTGCTGACCCATTTCACTATTCAGTTTAGATTCCAAAGCTTCACCTCCTCCCTGAGCCTTCTCCTCTCTGCTCTGAATTCACTGATGTTGCCACTTGCAAAAGCCTTGGGTAAAGAAGATTATTGTGGGGGTTATATCAGACAAAGAAGCTGTATTAGAGGATCTGACATATCAGGACAGACCTCTGTGAAAGTTTTGCTATTTGCAATGGGGTCAAGGCAGGTAATCTGAACCACACAAAAAAAGGGTTTTCAGAAAAGACATCAATTTCTTCTCTGTGGATATAAAAGCTGACAGTTATTAGTGATAATTTCTCATCCATATGCTTTTGATTAGAAAAATGTCTTCGTATATTTCTCGAAAGAGAAAAGACCTGCAAAAGATCCTTTTAATTTTTTTTTAATTTAGTTTGCAAATAAGATGTCCCAACATGCATAAGAAACACTTGAAAAATTCAAACAAGATAAGCATTATAATTCCTGTTCTTAAAACTTACATGATATATTTCAATTGCCACTTCTACCAAAAAGCTGGTTTAGTTGCTTACCTACTCAGGTGACAAAATCTGTAGCTCAGTATAATGATTATTTTGTCTATTTGTAATCTGTAGATGTCAAAATCCAAAACCTGGAAAGGCCAAATTTATTTCTCCTTGATACTAAAAAATAAACAGCCATCATTTCTCCTTTGGATATTTTTTCATCCTTCACGCCCAATTCTCCATAAATTTCATGGAAGGGGTGGGAAGGGGTTTTTTGGGGAGAGGTTCAATTTCTTTCAAAATATCTAATTAACTATATAAGAATATTACTACAACCACACCATGAAACCTTGGCTCGGGAGAAGATAATGTAGAATGTACATTTATGTACATGATAATGTACATTTACCCATCATAAGAAAAAAGGGCTCATCTTTCCCATACGTACCACTGACTTGTGACTTACAACCTGCTCGGGTTCAGTTCAGCAGCTGGGCTGATTTCTGCCATGTTGCAGAACTGAGCTGAATGCACTTTCCCAGAGTCGCACGATGAGTTACTTGGTTCAGCTTGGTCTAGGACCCAAGACCTTTCTGCCTTCCAGTCCATTTCCCTAACCAACAGACACTGTCTGCATTGCTGCAATAAGCCTTGTGGCTCGGTCTCCACACCAAAAATGCTCTTATCACAGTCCGAACATACTGAGATTATAAACAACCAAATATCAAGCTTCTTTAAACTGACTTAAGTGATGTCATTTGGCTTCTCTTTCACATCCTTTTTCATTATATGCTTGTCTTTTTGCAAATAGATCTACAAAAATCCAGAAATGTTCATGCCTTGGCAGTAAGGGGTAGAAAATAGACAGGAATAAAGTAAGGAGTACACCTATCATTCACTGTATCAGAAATGAGATGAACTTGACTCTTAGAAGAGGTAGAACAGACGCCGCCGTGCTCATCAAGCTCAAAGGTCTTAGCAACTGGTAACTGATGCTTTCTATAGAACATGTTTCCTGTAGCTTATACAGGAACACCCCAGGTGTACCCCTGTACACCCCAGGTGACTCTGGAAGAGTAACTCTGAATTAGAAATCCAGCAGAGGCAACCAGCAGACTGGATGTATGTATTCAGCTTTGACATAAACAACTTTCTATGAAACTCCTCATAGGTGATGTCAGCTCAAAATGTTTATTATTTTGAGACAGAATACACAAAGCCCAGGAATGCATCTTAGAAATACTCTATCAGCAACAGTGTGGAAATAACCCGGGACTGCAAAGATCACATTACAGGGTCACAATATTGCTCAAAAAACATATTTCAAACTGTATCTCCTCGCTTGACTCCCTTCAACTTTTGAGATCATATCTCATACCTCTGCTTGGCATGGATCTTTAGATTAGAGACCAGTAATGTGACTGTCACTGCCTTGGGCTGGTACCACCCTATTAGGGCTGTGATCAAGCCTCTCTAAGCTCTGAAACATAAGAACTCAGTGGCTTTTACCTGACATAAGATAAACTCCAAATCCTGGTAGAGGAAAACAACTCTCCACATGTAGACTGAGGAATCGGGACTCTTGTGAATCTTTTACCATAGGTATGGCTCAACCCCTGGAGAGCAAGACTGTTCTCCAGGGTCCCTTTGCTCTCCCACACAAAGCCACAGCTCCATTTCCAGGCATGAGAAAGTAACTTGAAAAATCATGTATTTGTCTTGTCTTTCTTTTCCCTGATCATTGATCAAAAGTCAACATCTACACCATATTTTGGGAGCAGGATAGATTTCAAAAATGCAGTAAGTTTCTGGAAGAACTTTGCTACATTTCCCCTCCTAGCAGAATCCTCTCTCACCATTTACTTTTATAGAAGAGACTTGATGCTTGAACTGCTGAAAGCATGGTAAAATACCTTCATTGCTGCCTCTTCACTACATCTTTCCTTCTGTGTTCTTTTTTTCCAGCCTCTAATAAATTATTCCAGTTGATTTTTGAAACGCAGGTCTTTTTCATGAATTTTTGATTTTTGAAACGCAGGTCTTTTTCATGAATAGGTAACAGTCCTCACACATACCAGGTCAGTAAGGAGGTTTTGAGTCCTATCACTCTTTGTTAGCAACAGTTGTTGTTCACAGATGGACCTCACTAAGCACAAATTTGAGGGGCTAAGCACTGACTGTTCAGTGCCTGCAAGCTGTATGGCTAGAACCTCATTCCTCTATCTAACGAGAAGAGCAACGGTTCCCAGAAAATTCCCACTCTCTGCTTATATTGCTTAGTTTGTAGTCTCCTCTGTTTTGTATCCTGAAAGGTAAGAGGGTTTCCCTAGCTGTCAGATCCTGGAACCTGTTTAACTGAACTGGAATGATGCTAAAACGAGTCTTGGAGGCATTTACTCCAAATCTCATCCCCTTTATTTCCTTAGTGTGTACTTAAACACACACAAGCGTAATTCGTTTTCCAGCTGTGAAGTATAATAGTTTTTCTTCTGGCTCTTTTTCCTTACTTTTCTGTTTCTTCTGATGAACAGACCCTTGGGTTTCACTCAGGCAACTGCTTCTCAGCAGCAGGAGATCCCAGACAAGCTGCTACCTTTGTTTCAATTTCAATTTTGCTGCTGAAGTACAATCTTTTAGCACAGTTGGACCACTTCTCTGTACAGCTCCCAGTTTCCATGCATGAACTGTTAACAAAGTCCATTCAGAATATTTATTCTGAAGTTCTCATTTCTGATAATCCAAGCTTAATATTTAATTTTTTCCAGACTTTTTTGACTGCTGTCAATTACCTTCCTTAAGCATACATGCGCTCTTTCCTTCTCTCTGTACAACACCTAGGTCACCAGACCGTTTTGAGAACTCCCTAAAGTACATCACAGTCAAACTACCATGAACCCTGACTTTGTGGCATTAGTGATTCCTGCTGCCCAGTCTTATGCAGAGCACTGGCTTTAGTAGCTTAGAAGAGTGCTTCATCCTACTGGTGTTCCTTTGCTACTGTATTACATGTGACCTAGATTTTGGAGTCTAAGTCACCACTGATGCAGCTAGGCAAGATACTAAGAATACAGGCATGACAAAAACAATCCTTGAAGACCTTGGTATGGGAATTATAAAGCCCCTTATGGATTTCCCTTCTCCTATTTACTGACCAAAAGAAAAGGTATCTACAGTAACGAACTTCCAAGAAATTCTTGTGACTTTCTGATGCCCTGCTTCTTCTCACTCCTCCACAAAAACTACCTCCCAGTGCAAATAACTAGTAGGTCTGAACTCAGCTGTCCCACTAAATCCAACAGTATCGCTTAATCATGGAAACAGAGTCTCTTGTTGGATACCGGAGAACTTCATCACCATCATAAAGTGTGATGTTCTTGGCTGTGAATTCCTGCTACTGTGTGAGCTAGGATCCCATGGCAAATGGGAAAGTTTTTCTGCTTCTGCTGGTTTTTATTATCTTTAGGTAACTAATAAAACATTAGTTCTTGTGTTTTCCTCATTAAGCCACAGCAGTAATATAAAAATCATGTAAAAAGCTACTCGTAAAATCTCACAAAAGCAGAAACCCTCATCCTCTGCACAAATTTACTTATTTAACTCCTATAGACCCAAATCCTAGTGTGCTAGTATTTGTACAAAACCACAACAAATGTGGTTTTACTGTGGGGTAACAGTCTTAACTCTTTCCAGTCATCTTTTGCTAGCAACAGGGGACCTAGAAGAAACATGACTTACACGACTGAAGACATCAGTTTATGCCAGATACTGAAAGAGCAATAGGATGCATTACACAAAAATTGTTTGGTCTCGTATTTTGACCAAAAATACAAGTTACCTTATCTTATCTTTTTTTAACAATTCTATGCTTTCAGGGTGGTGGGGGGCAGTACAGTGCTGACAGGCTTTGCTGTGTCTATTTTGCTAGGAGTAGCTGGCACAGCTGGATGTTAGAGTTGGGGTATTTGGTTTTGATCTGTTAATAATGTGAGGATGTAAGTTTGCGCTTAAGAGGGGTGAATCCC
>JAOXNO010000001.1:148867294-148877425 GCA_028565335.1 Limnodromus scolopaceus
ACCCATCCCAGGGAGGCAGTAGGAAAAAAGGAATTGTTCTTCTGAATTGCACATCCGTCTTGTCTCCTCCTGGGAAGAGACAGCTATTTCTTATCTTGGCTGTTTTACATCACTGAAATGTGAAGGGAGAGTTCGAAGGAAGGAAATCAGAGAAAAGACAGAGAGACTTTATATTTCAGAGCATTGGAGGGAACTTCTGTCTACGTACCAGAAGGGTGGGGTGGTTGGTGGCAGTTAGGACAAGAATGCTGTAGGTAATTATGAGGTAGAAAACCTCCGCTGAGAGAAAGATCAAACTTTTTGGTGAAAATGAGATCTTTGATCTGCTATCTGCTCTTTACACTTTTGAAAAAGACATTTGAATAAATACCTTTACATTATTTCAGCCTATAAACTTCTTGTCAATGGTGATTGTTCTCTGAGATCCTAAATAAAAGATACAGCTATCTATGTTATTTGTGCCTCAAAGATAAAAGGAAAGAAAAACATCCTTTTTGCACTATTCTAGGACACACTGCCCCTGGAAATAAGGACTTATGGCTAAGTCTAGTATAAATAATGTCATTTGGTAATACTTCAACAAATGACAGCAGGGTTAATTTAGCCTTCCCTCTGGGGATCGTAAATGAACACATGGGTTCTCTGAGAATTCACAAAGAAATTTTAATTATCTCATTTAGAAAAAGCTGTGTTTAAAGGACACAGACTTGAAATACGTGAGGGGCAAACTTCAAAAGATCTGGAGTTAAAGATAAGTGCCCAAAATATGGAGTACTTATCTGAAGCTTATCTGGACTATTTGATGTCCCATGAAGCTGTACCAGAAATCCTGTACCAGCAGGCCTTCTGTGGTAATTTCAGAACTTCCTTTAGGGCTAAAAACTTTATCTGTTTGGTGGCAATTCCTCACGTCTGGACCTTGCATAACTCTGAGAGGGTGGCATAAGAACACAAAAAACAGTAACTCAAGAAATTCCTGTCATGGAAGTGCTAACCAGGCATTTCAGAACTCAAAACTCCTCATGCAGCAACAGGAGCTTGGACAAACTCAGACAGTTTCTCCAGTGAAAGTTCCCATGGACAATGAGTCTTCTCCACAGCCTGGAGACAGAGTATCACCTGTTGGCATTCGCTAACAAGGGAAGAGAACAACAGATGAGGCTTTATCAGGTTTAATTGAACATTTATTTTCTAGCATTTTGGGCCTTTGTGTTAAAACCAACTAAGTTAAAAAGTGTAGAAAATGGTACGCACAAACATGGTTGCAAAACCACGCATGGGAGCAGACAGTGGTCCTAGTAAACTGCTCTGGTCCCCAGAAGTGGAAAAATGTGTCTACGAGGGGCAAAAGATTCCAAGCAGATTATTTCTTCCTTTCTTTTAGGAAAGAAAGAAGCCTTAATTCAGTAAGCCTGTTCCGCGTGGCCGGGGCTCTGCGTGGATCCCTGCACCGCTGCACTTTCTGTAAAGGACCAGAAACACGGCAGGGACGGCGGCGCGGGCGCTGGAGAGACCAGAGCAGGGAGCAGTCAGGAAGCTGGCTGCTGGCGCGGCCGTGCCGACAACTAATGGCAAAACCAGTAGCGGAGCTCAGCGCAGCAGAACACGTGCGGGGATTAGGGCTGGAGCAGGTTTGGCTGCAGACGGCGCCCACCCCCTGCGAGAGCTGGGCATCCTGCTCCTGCGGGGTGGGGGGGACCCCGGGGGAACGGGCAAGCCACCGCAGTCGTCACTCCCAGCTCCTGGAGGATGGCCTGACGCTGTGAAAGCACTCTGCGATGGCAGTTTTGCCTCCTGCTGTGGATTACTTAGGTTTTCCAAAATGACGTATGATTAATTGGGAGGTAGAAAGAACAAGGGAAGTGTAAAGATTTATTTATTTAGGCCCTTTCGTTTGATTCATTGTTCCTGCGGAGGGAAGTACCGCTCAATAAGAGAGCGTAATTTAGATTGCCAGATTTCTGGGTGGAGGCTCAAACTGGTGCAGTTTGTTTGGCCCTGGAGGGTGGGTTTTTGTTTTTGGTAAGGAGAGCTAAAATTGATTCTGACCTATACTGCTTCTTGCCAGAGAGCCTTCTCTCACGTTGAATTCCCTGTTGGGTTAGATGTCAGTCTACCTGAATGATGTGGGCAGATACAGAACTCTGAAGAACTGATGCATACAAGCAGGTATCAAATCTAGAAGCACAGCTATCTCGTACGTAGATGGACATGGTGAAGTGTAATTTATCATTTGGATAGCTCAGTCCAGGAAAGGCTGCTGTTGCAGTCACACTGTCAAATTACACTTCTGCCAGTGTAGAATACCTCTGCGCAAAAAAATGCAAATTGGGAACAGCAGAGGCTTTGCCTTTCTGGCTTTATCCAGAATAGAAGCTTTTGTCAGCAAAACATATATATGGAATCCACAGATGGCTGGATTGTGGACCTCGCTAAAGATTGCTTAAATAGACCCGTACATTTAGGTAGGTGACTAAGAGGATGCAACTGAGATGGCACAATGCAACACTGTCCATTGCTTCATAATAACAAATGTACTTGTAAATATTAAATGACATAATAATATTATTCAAGTACATGCTTAGATGTTACATGACTTTGATTGAGTTTTTGGGTTTGAGAGAGATCATATGACCTATGCTTATTCTCTGTATTAATTCAGATAGGTTGCTTTTAAAAAAACATTGCTCTATTCTCATTTTTGGAAAGAAAATCTAGTGAAAACTGAAATTCCAGAGGAATTTATTCTTCTTGGAGAGCTAGCTGTGAAAACATGCAGAATTTTCTGCTTTCCCATAATAAAACTTCCTTGGCCTTTAACACCAGAACTATCCGTTCCTCTGAGTGTGGAACACACTAATAAAATATTTATCGTCTAGGAAAGACATTGGCAGTGTTTTTCATACCATCTGCATTCTGAGTCCGGGACTTCTCAAGAGCTGAGTAAGGGTGTTGCTTGGACAGCTTTCAAAAACTGGGCAAAGAGTGCTTGACATGCCACAGGAGGTGAAGGGTCTGTGAGCTGAACTGTTACTCACCCCACCATCCCTGTGCACCTCGTCCCACGTCTGCAGCCTGGACATCATGTTCCAGCTTTGATAAAAGCATCTTCCTTGCCTGTATTTCTACAGTAGCTCCAAAACCATTAATTATTTCTAATTTGCAGTGCTGAAACTGTGTTAGTATGTCAGTAACTTTGTTTCATCCCAGAGAAGCTCTGTTTCCATAATGTAATACCTGTGGCATGTATTTTGTGGCACGGTTCAGTCCCAGAGCTCAGGATGTGTACTTTGCATTTGCTCGCTGCAGGGCAGGTGCCCATCCTACCTAAATAACTCTAACTGCCAACTGTACCATCTGAGGAACTGATGGAGATCAGCACTACCAAACATTTTAATTATGCTGGTTTTTAACAGTGCATCGTGTTTCTTCTAGTAATTGTTAAACTAAAAGTTCAATATAGCGCCTAAAAATGCATTCATATGCTTTCTGTGACTGTCTCCAAAGGTCCTTTCCAACCCCTATGGTTCTGTGAAAAGCCCTTAATCAGCCAAGGCAAAGTTGGGAATGATTATTTATACTGGTGTTAATTTTGAATTTTTTTTTTGTATTCAAACAAAAATGTAAGCTTGATTACAAAGACGGTTTTTCCCACTTTTGACTACATGTTTTATCCCTATACATTCAGGTTAGAAAAAGTTACATGGATGCAACATACTTTCTATGCACACACAAAGCACAGAAAACTTCAGTATTAAAATGACAGATCACTTGAATTATTCATTTCTTCTTTCTGAGTAAGGAAAAAAAAATTTTTTTCAGATTTTTTCCATAGAATTTATTAAATATTTTTGAAATGTGGCTTCTTTTCTTTGAGGTTAAAAGTAGCACACACCTTCAGGAAAATAGTAATAACAGAACAGCCAGGCAACTTTCTTTTCCATGCTGCCATACAGACTCCAGGTGTCTGTGCTCTGAGACACCTCCACCTCAGGGAGGCTTGCCCAGCTCCACTTTGCTGGGGAGATCTGATAAGGCTTCAGGTTGGACTGACAGCACTGCAGGCCATGAAGACCAGCAAGGCTGTTCCAGCTGTCTCCCCGGTACAGCTGGAGCCTGCAGACGTTGCTGCTGCAGCACAGCCTTCTGCATCAGATTGCTAGTCAAAAGCAGAGGAGCATTAATGGAATATGAAAGGGAGGTTTGGTATCGTTTTGCTATCTGATCTCATCAAGGCTACGTAGCCTTCCCTTGGAGGATTCAGCACAGGAAGGACATGGACCTGTTGGAACAGGTCCAGCGGAGGGCCACATAGATCATTAGAGGGCTGGAGCACCTCTCCTATGAAGACAGGCTGAGAGAGCCTGGAGAAGAGAAGGTTCCCAGGAGACCTTATCGCGGCCTTCCAATATCTGAAGGGAGCCTACAGGAGAGATGGGGAGGGACTCTTTATCAGGGATTGTAGTGACAGGAGAAGGGATAACGGTTTTAAATTGAAAGAGGGGAAATCTAGATTAGATATTAGGAAGAAATTCTTTACTGTGAGGGTGGTGAGAGCCTGGAACAGGCTGCCCAGAGAAGCTGTGGATGCCCCATCCCTGGAAGTGTTCAAGGCCAGACTGGATGGGGCTTTGAGCAACCTGCTCTAGTGGGAGGTGTCCCTGCCCATGGCAGGGGGTTGGAACTAGATGATCTTTAAGGTCTCTTCCAACCTGAACCATTCCATGATTCTACGATTTCTGTCTTGTTTGACTAAAATCCTTTCCTGCACTAAAGTTTTTTAATCCTGGCATTCAATCACTCTCTTTCTTTTGGACCCGGCAACACCTACTGAGTGAGGAGAACAGGAGGTACCACAAGCAGTGTGTGGAGCAGGTTCCTGGCTAGCAATGCAGAAAACAAGGACATTCTTCTTTTGCTCATTTGCAAAAGAACGAATGTTGCCGAGAGCTCCCAAGCCTCCGTTATCTCTGTGACTGATCTTTGGTGAACAGCAGGCAGCAAAATGAACTTTCCAGGGTGCCTGAATAGCAAATAAATGTGGGTTGCCTGAACTAGAGAACAGCACCATTACCACTTATCTTGTTATGACAAAACAAGTTAGCATATTCATCATTCTTTGCTTGATAAATGTAAGCAGACACCAGGGCTATGTAGGGACATAACATCATTTTCTTCTCATCATTTCTCAAAAGCAGCAAAGCTAAATATCTTCTCTGTAAGTGCAGCATATTCTAAAATTAGAAAAACAAAGACTGCAGAAATGTTTATTGGACTTAGTTTTCTAATTAAATAATGGGAAGAATGGTTCCCTCCATCCTTCCTGTTCTCCTGCATGTCCTACCTGCTGTCAGCAGGTAGACAGAAAGAGAGTTGTAGTTAAAAAACAGGGAGCCGAGTTAATTCCAAGTTAAAAAAAAAGCTACTGAACTGACAGAAATTGAACTTCAAATAAAGTGTTAAAGTAATATTACATATGGGGGTTCCCAGACTTGCCTGAATGATGGCAACAACTCTTGCCTTTGCAAGTGGGTGTATCTATCCTTCAAATCCACAAACAAATTTGAATGCGCAGTTTCAAACCTGTGCAATCACTTCTTTCATCCTCCTGTTATAGACACTTGCTCCCACAACACTCTAGCTCCAGCCTCCTCAGCCAGAGCTGCAAATATCCTATGGGCTTCTTTGCAGAACGTCTGTGCTAGGAGGCAGCAGTAGAAACGGGTACTTCTGATTTTGCCTACATGCAGATGGTGACTCAAGTGAGTGGAGCTGGAAGCCACCTTCTCTGGCCACCACACAGGTAGCACTTTCAAGCAGTGTGCCTACATGGCTATTTCATAAAATAAATAAGAAAATGGAAGTTATGTCCACTTGTACTAAAAAACAACAGTCACAAATATTTGGCTCCTTAATGCAGCCCAAGTAATGAAGCAGAGGTCAAACCAGCCTGTCTGCAGGTTGAGCTTTGGTGTTAGAGATCTGGAGTCTTGCCACTTATATTGGTCCATGAAGGGAAAACGTTCATCAGTGTGTGTGGCAAGACCATGATAAAAAAGCAGAAAATATAGAATATTGATGCTGTACAACTGCCATAAAGATGAGGTAGTCGGAACAGCAAGACTGGGTTGAAGAGAAAAATGTGATGACTTGCAGAAAGCAGAATTAGAAAACCTAAAATTTCAAGGAACAGACTGAAAAAAAGTAAAGAAATATCATTTGACTGCTACTCTGACTGGACCAAAAAAAGTCACATAAACTGACTTCTGTTCTGCTGCTTTTTCTTAAGCAGAAGTATGCAAAGTAGCTTTAAACTTATCTCTTATCTCTATGCTTGCTGTTTATGGAATTTTCCAGATGAATTTGTCTAGCAGATGTTTTTAACTACACTTGGTTAAGAGCATGATGAAGCCCCAGCAGGCTTCCCAGTGTTGTGACACTAGGAACCCAGTTATCGTCGTTAGTGATGAAGAAAGATAACTGACTGCCCTGAGCAGGAGTGTTCTGGTGGTCTCAGTAAAATCTAAGAGGGAGGAAAAAAAGCCGGACTGAGTACAGGGAAGCATGAGTATTGCCTCATATACCTTCAAATTATGACAAGCTTTCATCAGTTATTCACCAGTCTTCAGTATCAGATTTTAGGAGCGCTTGCTATGTACCTGTAAAATAAACTATCTGGAAAAAGAAATTGCCTCTCATCCAACTGGAAAGTAAGAATGAAAGGCTGAGATCCTCAGATCTTTGAGATGGAAAGTATTTATTCTACAGAGGAGTTCTTCTTAATTAAACTACTGAAGATAGATGCAGGGGACACTGAGGGGCAGGGAGGGAGAAGGAATTGGACTCTCTGCACACTTCATGCTACCAGTGGAGATTGTTTCTTCCAGGCTAAGGAAGGAAAATGCCTGGAGGAAGAAATGCGGAGGAAATTCTACAGGGAACATTGTAAAGATTTCCTTCTCTCAGTTTTCTCACAGAAAAAGGTGACCTGAACTCTTAAAGATAAAATAAATGCTCCATGAAACCTCATATGAATCAACTTCTTGTCAAAAAAGCCTATTCTTCTACATGCAACACTCTTAAAAAAAAGTTCCTATGGAACAATTTAATATAATTAGTTCCATCCAATCTGCACAAGTCCACCACTGATGTGCTGCTTTCACAATACCAGAAGCAAAATTGAGCATGACTGAACTCTTTTCCTGCAATGTCATGTTGCTATACAAATACTAACTGGCTTCAGGCTACAACATGGTGCTGCCCTTTGAGTCCAGGTTAGCGTGTGCGGGCTGGCTGCTCTCTTGGGCCTCTTTGGAGAGGCAATGAATGGACACTGTGGGTGGCAGGTTCCCACAGTGCTAATGGTCCCAGAAAAAAAATGAAGCAAGACAGAGGGCAGGGGAGGAGGAAAAAGAAAGTAGGACCAAGAAGTGGAAATCTATTATATGTCCACAAAGCTCAAAGGGAAAGAATAAACAAAGCACTATTATTCCTTCTGTTGCTGGTTTTTTTTTGCAATTAATTTTCTCTATTTATTTTTTTTTCCTTTTCACTAGATTTCTTTCATCTTCCTGTCTCCTGATCTTTCTTTACCAAAAAAAAAAAAAATAAAAATAAATGCCATGTTGAGGTGCACTCGGGCTTAAAAATAATGAAAAGAACCACACTCTACTTATCGTCCCAAGTGTCCCTTTGTGGAGAGGCACTTCCCCGCTTCCCTGCTGACCGCAGGCTGGGCTGTTGAGCCAGGTAGCAAACACGTGGCACAGCGCACTTCACTTCAGCAGGCACGCTCCCGCCTCCACTTGACCCCGGATCACCGCAGAGCGTGGAGCAGGGTTGTCACACGTCCTTCGGGGAGCCCCCAGCTCCCCCTCCCTTGGCCGTGGGTAAGAGTCGAGCCAAAGCCACCTGAGGAGAGGCCCTGGCAGACGCCGAGAGCTGCTGGCAGCCGGCAGCAGCTTCCCCTCATGGGCAGCTCACCCCTGAGATGCATTTGAGAAGGCGGAAGATGTTTCTCATTACAGGCATGTGACTGCAACGAAACACAGCTAAGCTGTGCCCTGCAGGTTCATTACAAATGAAAGCCTCACAGAGATAAATAGCCTGGGGGTTTAATATGCTTGGAAACAAAGGCTTCAGGCTATGTTGACATGCTCAAGCCAGCAGTGTTTTCTAAATGACAAGCAGCTATGGATACCTGGAAGATCAGGTGCACTGCTGAGACACCTCAGAAGAGCCTGTTTGACACTCACTGCTGCCTGTGCAACTAGGGAAGAGACATGGACATCTCCAGAGGACAACCAGGTCCAGCTGTTGAGCCTCTTTAGACACCCACTATGCAGCAGGCTCACCTGTGTCCAGCGGGTACCTCCTCCCCGGCCGTCAGCCTAGACCTACTGCAGAGCTTTTCCATGGCTAACGCTGGGCGAGGGGAAGCCAAGCCTTTTGGAAACCTGACTTCTCTGAAGCATCTCACGTCAGCCATTTACTCTTGGCAGTACTTTGACCATTATAAAGGGGAAAACCTTAATGAGTTTATCAGTTGACAATTTACATCAAGCAAGGAGGCAACAAGGTTTTCAGCTGTTGACATCTCCTGGCCATACAGAGAAAATCTTGGATTAGCAGCAAGCAAAAGGAGTGATGGATATCTAGGGCATACATTCAGAAGTATGAAAAGAAATGCAGGGATCAGAAAAGTATGCCTGATAATGTTTCAATTTATTTGAGAAGCTTCATTTTACTGTTGTAAGTGTGGAATTAATTTCTATAATGCAGTTTCCAGGAGATCCTATTATTATATCATAACCATTAAATTTACAGTACTTGAAGGCTTCCTTCTGTTTCTTGGGATACCTCCCAGGAGAACCCGGCACTGGAATGCTCAACTCCATAAATACTTATTTTTGGTAGCAAAACCTTCTTTCCAGCAAATGTGTGACCTATGGTTATTTTTGCAAAAGAAGAAATTTGTAATTATCTGTCTGCATGATATTCTTTAATAGGCTGAAAAAAATTACTTTCCCTAAAAGGAAACTTTGAAAGATACAAATGTTGTGAGTTATTAGAGTGTAATTAAAGAAATTCACAAAAGGGATCATTTTCCATGCAGGATGAATGACATATATTAGACAAGTGTGTACAGATAGGGAGAACTTACAGTTTGATTAACCCACTAACTTTGTCCCAAGCAAGACTACCTTTCAGAAAATAACTTCTCTATAGAGAAGGTAGGACCTAGACAAAAGGTGGACCCTTACAAATAGGTTTTAAATATTAAAGCCAAACCTGCTTTTACTGTGTGCTTCCTCATGAGTTCAGATAAAGGAGCGTATGTTTCAAGATTTGCTGAAATAACCATTTCCAAGCACTTGGTTGCATAATAGTCTTTTGAAGCGGAGGTCATCAAACAAACTCTTGATTTTGAAAAGTGTAAACTCAAAAGAGGAAACAGCCCCTAAGCCAATTGTATCCAGAGAGACGAACTTTACAACATAATACTTTCCAATGCATGGTAACAGTAATTTCATCCCTTCAGTCCCAAGAACGGCTGTGCTTTGTGAGTACACTGTGCTTGTTTCTTTACATGATTTTATCACAAACATCCCAGTTAGGTAACATACGATCTCCTCTTCCTATTCCCATTGCTATCTTTTATAAACTTAATTAAAAAGTCTAACTGGAGAGAATTGTTTGTAAACAATTGCAAACAATTCTCTTCTTCAATGGGATGACCTCTTTTCCTAGGTATCAAGTGTCACCGTTTGAGTTTCTCTCTTCACCCTGTGAAGCCCGGATTAGGAAACAACAAAGTAAACAATAGAAAGAAAAGAGAAAATCACACCAGGTTCTGGACTAGCTTAACTTAAAGAACTTAACATAAACTTAAAGAAGTTAATTGAAATGATAGCGCGAGCTTCACCCCGACCACGCGGACAGCGACAGCGGCAGCGGTGAGTGCTGAAACTTTAAGAAACTTTAAACTTGAGCTAGAGGGGGCTTCCCGGAGACGGAGAGGCCGAGGGAAGGCGGAGAGGCCTGAAAGGACTCAGGAATCGCGAGAGGGAGCGAGAGGCTGACGTGCCTGGAGGCGGGCCGGGCGAGCCGCGGCAAATTTAAAAGCGGCCA
>JAOXNO010000001.1:148877525-148887647 GCA_028565335.1 Limnodromus scolopaceus
TCAGCAGGGGAGTTGGACTAGATGATCTCTATGGTCCCTTCCAACTCTAAAAATTCAGTGAAATTCAGTGAAATAGTGTGCTAGCTTTTCCGCTTAGTCTTAAGAAAAAATTGCAGGCTTCCCAGATGAAAATGCTTTTAGGACTTCATCCCAAAAGCACATAAGAATTGTAAATGAATCCCCATCCATAGAAAGAAAAGATGCTGCATTACAGACCAATCTGTAATTTTTACTGGTAGCTTTTAAGAGGCTGATATACAACCTTTTAATAAAAGAAAATGTAACAAAAATAAAAAGAGGAACAGCCTCTGTTCCTGTGGAGCTACCACCTGCCTTTGCATCAGTACTTCTAGTGCTACCCAGTACTGGATGGAAAGATCTTCTCCTGGTGTATAAAGTGTCTCTGTATGACCCCAAAAACCGGAAAAACCCTTTTGATTTGTGAACAGAGATTAAATTCATACCTCCTACCAGTCCAAATCTGACAACAATCACCACAACTAACTGAACTGGATTTGGATTTAGATTTAGGGTTTTGCCACTGCATAGAATAAAATTGCAGTGATTGATGAAATTTTAACCTTACAAATGTCAAATTACACTGCCCACAGTAAGAGCATCTCTGCCCTGCTCCACATGCCAAATAACACAATGAAGTTATCAACATCAGGGGAACGTTTCATTTGTGGAAATAGGCCAACTGATGAATGATACACATCTGAATTTCCTCATTTCCTTCCACAGAATAATTTTTTATTAAATGTAAAAACACAAGGGACCTAAGTAAAAATAAGTAGGATTGTTGGCTAAATCATTTTAAATCTCCATGACTATCTTAAGAGAAAGAAAAGGCAATAGAATTAACTGGAATTCATTATACTGTAAGGAGTAGGCACACCAATCTCAAGTTACTATTTTCAGACTAGTACACATAATAGGACAAGAGGGCAAAGGTAGAAATTAAAGAAAAACAAATTCCATCCGTCAGGAAGCATTTTTCACATGAGAATCATAAATGTTGGAACGCTCTATCAAGTAAGGTTAATGAGGCTAACAGCTAGCAGCCAAGGAACATAAAATTGGATGGCATCATGGGTGGATGACAAAAAAGGAAGCAATTCCGCAATTATACTGAAGGCAAGGATGCTTCCGATGGTCTTTGCATACCAACATATGTCCAACACCATATTTACCTTTCAGTTACATCTGCAAAATCCGATAACCATCCCAAGGGAAATTACACAGCATCAGTGACAGGATAACCTGGTCCATGGTCTTCATGGAAGATATGTAAGAAATGAGAAAGGAAGGGCTATTTTTCCTTAATTGGCTGTGATTTAAGAACTAGGTTCATTTTTCTGATTTGCTGTAATTTTCAAATTTCTTATATTCACTTACAGTTTTATACAATTAAATTACACCTAAGAACTATGAGAAAATCTATTCTTGAAGCTGCTCTCATGGAGTAACAAAGATAATTTCACTGCATCACTCTCACTTGATGCTGCATGACATTCTCATTACAAATCAGGTAGGAAATTACCATCCAACAAAATCAACACAATTTACCTTAATTGGATTTAAAATAGATATTTTGCTAAGTGTCAGATGACATTTCAGTTAAAGAGATGTGGGGTTTTGGTGATACCCCATAATGATCAATTCTTGAGCCAGTGCTATTTAGCAGTTCTATGTTATACAGAGGAAAGTGTAACATTTTCACTGACAAAGTTAACTGGTGTCATGAAGATGGGGTATGATAAAATAAAGTAGAATCTAGATTAAATGCTAAAATGGGAGCAACGAAAAAACATTTTGGCACTGTCCATTGTACATTCTTATTCATAAACAAAGAAACTTGGGGCATACAGAGTAAGAGGGTCTCTTTTTGGGGTATCTGTTTCTCTGACTAGAGGCATAACATGGTCTTGATAACCCATCAGTTCAACAGGAAATCCCAGTACCACACTTCAGTGAAAAGAGATAATACACTACTTGGCCATATAAACTGAGTAGTACTTAACAGAAATAAGGTGGTTACGCAATTTTCTTAGTTAAGACTAATGAAATGCTTGTCAGTTGTGACTGAAAATTTCAAGTACGAATGGAAGAGGAGAAAAAGTCATAAGGAATGGCCAAAGACTTGGAACAAAGTCTTCTTCAGGGACAAATCGCAGGAGGCTAATCTACATAGCTGCCTAAGAAGAAAGTGAGAAAAGGGATTTAAAACAATTGTTTCACCAGATGCCACTGCCATCAGCAACGGTGGCAGATGTCATGGACATGCTGTTCTCCCAGCTCCATGTCCAGCCTTGTAACGCTCCAAAATGGGTTAAATGCTACAAGCCACACACTCAAGTATTTACATAACGAAACTAGTAATGCTGAGCTCTATCATCTACCTTGCAAAGGTAAAACAAAAGCTCAGAGACAGATTTTAAAGCTACATCAATGTGGTCTAACATCTGTGTTTGCTTGTTGTAAGAGCAATTAACTACTGGAACAACTTAGCGAGGGCTGTGATAGAATCTCAGACGTTTCTCTAAAATCGGCACTGTAATTCAAACACAAATTACGTTCAGGAAACTCTCACAGCCTACATTATAAATATTAGCCTAGTTTTATGCATTCCATGCTTTTCTTTACACCAATATGCCACATGAATCAAGTGTACTCTGTCAAACTGAGTCCGTACTTTCAACTGACGATAAGCAAGGACCGCAAATGAAAGATAAAAGACCCAACTGCTTAGTGCTGTAAGTCTTACATAAGAAAGTGTAATGTGGTGGAGTGTCATGGGACTGAAATGAATAAAATTCCCGGCTGGCCACTTGCATGGTCATTATTTAAGTCAAACCCCAGACATAACTTCACTGGCTGATAACAACCGTAGGTGACCTGTCTGGGGACATATTCCGACTCACTCTTCCAGGATCCTATTCTGAACTTCTCATTTCTAGAAAGTAAAAATTGAACCTGCTTATAGTAAAACATTTCTCAGCTCAGACAGAGAGATCTGACATATGAGTACAAAACCAGGAAAGCCAAAAAATGTATGTAACATTAAGTCACTCATTATTACCTGAGGGAGGCGTGGGAAGCAGAACTTCAGTAACGATTAACATGAAACCCCACTGTCAGCACACACAGGCAGCACTTCTATTAATTGTTACCCTGAACATTAAACTCAGTCAATCCTATTGTGTTCTGTTGCATCTCCCAGCAATCAACAGAAAAGGTAGAATGCTTATGGCCTGTTCCAAATTGTGCTCAAATCCATTGATTTAAAGGGGGTTTCTACAAATACGCTGCAATCTCACTTTAAAAGCTGACTGAAAACATTAGACCATTTGATAGCACCAACTTAAATTAGAATTTTCTGTTGAAGACAACATACCGTTCTACTTAAAAGCTGGTGACACAAAAGGGCTCTCATAACACTGCAGTTAATCATTACAAAACAGTTAAGCCAGGGAAGTATTGTGTCACAATTGGTCACATGCCCTTAATAATTAGACAGAACCCATGTGATAATATACCAAGATCTCACACTGCTAAGTCTTTACAAAGCATGCTGAATATACTCTGGAAACCTGTGACCTTTTGGGACATGTCTAATGCAGCACGTAGCCATGCAGCATGGAGGTTCAAAAAGCCAGTTTCGAATGACCGACCCTGGGTGCTGTATCTGGCCTGAATAGCGTGGGTCGCAGTGTATTTGTGAAACCTCCTAGAGGAATTCATCAGGAAAGTTATAGCTGCAGAAACACAGGGCTTACTGAAAGTAACTTTTATCTTGGCAAGGCAGCCGGCTCAGTAACCTGTCAGTGATGGAAATCAGCAGGCAACAGCATGCTACTGCGAGTGTGGAAGGATGTAACATTTCTTTCCCTGTTATTTTCGAAGTTGAGAGGTGTTACAGATAACGCGATGCAACTGCGGCACAGACGCATGTACTGAAGGCTAAGGAGGAGAAAGTGGTTAACAACCTGCTTATACGCTAACAGGGAGAATGAGCTCCTTCTCCCCCATATGCTCGGCCAGGCAATATGCACCTTCTGCATTCACGTACTTTGGGGCACAGCTCACCTGCACCATAGCTGCTGGAAGATCAACACCACGGGGATGGACAAGCAGCGAGTCCTGACTTGCTCATGCTCCCTAGTTAGTCAAATATGGATCTCATGTTGGGGTTATATTTTAAGACAGTCTGTGTGGCTCTCCTGTTGAGGAGGCTGATGTGCAGTTTGATGCTCATGCTTGGAGAAGAAGAGCTGCGTGGGTCTACAGGGGCCAGCACGTTGAGGTCTCCCACAGGCTCAGTGGCGAGCTCTGTCCCGCAGCTGGACCCCTTAGGGAGCTGCTCTCCGCTTCCGCTTGTGAAATGCTAAAGCTTCCCCTTTCCTCGGGTCTCCAAGTTTTCTGGTATTTGTCTTGCTGCTTGTGGACATGCAGAGATTTTGGGAACAGATCACCAGATGAAAAGGTCAGAAGTCTTTCCTGCTTGTGCTCTGGAGCAGTCTCTTTGCGTACATTGCTCATTTGAGAGATGCAAGGGACAGCTGATGTTATTAACCAGACTCTCTGCAAAGGCTAACCAGACTATTTAAAGTTACATTTGGTTCTGAAATGCCAGAAAAAAAGGAAATTTCTTCACGCTATGGCAAAACTGAGTTGGTCTTTCATGCAAAAAAAAAAAGAAAAAACTCAAGCAATAACCTTGCACATCTATTTTAATTCACTGCTTTCCTGTGTCCTTTTGCAGGGAAACAGTAGGCAAACTTGGAAGTTGGAAAATACAGTAGAAATTCTGAGATTGAACAGCAAGATTTCTGCAGCTGAAACAACTTCAGGGCAATCAGACCACAAAAGGACAACAGAACAATCCCAGGCCTGGCTTCTCTGTTACTGAGGAATAGGACTTTCCTCAAAGAAAAGGTTAAGTTTATGTTTACAGAAAAGCTGCAAACAGCGGGGGATCTTGAGAGTTGAATAGTCTTAGCAGGGTCCCTGTCCTTCTTTAAATAAAAAAAAAAATCCTGTTTCTTCTGTATGCACATAGATGGGTTTGGGAAGTTGACATTTCTGCGTAGATGAATGGACTACCATGGGGTTGCCCATTATCTGCACACAGCACTGTAATATCTCCACAGAATATGTCTGCAGGGTAAGTAGTGAAACTACTTGGCGTGTACATTTTCATATTCCTTTATCTTCTGAGAAGGATGAGCTTCAATCTCCCCAAATTAATTATGCTATTCTATGAAGTTATGCGTCCTTGTCTCAATGGAACATTTTTTTTTCAAAGCCTAATGAAAGACTGGTAGCCTCCAGGCTATGAGAACATGGTTGGGGTGGATCTCAGTCTACCTCTTATTCATAACAAATGATGGCTGTACTTCAGTTCCTCTCTCCTTGTTTACACATGTTACTGGCTTTATGGAACACAGTGAATGATAAATGACTAATGTGGAAATCACATTAAATGAAAATTAAATACCTTGAAGAGGTTGCAAAAATTACATCATCCCTAATTTGAGATGGTATACTTCCAATGAAGCAGCTGACAAGCTTGGAGTCCACCTCATGGAAACTGGATTCTATACACAAAGAGCTCCCAACATGCCAGTACGACATTTCTGACTGCCTGCGATTCAGTCATAGTATCTGCTGTATGTTTTTCCTTGGAAAAAAAAAAAAAAAAAAGAATAGACCAGTTGGCTCAAAGCATGAAGCCCTGCATACCTATTAAGCAGCACAGGATCATGCAAGTGTGTTGCTGTAGGGCTCATAGGGATTCCTTACTCAGACAAATCCAAGACTACAGTCCCGATCTTCAAAGTGATTTATGATCCAGCCTCGAGCTACCTTACTAATCATCCGTCTAATCAGTGGTGACCCTATGTAGTTCTGTGTCCCTAAGGGATGATACAAACCTCAAGCAAGAGATTAGAGTTGTGAAAGCAGAGGTAACATTTTCTTGAAGTTCTCTAACATCCTAGACTATAGAACATACTTTGTCAAGAATGGCTACTATCTTATCCCCCTGAAGACACAAACAGGATTATTATGAACAAGTAACAACAAAGAGTTTAAAGTTTCCCATCTCACATCAAAAAATAATCAGATCAGTATTGGTCAGAGCATGCGTTGGACAGATGGTATAAGATGCTTGGATATCAATTTGATGGCATAAATTCATAAAAGGAAATCAATGTTAAAGAAAAATATATTTTTTCCAGATTGTTCCTCAGTCTATTGGCCATATAAATTTATTGAAACAATCACTCCTTGGCAGGGATTCAGGTACGGACAGTTTGATGTCTGAAAATAGTACCATATTTCACTCTCTTTGAGTCTAATTAAGTCTATTTACTCAGAGGAAAGGGGTACTGATCCCTTTAGTCCCTGGGTCTATGGGGATGGAGTCCCAAGAAGTCCTCTCCTTATTCTCTAAGACTGAGGCAAAAACTAAACAGACTATCTTATAGAAGATGACTTTTTTTTTTTTTTTTTTTTTAAGGCAGTATTAATAGCTTCATAGATAAGGTAGCAAGGCTGTGATCACTAAACAAATTAAAACTATTGCCATAGGCAAGGTCTGGAATAGAAAAGTAAGAAAGAAATCTAGACTGGAAGACACCGTGTGACTGGCAACTGATAAACCCCAGTTCACATCAAATGAGGACAATTAAAACCCCTGCCTTCTGCTACTCCCCCTTCCTTGACTTTATTCTAAAACCAGAAGGTAGAAGAGCGCATTTTTGCAATTCCCCTCATCCAACCACTCCATGTAGATGGAATATCTCTTGGGAGAGGGAGGCAGTTGAAGGAGAGGCACTGCAGTGTTCATACTCTCCAAGAACAGATCAAAGTGCAGTTGGGGAGTGGAGTGTAAGCCACCAGAAAATGAGCATGTAGCCAAGTGATACATACTCTAGTCACTGTCCTTTCCTTGGGAAGGACTATTTTTCCTAACACTTAAGCATGAAAAAGAGGACTAGTAAATGTTTTTTTTTATGCCTCTGCTTGTGCGATTTGGTTTGTGACCTGTTGCCATTTCCATCCATTTACATGCTTATTTTTGTCCTTTGTTTTACTTAGATGATGCAGATATCAACAAATAAGGCACGATAATGCCATGAAACATCACATAAAGCTTAAAACAAAACTATCAGGAAGGGTTTTAGTTTTCCTTGGCAAAGATTTCCCATTTGAGTGGGTGACATGGCAATACCATTGCAAAGCAAGCCACAAGCATTCAGAATGCTGACTTTTTCTGCACCTAACCATAAAAAAGCCCAGTTCTTCTATTTAAACCCTACTTGGGTAGAACTACTCAACACACCGATGCATGTGAGAAATGAGAGTGGGCTCTGGTTTCCAGACAGTTAATGTCACAGTCTGAGGCACACATGCTCCATGCCTATACTAACGTATTAAGTAGCCCCATGCCCTGCAGCTTGACGATCTGTACTGTTTCACTGTCAGAAAGGTCCCGTGCGTGCCTGTTCCTTGGGCAAGGGAGCTTTCGCTTGCTTTGCTTCAGCAAAGACATTTTTGGGCATGGTGCAGGAGTCAGCATAATATAAGGACCACAGGCTGTCTCTAAGGGGCCACCCTGTTTTGGAAACTAAGGAGGCTAATTACCAAGGCCAATTACCGCTATAGACACAGACAGACTGTGCCAACTGACCACAAGGGCAGAGAATTCACCTGGGGCTCTACGGTTTACTGTAAGGAACGCAGCCAGAGAGGAAGTAGCCAGAGGGCTTTAGTGAGTTGAGAGAGAACAGATGTGCTGGCTACCTCGTGGGCACATACAGAGGACAGAAGATTCGGGCAACTTTCTACCTCCTCTTCCCACACACCTGCAAAGCACATGGGGAAAACCCAGCTTCAGCCCCACACGGCAAGGGAAATGCTTACATTTCCCTGTTCGCTTCCTTCTTCCAGCCAGCGTCACTTGAGATTTTCCAAGTGTCACGCTGAGATGTTTGGGCTGTTTCCAGCAGACTGTTTCTCTGGCTGCCGGCTCGGGGAGATATGCAGGCTTCCCATGCTCCGAGGCCCCAGTGGCTATTCCCAGCCCTGCGCGGGAGCGGCATTCCTTTCTGCCCACTCCCTTTGCTGCAAGCTCAGCCTGGGACACGCCGGCAGCCCCGATGAAGAGCTCCAATCTCCTCCCGGAGTTGCTCCTCGGGGTCCCCGCACACATGTTCGGGGTGCCGTGAGACTCGGACCAGGTGGCTGAACATCAATGACGCAAGGTCAGCGAGGCAGCAGCTCGAATGTAAAAATGCCTTTCCTCATCTGTTTGCAGCATGCCCGGGGATTGCACAGGCAGAGAAGCAGGAGCCAGCACTGTGCTGAGAGCGAGGAGAACAGGAACACGACGGGGAAAGCCTGCTAAGCTTTCCCAGCTTCCCATCCCTGCCTTAAGAAATGACTCTGCTCCCCGTGGCTGCAAGGCGCAGCAAGCGTGGGCAGGATCTGACAGCGGAGACTCCTGCGGTACAGGCAGCGAACCGCTGATCTGCAGAGATGGGGTTTTTTTTCCCTTCCTTTTTCCTTTTTTTTTTTTTTTCTTAATCCCCGATGAAGGGCAGGTTTGTTTCCGAGCCTGTGTTTCTGCAGGAGGCTGGGGCGTGCAGCAAGGGGGGCAGATTGCTGCCCAGCCTAGAGCTGTGGCCTCCCGAGGATGAGGACAGGCAGGAGCTCCAGGAGCCACATTGAACATCAACGCTCACAGGCTCAGAGCATTGGGACAAGGCTTACACCTGAGGCAGTTAGCTGTTTTCTAATGACACAAACAAAAAGAAGGAAAAAAACACCAAAACCTCCATTTGCAGAACAGGCCAAATGGAAGGGCTTGTGCTATATCCAAAATATTTCATGTTGCCTGACATCCCTTTTTTGTATACAGCCTGATTATGTAGTCAGAAGGTAATTTTGACCAGCAAAGAACCCTTAAAATCCTGGTGAAATATAAAGGAAAAGCATAGTTGGAATAAAGAATTTATTACTTGGCTCCATCAACCAATGGTGAGAGGAGGTGTGGGCATGATCTGCAGCTAGGACCTGCCAAAAATAAGCCAAGCCCTATTTATCTGAATGATCTTTACTTGCTGACTTCAGAAAGCTACTTCAAAATAAAGGTTGGGGTGATTTATGAATAAATAGGATGCCTGAAATATCCCAGTAAGTGTACATCCTTGGTAACTGATATGATGATCTAAATGTTCTTCTGATCTCACATATCTAAAATAAAAATAGAACTTATTGGTAAACTTATGCTGAAAATCGAGGATTTTTTTCCTTGACAAAAAGTCCCTTTTTGAGGAACTCTGTCAGGAGAAGAAAAGCCAAATAACACCACCCTTTCAATTCACGGTCATAGAATGGTTTGAGTTGGAAGGGACCTTAAAGATTATGGAGTTCCAACCCCCCTGCCATGGGCAGGGACACCTCCACTAGAGCAGGTTGCTCAAAGCCCCATCCAGCCTGGCCTTAAACACTTCCAGGGATGGGGCATCCACAGCTTCTCTGGGCAACCTGTTCCAGTGCCTCACCACCCTCACTGTAAAGAATTTCTTCCTGATACCTAATCTAAATCTCCCCTCTTTCCATTTAAAACCATTACCCCTTGTCCTGTCACTACACTCCCTGATAAGGAGCCCCTCTCCACCTTCCTACAGAAGTCTCTGGTCCACTTTGAAATTCTGTCCCAGCCCTCCTAAAACACGCTAATTTCCCTAAAATTTCCAGCTGATTTCAAAATTGCAGGTCTGCTTTTCCAGAACGCACCTTGCTTGCCCCCCTGTCTCCCCCCCAGCCCAGCTGGGCTGCACTGGGACCTGCTGCTGGTGGCGGCCTCGGACCCAGCTCCCCTGGTCCCACCCCAGGGGAGCCCCAGGACCAGCTGGCCACCCAGGCCCAGGGCCAGCTCCTGGTGCAGCTGCACAGCCTTTCCTTATAGTGGGGTATGAAATGAGCTGTGTGGGATAATGGCTGCTAGAAGTGGGGCTTCCCCTTAGGCTTGGGGTCACAGAATCACAGAATCACCTAGGTTGGAAGGGACCTTTTAAGATCATCTAGTCCAACCAATGAGAAAAAAAAAAA
>JAOXNO010000001.1:148895310-148914488 GCA_028565335.1 Limnodromus scolopaceus
CCCCACCCCCGCGCGTCCCCCCCCCGCCGCCGGCCCACCACGCCCCCGCGGCGGGGAGGAGGAGGAGGAGGAAGAACTGCGGACGGCGGGGACCGGGCGAGGTGGCGCCCTCCCAGGGTCCCCGCCCGGGGGAGGAGAGGGGGCTGCTGCCGCCGCCCATCGGTTACGGCGCGGCGAGTCCCTCGCCCCTGAGGCATTGCAGGCGCCGCGGCCGCCACGGAGGGGAGAGGCGCGCATGTGGGGCCGGCCCCGCGGAGCCCCACACTGAGCCGCCGGCGCCCCGCCGCCCAGGGACGGAGGGCGCGGTGCGGTGCGCGGGCAGCATGCGGCTCTGGCTGGGCTTCGGGCTGCTGCTGAGCGCCGAGCTCAGCGCCGTCTCTGCCGCGGTGAGTACGCGGAGGGGGTGGGGGGCGCGGCGGGGTACCCACGCGGGACCCGCGCACCGGGGAGGCGCGGGGACGGGACGGGGAGCCCCCGTCCCCGCTCTCTTCCCCCGCCCGAATTGCGCGGGGCCTCCGCTCTCGGGAAGGTGGAGCGGCCAGGTGGGCTCGGCGGGGATGCCCCTGCTTGCGGGGCTGCGCCCGCTGGCCGGCCCCATCCGCGGAGCGGGGCGACCGGCACCGCGCGTGGGGTCCTGGCCTCCTCCCCACGGGCTGGCGGCGGGGGTCCGGGCCAGCGCCCCGCGGGACGGGCCTCGCCGCGCTCCCGCTCTCCCACGGCTCGGCAAGGAGCGCCGCTGGCTGGGGATGGGACAGAAAGCACGCACCTACTCGGGACTTAAAAAGTAACAAGTTGTGTCTCCACGGTAAGAAAAAAAAAAAAAAGTGAGCTTTTGTAGGGGTGGAAAAAGGGAAAGGAAAAAAAATAAAGTAAGTGTTTGGTTGCTTGGACTCAAAGTACTGGCTTCCTTTGACCTCCGGGATGGGCAGGAGGCTGGAGACCAGGAAGGATCCTGGTGTTAATGGTTAAAGTTGAGTTTTGGCACCTTTCCCGATGGGAGCAGATTCAGCCACGGACATTTAAAATCGAAAGTATGCAAGTAGTCTGAAAGTTTTGCTCAGGGAGCTAATTTTATCACTGAGATATTAGCTAGCTGCTGTCCTTAAAGTCTCTCCCCTGGCACTCCTGAAGTATTTGTGCAATTCCTTCTGTACCTAGAAGTAAAGGGGTAGTTGACATAATAACTTTAAATAGGTTATCTTTTTGTGTCTCCTTGGTTTCTTGTATTTTATTAGGCTGATGCTGTAGTAGTGAAATTCAGGGCTACAGAAAACTCTTCAGTAGCCGTGGGCAGATGGATTTTTGTCATGCTTTCTGCTATAGATGTGGGATCTTGTATTAGTAATCAGTAAAGGAAGCACTGGAAAGAGTCGTTTTAAATTCATTTTCTGCATTTTCAGGTGAAATTAGGTTCTATAATGAATTATGATTTCTCTGTGTGAGGATGGGGACGGTATGTATACCTTGAATCAGCTGAAGGAAGAATGCATTGAACTTCTGATGTCTTACCTGTTGCTCCCAGGCTGATCGTATCAGGCTTACTGTGATTGCAGTAAATCACTTGGTGATGCACCTCGTAGGCAATTCGCCCATCATTTGGCACTAAACTGATTAAACTGTATTCCTTTCAGGATATAACTAATTTTATTTAATTAAAATCTTTTGAAGTAAATAATTCCCATTTGAGTTCTGGATTTGATATTCCTAGAGGTATAAATATCTGCCTGTGAGATATGTTCCTGTCTCACACTGTAAAGTGAAGTCATCGGGTAAATCACGACTGTCAATCAAAGACAGAAGGCTGTGTAGGGAAGATGTGCTTGTTAAAAGAAGGTACCGACTTTAATATCAACTATACAATTTCAGGTCTTCTGTAGCAACTCTGGAAAGTTAGAAGTGCCCTTTATATGCTGGATAAATTGTTTTATTTAAATCAAGATTCCTTAAAATGTAATCTGGAGCCGTTAGTTATATTACGGGGTTATTCCCATAATTAACTGTTCTTTCTATGCTGTGCTGACTGCAGAGGTACACTTCCTCGTCAGCGCCACCGGGAAACACAAGTATGCTGAGGAAGTTGCAGTTTTGTTGCCTTAGGTAAACTTTCAGCCGTGCATGGGTGGCCTTTCAATCAATTTGGTTGTGTTGGCATTGTCCCCAGATCCGCCCTGGTGGTGCCTGTCACTAGCAACTGCCCAAAAGGCAGTGGAGGCTGCTGATGGCTGGCAGCGTACCAGGCGTGGGCGGTGGCCGAGGGGCTTCTCTTTGGAGGTCCTCGAGCTGGGCTGATGCCTCTGAGTGAGTGACCGTGGCTGGGTGGCGTGACCCACTGTACACCTGGGCAGGGCCTCATACTTCTGCTTCTGGAGAGCTGGCCGAGCTGGCCCAGTGCTCACATTGTCCTCAGATGAACGCGTTCCCACTGTTTACATTTTAAAGAGTAGTTGTTTTAGCAGAGGGCTGCGTGGTAGGCAAGGTTGTGTGCAGTACTGTTCGTGGTAGGCTGAATGGAGCAACCGCTTTTCTCCTGAAAAAAAATGATGCTGGTTCTTTCCTTCCTTTCCCAAAATAGCTTATATTAGCTAGATTAAACAAGAAATAAAAATATTTTGTGCAGGCAAAGTCTTGTTATATTCTTATTCATCCTGTGGCCTGCATCATAGTCTCTAAGGCTGGAGAGAACCTTGGAGATCATCTAGTCCAGACCCCCGCTCAGAGCAGGGCTGGTTGCAGCAGGCTGCTCAGGGCTGTGTCCAGCCAGGTTTTGACAATATCTCCAAGGATGGAGACTCCACAACCTCTCTGGCCAACCTGTGCTGGCCAACTTGTGCCAGTGCTTGGTTACCCCCGCAGGAAAAATATTTCTTCAGACGTGCTGCATCATGGTTGTGCAGGGGTAACTAACTGAGGCTTGAGAATGCAAATGTAGCAGAAGCAGCTCATGCTATGTTGGTGGTGGTGATTCTGCAGTGCAGCAGGGCTGGCAGGATGAAAAATTGTTTCTATCGCTGACATATCCATGATTAAATACATACAAGGAGATGTGGAAGGACTGCTCTCGCACTTGACGTAGCAAAGCCAGCCTTGAGCCAGCTACTGTCAGGATGATGTGCCTCAGTACCGAAAAGGGAGCTGCTCCATTGCAGCTCCCGGAGGATGTAATGTGGCTCCATAAAATGCATCCAGATGCAGCACTGGAAGCTCAGTGGTTCTTTTATGTTGACCAATTATTCTTAAAATATTAATTATAGCTGATCTTGGCTTTTGTACTGTTCTGTGTTCTTCTCAGGAGATTGATTTTCAAATTATAGGGACAGCACAGTGGAAGACAGGGCAGTAGATTAAGATGTTTCCAGGTCAGGCTGAGAGACTGCTCCCACGAGATGGTTACAGGAGAAGCTTGTTTTGATGGATCTCTGCAGGGGCTCTCATTTCTGACACTCTTCAGGCTGCTATTTCCTTTGAAGAAAGTCCATTTCCTAACATTAGTACTACTTGGATGAGAGATGACAACGCCATGGAAATCCTGGTTTCATGTGTCAGTACCTTGTCGATGCCGCTGCAGGGCCCGTCCCCGTGCTTTCTGCAGTGGAGCAAAGACCTTCTGGCTGCGCTTGAGCCCTGGGGTGAGTCACCTTCCACGCGAGTGGGCTGGCTGCCACGTAACACTGGGGGAATGGAGGAGATGTCCCATCTGCCGCTGCTCAGTGATGGGCTTAGCAGTGTCTCTTAGATCCCAACCCATCTCCCTTTCCACTTTTTAGCATTGGCAAAACAGGAGCTGGGCCAGATGTGACAGCAAACTCTGTCCAGCTACTAGGAGAAGGCAGGCCAAAACAGTGCTAAAAGCATGCATAATTTTTTCCACAAGGACACTGCTGATTCCACCAGTGCTGTTTGAGCTGAGCGTGTGGTGGCAGCTGGGGACACACTGGTGGGAGGTCAAGAGGTTCCTGTTCCCGGGTAAGCCCCATCTGGGGAGTGGTGTTTCCATCCATGGCTGGGCAGAGGTAGCTCTTCCTTGTGCCCCCTCCCCCCCCCTCCTATTTTTAAATTGCATTTGGGGGTGCAGACTGACACAGGCAATTCTAGGCCAAAAGCAAAAAAAAAATAAAATTGCTTCCAGCTAGTCTGATCGATTTTTCTGTTAAAAAAACTTGGTTTATTGGGATGAGGAAATACAGAGCAGATAAACCGAGAGCAGATAAAAGAAATGACTTGGGCTTTTGGCGTGTGGCTGAAGAGAAGTCGCATGACTGAGTCTCAATGACTGGCAGCACTTCACTTGGGTGTGCTTTTATTAGTGAAGTGAGGCTGGGTTGGGCACCTGCCTCCTGCAGCCATTTGTGTCTCTGGCTGCCACTGTCTTCCACCTGGAGAGACCTGTCCCCTAAACCCATTTGACATTCTTGGGAATGTCCTCAGGGATTTGTCAGTACCAAGAGCACGTCTAACAAACCCTGACAGGTTTTAGTTCAGGATGGAGATGTGGTCACTTGAATTCAGAAAATGTGGCCAGAAGGAGAGATCCAAATGACTACCAGTAAGTTAAGCACCTCTTGGGCTGGAAGGCTTCACAGGGAAATGGGAGGCAGGGTTTTTCTCTCCCTGCCAGGCCGTGATGAGGTGTGGGAGGGTCTGAAGAAGAGAAGTACAGCACTCCCTTTTCCTCCTGTTGGAGTGAGGTGGCTTGGGAGGAAGGGGTATGAGACCTGGGGTGGCTGAAGGTTCACCACAGAGGGCCATGACAACATGGGTAGGAAGGTGGCCTTCTAGCCCGTGGCGAGGAGCACTTGCTGAGGAAGTGACAGTTGTGTTTCCCTGTCAACCCTCAGAAGTGGGGAGTAATTTGGTAAATATATCTACAGAGCAAAACCCACGGGCACTTCTGGGAGCAAGGGGACAGGCCTGGTGACCCCTTGTTCCCAGGAGAACATCCTTCGCCCTGCTGTCCTTCCTGCCCGCTACCCCTCTGCCTCTGGCCACCTCTTCTGCAACATCACAGCACAAGGTGCCAGAGTGAGGAGAGATAGGGTAGGCTGTTTTGGGAGCACATACCTCTTTGCTGCCGGCTGTGTTGGAGAACGCGGTCCCTGAGCAGTCGGTCCTGACTCATCTCTGTGAACTTCGTTCCTGGAGCCAGCTGTTGAGCGTCAGCACACGCAAGTGCGTTCCTGGACTGTCATCCCGAGTAGCAGAGTTCTCGCTTCTGAGCCTTTGTGTGTATCAAATGCCTGCGGGACTGCTGTGGTGTTTCATTGCAGCTCCTCAGCTTGGCGTATATAATCCGGGGATATAATGAGATTATACAGTGCCTGAGGTTAGGCTGGGTATATATACTGTCAGTTACCTTGATCAGGTAGAGAAACGTGGGATAGCTGCTGCAGGCAGCTAAGACAATTGTTTAAAAATGTCAGCAACCATCTCTAGGGATAGGCTTATGAATATTGTTCTTTTTATAGAACTAGACTAAACAAAGGAAGATTAAACAACCTCAACATGAGAATAAATTGACTTACTTCATCAGTGTTTAAAAGTTACATAGTGCTCCCTTCCCAGAATTTCTGTTGACTTTCCCATCACGAAGGCCCTTAACACCTTGCAAAATTTGGTCAAAGGGAAGAGTTCGGGCATGGGCTATGGCCTGATGGGAATAGCAGCCCATGCCTTTAGTGAGTAGTTGAAGGTGTGAAGTACTGCTGCAATATAATGTTGTTCGTGGGAAGATAATTTTTTTACTTCTCTGGGTTGTGATTGGCCGGAATTCTTCTTGGTGATTTAATACATCAGAAAAGTATGTGGCATTAGCCCTCCAAGAGTCTTTATATAGCAGTATCTTGGGCAATGTGGAAGTAAAATACAGAACAAGTTAAAACACTGACAATGTGTCAATGACTATTGTTATGCCATTCTAATTTGAAGCAATTTGGAGTAAAGAAAAAGGCAAATGTATTTTACATAAAAAATATAAGTAGAAAGTGCAAAAAACCACTGTTGTTGTTCTCTGGCATGTATAAACAAATAAAGGATGACCAAAGATTTAATAAGAAAAAAAATTTGTCCATTTTAGCTTTAGGTTTCTATTTAGCATTGAGAAAAGCACATGTATATAAGTAAGCAGGTTTGAGTAAATGTTTCAAAGACTAAAAGAATGACTGTTTAATCTTCCCTTATCCCTGATATATCCTCTTACAGAAGGAGGAATTTGGATCAATTTTCTAAATCAAAAGAAAAAGTACAGTAGCACATATTCAAAAGCACTTTAACTTCTAGTCCCTTGTACTTCTGCAATACTCTGTTCAGCTCTGGATCCACTTATTGCCACTGTGATTGGCCCAGTATCTCAAACACGTATTTTTTAGAAAACCTCTCACATTGTGCCTCCTTCCACTGCGTTTCCAACACGGGACAAAGCCAATGTAAGCCTTGAGGTTGTATTAACTCAGCTGAGGTGAACGTGTGGTGGTGGTAGGAAATACCCCTTTTCACCTCTGCTTTTACAGGTCACCATGCATCTGAGAACTTATTCTTGTGGGTTCAAATGAGATTCGTTCTGCTTTTGTACCCGTGTTGGGGTGTCGCAGTGACATGGGTGCAGTGCTGGTGCAAGGTGCGGGAGCAGACGGCAGGTGCGGTGGGAGCTGGCAGCCTGGGAATGTGCTCGGGAGGAGATGAGTCAGCCTGGCCTCACAGCCCACAAAAAAAAAAGCCTCCTTTTTTTTTTTTTTTTGACCTGGATTGCCTTACAGTAACATAATAAAAAAGACATCGCCAAAGATGAAATGAAAGAAGCCAGAGAAGAGTTGGAAAAAGACAGAGTTTCTTTTTTATTTTTATTTTTTTTTGCTTAGGTTGCCTTCATGTAACATATCACAGGGATGCTGTCCTCGCACACGTTCTGAAATAAATGGTGTAAGATTTGCCAACATTGTGCCAGCCTAATTAACAGAAAGCATAACTGTGGTTTTAGCAAAGTTATTCAGCTACTTTTATGGAATTTTGTGTAGGCTGGAAGGGTTTTTTTTTTTTGGGTGGATCCAAGAGAAGAACTACTAAACATCCTCTGTTCCCCTCCTTTCCTCTGCCTTTTCTCTCCAGTCGTGCTCCTGCTGCCTTCACCTTTACTGCTGCTGGCAAACAGCCTCTTGCAGGGTCTGAGGAAGGGTGTGCATCTTCAGCAGAACAATGTAAAGGACAAAACACAAAGTGCTGTGAAGTGTGTGGAGTAAACAAATTGCAAAGTAATAATTCATTTTCTTTCATCTTTTCATGGCTTTCATCCTCTAATAGCAATGACAGAGACAGCATTTAGAGATGAAGGTTTTCAAGATAGCTGAGGGAACTGGCAAACAAAGTTATACAAGTGATAAAATAAATACAAGAATTTGTTTAATACACAAGGATTAGTGGGAAGAACTAGAATATTTCAATTAAAAACCTAGTGAGTTAAGTCTTTTGCATTCAGAATAGATACAGCCTTTTATAGATTAAGCACGGGACAAACTGTCAATTATCCTGTCTGTAGATAACAATGTATACCTTAAAGAACATTTGAAATGCTACAACTGGGAAGCAGAAATAAGTTTTTAGTGAAGTTTGTCACCCCAGTGGAGAGCCCTGTCCAGCTGTTAAAGTGGGAGGAGAAGAGATGTGCTGGAGAGCTCAAGTTTGCAGACTCCATGCTTCGTCTCTGAATTGAAATATGATGAAAGTCACAGATCAGTTCTAGATGTTGAACTTTTTTAAAAGGTACCAGAAGTCTGATGGTGTTCCCTAGCACTTGCCAGAAGAAAATGACTTTAGGCATCTAACACTGTATCTGTTCTACCACCTTTAGAAAACAGTACCCAGCCTTTTCTCTGCCCATATTTGTCTTGGCTGCTGTGAGATTTATAATCTCTCTGGCTAGATGGGAGGTCTGTGGTTTCACCAAGATGCTCAACCTTCCTTCCAGCCAAGATGCCTTCTCATGTGTCTTCTGTACATGAAGACGATGTCTTTACACTGGGACATGAGCCTGGTAGAGCATTTCTAAATGGTTTAGTGGATGAAAGTATCCAAATGCATCAATATAGTTGATGCCGTTCTTACATGAGGATTATTTCCACAGATATTCATGTTGGAAATTCATAGTGAAGTCTGTAATCTTTCATGCAAATAAACCCTAACTTAGGGGAAAATGTATTGTTTTATTAGCTGGTTCTATTTTAATAGATAATTTATGGGGTCCTTACTTTAGTATACAGATAGCAGAAAGTCTTTTACTTTTTTTTTGGTCATGACAAATGTTTCAGTTGTAGCTAAGGGATAAAACAAATTAGCCCATTTTCACTGGATAGCTATGTGCTGACTGGATATTGTAACTCTTTTGGTCTTTTTAGTCCAGTTGTTTGTCTAGTGGAAGAAAACTTGTTTTCTAGTCTACTGAAGACTTCTGTTGAAATATGTGATAACCTAAAAGCATTGAAACAAGTCCTAAGGTTGTAATGAAACCCAAATAAGGCTGAAAAATTACACTGGTATGGACTTAAGCAGCTGTAAAGAATTAGAACAAAAGTTTGAAGAAAAATTAGTACATTAATGGTTTGTATTCTTAGTGCACATATTAAGGGAAAAATCAGCTAAGTGAGGGTAGACTCAAACATTCCAGGAATTTTCGTATTGTGCTTGAAGCTTTGTCCCTTTTATGGCAATGGTAAGTCAGTTATCTGCTAGCAGAATAAAAAAAGATAAATTCTGGCTGCCATAACGCCAAGATACATGTGCGAGCAGTATTCAGGGCCAAAACTCAGAAGATTTTTTAGCTGTAAATGCACGTGTGTTTTTGACAGTTTGTAAGAACAGGCAAGGAAGATTAAAACAATGTAAATGCTTGTAATAGTACAGCTTTCCTTTAGAAAACTGAGGTTTTTTTACTGAAACTATCATATTACTATTTATTTAGCTGAATATTGACTAGGGCTGTATCTTTGTTAAGAACAAATGCATTTTTGGAATCAATGTGGAAATATTTAGGGAAAAATGAGGAATAGCAAGAGGTATAATGAAAGTGAAAAGAACATAAAAAACTTAAAATTATCTTAGGAAGTCTGTGTTTTTATTCTTTTTTTTTTTTTTTTTTAATGGTACAGTGATTCTGAGGAGTCAAGCTGCGTGACTGATCCCAAGGGGCCAGCGTAGAAACCAGGGCAAGAAGCATCCCGGAAACCAGGGATTAGAAGAAATTGTCAAAAACTGGTATTACAAAAAGAAAAATTCAGGAAAGAGGGAAAGGATTAAGTGCTAGAGACATGCACTTACAGTTTTGCTTAGCTGTAGAACAACTGTGGGAGCTGACTCTGGCTCTTGGCCCCTGATGCCAGTTGCGAGGACCCCCCAGCTGGCAGTCCCAGCCTGGGGGGGGGGGGTTGTTCTTCTGATCATTACTGGTAAATCCCAGCTGGGAGAAGACTCAGGCATGGGTTCTGGTGATGTTAATTCTTATGCAATGTAATCCTACTGTCTGTGACTTTCTATTACTATTTTAAAACTTACTTCCCGTTATGGACCTCAGTGATATAGCAAATGTTGTACCAGTGCCTAGTCTTTGGGTTAATGTCATGGCTCATGCCCTTGAGAATGCCAAAATAATAGTTCAAATCATGCAGAAAAACAAATCCATCTTGCTGGGGACTCTGATTCACAGTGGTCAGACAAACAGTGGATGCTGATTTTTGATGCATTTTCTTGGAATGGTCTGCTTGGCTGGGACAGAGCTTGTGATCTTGAAGGGACTAGATGTGTCATAAGCATAGAAAAGTTTTGGATGGTAACCAAAAGGCAGGCAGCTGCCAACCTCACAATGATTCTAGCTCAGTGCCCTCTGTCCTGTCAGATGCAGGGTCAGTTCCTCAAAGTTGCTAATGACTCCACCTTCCATTTAATTCGTTTTTAGAGTAGTTGAAGGTGCTAAGGCTGTGGAAGGATTTTTCCTAGAGCATCAAGGAGACCAAAAATGATGGTGACAGGGCAAAGCCAGAAAACTGCGTAGATCAAAAATGAGGAAGATGGTTTTGTAAGGATGCTTCTGTGTGCTGTCATTATAAGAATTGTGTTTTCTTCCTAGCATCTTCAAATAAAATCCTCAAAGGAATGAGCCTAGCGAGCGATTGCCTTATACCCATTTGTGTCACCACAGTCTTTGCAAAGGTAACACACATACCTGTTGAAAGGTGTTTGTTCTAAACACCTTCTTCACATGCAGATGCACTTACTCACCAATACCACAGGAGCTGCGGGTGCTGGAATGAACTTGGCAACGTGAGAGCAAGAGCAGGAAGTCTGTGCGATCCTGTAGATACACTGTTCCTGGATGCTGCCAGGCCCACAGAAAGTGCAGCTGCACAAAACACTTGTAGGATATTATCAAGACTCACTGAACCTATGTTAAGGCCTGAGCTGGCATCTACACGGTCCCTATGCAGCCTGAGATGAAAGCCAGCATATCATGGTCTTGGTCCAGATTTTGAAAATTACCATTTTTGTGCATGATTTTAGTTCCTCAGACAATATGAGACTTCTCTGTGTATTGACAGACGTGTAAGTCTGGATTGCTTTGCAGCAGAAGATACTTTATATTTGTTTAATATCAATTTATCAATACCATTTATTTTAATAAATAGTCTCCTGTTGGTTAAAATTAAATAGAGTCATCTTTAGCTTATAAAAGAACAGTGTGCAGAACTCAATGCAGTGCCAAAACAGTCCATGTAGTGGATATCTGTCTTCTCTTAAATTCAGGTTTATTTCAGCTGGACTGTTAACCTCTACCACAGGACCCATAACCAATTCTTTGTTTTTGTAAATCCCCATTCATTATCATAGATTAAAGTCTGAACATTTCATGAACAAAATGTGAAAAGTTCTGCTCGCTCCGATACGTGCCATCACTGGAACGGTAATGGGCAATTACACGGAACGGGCTTGCACATGGCGCAGTGTGTATCTATATTGTCCAAGAGAAATGTATGAAATTGATTGATATGGGAAGGGGCACATGTGATTATGTCACGTCTTGTACTATCTTCGATAACGCCCCTGTGTTTCTGACAAATGTGGTTCAGCTGTCTAGAAAATTATTTCACAGTTCTAAATCCCAAGATGTATAAATCATATCAAATCAGTCATGAAGATGGAGAATGAGTTCTCTGTGAAGTTGCACCTATTATTGGATGAAGTATTGCTGAAAATAATTGAACGTTGTGATGTACTTAAAACGTGAGCCTCTTATATGAATTTTTCTGTACCTGAAGACAATTAGTGAATTTCTGGAATGTTGGGTAAAGTGTAAAACTTGGGTACAACACCACTGATTAAAAAAAGAACTTATAATATTGCATGTAATATTGTGATTTGTTTCTCGTAACTATTGTTTACTGTGTTAGAAAGTGTAAAGTGCAGGATTCCTGTGCTTAGATTTATAGCATTAGATGGAAGCTGCCAAGAAAGCATTTTTAAAATCTGGATCACACCATGCTAAAGGCAGAATTATGATGTACCTTCATAATTAACCAATCTCATAGTTGTCGCAGGTGATGGGCAGCTATCTTCGTGTTTTCCTCAGTACCAATTATTAATCTGATAACCCAGCATCCCATGAGATAATTCACAGGAAGTAGTCATTTAACTGAATTTTGGTGCTGATGCTTCAAGATCTGACTGGCTGCAGGAAGTATTTAGAGACCCACTAAGTGTATAACGGGGTCTGTCATGGAGAAGCCTCATCTTAATGCAAGAGTCTGCTTCTTTAGGCTGGTTATCTGCCCACTTCTGTTTGGGGGGTGGAAAAGGGATGGGGCTGTAAAAGAGTCAGGGCACTTTGCGTATTATGATGAAATACTGAGATACCAGGTGGGCAGAGAAATAATTTCTAAACATGTTGGCTGGGTCAGACCAACAGCCTCACTGAGGTGTCCCCCCATGCCTTCCCATGTGTGCTGTGCATAGGTGGTGTTTCAGCCTTCTCCTTACACCTGCTTTACAGCAGCATGTGAAAAAGGTGTGCTAGTTTTTCTTCCCTGGCTATTGCCTCCTATACATAAAGCCTTGCAGGTGTATCAGCACCATTCGCCTTTTGCTGGCTGCCAGCACCTACGTTTTGAAGCAGAAGCACGACTGAGGCTTGGCCTTGCCAGCAGCAGGGCTGTGCTCCTGTGGGACCAGCACCTGCTATCCTTCATCCCACAGGAGAGGCAGAGGAGCATGGATCAGCTGGTGGGCTCCACATCCCACGTCAGACACTTGATGGTTGCATCTGCTTCCTGTGAGCCTGAGGATTGTGATAGGACAAGGGCTAATGGTTTTAAACTGAAAGAGGGGAGATTTAGATTAGATACTAGGAAGAAATTCTTTACTGTGAGGGTGGTGAGGCACTGGAACAGGTTGCCCAAAGAAGTTGTGGGTGCCCTGTGCCTGGAAGTGTTCAAGGCCAGGCTGGATGTGGTTTTGAGTAACCTGGTCTAGTGCGTGGTGTCTCTGCCCATGGCAGAGGGGTTGGAACTAGTTGATCTTTAAGATCTCTTCCAACTCATGCCATTCTATGATTCTGTGATGATTCTTGTCTCACTGTCCCACTGGCACTGCAGAGGTTTGATCTCCAGCAGAGCCCAAGGTAGCGCTGCTCCATCCCTGCCTGGAGTCACAGAATGATATGGGATTGGAAGGGACCTCTGGATCATCTAGTCCAACCCTCCTGCCAAAGCAGGTCCTCCTAGAGCAGGTTGCACAGGAACTTCTCCAGGAGGGTTTTGAATGTCTCCAGAGACAGAGACTCCACCACCTCTCAAGTCGAAGCTGAACTCTCCATTTGACTGCAGTAGGGAGCAAGAGCAATGCCTGTTTCATCCCTTTCAAAACCTACAGGCAATGAGAAACAGGAGGGAACAAGTTATAAAACCACCAGAAAATGTCAGTAAGATCTATGTGTCTTTTCTTACTCTTAGGGTGTTTCAGCAATTTGTTTATGACATGAGAAACGACTCCTGTCACTGAAGAATTATTACGCGTACAGAAGTAGGCTAGCGGTCTCGGTCAGCAGAGTGAAAATGATTTTCATCAGCTTGGTTGTCTGAGGGTTATTTGATGTTAAAAAATTTACAGAGAGAATAAAAGAAGCTGGTCAGATGTCCTGTGCCTGTTTTCCTCCCTTTCAACCAGTGTTACCCTGTTCCCTAGACTGCAAGTCCAATGTCACGTCTGTCACCATTATTTTTTTTTTTCATATGTTTGTTTCAAAGTTGGGACTTAGTGATGATGGGCTGGTAGCTTCCTAAAAACTTAGTCAATTAAAATATAACACGAACATATATGCTGTTACGTAATGTCAGGAAGCCATAAAAAGCTACTGGATGTGTTGACAGGTGAGAAACTAGGTGAAGGGATTAAAGTAAATTAGCAAGGGAAAAATATCTCTTGAGGCTTTAGGCTGAGTGATTTTTTTTTTTTTTTTAATTAAAAAGACATTAACAAAGAGATGTCTTCCAGAATGTTATCAGTAGAGTACAAGGCAACTTTTTCTATAAGCTTTGTTTTAATATTTCCAACTGTTAAGTGAACTCTTCAAACTAGCTTCAAAGAGTCTGGATGTATATCTTGGTACCTGTTTTTCTCCTCGTCGTATCTCTTAACAGTGCAGAGGAGACAAACTACTGGGTGGGATCTTCTGATGGCCTTTTAGTCCAGAAATGTTTCCAGGGAAGAGGGACTAAGAATGGGAAGTTTACTGAAACCTGTAAAAGTTTCGTGGCTGTGCCCAGCTGCTGTATTTTATCTTTTTTAAGGACTACTGACACTTTGTACAGATTGCAACATCTAGAACCTCTGTGAAATTCAGAAATACATGTGTTTTGGGGGAAAAAGCAGCCCAAAATATTTAGGAATACAAAGTGACTCCTGTTTTTTTGGATTAGTTTCTTTTTCCAGGCCTTATCAAGAAATACTGGAAAGGAAAATTTTGGAAAAAAATTTGAAAGAAATGTACATTATGTACAGAATAGGCAGTAAAATAATTGCTAGGATAATGATAAAAATATTATTGCTGTACTTTCATATATCAGAATTCTTTCTAAAATTATAAATAGTTTGAATAAACAACTTCATTTTGGAACCGGCAGTATCAGCCAAACACAACGCTTGTCTGTACTATTAGTACTATTAGTCTGTACTGTTCTCAATCCTGTTCTAAGTACACTATCATGTCTCTATATATTGGCATATAATGTCTCTTGACTAATATTTTTTCACCAGAAGCCTCTCCTTTGTTTTTATTATAGAATGAAGAATGTGCACATACTTGTTTCTGAAATCTTCATTTTTGTTTACAAGTTAATGATACTGACACTTTATCTTTCAGTGTTTTCTTTTTCTCTGTTCTAGACATATGCCACTGGTGCCTACTCACAGAAGTATCTGTTAAATAGAACCTCCTCAATATTATATGCAATATTGGAACGTTTTTTATAATTCATTTCACGCAAACGTAATCCAGCACTGGTCACTCTTTTTAAGACTAAGAGATGCATTATGCATAATGTAGATAAAACCTCATTTTGGTAAGCAAGAATCTGTTACAGATACTTTTCTTTTTTTCCCCTCTCCTCACTCTCTTTATTTCTTTTCAGGAAAAGGGGGATTAGACCCCACCCCCTCCCAAACGCCTTTAAAAACCTGTGGAAACTTCTCACCTCTAAGTCAGGACTATGGATCTAGATGGATAATCAAGGAAGAGTGACAGGTTCCAATGAATTTCTTCTCCCTTGCCAATAAAGTTGGCGCAGCCTAGATTTTGACTCTGGGGTGAAAATGATGTATTTATTATCTCTTTCAGGTTAAATTATGAACTTTCACACTGTGCAGTCTAGGGTTTTATTTTTCCAGTTTGCTTTGCTCTGTGGCATGTTCATCAAACCTTTTCAGATAATGAAGCTATGGACATTGCCTCCTGTCCAAAGGGAGAGTGTCTGTTTCAGAAATAAATCTATAATGTTGCCTCTGGACACACACTGCTGTGCCACAAACCCCTTGAGGGCTGTCACTTTTGTTCTGAAGAATCCAACGTGGTTGTTGCATCTCCAGTGGTTCCCCTCCCATTGCACATCCACCTGCTCCCTCAGCTACAGGAGGAATTGCACACAGGTTCAGGTACTGCAGCCTGAAGTGATGGATCCTGCATATTTATAAGGAGTTTTTCCCAGTCGGGCACTAGAGTAGCGCTGGGGAATCCTGGATACGGCCATTGCAGTTGCTGTCTGCAGGAAGCAAAAAGCTCACGGAGGTTTTGGGGGTACCGTTCTTTCCCTTTCTTTTTTTTTCAGTTGGTGTATGCAAGGAACCGCTCTCCCTGAGCAGCTCCGGCTGGCTGCTCAGACAGCCTGTTCCAGCAAATAGCCTGGCTCTCTGGCTCCCGAAAGCTAATCAGCTGCTTATCTCTCTTCAGATAAGGTCAGTTCGTTGCTGACCTGGTGGACTGAGGAAGATGTTGCAGGCAGTATCCAGACCAGCTGCGGATGAACGTGGCTGGCTGCGTGCACAGGAGCAGAATCCATTCCCTATTTCGCTTTGGCAGCCCTAGGAAGTATTTTCAGCTTCCCTGTTTCTCCCTTTCCCAAAGGTGAAGTAAGGATAACAAAACTTCCTGATCTTCAAAGTAGGATATGAGTTAGTTGTGTGATATTCTGCGATAAGGATTATACAAAGCCTGAAAGTGTATAATAAAAACTCATTTGGCTGAGTTTGAAGATTAATTTTTAAGTATCACCAGCTTCAGGAATAAAAGGAGAGCCCATGTCCTTAAAGTTGGCAGCGTGCTCACACCCGTCACTTAACGTGTAGCTCTGGGTTGTCTAGCTTTTTCCTGTATTGGCCCTTGCTGTTCTCATTTTTAGGTGTTTCTTCAGTAACCACAGAGACAAAACTTCTCTGTTTAGAAGCATATCTTCTAAGTTGTTTCTGCTGAGGACCCCAAAACAGAAAAACCTTTTTTTTTCCCTACAAGAAAAGGCAAGTATTCACAGAATTATTTGGATGAGTAAAGGTAATGGATTTCAATTTTGATCTCCAGTGTAGAGGAGGAAAATAAAAGTAATCCAACAGAATAGCTTTAAGCCCACATATCTTATGAAGCCTGCCAGTTTTTTTCGGAGGAAAAAACAGCCAAGATCTCCATATTAAATTTGTTTTAGTGATTAAAACAAGTCTTTTTGGAAATGGGAATTTTAACTTTTTAATTTTTTTTTCAGTTTCTTTAACATGAAATTCCTTTACCAGTGAAAGAAGGGGAAATGAAATAAATAAAAGAAAGGCTTGCCAACAAATGATAAGCTTTGGATCGTTATGAATAGCTATAAAAAGTTCAGTGTCATAATCTGAGAGTATGTTACCTGCTCTCCTCTTCCCCCACTGCTAATTGAAAATAGGAGGGGAGTGATTTAATTCTTTACGATTAATTTTACAGCATTGAACAAGACGGGGAATCCAGGCTGTTCTCAGCTGGATAGCAAACAGTGGAGCTATTCTTTTGGTCCAAAAACCCTGACCTCGCAGGGAAAAGTGATCCAACTGCTTCCAAAATAGGCACATCTGTATTCTGTAGGACTTTGTTTCTCAGGGATACTTGATGTATGCTCCACCCATTGAAGTATGAGTGAGGTAAATGTGGAGTTCCAGAATAAAGGCGTGAAACTACACCTCATCCCAAAAATTTTAGGCACCCCTATGTGTTTTTTTTGTTTAGAAAAGCTGTGTCAATCTATTTTAGGAAGTACAGCAGATAGCTTCAGTTCTTTATTCTCCTCACTACTTGTAGTTTCTGGTGGGCACCTAAGTACTTTATCTGTCTTAAATATACTTACACAGACTAAATCACTCTAGCATCACTATGAAAGTAATTTTTTCTGCATTCAGGTGCTGAAATACGGAAGTGGAGATAGAAATGCAAAGCAAGCACCCTATCAGTTTGCTTTGCTCTCTTTTTTTCCTCTTGAAAGTGCAACGTATTTAAGATACTCAGATGAAACACCGAAATTTAAACACGGCTATAGAGTGAGAAGGGGATGTAATCTTACCTTTGCAAGTACTATTTTTCTGCTTGTAGACAGTTTTTGTTGAGTTCAAAGTAAGAGAGCTCCCAGATGCTGCCAACTCCTTGTCCCAGTAATATCAGGCGGTAGGCATTGCAGAACCAGCTGGTGGGGAAATAGATTTGCTGCTTTTCCTAAAAGAGTAGTAAGAAAAGGCAGCCATCTGAGCAAACCTTCATTCAGCCGCCATAGTAGGATTAGGAGAATAGATTGACCATGCTGGCAAAGTACTGGAAGTCAAGAGACTTGATCTCTGTTGTAAATGCTTTAAGATTAATTTAGCAGGGTTGGACAGGATAGGGAAGCAGGCTGGACTGACTCGCTGGCTGATGCTGAAGTGGCTGCATCCTGCAGGCCTGCCAAAAGAGACATTTCTACTCCTTTTCCTCACATATGTTAGTGTCAGCGTTCCTTTTGCCGTAAGCTGGAGCCCGTTTCAGCGCGGCTGGTTCCCAGCGTTGGCTCCTGGTAGGGCTGGCTGCCTGAGGGTCGGCCTTCGCGCGGGAGCGGGAGCGGGAGCGGGCGCGGGGCCAGACCGCAGCTGTTCACAGCAGCAGGGATTTGGGCTGTGCTGCAGGAACTGTGTTAACCACAGCTTCAAGGTGTGGTTTCACATCAGAGCCGGACTGACCTAGAGGGGAGGGTTGGAGGATGAGTGGGGCTGACCTTGTGGTCACAGCCAGCTATTAGCTGGCTTCCCCAAACTGCAGCCTTGCTCCCTGGGCTGTTTGCGTTTGGAGTGGTGGTGGCCGTTAGATGTGTTTGCATGATGTATAGCCAAATGCACTTCCCTCTTACCGCTGTCCGTATGCTGACATAATACTAATATATCTTCGCACAGAGAAAATGCTTAAAGAACATTCTCTTTTTACAGTCACGCTCTCTGCAACCTAAACATGGGCCTCTTTCGCATCATGCTCGCCTTTAATTGCTTGATGGATTTCACAGGATCCCGCCTCATTCAGTACCCAGAACAGACTGTGCTCACTGAATGAGAGGATGCAGGGTATTTTTTGCCTTACTCTTCACTTTTTGGACTCATTTTTTACTTAAGATTTCATAATCAAGTTGTGCTTTGAAGGCAGAGTCATAGAATCATAGAATGGTCTAGGTTGGAGAGGACCTTACAGATCACCGAATCCAACCATCAACCTAACACTGACAAACACCACCACTAAACCATGTCCTTAAGCATCACGTCTAGCCGTCTTTTAAAATACCTCCAGGGATGGTGATTCCACTGCTTCTCTGGGCAGCTGGTTCCAACGTTCCTTTCAGTGTGAAATATCTGTGTTCAGCTTCTTATGAGCTTCCTGTGGCTTTTATTACAATAATACCTGAATGCTTCAAAAATGCATGCACTGATTTTTGGAAGCTTATCACCAGATGGAAGGAGGCAGCATACTGCTGCACTCAGCTATTCACACCATTCTGTTTGTGGGAGCCAGAGTGGTGCTTGAACCTTTCCTAAAGATTTCATAGCTATTTGCTGACCATTTGGGAGAGGGACCATAGAGAAGGTATTGTCAAACGTACCTCTTAATTAGCATTCAGTAGCATTTCATAGTTTGCTTTTAACACAAGATTAAGACAGACTGAGAGAGTTGGGGTTGTTCAGCCTGGAGAAGAGAAGGGAGACCTTATAGCAGCCTTCCAGTATCTGAAGAGGGCCTGTAAGAAGGCTGGAGAGGAACTTTCTACAAGGGCATGTAGTGATAGGGAGAGAGGTAATGATTTCAAAGCGGAAGTCGGTAGATTTAGATTAGATACTAGGAAGAAATTTTTCATTATGAGGGTGGTGAGACACTGGAACAGGTTGCCCAGAGAAGTTGTGGATGCCCCATCCCTGGAAGCGTTCAAGGCCAGGCTGGATGGAGCTTTGAGAAACCTGCTCTAGTGGGAGGTGTCCCTGCCCATGGCAAGGAGGTGGAACTGGATGATCTTTTAAGGTCCCTTCCAACCTAAACCATTCTATGATTCTATGAAAACAGTAACTTCAGCTGAAGCCAGGTCTCTGAGATCTTGGTTTGAGAAAATATCCAACACCAACACCAGAAAACGAAT
>JAOXNO010000001.1:148922059-148941202 GCA_028565335.1 Limnodromus scolopaceus
CTTTTTTTTTCTTCTTTTTTTTTCTTCACTAAATGGGTCTTTACTGTGGAACAAATGATGATGACTGCCTGAGAATTTACAAGCTAAATAAGCTTTGAGATCATAGAGCCTCCTTGACTAACCAGCATTCTCTGATCTTATATCAAAGGAATGGGCAGGAATTGGTTGGCTTGGAGTCTGGAGCAAACATGTCTGCTTCCACATTTTGAATTGAAAGAGTTATTTATATTATTAATTAGAGGTTAATAAGGATGATGTATGTATTGCAAGTGACGCTTGTAGCTACGCCCTGTTCATCTGGTGCTGTCCTGAACAGGATGAAAGATGGTAAGGGAAATATCAAAACTCCACACGTCAGCCTGAAGTGCAGCTGGAACATCTAGGACAAGGTACCTCTCCCAGGTTCTTTCCCTCACATGCTTCAGGTAGTGTTATTACCCAGCGCACTATGTAATGCAGCAAGCATCGCCTCCTTTCCCCCCCAGCATCTCGGGTTCTTTTTCATTGAGTGTTAATGTTTGGCTTGGTGCTAACCTAACAGCTTACTACAGCTTGTGCTGTGGAACGGAGCATGCCTTGTAATGGATTAGCTACACATCCTTAGAATAAGAGGGAGAATGTGTCTGCTGTCCAGGGATATTTGTGGGGGCGGCAGAGAAATCAGAATGGACAGACAATAAAATGCTCTTTCATTCATGCCACAATTTTCATGAAGTTTCATAATGGTGGTTTTTGTGTGTGCGTATTTTCCTAGTCTGTGTTCTTTTCTTACAGTTTTTATTACTTAATATCCTGTTTATTAACATACATCCTACAAAAATGAGCCTTAACATAAAGATACAGCAATTGCTTGGAGTAGCATTTGCCATAGGAAAATAGGAAATTCAGAGTAATTTTTTAATTCAGAAAGGGAATGAACACCCAGGAAGTATTTTAGGGGTATTGTTCTTTTAAATCTGATTTTCACCTGTTGAGAGGAACTTTTAGAGATTATGAAAACGGTGATGAATTGTGAATTATCATTGGTGGTGATTGTTAATTACAGTTTTCATAATTTCTGAAAGAGGAAAAAGTAGAAAATAATTGAAAGAATGAAGTTGAAGTACATTCTTTTCAATAGACTTGGGGATGCTTTGGTAGGATCCTGCTGGAAGCAAGACTAAACAATTAGTGTTGTAGCTTTAAGCAGCATAAACTATACAACCGCAATGGGAAAAACAGAAAGCATAATAGGAAACTAACTGAGAGCTTCACCAAAGAGATTGAGTGAGTTGCAGCATATTACAATAGAAAATGGCAGTGAGGCCAAATTATTAGGAACCGTTATAAATAAGTACCATGGGGATGTAGGGACATATTTGGAAAGATCAGACTGAGGTAAAATGAACAGGGGGCATAACAAAGAGAGTATACCCCATGTGCTTTGGAAACGGTAAGAGAAAACCAAAGGCAAGAAGTTGTGCCTTAGTAATTGGAGATGAAAACCGCAGGATGATTGAGGCTTATATGTTCAGGTGGTTAATGCATGCATCATCAGGAATCTGAGATATCTTAGGGAAGGAGCAGGCTAGAACCTACTTAAATTAGATGGATATTTTAAAATCATTTGACCCTCATGACTCAGACTCATGGCAGCGCTCACAGTCTAGTTTTTTTAAGCTTCAGAGCCATCAGACGAAGCAATCTCTCTTCTGCCTCTGCCCACTCCCAGGAGCTTACTCCCACTCCTGAACTCTGCCCCTTCTTGTGCTGCCATGGGAATTCATCCAGTTACATGGTAAAGCAGGGCAGGGAGGTGATTTGGCTCAAAAGTTTTGACGTTTGAAAACTCCTTTGCTCTGTTTTTGGAAAATGACTTTCATCAACCCAGCCCACTGCATGCTTGTGGTGGTGGTAAGAGGAGATCAGTTAGATGTCTACTTTTGGTGGCTGTGCTAACATCTAGTGTTGGTGGATCTACAGCATTGCTCCATGGACTTAAGCCTTAACATCCAGCCTGCAAGAACTACCGAGGTGTACTTGTATGTTACACTTGACCCTATCTTCTTACCCCTAGCAGTGCACTCTCATTACTTCTCTTGTTGCTGTAATTGTTTATCTTACTCTGAGCCAGTCCAGCTCACTAGCCTGTGAACAAGAAAAAAAAAAAAAATTAAAAATAGTCTTTTTTATTTTTTTTTGTGAGGAACAAGATGATTCCTTGCAGTGACAGTGACTGTTTGGCTGAGATTGACTGAGATAGACTCAGCTTCACCTTCACCGAGTAGGCTGTTGCAATCTTACAGTCATTAGCAGTTACCTTTGAGGTAGGACACCGCACAGAGCAGCTGTAATACCTGCTTCGCTTTGCTTTTCTTTAAAAGGTGCGAAAGGTATACCTGTGAACTAATACAGACTAATCCGTTATTCTCAAGTTTGCCAAAAACATCCCTGGGCGACTAAAAAGAGTGGAAGCACCCGTGTAAATAAACACCCACGCGGCTCACGCTGGCACCAGCCGTGCTAAAGCAGTTCAGTGGCTCTGTGGCACAGTAACAAGTGGCGACGCAGCAGATAACAGCGAATTCAGTAATGGTTTTAACATGTCTCATCTACTTTGCGATACAAATGTCATGTGCAAATGTCTGGTGAAATGGTGGAGGTAGGCAGTAGCATACAGTCCTCCGGGGGAGGCTGGTGTATCCTGTCTGGAAAAAAGGATGGACATCGCTCCTCTGAAATGAGAGGAAAGAGAGAAAGCATAGGTCTTGAGCTGTATAAAAAGCTGTTGAGAAGTGAGTAGGAATAAATTCTTTCTGTTCTGCAGGTAAGAAATGAATCATTAAATTGCTAGGAGGAAGATTCGGATTGATCATTAAATTGGCAAGTTTTAAGAGAGACCAGACAAGCACTATGAGGAACAGCTGTAGTTGATCCTTCCTGGAGACAGCAGGCTTACTCGCTTCTTGGCTTCTTCTTTCAGATACTATTTTCTAGTTTTTTAACTTAAAGAGGGAACATGGCACTTTGCTGCTAATATGCACCGGCAGCAATTCAGCATGTAGGCACTGAGCTACAAGATACCCTCAGAGAAATTTATTTTGCTTCAGGGGAACTGGAGGACTGCTAGGCAATGTATCATGTCCTGTAGTTGTCTCAAGCATTGGCAATTACACCCAGGTTCAGTGTGCATCAGTGAACACCTGGAATACTAATCAAACCTAGTTACATGTTACATTTATACATTTCTTTGCTCCCCATCTCCCCCTTTGTGAGATGAAGAGGGAAGTCCTTTTAAAAAACTCCTTTTTTTTTTTTTTTGGTTAAAGAAAGAGGCTATGGGAGATTGTTATCAGCAAAATGGCTTTGTTTGAGTGCACCTCAATCTGAGTGAAAAATAAACGTACAAAAGGTTTAGAAGATCTTTAGTTCTTCTTCTAGGGTTATGCACCAGATGTACAGCCCAGCTGCCTGTTCCTCCTGACCCTTGGTTTACATTTTTTTCAAATCGCAACAAAGAAAAGCGCAAACCCCCAGATTTTTAATTAAGGAAGAAACATTAGCAAAGATTTTCTTTCACCGGAGAATCAGGAAGTTTTAAAAAAATCACTTCACGAAAAGGTCTTATCGCCATCCGATGCTGTTCTTTCTTTGTAGCTAAATTTACCATTCTCCCAGATTCTTCATATTGCCCATAACTGTGAATTTTTAGCCATCTTTTGAGCCTGAATGTGCATGGGAGTTATGAGGCAGTTTTAAAACACTTCAGTGAATGTGGCTGAACTGAGTGAGGACCTGTTTGGGATCGGAGAGGAGTTTTAGTGTTTCTCAGGGCAAGGGATGTGTGTTGCCAACATGCCGATCACCGTCAAAGAAAACCCCAGCGTCCTTCCTCGCCCCTCTTGCTTGCCCTCCCACGTAGCGCAGCTGCTCAGCGCTGCCTACGTTTTACACAAAACATACGTATTGGGGCAGTTAAGCAAAAAGGCAGACCCAACATATTGTCCTCTTAATTTACTTAGCATATGACCTTGCACATATCTGTGGCTTACATTAAATTACATGAGCCACGGATGTATTAGTATTTTGGGATGGTTTCTTTAAGCAATGTATTTGCTATAAAGATAATGCTTCCCCTAGTGGGAAAAGGAAGACCGTATTGTTACAGTGACATGTCTTTGTAATTTGAGATGACTTATTTCTTTCCAGAGCTTGACTTTGTGTGTGTAATTATAATAGTAAAAAACCCAAATCTTTGATATTCAAACACAGTTCAATAGTGGGGTACAAACAATTATTTCTTTAGTGGTTTTCCTTATTATTTAGAAGCAAAAAAAAAAAAAAAGATTAAATTAGCCTATATTCCCCCTATACTTATGTTTGACAGGGATTTGAGTTGCTGATTCATGAAAGTAAGCTAAACTGAGAATGATTTTGAATAGCAAAAGAAAAAGTCAGCTGAGGGTTAGGGCTGGGTGGCAGCAGCCCTATGTGTGTGTCCACATGCTCAGAGTAGGGGGGCCAGGGATGGAGAGGGAGACCTCCCTATAGTATCCCCTCTTCTTTTAGTCCACAGTCTTGATCCAGTCTGAATTTTCTGCTCATCTCTGGCTCATCTGGGAGACTCCTCTTTTTTTTCCCAGCTCTTCTTTCCTCCTGACATCCCATGCTCACCACTCCTGCCCTGTGAATTGAACTCCTTCATATTCTCCAGTTCTCCATATCTGGTTCCAAACCTCTGCTGTCTCAGCAACAGGAGGCTCTCCTCTTTCCCTTGCTAGGGCCACACTTGCTCCATCTACCCTGGGTTACAGCTAATGATGACATCTTCACCTTCACCCTAGGTACCATGGGATAATGGCCTGGTACTGGCAGCCTCTCCAGTACTTCCTCTTATCTGTACCTGTTATCACAGAAACAAAAACTTTTCCCTCTGTGCAATTTCCATTCTCCAGTCTCCCAGTACAGATAGTCTGTCCAGGGCTTTGGTTGCTGCTGCTGCTCTTCTCCATCAGTCTCATTCAGTCCTGCCCAATTCTGAAACTGCCTGTGAGTGCATCCCCCATCCTGCCCACCCTGAACCTCCTTTGCCGTGCTGCCCAACATATGCTGCTCCTGGGAAGGTGCTTCATTTCATCTGCTGATCCAGTTAATCATGGTTAAAGGGCTGTCTTTTTTCTTTTTTTCCCCTGCTGATTTGCATTTCATTGACCTATGCAATATTGTAGATTTAAAATGAATGCAATATTTATTTTTTTTAAAATGAGTTGTCTGATTATAGCCTGAGCACATGGTGGTAGGCTGAAAGCAAAGCTCATCTCAAACCTGCTGCTGAAGCTGCTGTTCTAAAGAACTCTAGTTTTTTTTTAGAAATATTTTCTCTCTTATCCTAGTAAATCGTGTAAAAGAAACTTTACGGAGAGTGGTGTGCTCTGAGTACTATTTCAGTAAATCAATGACAATACAGCTAGATTGTCCATTTGTCTACTGAATGCTGGTAGTGGGAGCTTGTCTTGATCTTTGGAAGAATTCATTGAAATGAAATGTATATATTATGAAGATCCATACAATAAGTAAAAGTTTTTACCTTCATTGGTATGAACATCCAGCTGACCAACTGAAGTTCCAGCATTGTCAACAAAGGGAGTATAGTGAAGAATTATTTTTCTATTTTTCATTTCTAGATGTGTTACTGTAGTTCCTTCAGTGATGAAATACAAGCGTGCCATGGTTTGGAAATATCCTAAATATCCCTGCTTGATCCATATGGCCTGGTCATGACTTCGCGATTAAAAGAAGCTATTTCTCATGCAACTCTTCTAGAAGTCAAGGGTCAAAAAGCTATGTACACAAGTGGTTACTGACCACGTTTAAGAAAATTTCACAGTGTCATTTGAACCAGCATAGTTAATACTGTGTCAGAGTTTACAACATTTCCTGTTTTCAGTGCTTTGTAATTGTAATCTAATCTCTTTTGGTTTGGAGGGGAGATTAAATCATTGCCAGGGCCTGATTTTCAAAAACTGAAAGTACGTGAAAAGTCAGCTGGTTTTGCTTGAAAGTGAAAATATGAAGTGAAGTAGAATAGGCTTCTATTTTGAAGTGAAAACAGGATTGCAAATGTCACAATATTCAGTGTAGTCACTGGAAAGCAGTTGTTCAACATACACCTCTCAAATGCTATTTTTTCTTGGTAAAGACAAAGACTTTGTAGAAAATCCATTTCTGTAATAGCCCATTTCTCTAATCCACTTCTTTAATACAATAAGTACCACTTTTCTAAATCCTGAAAGTACCTTCCAAGAATTCTTAAGCTGGTGCCTGTAAACTGAATTTATTTTTATAGCCATTTTATTATGAGATATTCACTTGTAGGAGTTATTATAAATGAAATAAGATACTTGATGCCCACATAGCTAACATACTGCCACCATTAACTTAGAATAAACAGATAACGTTCAAAATTGAATCTGATAATCCTTCATTAGACCTACATATGACTCTCCTTAAGTATGTGTGAAGCTGCTATTCCTACTTATTCTTACTCTGCTTTTTATACCTTGCAATATTCCTGTCAAAGCACAACTTTGCTCTGCTTGATAGGCATTTGAAATTAATTTACTGCATCTTGGATTTTAAAGGTGGCTAATCTTGATGACAAAAATGTTTTTTGCCTGAGAAGGTGCTGTGGTTTGAAACGTTGCTCCTGCAAAAGTCGGCCTGGGGAGGAACTGTTGGGGCAGTCTCAGTGGCACCTTCTGCTCTTCCTTCCCTCTTGGGAGCGAATCTCAAACCATTCAGATATTTATTGAAAATAGGGCACACAATCGGAGAGGGATGAAATGGAACATATATGCAGTGCACAGAATGAGCAAAGACCCAAGACTCGGTTATTAATTTCTCCCTATTTCCCCATGAGACCCATTTCCCTATGCCTCAAACTTCCTATGTTCATTGGTGCGAACCTAATCTGACAGAAGGGTAGAGGTCTTGAGACATTTTTGTGTTGTGAAAATAAGCAAGACCCTACTGTGACTTAACTGAGGAAGAAGTAATTGCGGTCATTTCCCGCTTAGATATGAGAAAGATTATACATGATCTAACTGCAGCAAAAGCTTCAGTGAGAACTGGAGCTGTACTGAGACAACTGAAAATCTTTTTTTTTTGGGTCCTTTTATTGTTGTTTTTAAACCTTGGGAATCCTGTAGTGTTTGAAAGTTTTATTAGTCTCCAGAAAACTGGTGCAGTCTGAAAAGGATGGATTTCCCCACTCTGTCACCCTAGTTTTCATGCACTAAGGGGTTATAGAGATGATACTACATGTACAGTCTCTTCCAGTTCAGTTCCCCTGCCTCTCAAGCATCACATTCGTTGTCAGAATTAAGCATCCTCAGGTTGGTTCTAACCCATGTCCTGAGCTCAGCAAGACCCTGCATAGCATAGATCTGCATCACCCAATGCAGATATGATTGTGTCTTCCAGTTGAGTGTCACCCTCATACGAAGAATTGTCATACCTGGTCACTAACGTGCTTAGTGTTATCATATGTGGGGACAAAACAAAATTATTAATAACTCTTAGTACAGGCCATGTCAGAGAGAGAAGATAAACTGTTGTTGATAAGAGGAGGCAATTGCACCTAGTATATGTTTCAGACATTTAGGAGTGAGGTCCCATGGTCACATTTTGTCTTTTCAGATGGGTTTGCACAGCAAAAGAATACATTGTCTGTTCCAGAGCTAAATTTAAAGAAGTCCCCGTTACTGGGAGGAGGAAGAGTAGGTGGCTTGTTGCAGTTGCAGAACCAAACAAACCAGTAACTTCAAAGAAGGGTCTTTCCTACAGCTGCTCCTGCTGTAGGAAATAGGGATTCCCTTTCTGGAAGTGTGCTGCATACATTGTATATATTTCTGTTCTATGTAATTGTGAGTTCTGGCAGTCATCTCAGAAATTTCTGGTCATTTTTCTCAACAATACAGATGAAACTGTTTTGTTCTTCAAGAATAGTTTCCACTCAAGGATTTTCCTCCACTCCTTATTTTGAAAGGCAGTTTTTGAAATTGAGATTTATGATACAGCAACTCAGCTGTCTGAAATCTTATGATTGTGCAACTAATCCACTGACTTATAAATCACACCTATGAGACGCATTTATACATTATAGTTCATACTATAAGTTACTTTGCTTTAAGAATGGTCATGCAAGCTAAGTAGTAAGCTCAGGAATTCCCTGCACGTTATCCAGGTTACCAGCCTTGCATTTGCATTGTTAGACCAGCTCCTGATGCTTCATGGTCATGCGAGTTCAAATGTTGTATGGCACACAGTTAGATAGTGTGAAGTGGCAAAGTAGACCAATAGGCAAATACTAGTGATGCTACACACTGTTACAAGGTGTAACAAATCTGTTGCATTACCATACGAGAAAGATATAAAATAAAATAGGGATTTGTCTCTGGTGTGGAAGGCCCCACACAGGATATATTTAGTCAGGGCACAGCACAGACTGCCAAGAGCAGGGTTAGGATGCTAGCTGGCAATGTGTCTGGTGGCCTGGGTGTGTGCCTGTCTAGCACTGTATGCATGTAAACGAACCCAACCTAGGAATTCTTCAGAAAAGAGTAACTTGAGCATTTGTAGACCCGTGTGGTTTGTCCTTGAGCTTTTCACTGCCAACAGTACCTCTAGGTCAACCTTTACGGCCAGTGATGTGTTCTGGTCAGAAGTAAACCAAAGCTTTCTGTTCCTTTACATGTGCTTGTTAAAGCCTGCTTGAAGTTTGCTGGTGATTCAAGTATTTAAGACATTTCAGGACAAGTTGTACACATATTAGAAGTAGCACTTGAAATGGAAAAGACCAAAAGAGTTTGAGGAGGGAACGATAGTACGCAAGTCAAGGTTCCTTCTTTGTACATTTTATTTGTACATTATAATGAACACTTCCATGCAGTATTTGAAATTAGTCACCATTGTTATGAGAAAACAAAGCATTTTTCCTTTCAGTGTTTTGGGTTTTTGTTAAAGGAATACACATTTTTCTGGATAAGAATGAAATATTGCAAGACCTATAATTTTTGTGTTTCATTACTGCTCCACAACAATTTAAAAAATTCTGGACCTAATACATCTGAGGTTTTGCAAAGATAAAATTCAGATGCTTTCTTCTTCACAAAATGGTGACACATAGTCACCTAAAAGGAAGGAAGGATGTGAAAAATAAGACCAAAGGAAGAAGGCTGCTGTCCTAATGAGTATAGCAGAATCTTCTGTGGTACTAATTGCCTAATGTTTCCATCTTCCCACAGATACTGTTTTTGTATAGAGTTTTTCCAGGGGATGAAATGGTGATTCCGTGATCTAAAAAGTGATACGAGTTACTGTTACTTCAGGCCTTGATTTGAGCTTGTAAAAGCATTCATATTTCTGATACGTGGACATTTCAAGAAGACCATTTCAATACATTCTGTGATGACCTGCTTCTGAGCTAAAAGTGGCAAATTTTTTTTGCCGTTAAAAGAACTGTCTTTCCCCAAGCAACTCTTAACTTTTGTTGTAATATTTCGCATCTTTTCAGAGAATCTGCGAAGTCTGGAGACATGAGATGACGTGATGGTTTTAAGAGAGAATGTAAAGTTTTTCACATGTGAGAAATAAAACTGCTATGTTGAATGCATATACATTAGGCATCAATGAGGAAATGCTAATACTATTGTTAATGATGCTGCTAAACTAAGCTTTGCAGGTGTTTTTCTCTTTCCCAGTAGCGTTTCTTATGACTTTTATTTGGATGCTCTAAGTGTTGCCCCTCTCCAGCAATATTCTCATTGAGTTGCTCAAAATTCATTAGACCTTTGGAAGGCCTTTTGACTCACTTTTGTCTCTTTCTTGAAGGAATTGGGGGAAGGATTCAGACACTGTGTGTATATATCAAAGAAACATACCAGCTGTCTCTTCTTTCAGTCTGGGTGCATTTTCCATTTTGGCAAACAGTATCCATCCTCATAGCCATTCCACTGCTGTGTATGCTTTGTAAATCACTGTGGGGTATGTCCCTTCTGGGAGATGCTGTGGCATGAGCATGTTTGTGACTACAGATGCTTGAATTTTGAATTCTGTTGAATTCTGTTAATTAAAAATTAGTTTGGGTTTTGTTTTGGTTTGGTTTGGTTTTTTTGAGTTGGAGTTGAAAGGAAAGCCAGATAGAATAAAATGGCAAGGTATGACCTTGACTGTGCTCCTGTGGATATGCCTGCAGATTCTGGAATCTGTACATCCTTCTCTTCCTCGGGACAACCTGCCACTATTTGTTGTGCTGCTGTATTTGTCAGCCAGAACTCCTAATCCCACATCTCAGTGCTTTGTCCTCCCTTCTTTTCTCACCTCTGAGTGCTCTGAGTAGTGCCAGCCGAGGGTGATGCTCAAGTGGTCACACTTGACGAAGAAATGAGGGAAGGGTCCAATACAAGAGTCTGTCAGGGTGATTTTGTGGTGTGGACTGTGAGGGAGATAGGCTGAGCTGCCATGACTGGGTTTTGTAGGTGGGAGCTTCTTTTGCTCGTGTGTGATACCAGAGCTGTAAACTCTTCCATATCCGATGACTCTGAGAACTACTGCAAGTTACATAGTTTAATTGTTAAAATCCTTTTAAATAAAGTAACTTCTGTTTCTTTCTAGCACTATATATGACTTCAATGAAATGTTTTATCTTTATCTTAATAGGGTACTTTTCAAACCCAAATTATTTCACTTGAAGATCAAATAAACTGTTAGAGACAGTGAACAATAAATATCGTAAAATTGTACTATAAATAAATATCTCCTTTAAAGCAAGCATCAGTGAAATTAAGGGACCAAATCCCTTGTAAAACTTTTGCTTACATTAAGTCTGGTTAAAATATGCTAATGGTAGCTTTATCAAAACCAGACTGAATCGGCCCTAAAAGCTTGCATTATTTAATATTTGACTTTTTTTTTTCTGTTTCAACTCCTGAATTACATCAGCTAGAAAAATGATGCAAGAGCAAATCCAAATGGAGTTCCCATTGTCCCTGTGCAAGAAACGTGAGCTGGGCCCAAAGCAAGTGTGATATTGGCTTAAGAAGACTGTTGTTGTTTGTTTTAATAATTACCCTTAAATTTCTTTGAAATTTATCGACTGTTTTTGATCTTTAGTTAGCAGAGTTCCAATCTATGAGACAGTCAAGGGGATGACACTCTTAAGAAAAGAGTCCTAGAAGATGTTCACAAATGCACATAACTCCAGTCTAAAGAACAGTGCCAAAAATGAAAGGACCCCTGGTAGTCATGAATACTTGCAACACATCTGTAAGGTGGTACTCAGAAGTTTAAGGTTATGTACAGGCAGCATTGATGCCCTTTTGGTTAACAAGCCACTTCAAATAAGTAGATGTGGTGATTTTGATGACTTTACTCGTCTTTAACTTTTCACGCAGTGTAAATAAGAGATTTTAAAAAAAAGTGTTATTTAGATGTGTGGTTAAAAGTGTGGTCTGTTCTAGGGAGCGATTTGGGAATACATCTGGCGCATTAAGGATGTTGCCATGAGAATGACATGTTCTGAACTTTGAGTTTTAATATGACTTTTGCAGATGTGCTGGCATTGAAAGGCGGTCTCGTGATGTGACTTTGGGTGGTTTTGCTTACATTTATCACTTTTATTCCTGTTTTTTTGAGGATACTTGTTACTCAAAATTGTCAATATTTGCATTTCTTGTAGCGAAATTGTTAAGCTGAGCATTTTTTCATTCATGAAGCTACCCAGAATGTTCTGAAACAGTTGTACTAATAGATACTTTTCAAACAGCTTTAATTCTAGTGAAATGCTTGTCAGATAGGACTGTATGAGCCTTCACATTTCTTTTGTACAAGACTTGAGGTAATATTTCATTACCTGAGGAAAATTTTCTTGGATGTCTGCTTGTACGCTAGTGTTGAGAAAATATGGCAGCTCACAAGGATGTATACTTAAAGATGCAGGATAAATAGAAATTTTAAAATTTCTTTAGCAAAGGTACAAACTCTGCGTACTGCTAGATGTATTCTGGGTGACGTGTTCCAGAGGTGTTCGTAGGCTAGGAATCATAGAATTGTCTAGGTTGGAAGCAACCTTTTAGATCATCGAGTCCAACTATCAACCTAACACTGATAAAACCACCACTAAACCATGTCTCTTAGCACCACATCTACCTGTCTTTTTAAATATGTCCAGGGATGGCAATTCCACCACTTCCTTGGGCAGCCTGTTCCAGTGTTTGACAACCCTTTTGGTGAAGAAGTTTCTCCTAAAAAGAGTACGGGGAAGCTCCTTTTCACCATCTGTCTGAGTTGCCTGAAATTTGCAATTTATGGCATGAAGCCACGTTGGCAGTTCCATGATGTATGGCCATTTTTGACAAATAAGAAGCCTGCCTAAGCTTGCAGTCACATTACAATTAACTGCTACTGTGAATTCATAATATCCATAATGATATGAAGTTGGTCAACCTATTCTGAAAAAAAAAAAAAAAAAGAGGACACAGTATCTCACAAACCAATATGGAATGAGGTTATTAAACAGATGTCATACAGGTATGGAAAATGGAAAGTAACTATCAAACTTACTGAAGAAGAATTTAGACCAGCATAACTACAGAGATTCTTTGAACCTCCTTTCACTAATACCAAGAAAAAGGGAAGTATCTTTGTTAGTAAGTGGAAGTTACGCTATTGGAGAAGGAAATATGATGAGTAGTATTTCATTTTAAAGATTAAACTGTGGGGATCTCCATCTTTTTCTGGCACAAGAGCATGCAGTAGCTCATAAATATATCAGCTTACCAACTTGTCTCAGTGCTTGATCAAATGATAAGTGCTTTTTCATAATTGCATTATTTATGAAGCCTATGTCAAACTTAAACCTCCCACATCAGACTGTTCCTAGACAGTTCAACTTGTGGTCCTGCTTGCATCATCTTGCCCCTCTACTGTGGCAGCATTTTTTTGATTGACCCCCAGCATGAAGGATGTTTAATAAACTAAAATGGGCCCTTAAAAAACCTGGGGAAAAATAGTCACTATATTGACTCCTCATGTAGTTTAATCCCAGGATAGGTTTGATGTGTCACAGAGGCAGCACAAGAGTAGGGCTAGGGCTGCAGAAGGGAGAGGACAAACCTGTGGCAGATCCCACTAAGACTGGGCTCTGTGGCTTTTGCCTGTTATGAACCAGCCCTTCAGTGAGTGGCAGGAGGAGTATCCTTCACTGTGTCCTTCATCTTGCTTTTTGGGTGCCTTGAGCCTCTTATTGGCAGGATATCTTTTGGAAGAGCTCTGAAACTGATACTCTCTTGATATTCTATAATAACCTTGATCTTCTATAATAACTCTTCTGTAATAACCCATGTTTATTGATTTCAGAAAATTTGGATTAATTTTTTTTCACAAAGAGTGATATCTTTAGTGTTTACTATTGAGCTTTTACTGGATGGATGAGATTATTCAGGTGTATTTGGTTTTTAATTCTAAATAGCAAGCAAGGGTGTTGAAGTCTACTTGTGTCTGCTTGCTTGTTAGTAATAAGTGGAAGAATTCTTATAGCTGAACTTCATCTGGCTGCTTCTTGCTGTTTTTAAATAAACTGCTTACAAAATATTTACAGCTATATCTCAGTGTTCATCAATGTTTGCACTTCTGCTGACCTCTACATGTGGAATGCAGGTTAGGCAAATGTTTAATTTTACTCAGCTATAGCTTTTTCATCACTCAGGAAGTTGCCATAGAATAGAATAGATTTTCAGCTTCTCTTCTAAATCACGTTATTTCCGTTTCTGCAATGAAAGCTATTTACTTTTCTTTTTGTACTTAATTAGGATGGCATTTTTGTAAACTGTCAGATATTAAACACTTCCCTGGATGCTCATGAAGTATGTTTTTATTTACCAAATGCAGTCAGCAACTGAAGTGGTACAATAAAAATTACGCTGTACGCTTTACAAGAGGAAAAAAAAACCAATTTTTGTCAGCTTCCTGTCTAGTCAACAAAGAAACATAAAAGAAAGAGAGGACTGACAAGTTTGTTTCCTTTTGCGTCTGGCAAATGTTACACACTAAAATAATATTTCCTGTCGCTATTTTGCTCTACTGTGGTCATGTTCCAACATTTAAATTTTTAATAAAACTGGATTTTCAAATGTCAATTTTGAAAAATATGGGTTTGAGAAAATTGTGTCTGTTTTTCATTTGGGCCAGACAAGTAAATTAGAGTGCATGTGATTAGTACTGATTTTTCCTTGTGACTAGGTTTTAAAAATGCCAAAGGAAACCAGTTGACCAGCCACGTTACTAAAAGTGAATTCCACAGCTGAAAAAAAAATAATAATTAAGCTGTTTGACAATCAGTTTAGGTAGTCTTTAGTTACTGATTTTGAGACAAATTTCTCTTTAAGAGATATGTTTATTTGCAGTGCATCATGCATCTAGAATGCCACAATCCAATTGCAAGTGAAAATATTTTCTGGACTAAAGAGCTGATTTGTATAGGAAGAGTTGGCATTACGGTCTCTGCCAGTTTCTGGTGCACTTGTGTAAGGGTTGACTTCAGAGTAAGTGAGAGGATTAGGGCTCTAGGACTCCAGGGAAACAACAGCTACACTGATGATTTGCATTGCCTTCCTCTGAACTCCTCTATGTCCTCGGGCCCTTAACTAATAACAGGATCAAACAGAAGGTGTAACCACCTCAATTGTGGATTTTAACAGAATAGAGTGTGAGATTTAGGTCATCTAATTTCCACCTAAGTCCTCGTTCCTTTCCATGTGAGTTTGGTGTTCATCAGATGAATGAGGAAGATAGCAACATCCTGAGGGGTCTGATCCATGCACTTCTTATAAGCCTAATGGGGACAAGTACCTTGAGTTCTTGCAAGTCATATGAGTCATCATGAGTCATTCCATCCCAATGTGGTCATAATTCTGCTCATCAGTTAGCAGAAGATGTGGGCTCCTCTCCGTAGCGTCTGATTCTCAGAGGACTGTTGCAGTCCATAGAATAGGCTGTCATAAAGCTCATTTCATTCTTTTTGTTGAGGTCAGGCACAAGTAAGTCATAAACCATCATAAACTGTGGGTGCCCAAGTGAGTTTGTGAAATAGAGAGGCTATTGCTGACTGAGGGAGATACTCTCCTGCTTCTGGCATTGCCTGTGTAGGACGTAGAGCCAGCACCTCATGCTGGCTTTACCATGGGGCATGGTAGAGTTCTTGCAAAGTGGGATTTTGAACTAAGACAGTAATTTGGGGGTTGCTTCTCAATTACCTCTCCTGGTGCTGAACTTTAGAGGTGGTTTGAGGGTTGTATTTAGGTTTTTTTTTCCGCTTTTTTCCTTTTTCCTCTGCTTGTTTTCTTATCTCTAGACCCTTTCTTAAAAGGCAACCACACCACTTGGACAAGGCCCTGAGTATTACCACTTATTCTCAGAAAATAATGAAGATGTTTTTGCAATCACTTGTTTGCAACAGCAAAGAAAATAAAAGTGCTTTTTTACTTCTTGGTTAGTCATCTTTCTGCTTCTAAGCAGTAGAGTGTTCACTTCTTTACTGACCAAGGGCTTACATAAAACCATGCATTTAAACCATTGCATTTAAGATGTGCATCTCTTGCAAGTTGGGACTCTTTAACAACCGCAGCCATATCCATCTGGGGTCTTTAAATATGGAGTAATGTCCTTTGAAATGTATGTAAAACTGAGTGAAGTGTTTTCCAGAGACAGAATCTTTAGGAGAAAAGATATTGATAAGTCCTGAAGAGAAAGCAGCTCATAATCAATGGCATCCTTGACAGGAGCAAAAGCCAGAATTCACTAGCCTTTGAAAAGCAGAGAAAGCAGTGCTTCCCCTTATGGCTTTTTAGGAGTCCAAACAGATATATGACTGGCAATTTGTTGCAAAAAATATTATTTTAACTGAACCAAAATTGTAACTTGGAGCTTAAGAGAAGATGCCCAGGTGGATTGCTGACTGGTGATTTGTTAAAATACTTGAGTATTTACATAGAGTAAACTTCTGGTACTTCTTCCAGTCCAAAATTTGTGGTAGGGTTATGATGCAAATATTCCTAAAACAGATTTCACTTTAGGAAAGTCTTCCAGTTTTAGGCCTGCCCTGTGATGCTGCAGTTTTTAGAACTAGCAGAACTGTCTGCAACAACTAGCTGAAATGTTTCACCAGAGCAATTAAATGCAGATTTTTAACTGCAGCAGTGGTATTGCCATAGGATGAACCTGTTTGGAAGAGCTTTGAGATCTGTGGGGAAGAAAAGTGGGTTTAAAAAATGAAATTTTGTGTATATTTTGGTTGGCTGCTAAGTAGACTAAACATGCTGCATGCTTTTTAAATCCAGTGTTTGACACGGATGTTGAACTGCTGTGGTTACTACTGCTGTTTACAGAATACCATAAGGTTCTTAAAATGTATTAATTCCACATTAACAATCTTACGACTCTTTGTTGAGTCTGCTGGCCAGAGTGTGGCTATTACTGTCTTACCTGTCTCGTCTTTCCAGTGTTATTGTGGAGATGAGTGAGATAACCTTCTATCTAAAAAGTAAAGTAAAGTATGAAAAATGTATTTAATATTGTTTATATTATTCATTATTAATTTGCTATTTTATTGACAGAATTTTTGAAGATATTTAAGTTTTCTTTTAGAAGAATAGATGACCACATGAAATAAGCATTGCTTTAATCAAGAAATCATTTAGACAGTTCTGATAAATTCATGCAATAAAATTGCACACAGTCTAGTAAAATTTGATAGTCTCTAAATACTCCATCTGACAGAGTCCTCCTGGAAGGATTCTCATGACAAGTCATATACACCTGTAGTATGCCATGGAGGCCAGTGGACATTTCCTTTAAGGCTTTCCTTGGGGAAGCTACAGCATTTGACACGCAGGGGCAAATCTTCTTGACAACCTCTTGAGATGCTGCACCTCTTGTGAGATGGGGCAGTGTTGGGGATGTCCATGTCGTGCAGGTAGAGCCACAGCTTCAGAGGGTGCCTCTGTGGCAGCAGTCTGTCCGTGCTGAGGAACTGGTGCAGGTGCAGGTGCGGAGCCCTTGCTGCAGGTAATGCCTGCCCACATGAAGCTCTGTCGCTTCCTAAGTCGTGCAAAATCAAACTTGGCAAGAGCTGGAGAGTAGGGAACCGATGATGGGGAGCAGAGGACTAAGAAGGAGGAAATGGACGCCATTCGTGCAGTCTATGGGACGTGAAGGCAGGAGCTCTCCTGGGCAAGATTCAGCCCCCGGGTGATGGTGTCACCTGCACGTGTGCACAACCCCTTCAGCTGGTGATGAATCTCGCTGTGGAAGGGTGTTAGGGAAATTAGGAGTAGTATAAGTGAAAACAGGGTGCTCAGAGCCCCTCCAGAGGGAAAGCCGTGCTCAGGCAGCATGAGTTCAAAACATGTGTGTCTGTGCTGGATTGTCTGTCACCTGGGTTTCTTCTCTGGATGCAAGCCTACAAATCCAGTTTATCTTCCTGGGCTTTTCTCACACTCTTTGGTGTGCATCCCAGCCAAGAGGATTTCGCCTCTCTGTTTATTTAGTCTAGGCCCTCAGCTTCCCAGCACTGTGCTGTTATAGAGATGTTACTTTTAAATGTATTTGTTTATATTGATGTTCATGTTTATCAGCTAAGGGAAGGGAAAGCACCACTCATGGACTTGCTGTAAACATTTGAGAAATGGCTTCACTGGCTTCCTGCACATCCCTCCTGAGGCATCTCCTTTGCCTTCAGGTTTAGAGGAGTGCCCTGAGGAGGGCTGGGGACTGGAGGGCTGCCTCTCCCCTGCAGGCTCACTCTTTGGCTGTGCTCCCTGGTGTGATGGGGGCGAGTACCGGTTACTAAGGGGAAAAGTTAGCAATGGCTGTGGATGGTGTGGCAAAGAGGTGGCCTCTCCATCAAGACAACGGCCCCACGCCCACAGGGATGGTCCTTTGTGGCCCATGGCGGCGCGCACAGGCTGGCTCTGCGAGTGGTCACCGCCATGGCTGGGCTGCTGTACTGGCTGTAATGCTCGTCACCTAAAACAGCAGCTGCGTGTTCATGTCCCCCTGACCACTGTGGTGAACGAAACTGTAAGCAAGGAAGCTGGGCAGTTACAGGGCCATTAGAGGCATATTTTTCTTCTCCACCTTTTAAGAAATTGTCCTGCAGCCAACGGGCTTGGCCTGTGGCAGTGCTGCTGCGGTTTCTCCTCCAGCCGGTGAGCCGGGCCCAGGCTGTAGGCATGAGGGCTTGCTCTGGTGGTGGCAGCCACCTCTTCCCGCATTCCCCAGAGCTGCTTAGAGAGGTCTACCATGTGTGAGAGGCGGGAAGGAGGAGAGTCCTCCATGGCAGCTTCCTCTCAGCCTGGTTGTACCTCTGGTCTGGGTCGGGGGAGTGCTGGGAGGTGGAGGGTGGCCGTGAGGGTCTGCATCACCTTCTGGGCCTGGTGGCCACCTCTGTGTCTCCCTCAGTCGCTGCCTAGTTTTGGTGGCATTGTGCTTTGCCTGCTGGCTGGAGCCATTTTGGGGCAGGCTTTCAACCACACGGAGCACCCATGCTCAGACTTATTGTGGGTGCCCTTGTGCTTGTGAAAATAGGGGTGTGTGCGGAACACCAGAGGCTAGAGAAGCTCTGAGGCATTTTTCTAGAAAGCAGTTCAGCCCTGCGGTTGTGGGTTTGCTGAGAGAACAGCAAGGAGACTGACGCCTATCTCCCAAGAATTGCTGGCCACTGCTGGCAGAGGCAGCAGTTACGGGGCACCATTGTAGTGACACGGTATCCATCTTGCCAGGTTATGGTGGCATCCAGCCTTGTACCTCTAGCAGGTGTTGGAAGTGGTTGTGCAGATCCATTCTGGACAGCAGCAAGCAAAACAAACTCACATGATTTGTTTCAGAGCCTGCAATATCTCTGCCTTATGAATGAGAATGAAGCTTCATGTTTGGTTTCCCTTCAGCTTGTATGCCTAGTAACTGCTAATGCTAGGAACATGAAGAAGGCATGTTAGAAGTCAGGGCGTTTGGACCTGCATGGTGCAGGACAAGGAGTGGTTTGCTTTGTATGCTCCAGAGTCATCGCCTATGAGGCAGGAGGTAGGCTCTGAAACAGCCATGGGGGTT
>JAOXNO010000001.1:148941302-148952603 GCA_028565335.1 Limnodromus scolopaceus
AGGAGTGGTTTGCTTTGTATGCTCCAGAGTCATCGCCTATGAGGCAGGAGGTAGGCTCTGAAACAGCCATGGGGGTTTTCCTGGCTTCCCCTTAGATTTTTTCAAGTTAGCAAGATGAGGATACAGCTTCTCACCTGTATCACCTGGCTCCAGCTTGCCCACTCACAAAGTAGAAGAGTAGGGTGGGGATTATTGGTAATGATTACTACAATTGAATTTAGGAAGGATTGTGCCATTTGGAATGTATTCCTGAAAGCGCTTGTCACTAGGTGTCAGAAAGCCCTGGAGTATCCTCTAATCCTCAGCTGTCAGTGAAGTAACACCAGTGTCTGTAACACCAGAGGATCCTCCTGGCACCTGGAATTTTTTTTTCACTTTGAAAATTTAACTGAAAGTGAAGTTCTTAAATAGGAAAAGGATGCAAAACCAGCTGGACCAATATTCAGTTGATAAATACAATGTTCTCTACTTGCTTGAGGCTAAGCAGTATCTGGCAGTCTGTGGAAATTGACCTGCTAGTGGATAATGCTGATAGGAGGCTTTATACTTTAATGATAATGCCATTAGTTAGTATTCACAAACCACTTATCTGCTTTGAGCTGTGCAGAACTGAGTGGTATAATGTGATATTCTGAAAATTTTACTAAGTAAGCAAATACCCAGATTGTTGCCAGAGCTTCCTGTAAAAGAAGGCACTGAGAGGAAACAGTTGCTTTAAATGTCATTTTTGTCCAAATATGGAACAACAGGAATAACTTTATATTTCCTGTGAACGAACTGAAAGCTCCTTGGATTTGCATTGCTTTGTGAAAATGATGTTCACATCACCAACAGGAAAATCATGGTCACAGAGCAGCTTTCAGGGGACTCCCATGACCCTACCTCCAGGACAGATCCCCGGGGAATTTGGAAAAGAATGTGAAAAATGAGGTCCCAGCAACACATTTCGGCTCCAGCAATCTGGTATTCTTTTCACTGAGGAGATGCGACTGTCTTTTAAACACCTTTTAAGTGAAGTACTTCTTCCAAACGATGCAAAATTACAAAATAAATATTTTCTGAAATAATTAATATTAAGCATTTAAAAATTGACTAGTATTCCCTTGAGTGGCTAAAATACACTGGAGATCTCCGATAAGAATCTGTGGTCTGTCTGCAATTTTTATATGAACATCCTGTAGGATTCTGGTAATACTAAAAACAACAACATAAAAACACCCCCCCCCCCAGCCAAGCAGAAAAACCCTGCCAAAAACTACAAACAGCCCCCCATGTCCCAAGAGCCATAATGGAATTTTTTTTCAGATTGTTTTCTATAGAGCTTCTCTTAAAATCAGTTGATTTTCTGAAAATTGTACAAGGCTTTTAAGTGCAACCAGAGCTGAATTGTTGTAATTAGTTCAAATTTCATCAAGCACAGCGATATTTCAGACATTAACTTGACATTCCTTTCAGATATTATCTATATGTTAAATTGGGACTCAAAGTTTCCCTCAGACTAACAGGAATACTTAATTGATACACTGACATACTAGTAACCATGAAGTCCCATGGTTTTCCACTGTATAGGTTTGTTCCAAGAGACTTTTTGTCTGATCTAAAGCTATCCCTAGAAGATTTATTAGGAGAACAGCTCTGCATTGGCAGAGAAATAAGTGGGGACCACATCTGCTTCCTTCTGTCCTACTTGTGTACATCAGCCTACAGCCAAAGGAGGTCTTCAGGAGAATGGCTATTTTAATACTTCTTATCCATGTGAAGTTTAATGAGCCTTTGGAGATTACTGGGTTGTACTTATTTCCATTGCTTAAACGTAGGCATTTGTTGCCATTTGAGATATTTACATAGGCCTGGCAGATATGATCCGGGCACCTAGGGGAGAGATGTTCCTTCCTGGCCTGGCAGCTGGAGGCAAGTGGAAACCTACAGGACATCTTGAATGGCACTGTTTTTCTGTGCTCTGTGAAAACAGGCTCTACCGAAAATGGAAATGATACAACCAAGGACTTTAAATAGCCTACTACATGACAGAAACTTCCAGTGATTGCTGACTAGGGCTGAACTTAATTTGGTGACCTAGAAGGTGAAAGCTGTAAAACCAATAAGCTGTTCCTTGGTCCAGGGAATTCCCTGAATGGTCATAGTTAAAGACTACCCATGATTTGCTGGCAAAAAAAGGGAAAAAAAAGATCATGTAGATGAGCTGCCAACTTTACGGTTTTTTTCTGGGGGAAAAAAAGGGCTTGGGAGAACAGAAGAGACTAGAGCTTGCTGACATAAAATAATAAAATATTCCCTTTTGTCTATTATTTATCTGTCCATAAATTGAACTGATGGGTTTGGGAATGAAATGGGAACGGTACTCAGTTTCTGTTCTCTGCTTTGAGTCCTGAAAATGAAGGCATGGCAGGTGTTCCTTTTCCTGAACTCTTTTGAGGATTGAAGTTCAAATCATCATTCCAGGACAACTGGCTTTGTATCAGCTTCTGTGAGTGACAGACTTCCCACTCTTCAGGCGTTTGACCACGTCCAGTGCTTTAGCACAGACAGGACCCAGCAGCAGCAGTTACCCTCAGCCCAGCAGAGGTTACGGGAGGCACCAAGGGTGAGGGACCCTGCACCAAGTTGCTCTCTTCTCCTTTCAGCTGGAGCCCATATGTGCACAGCTAGCCTTCCTGCAGTACTTGTGTGAGTGCTTGCGCTGAGGTTTCCATTCTAATTACTAATTAATACTACTTGTCATAAAGAGTGATATTTTCTATGATTCACTTCAAGCTAGCCTTAGTTTATTCATTTTGAAGTGACATTTTTAGTTTAGGCACCGCACTTAAACTGATTGTGTTTTTTGGATTACTAGCTGGTATGTTTTGGTCAGAAATGGATGAGTTTGTAAGCAGGATAGTGATTTGATGGAATATTTGACTTTAGAAGTGCCAAAATAAATATTTAAACCATATTCAGTGAACAAAATAGTCGAAGATAAAATATTAAGAATAATAAAATTATTAAGACATAAAAAATTTTAGGGACATTTTTCAGGAATGTTTAAATAGTGCATTTTGACTTCTCTGATTTTTTTTTTTTTCTTTTGTTATGAGCAAAGGAAATAAAAGCCTGGGCTCATGAATGAGTTGCTTTTTCCTGATGGCTTCTTCCTTCGATTTTAAAGAAGCCTGCGTTTCAGTGCAGTGGGGGGCTTTGAATCCATGCTTCAGCTCATGGATGAGCACCCATTTACCAGCTGGTGCTTGGGAGATCTGGTGTCATACTTGGGTAGTGCAGTTCCATGCCCAGCTGCCCAGCTGCCCAGCTACCCAGCTCTTGTGGAGGCAGGATGAAAGTGAGTGGAAATGCCTTTATACTCCAGTGCTTTTGACTGTCATTAAGGAAGATGCTCAGGTTCCCATCTCTGATCTAGTAAGATTTCAGCGTGCCATGTGAAATGAAATTATTTCAATGGGAGAGAGGGGGTTAGTCTTGCCTTTGAAGTGCTCCACAGCCCAGCAGGTTCCCTCTCCTTCTAAGAGCAGTGAGCTCCGACTCTGTGAGGCAGAAGACAGCTGTATGGTAGAACAACTCTAAGTCTGAGTCAAACACTTAATGCAAAGGTTTGTTTTGAAGGAGAGTGACTTTGAGGTTTTGTGGTTGGGTTTTTGATTTATTTTTTTTAAATTATGGCAAAGAAGAATGGTGTACTTACACTGAGCAATCAATTTGCTTTGCCGACATTTTTACAAATATGTTTTAAACCCCTAGTTTAGGCAGGACAAATGTCAGTTTTCCCCCACAGAGTTCCTGTGAACCAGTATATCAATACATGACATAATCTTTCAAAAATAATGTTTCAAAATGTAATTGTAGCTAGTATGTATGTTAATACTAATCCATACCTTGTTACTATTGTCTAAGCAGAACTAGAAGTTTGTAAGTCTGTCATTTGTGATTTTGTTAATAGATGAGAGTTCTTGTTTCTTGCAAATCACAAATCTCATCCTCTTGTTTAAATACAGTATGGTCAGATATAGAAAAAATGAAGCTTTTCATCTTTGTACGTTTATTTAAAAAAAAAAAGAGGATTTCATACTCTTCAAATATAGCCATCTGTTTCTATAATCTAACGTAAACTTAATATTACAAAGGCAAATAACAAAATTTTGCTAACTTGCTAAGACAGTCTGGATTTTTTTGTTATCCTCTTGGTTCTAGCTAAGTGTAAATCAGAAGTTTTAGCAACATGATTTTTTTAAAGTTGTTAATGAACTGCAAAGTTTAGAAAAATATTGAGGTTTACTGGAATATAGCAGTGATTTCCTCTAATGCTACTTTGCAGTTCAGCTAATTCAATACAATTATATCTAAAGGGTAAAGACAAGAATAGTAATACAGCCAGGGAGCTATTTTGACATTCTGAAGAGAGAAGAAAATATGAGAGGAATGCGAGATAAGTGTCCTGCAGTTGGCATCACCTCCCTATTCCTGTATTTGGTGGGATGTGAAACTGAAGACATTTATTGATCCAGCCCTCTTGTCGGCTACGTGAGTTGTACATACATGTGCATGGCGTGGAAGTGCAGTGTCTGCTACGTAGGGATAAATCTCCCTTGGCCTTCCCTGTTGTGATTAGGTTAGCATAGGGGTCGAAGGAGGGGATTGTGTGGAGGGAGGAGATTCAGACTTAAAGCTGTCTTACAGTGTCATACAGCTGTCCCCATCCTATTGGCATAGCCATTGCTGGTGTTTTAACTTGGAACCTGTATTGGAATTCAGTTCCAACTGAGGTTTGAACTAAAGCAACATAGAGTCAGAAATCTTCACTGTTTCATCAGAAATTACGATCAGTTTAAGTGTTGGGTCTAAACAGAGCGTGTCATTATATAATCAATGAATCATGAGATGAAATAATTATGACTATATTGACTTGTTGAAGCATTTCAGCTATAAATTAGAAACACTGTGAAGAGTTAGAGGGTTTTGATATCTGTGCTAGTGTCACCAGTCACCTGTTTACAGAATTTTCAGTCAGTTGGAAGACACTGTGTTTTGGGTAAGAGAAGAGACTGTGTTCCCTGGAATAAGATTTTCAACATGAACAGTGTTAGATAAACAGTGAGAATTTTATGAAATTTCTGCCTTAGAGATGTGCTTTACAGAGTAAGATTTGAACTCGATTGATACCTGTGCAATTAGCCTAGGCTGGTAGGCAGTTCAGCAACTGAAAGTCAGCAAGCGGAGTCTGAGCTGATGTTGTGGGAAAGAGAACTGCGTTTTATCTTGCAAAATGCACTTCTGTAAGGGAGAGGAGCCGGCCAAGAACTGACTCGGCCTTTGGATTTTTTTTTTTGGAGATCTCTTTAGCCTCCAGAAATGGTGCATGTCCAAATATGGCAGTCGTCTCCCTCCTGGGCTGCTCATCTGGCTCTTTGCATCGTTCCTGCGCGAGTTCCAAGCAGGACTCCTCAAATGCCAGGAAAGTAGCTGGATGTGGAAAACCAGGGCAAAACGCAACAAAAGGCTGTAGCTACGGTCTGACAGATGTCTTACAGGCTGCACTGCAAGAGCAGAGTTTCTTCCATCCGCTGCAGGAACTTTTTAGCAGCCTTCTCAGCTCTGTCACTGACGGGGCTTAGTACTCCTAAGGCTCAGTTCGTGATTTGTGGAAGTCAGAGGTCTGGGTTGGAATGCCCATTCACTAGCGTCACTTTCTTAGAAATATATGTTAATGTGATAGTAAACGAATCGCTGTCCTTCAGGCAAATATGCAGTATGCACATAGCACATTTGTATGTGTGAGGGGATGCAATTTTTTTGTAGTTTAATACTGATTTGCCAGTGTGATTCACTAAGCTTATCAGTTGCAGACAGTCTGGGAGAATGAAACGAAACGGAAATGCTTGTCAAAAATTGAAGCAATTTGTATCGCTAAAATGAGCTGCTGCTTCTGGGCTGACTGATATTTTGTGGGAGGAGTGAGATAAAATGAATGTCTTCAAATGTTATGTGAGAGGCTGGCCTGTGATGCAAGGAAGCTATGGCTATTTGAAAACTGCTAGCCCACCATGAAAAGTAGGTGAGGTATCACGGTGCATCTGGCCAAAATCTTTGGATTAGTGTGTAATTGGCTCCTAAACAAGGGATAAAGAGCCTGCCTTTTCATCCCCTTCCCCCCTAACAGATTATGCTTCCTTCCCAGCACCGATCCTTCTCTGTTTTGGCACTTGGAGGACAGCAGTGATTCCTCCAAACTCCGTGCAGTTTCTGGGGAAGGCATTGTTTCAAAGAGGATGTCTGGCAGATAGGACATCCTCCAAACTATATGTCTCTCCATTTGTCTCATTATCTCTAGTCACGTGTGGTGGGAAATCACGAACTAGATTCTTCATATCTTGAGACTGATTTAAAATCATAAAAGTTTAGAAATCAGCAATAATTTGCATGGTTTCAGCTTACCTTGTGATGATTATCTTTATTCCTTCAGGGTAAAGTTTTTCACTTAGGACTCGATTGTGTAAGGTTCTTAAGTCATTCCTAAATGAGTACCAGAAATGCAGATCTCCCTGTTCAAAGACACTTAACTATATTTCTGACCATTTCTGAGGAATGACAAACTATTGTAACTCTCTGTCCCATTCTGTCTGTAAAATCTAGCCCTGTTTGATCCTCGGTATCCACTTTTCTCTCCATTTTCCCCTTGTTCTCATACTTAGCCCATACTCCTTTCTGCCCATTTCAGTCTCTCCTGCTTAGTCCTCCAAGGTGTGCATCGTCTGCCACTGAAAACAAACATCCAAAATAGGTGAGATGGATCTCAGCCCAAAAGTGCCTGTTTCTCGCCATTGAATAAAGGGAGGCTGCAGTGACGAGTAGAGATGTTTGTACTTGCACTGGGTTAGGGGAACCCAGACCGTGATTCCTGTACCTGCTATAACCATCTTCCTCTCTCAGTGTACCTCATTACTTAAATGCCCCTTTGACCTCCTTAGATTGACCTTTGATCCATAAGCTGTTTGCAGTCTGGGCCTCCTCTTAGCAGGAGGAAAAATCTCATACTTCCTCCTACTATATGCAGAATGTTATCTCATCCTTTAGATTTGAAACTACATTTTAGTAGTTGGGGATAATCCTCTCCAGTTAGCGGCTGTCATTGTCAGCCAACCTTCCATCCACCTGTCAAGTTTACAGTCAGTGACAGTAGGAGATGATGCTACTGTAAAATAAACACAGGGTTTTGTAGGGTAGGTGACCTGTTCTGGCATAGCAGGCTACAGCATTTGTCTGCAAATAGGACTGTACGCAGCTGTGCTCCCTGATGCTCAGTACCTTCTTACCTTCCTCAACTTTGGTTGTTCTAATCTGAGGCTTAAGAAACAGGAAAAATTGAATATAATGGCTTCATTTTTGGGAGCAAAAAAAGAGATCTGAAAACACAAGTCCATTCTTCTGGCCATGCTAAATTTAAGAACAAAACCCAACTGAAAAATAAATAACAACATACTTTTTTTTCTAAAGCAGTGCATGTTAAACAACAGGCTGAAGGAAGTATGTGGGGATTAACTTGAAAACAGATGTTTATAATGATGTGATGACGTATTATAATTACATTCCCAGATGCAATTAAAACAGACTTCTTCTGAATTTAAGGGATGTGTTGATAAAACTGATAACATTCTACATGATGCTGGAGGAGGAAGTATGAGCTGCAAGCATGCGTCCTGCAGCTGTGATCTCATCAGGTCTGAAAAGCTAGGAGAGGTCACAGTGGGTCACTTCTTGAAATGGGAGGCCCAGTGTTTTTCCAGGCATAACCATGTACTGCAAGGAGTAAAGCGGATTATTCAGTGGGTGGCGCTTTTCCCTCCCGGTCAATATTGAATTGGCCTTGTAGCATGTGTTGGCTTGGTTTTCAGGTCTCATTCTCTTTCTGCAGTGTATAGAATCATAGAATTGTCTAGGTTGGAAGGAACCTTTAAGATCATCTAGTCCAACCATCAAACTAACTCTGATAAAAAACCATCACTAAACCATGTCACTAATATTCATTCTAATCAGTGTTAATTTTCATCTTTCTGTGCATTTGTAATAGAACATGGTAAAATGCTATAATAATGTAAGAGAAAAAAGTGATTATTTTTGCTTTTGTGTATATGGGGAAATTGAGAGTTCAAACAACAAATTTGATGGATCTACACTTTTTAAAAAATGAATCTCAACAAAACCAACAAATTTTTCAGGAGCTGGTACTTTAGTTTTATTGGACAGCCTTTCATAATTTTATTTTCAATATTAAACCCCCATTTATCTTTGATGCTTTACTTTATTTCACAAGTAAAAATGTTACTGTATTATTTAACTTTCCAGAGTAATGATGCTTCTTGGTCTCATTGGAGGTTTTCCAAATTCAGAACATATTAGCTACATTTCCTCTTATTTCCCAGAAGTACTGATGTCCCCATAGACTGTGGGGTGTGCAGGTGTGGAGGGACAGGTGCCCAGCATCTGTGCTGAGAACTGGCTCTGGAGAGGTGCCGGCCCTGACTGCCTCCTGATAACAGCTTAACAGGGCTGCTGAAGGATCTCATGTGCGTTGGTGGAATATTCAGTGATACAAATGTTCTGCTTGTTTTCCTCCTAGTTTGTTTCTGAGGGATATGACGACAGTAAAAGCGATAGACTGCCGAGTTACTTGCCGGTTCCTTCATGACTATGAGGAGGAAAAGAGGAGAGTAGCCCAGATGTGCTTAAATGCACTGAAATACTTTGGTAACACAAAACAACTGTAAGCTTTTACCCGTGCATCAGTTAATCTGACTTCTCTCATATGTTACCACCTTTCACATTTTGAAAAAAAATGTGACTTTTTATGTTCATATCATAAAAATCCCAGTCTTTTGGTTGCTGTTGACTCAATCCAAACCAACCAACACCCAAATCTCTCAAGTGTCCATTTTAAGGCTTATGCGACCAAAGACATTAAAGCTTTTAGTTGCCTTCCTTAACATTAAGCTCCCTTCTTCAAAAACCTACAGCAAGATCTTTTCTCCCTTGCTTCTGAGGGAAGTGGCACTTAGGAGTATTTCGTGTGATGAGATCAGCACGGCCAGCTGCACAGTCTGCCTTCCTTCCCTCCCAAGATGAAAACACCTCTGTTCCAAGTCCTCCTGTCCACCCGCCCTCCAGAATTTCACTTCACAGAATCCTGACAGACTTGTGAGTCTGTCAACATCTATGCTGAACTACTGTTTTCTGGAAGTTGACTTCAGTTTACCTAGTGTAGAAACCCCATGAGGTGGTGCTGTCCTAAGGAAAACCTGTCAGAAAACAAGGATCTCTGTAACATCTACTGGAAAATAATTCAGACTGGTTATGTTTTTACATGTTTTCTATGGGTTTTCCTGCTGCAATGAATTTGATTTTACTGAGCGGAAGGTTTCCCATCATAATGACAATTACAGTCAGGCATTACAGAGGGCAAGAAAGAAAGAAGATCACTTGAAATGTGGTAGATGTAAGAAACGGACCATAACCCTAGAGCTAGTTAGTGCCTGGCCAGTAAACCTTAACAGTTGCCTCCATATCTATTATTTAACATTAGGATCAGTTTGCTCTCTTAGAGGCTGTGGTTTGACTTGATTTCATCACATATGTCCAGAATTACTTGTTGATACCATTTCCTGTGGTAATTACACCAATATTTAATTTCCTTTAAAAACAGTCAACTTCCTATCTGACGATTGCCAATGATTGATTAAAAAAATTAGCAAATCAGTATTAAGAAATCTCATGGTAAACATCCAAAGTGCGTAGGCAACACTTTTTTGTCATCAGAAAAAAAAAAAAAAACCCAACCAAAAATCATATTCTTCAGGTCAGTTGTTTTTCTTAAGTGTAGAAAATAAATCATGAACTCCAATTTTGCCATCCCTTTCTCCTCAAAGCAATGGCACATATTTACAGAGATTAAGTATTTATGCAGAATGCAAGCCATTTATTAACAAACTGATATTAAGAGATGCTTCTATGACTGGACTGCCTTTGTCTTACATATTCTGTTGGGCTCTCAATGTATGTGTATAGAATCCTAAAGGAGAATCCACTTGGTGTTCGTATTGATAGATGTGGAGTAAGTGTGTATCCTATAAAAATGAGTTATTTTTTAAATGGTGGTCCAAAAGACAATGATTTAGAAGTAATATAACAAATAATTTTTCTATGGTTAAAAACTATAGTAAGTTTTTTTTCTTCTTTTACAAAGGCATTTTTTATTGGACCGTGACTAAGATCAGAAGTGTACATCTATATAAAGTATTGTGCTGGGCTTAAGCAAATGTTCCCCATGCTGACCAGCTTTGCAGTCTGGATGGTACTGCTGATGTCCCTGGCCCATTGCAGTATGTTCTGCCTGTGACCGAATTCAGCCAATTAATTCTCAATTTCTCATTTGTTTTCAGGGTTGTTCCGGTTGTGGAAAATGTGACTGCAGTGGAGTAAAAGGGCAAAAGGTAAGTCAGCTCTCTCCATTTTATTATATTGCTTATTTAAACCACATGGTGTATAGTCTACTGGGACGCAGGTGAGCTGCTGGTTTTGGTGAACACTTGCACCACCACGGAGCATTGCCAAGGCCAGGCCATGTGCCATACAGCAGGGTTTCCAAAAAGCACCCAGCTGGGTGTCTGCAGCAGCAGAGGACAGGAGGGCCAGGTGTGGGCAACAGCCAAATACCCTCACTGCAGGATGAAGCCCCTAGCCCAGTGCTTGGCCATGCCCTCCCTCTTTCCCCATCAAGCAGGATGCCAACCTGGCACGCTCACCTTTCCTACCACCTCACCTCCAGTCTTTTCAGCGGGTAGCAGGCTTGGCAGCCTGACCACCTCTGGAAGCGATGCAAGCAGGTCAGGTCAGAAATGGTCCCCTCAGCATGCTGGGCAGATTGCTCTCCAGGAAGGCTGTGATGTATCATGAGCAGTGTACCCTGACCAGGGTTAACCTTGGGAGGCAATAATTTGCAATAGGAAGGAGGAGGTTAATAATCAACTTAAATACAGCAAAGTGTTTCAGGTCAAGAAAAAAATAATTAAAACTTTTTGACTGAACCTTGCAAATAGGTCTTAAAATTCCCATTCAGCTATCCAAACTTTCTGTTTATGAAACAGAAAAGGCACTTTCAAGTCTTCTTTTTAAGCAGTAACAGTGAAGAAAAAATAAAACATTCTTAAGCATTCCATGAGTTCCCCCTGTAAATTACCTGCTTTTGTAAATATTGTAGACATTTGATCACTCTCCTTATCTCTTCCAATTTTGCTG
>JAOXNO010000001.1:148959951-149097089 GCA_028565335.1 Limnodromus scolopaceus
CAATTCTCAAAAGCACCTCCTGCAGAAGAAATAGCAAAACTTGTAACCATATATGCCTGGAAGGAGATAGAACAGTAAGCAGCAGCATGAAAGTGGGATTTTCAAAGAGGACACCTGAAGTAGCTGATAAAAAAGTGATATCAGACAAGCAAGTTCCTAAGCCCCGATGCGGAGCGGGTTTGAGTATGAGTATATGAGTATGAGTAACCAGCTGGAGAACCTCTCTAGCTTAGCCAAGAAAGAAGCTTAATATCACAGAAGGAGCAAGAACAGCTGAGAAAGCGTTTTTTAGAGATGTTAAAAAGGATTTACATTTCCTTTCAGGTAAGTATAACACCTGAAAGAGTTCTACAGAACAAATAAATTGAGCTCCAGATAACATAGCAAAGAAAGTTAACTGAAGTCATGAGAATAATTATTAGCTTTCAGTAACGGGTAAAATCTTCTCCTACATCATCTTTAACAACAAAAGAAAAGCAAAATTAAGGTAAAGCCAAGGGAAAAGCAACTTAGACTCCTGTCTGGAAAATCACTTTTCTATCCCTTAGAATATTTAAGAGTGACTAGAATGGCAAAACCGACCCATAAATTTTGTAGCTCTTAAAGAAGGCATGTGACAGCTTCCACTGTATTTCAGCTGGAACATTTTTAAATGTTTTGATATGCCAACAAAAATAATTCTCACCAAGGCTGGTGTCAAAGATCAGTGTGCACAGTTAAAGTAAATAACTGAGTCCGGTGAGTGAGCGAACCCAGACACTGGCATCAAATCTGATGTCTTCTCACTCTTTTCTCATTTGACGCTTACTGACTGTCAAATGATGTGACAAAAGTATTTCATGGCTAGCTGGCAGAACATTGAAAGCTTCGGGGGGCTTTGGTAACCCTTAGTTTTGTTAAAACAGTTTGCCCCACTGCCAGGGAAAGACTGAAAGACTGCAAAATGAAGGGACTGAAGTAGTAGTAACGGAAGGGAGGGACCGTAGCAACAGAGGGGCAGTCGAAAGTGCCCTCTGACTCCCACGTCAGGAGTTAGGTGTAAAAAAGGGAAGAATACCAAAGGCCAGTGTAGCGGAGCAGTGGGCAGAGAAGGCATTGCTGCTGCCAGCTGTCTGCAGCATCTGTAACGAGGTTTCTGAGTTAAGGATGCAATTACAGATCTTCAACTCAAAATCCATTTCTGTCTGAAAATAATTGGAGGTAGAAGTTGGAAATCCAGCCAGGGCACATGCAGCCTTGTAAAACTCCTCCAAAGGGATCTCTTCAGGAAGTTCTAGCTATTAAATGTAATTAATTTATATCAATGCCATGGCATGGGAGCTGGGGGATGATATTTACCTCAGAAAAAAAAGAAAAGGATGGTGCTCGGGAAGGTGAAACTCTCCAGCTGTAGGAGAGTACAAGCTTTTGATAGCAAAACCGTCTTCGCACCATGCCTCTCATTGGGCTGGATCAGCTTTCAGGAAAGGCAGGGAGGATCGGTGCTGGAGGGGAAGAGCTGTCCCGTGTGACTCCCACCTCCTGTGGCTGTGTCATTTCCCCACGAGCTCCTCTGGGTGGCAGTCATACATCACGAATGTCATGTATTCTGACAGGCCTGTTTACACCTGCCTGCATTCCTTCCTTCCCCCCCCCCCCCAAACCAGAACCTTAAAGACACCTATTAAGGTGTATACCAACTTCTGGTCGGCATTCACTGACAAGTAATGATACTGTTATCCTCCACAATGTCAAAATAAGGGAAATACTGGGTTTTCATTATTATGAATGATTATTGCATCTTCAACAACTTAGTTGGTTTAGGCTGAACAATCCTGAGACTACTAGAAAAAAAAATCATATTGTAGTTTCTCTTCTCCAATGCGTCTGATTGAGTCAAGAGACTCTAGAGATTAAATTGAAGAAACACTGATTTACACTTTTGAGGCACAATACCTGCTGGTATTTTAATGAAAAAAAATGTCAGAAGCTAGAGTATTTCCACCAACTTTTGTGGAACTTTCAAAATGTTTAAAACTTGAGAAATGCTATTTCAAACCTAACCCCAAAAAGCAGCCAGAATAGCACTGTCTAGAATAGTACTGTCTGTCATGAACTCTCTAAGTCTGTCATGAACTCTCTAAGATATGAGCTACTTCATTATGAGAACTTTATTGCAGTCTGTACTGTCTAGGAGCAGCTGCCCGTGTTTTTACTATTTATGGAAGAGATTATTTTCTGTAAATATGTCCATGACAAACCTTTGGCAAGAGAATAAAACTTGCATGTAATGTCACATTTCATTCCAGGTCTAGGATCTGAACAAAAATAAATTAAAAAAACCTGAAAAGTTCAAGAGGTTTTTTTTTCTGCTGTTTCATCTTTAAATGTGAGCCTTTAAACAGTGCCAAATGCAAACAAATGCTAAATAATTTTCACTAATGAAGAAGGAAGGGCGTGGAACATTTTTGCCCCTTATATTCTTGGACCTTCAACACTGGAAGTGATTTAACACAATGTGCAATAAAACAAAGGAAGAGTTACTCAGACCTAATGAGTTCAACAGATGATTAGAAGGGGTGGGAAATATAGTACCCTTTTGGTTCAACCTGTCTGCAGGTGATAGAATTTCCTTCTTTTTACACTGCAAATGCCTTTGTCCTTCGAACATCCTCTTCCCTTGTGTTCTTTGAGGTTCTTCTATTCCCCAGGGTGGTTCTAACTGATGGGAAGAGGCTCCTTGACCCATGTCTGATTTTTAAAATAAGTTTGGAAAAACCCATGTGTACCTTTGGTAAAAGGTTTTTGTGACTTCCTACTGAAACATCGTGAGCTCTGTAGGCTTTTTTTTTCAAAATTCAAGAAAAGTTTAAACATAAAGACAATGAACCACATACCTTAGTGTTAAACTGCCAAGCTTTGTGCAAACAGACTTCCACAGTTGGAAAAGAAAGTTCACTTGCTGTCTATTGGCTTCTGCTATCTTTTAGTCTTGTCTTTGTATTCCTGTCCTTTATATGCCATGCCCTCCGTCATGCTTTGAGTTAGACTACTCCTGGCTTATAAAATGTTCAGACTAGGGGTCATGCATGCCATCTTTTGTGAATGAGTGAAAGGTGCATGCACCTCACTAAACTTCAGTATCTTTTTCTTCTTTTTTCTTTTTCTTTTTTTTTTAATGGAGGGAAAACAAGCAAAATCTTTTGCTGTAAGTACAAATATGTTCCTCAGCATGCTAGCTAGTTCTGGATCTGTAACATTTATCTACACTGGGGTCAAATATCACACAAAAAGTACATCAGCCAAAGATGTACAAATGTAAGGAAACACGTGGAGCTTAAGTTAAGAGTGTGCATGGCTCAAGAAGTCCTAAAAAGTGAAATTTGTGCACCTCTGTTGAAAAAACTGATTACTGCAGCTGGAAATTGAGAAGTAACTATGGGGTAAGCAAGAAGAGGAATGACATGAAGAAGGGCTGGTAAATTATGTAAGGAGGGGCCATTACTTATGGCTGGTTTAACTGAAATCATGTGATGCTGATAAGCAAGCAGTTGCTTGACATTAATTAAACGGAGGCTGAGTCTATAGTCGTGACTGACTTTTGAATGCTAATTTTACTTCACTCATTTTACTTCTTATTCAGCTTCTAAATCAAATTCAGACACACTGTATATCCACCCACTTGGTTGCACACCAACTAAGCACATACATACCGAGATGTAGAGAAAAGGATAATCAAAGATCGTTATTTCTATTTTTATACTCCTGGGAAGCACTTAGCGGCTTCCTGAGGAATGCTCTGTGCAGCCATGAGGCGACACTGAAATATGCTTTCAGTCTAAGCATTCTTTCTTATTTAGGAGGCAAGAGGCACAGGCTCAGTTCCTGAACCGTAAACCTGAACAGCTTTCTAATTAAATGTTTGTGCTGATAGATTCACTATCGGAGGTTTGGGTTCATTTTGTAACAAGCTGCACAGGTTCCCCAGTGTTGTAAATTCACGAGGCTCGGGAAAGGATACTTTCATGAAAGGAAGAGCAATACTTTCAGGTAGAGAAAAATCAGAGTGAGATGCCATCATTTGGTGATCAGAGTGCAGTTTCTGCCCCGGTGTATACGAACCTTTATGACACTGCCTTTTGCACCCTAAGTGGGCACTTATCAGCATTCCCACCTGGAAGTGCAGCCTGAGAACAGGTTTAACTGTGGGACTGAAGGAGTCCCACAGGTGAAAGTCACCTATGAGGGAAAAAAGGCAGAAGGAGATGGCAGAACTAGCACCATGGCAGAGAAGACATGTCTAGAGGGTGCTGTGTCCCCAGCAGCTGTTAGGGTAGCTCTTTGTCGACATATGTGTCTGCATGTAATGTAGAGCAGCCCTAGTAATGCTTGTAGTTGTGCAGGGGACTCATCCAGCCACAGCCAGCCCAACTGTGGAGCTGTGCAGATCCTTTAAAACTGTTGTGGCTGCTCCTTCTGATAGTCAAGCCAAAAATGCTGGAATTGTGTTTCCACATGGGTGAGCTTTCTCAGATGCTTCCAGGCAGTGACAGAATCAAGATTTTGCTGACTCTCCCTCCACCCAACCCCCCAGTCTCCCTTTTCCATTCTGCATGCTGTCAGGGGCTCAGCCCCAAAACTTCTGGGTGAGCCAAGAACTTTATAGAGCTCCCGCAGAGATCTTTACAGAGCTCCTACACAGATTCTTTGCATGTCTTCACAGTTGTTTGTGTAATTAATTGCTCATTACTCTAGTGGCTCCAGAACTGTATAGCTGTAGCACAGATAGATTCTGGTGCTGAAGGATGTGCAGTGGGAATTTTGTGATGTTAAGCATCCTTAGTGCATTTGAGGACGCTTACCCTATGAGCATATAGCTGTAACTCTGTTTGACTGATATCCACTTCACACTTTCAATAAAATACTGAAAATGGTGAGTGCAGCTGAGGACAAACAGATGATATTTATTCTACATGTTTATTTTAATCCTGAAAGATCTTCAAGGCCAGTGCTCCCTCTGGTGGTTAAAAATACTCTTTTAAGAAAGAATTGGGTATTCCCCACCTCTACTTCTTCACTGAAGTATCGCTGAGCCAATTACAATTCTGTAACACATGTTTGAAAGAATGTGGAGAGAAGCACAGTGACTCGAGAGTGCTACTCAGATCGCGCAATAGTGTTTCCCACTGTGCGGTGTAATTACTAGTCTAACACCTTGAAGCCAGTTCGCTTGAGTGCTGGTGGTTACATCAGCTGAAGGAACAATTACAGAGCTTGCATTCTTCTTTCACGTGCCTCAGGGTAGTCCTGGTAGAAATCAGCTAGGGCATTGCAAGGCTGTTGTGCATCACTGTGGATTTTACAAGGTCACACTGGATCATCAAGGTGCGATGAATGCTTAGGATGGTGAGTTTTCTTGATAACAGTTACACCTAGGCCTCTAATCTCTTTCAAAAGCAATGTTTGAGACTGTTTCTAAAATCAGACTTTGGATAAGAGAAAAACAGAAAAGAATGCTGAATTGTCAGGCCTAACTTCTCTCTTTTGGAAAGCACATGGTCAGTTTTCATCTTGAAGCAGTTGAATTTCGTTGCCACACATGCCCTTGGTGGCGTTTCAGTTCAATGGGAAGAGGGGAGCATGTGTGTTTGTGAGAGAGAAAGTCTGAGCTTATAATGATGCTGGAGTCAGCAGCAACACTGGTCTGAAGATGGCCTCTCCAGAAAAGCCAAGCGTTTGCTGGCTCCAAGCTCAGTTCCTCTTGTAGTGAAGGCACAGCTGAGGAGCTCTGATGGATGACCTCCAGCAAACCCCACTGCACTGGTGTGAGAAGCTGCTTTCTGCCCTGCATCCTGAATTGCTGTGTCCTCTTCACATCGGTTTTGGCAGCTGCCTGGCCACCTGATGAGCTCCTCACTGAGGCCAGAGCAAGATTGTTCACCTAAGAAAAGTGAGTAAATTTAGTGAGCTGAACTGGTGTGGGGGAGGCTGAGGGTATCATACCAGTCATACCATAAAGAACGGTGAGGTGGCAGCATCCCTTTAAAAGGAGAAGACCCATCTTTGCTGGACAGAACAGCTCAGCTGCCTTTTGACATCTCTCCCCAAGACTGAGTTTTATGCCTTTTCGGCTGAAGAGCAGGCATGTATCAGTCCTGCCATCTCAGCTGCAGGACGATTGCTGGCAGAGGCAAATGAAGCATCTTTCAAATGGCTTGGGGAAGATCTGCACATCGTTATTCACCGCGTGTCTGAGTCTCTGGAGATCCTGAGAACATTGTATTCATAAGGGCCAGACACCCTGTAAGCCCACACTTCTGGAAACAGTTGATTTATATCCACGTTACCAGTCTCTCAAGTCTAAAATCTCCCAGTCCAGCAGTCCCTAGACACAATAATAGGGGAAATAATTTATAATGGGGTGGTGGTTATTTCCTCCCCCTCAGCACTTAATTTATTACAGCTGAATCTTCTGAAACTACTTCATGTGACTCTCTCGCATAGCAAGCTGCAGTTGTTCCACATGTCAAAGAGCATTACATGGCTAATTTGGAAGGGTAGGTGCCAGCAAAAATATCAGCCTATATATTTATGTTCTGAACAGGTTTGCCTCTGTTTAGAAGTCCATTCAATTGCCTTTAATCTGAACTATCTAATGCAAAAGCATTTGGATGCATTTCACAAAAGCTGGGCTAACACAGGCATCTTGCTTATTAAATAAGTGCAACAGAGACTGAGCACTTGCTGTCTTTTTACGTAGCAGAATATTCATTTTTCTGAGCTGAGTAATGAATTCTCCTTTGTGCTTTCTGACAGTATGCATTGAATCAGCAGAGGTACAGATGACTTGGTTACATCTGTTTTAATTTTTGAGTCTCATGAATTGATTTGTAAGAAGCAGAAGCTCTTTCAATGTTACTTGCCAACATTTTGCAGCTGTGAATATTGGAACTTGAACAATACATAGCCCTTGCAGTCAAAGTCTTATGCTCTTCATGCATCACAGCTAGAAATCTCAGTGCTGAACAAAAAATAAGTAGGGTAGCAGCGGTGATCTGGTGCTTGCCAATTTATGTAGTGTGGATGCTTAATGGGTTGCAGCTTAAATGTAGTGCAAACACTAGCTGTTGGGCTGTTTGGCTGGAACATTGGGTGAAGAAAGGAACTGGGCAGGCAAGCAGGGAAAGGATGCTGCTCAAGTATTTCCTTGCTATGCAAGACATCTTCAGGTCATGCTTATGCCTGTACTGCACAGCATAACAAGCGATAGCTTCATCTGAGCTTGAAGTTCCAAATAAGCCACTTTGGGTAGGAAAGCAACAGTAGAAATGTTGCTACCCCAGTGATCTCTGTGGGCTAATCTACCCAATGACATTAGAACACTTGGAGCTCTGCATTCACATGACTTTGTGGCTTCTAGATGGTAGAGTTTCTGTGTTCTCTTGTTCAGTGTAGATACTTTGAGACTGATGGAACTTTACTGTAATTTGGTGTAGTTTCACTAATGCCAAAAAACAATCTCATGGTGGACGTTGGCATGAACTGGAGCAGGAGTACTGAAGTAAGATCTTTGTTCATTAGTGAGGGCTCTGAGCAACCTGATCTAGTTGTCCCTGCTCATTGCAGGGGAGATTTGACTAGATGACCTTTAAAGGTCCCTTACAAGCCAAAATATTCTATAATTCTTTCTGTACAGGTTTCGGCACGCTAGTTTTCTAAGACTGTTATACAAAGAGACAGCCTGATATCTGGACTAAGGAAAGGGACTGGAACCCAGGAGACATCCCTAGGTCTGTTACTGGGTCTTGCTGTCCTAAATTCTCTGAGTTTCCATGAATAGCATCGAGGAGTAAGGTCCCATTAATTGCGTAGCCTCAGACTGCACAAGTTTGGACTACTTACCCAATACTTACCATGAAGTATTTACCCCAAACTTACTTTGCAGTAAAATTAAATGGGAAGGCAGAGTAGAGGTAGAGACATAAGCAGTAAGTCCATGCTACCCTGTTAAAATAAGTGGCCAAGGTGGCAGGTTGCCCACAGAGATCCAGTAGCTCTCACACACACAGTCGTCTTTATGTTTCCTTACTTCCCTCTGGCAAATTACGGGCAAAAAGATGAGCTCGATTCCAGTCTGAGAAACCATGAGTCTGCAAGATTTGGGATGGTACAGCCCTCCACATGCTCAGGAGTTACACTCTCCAGGCCTTGGGATGTCCAGTAGCTTTGTCCTGGACAAACAACCAGTTATTTTTCTTGGTGGCCAAACAGTTCAAATCAGTAAAATAAAATGTTTCTACGGAAACCTGGATGTATTTTAGCTCGAAGTGACTTGGTATGGTCTCGGCTCTGCTCCTGCAGCTCTGTTTTACCCCTCAGACGGGGCAGCCTGGGAGGTTGAAGACAGCCTTGAGAGAATTGACTATAGTTGCCTTGGAAGCCCAAGTTTCTATTTATTTCAAGCCTTGAGTTAACCTCCTTGGCAAGCTGAAGCGGTCATTACCTTAGTGAGTGATTTACAGGCACGTTAAGGCCGTTTTACAGTGCCAGAACAGTCTGAAGGGAGCCTTAGACTAAGTGGAAATCCAATCTGTAAACCTCAGTTTTATCTTCCCTTAAGAATGGAGGAAAGACTGTTTCCCTGCGTTGCAGAGTGCAGTGCTTCAAAGTGTGTGGAAATCCTCAGACGGACGGGACTCCTGAGAGCAGAAATTATTAGTCGTTTTACACATGACTCATATTTCTCCATAGCTGTCAAAATGATTTTGTTTTCTTCTCATTTGCACATGTTGTGCTTTCCTTCAGCGATTGAAACCCTTTTTACTTACCTGAGTATCTTCTCCCAGCAGGTCGTGAGAGCAAGGGCCCAGGGTTCAGTGTGAAATCATGCTCTGAAGTGACTCAACACTTGATTTTGTAGAAATACACTTGTTCCTGCACTGCCAATTAGCCAGCCACAGGTTGGGTTTAAAAACCTCAGTAATATGTTTAACATTTCAGGTAGCCTTCAGATTTTTAATTACTTCAACATTTATTCAGAGGCCTGAATCCTGATAATTCTTCCTTAAAATATTTTTCAAAACTTTTTTAGTTGCTTTAGAACTTGGACTTTGTACCTCTTGCAGCTGACCTGGAAATGTATTTCTTCAGTTGTTATGCTGTGTTTTGTGGTCTAACACACTTTCTCGGATTTGGATTAATAGCAAATTTTATTCTCAAACCCTGACAAAGAGTACTGAGGAGTAAATAGAGATCATACCATTTTGGCAGTTCAAGGAAAAATTGATTGTTTGCCTTGGAAAATACTTTTTTATTGAAAAATCTGTTTTTGTGGGAGGAAGGAGAGTAGAATCAGCAGAGTAAAATTTCCTGGCAGGAAATTTTAATAAATGAGTGTCATTTTGATTTCACTTTCTCATGCTCTTATCATGTCAGTTATAGTTTTCTTCTCTCCTTCCTCCTTGGCCCTGTTCTTCTTACCTGTCAATCACCTCTCTTCTCCCTTGTCTCTTCATTTTCTTAACAAAATCCTGGCCAAGGAACTAAAAAACCAACATCAACCTAGTAACTCCACGGAGGAATTCCAATTCCTCTCATCTTTCAGAACTGTAACTAACACTGTGTCATCCACCAATGTGCGTCACCACTCAGTTTCCTCTGCCTGCATATCATAACCTTTTCTTTGCAAGATGCCTGTTATACCTACTTGAAGAGCGAACTCTCCCAAGACTCAGATGCTCTTCTCTTGTGTGCTCAGTGCTCAGATGACCCCTGCAATACCAGCATATTGCTAGGAATCTTTATCCTGAGCAAACAGGAGAAAAGTTTCTTGCTATTCACCATCCTAAATTGTTTGTTAATTACAAACAGCAATCTAAACTCTCACTGTTTTGATGAAAATACTTAAATCTTTGCATAGCAACCTTTTGTGTGTTTTAAACCTTGTTGATTTTGTTTTCTTGTTGGTATCCTTTGAAAATTGATCTGTGTTTTGAGTTTCTAAGACAGGTGCCGTGTTTTTTAGCTGTTGTCCAAACTTGGATGCCTTTTCTTTTTTGCAGTTGCTCACTAATGTTTTATTCATTCAATATTCCTACATTTTTTGTACAATATGAAATGTTTCTCCCTGTTTCACAGCACTGCTTGAAAGGACAACTCTGGTTTCTTCCTACATGGAACGTCTGGCTTTTGATTTGCTTGATTTGTTGTTTTCAGACTTTAACAGACATAATTTTTTCTCTCTCCCCTATAAGTAGATTTTGCAGCCTTTATTCAGACAGTGTTCCTCTTGGTTTCACTAGTAGTCAAGTATAGTGGACTGTAATATTGACCTAGAATGTGAATGGATTTTCTGCCTCGAGATTTATCTGATTTAAATACATTTGGGGTTGTGGGGAGAGGGACAGCCCAGAAAACACCCATGTCCCATACAGCATTGAAGAAGAACCTAAAGGATGACACATACAATCTGTGTGTTCAGCTTCTTTGGAAGATCCTGTATCTTGAAGCACTCTGTCTCTGAACCACTCTGAAATAGAAGACTAAGTGACACCCTGCTCTCCAAAATCTGCTGTTTTGAATGATATATAAGAAGAGGAGTGGTATTTGACATTAATAAAGTAGTTACTGAACAATGATATTTGTGGTTTTCAGGAATTTAAGTGCTGATTTGGGGTGCTAGATTTTCTATCAGGATTTAGCAATATCTTTATAGGAATGAAGGTAGGTCTTAGAAGGAAAGTGGCCTTCCTGATCCCGGGGTATAAACATGCTATGAACAGTGCTATCCAGGGAGACAGACAAAGGTTTAATTTAGATTCAAAGACTGTTTTTTCTATTATGCCACACTCAACCGCTGCCAACCTATTATTGAACCAGAAATATTTCTTTATTTATAATAATCCTTTCAAATGCAAACATGAACTGTTTGCTGTCACTTGTAGCTTCTTACCACCTAACAGGTTTCTTGAGCACAGAAACAAGGGTTATGTAGGTTGCTTGAAGAAGCAGCTTCAGTTGTTTAGTTGCTGATGAGTTTTCTTCTTCCACAGGGAGAAAGAGGCTTGCCGGGACTACAGGGTGTGATTGGGTTTCCTGGAATGCAAGGACCTGAAGGTCCACCTGGGCCACCAGGACTTAAGGTAAGAACTTAAGCTTTAATATTTAAAACACTCATATTTCCCTAAATTGTTGTCCCCAGAAAAGATAAAGCTATCTCTTTTCCATTACAGGGTGATACTGGAGAACCAGGACTGCCAGGAACAAAGGGAACGAGAGTGAGTTCTAATTTACTTTTATAACAATTCTGATGTCTATGGGTTTATATGTCTTTAACTCTCCATGGCTGCCTTCAGGTGCAAGGTGGGGTTAGTCTCTTCTTTGAGTTAATCAGTGACATCCCCATTTACTGGACAATAATTTCAAAATTCCTGCTTTTGCCTTTGAAATTCTTTCTACATTGGGCAGTCAGCGCCTTTGTCCATTTGCATTTTCACCTGGTACTTACTTACTGCAGCATGAACAGCACCAGTTTTCGTATGTCTTTGATATCTTTCTGACATACCAAGAAGCAGTTTTCCAGCTTGAATATGAACCAGCCTTATGAGTTCATGCAAAATTCTCCTTTATGTCTACATCTAACCTCCTTGAGGCACTGCAGCAGAGAAGCTGACATGGTCATGAGCACATACATGTTAAAAATCTGCACAAGGTGCAGAGCCCAATTAAAGCCAGGGACAAAGATCTCTTGACTTTGCTAGAAGAGGCTCTGAATATGCCTGTAACCTTCCTGTTGTCATTTCTCCTTAATGTGACACTTATATAATACTTATTTGAGCACATTGTATTAGCCAGGGCCATGTCCTTTGGGGTTTTGTGAGGTGCCAAATGGATTCTGAGTGTTTCCATGTTTCATCATGTAATGATGAAAGATGATTTAAATGACTTGACATGCATACATTTTCAGCTATATCATTTTGTCCAAAGATTTTCAAAATCCCTCTCAGTTTTGTTCTCCATTTGCCTGCGGTTGATGCAGCACATAGAATTTACTGAATCAATCAGTTTCTGAGCTATTACAGAGTGAGTATTCTGCTAGATCAAGAAATCCTTATTTCAGTCCATGATGTTCATGATACCTTAGGGTATCCTGATTGTTAATGTAAATTGGCATCTCCTGGCAAATGTGTTTGTGTGCTACAGTGCAAGTAGACTGTATTTTAGCAATTACAAAGTTTTGGAAGATGCAAATATACTATCTGAGCACAGGATTCCCATACATCTTTTCTGCTTCATAATACATGTATTAGGAAATACTGCATGAATAAATAGGCTGGGAGGATGAAAATGATGTGCCAAGTTAAACTCCTGATTCATTACACTGAAAAGCTGTTCAAGGAGAAAGAGTTATCTCAACTTGGTAGATTTTTTAGTAATAAGGATGAATTGATATACTGATGTGGAGCATGATGGATAGAGAAGTGTCTTTACAGTGCATGAACATCCCCTTCTGCTATAGAGAGGGGCCTACAGTGTATTTCGTTTTGGGAATGATGGTTGTGAGAAGACAGCACCGCTGCATTCCATTTTACCTGCACATAAGGCTCTGGTTCAGTTCCTGCTGAAGGAAAGCCATATTGCTTCTTAAAAAGTTAAAGAAATATAAAAAGTTGCTTTTACTTATCGATTACTAAGGTGTCATGTTTGAGTGGTTTTGAAGATTAGAGCTATTTTGTCAAGGAACTATAAAAGAAACTGCTTCTTGTATTTTGGCTGTCACCATTGAAGATGCGACTTGGGCTGCAGCTTGCCATTGCTGTTTTGTGGGTTTGTCATTTCATTTTATTTTTTTCTCAATTGCAGGGCCCCCCAGGAGCATCAGGCTTTCCAGGAAACCCAGGCCTTCCTGTACGTATGAAGTATATATATTTTTACAAGGAACATCAAGGTTTTAATTGTGACATCTAACCAGGATTATTGCTAATATTGCTAATTTCTCTACTTGCTTTTAATGTAGGGCATTCCTGGACAAGATGGCCCTCCTGGTCCACCTGGCATTCCAGGATGTAATGGCACAAAGGTGACATTTACATATGTTTATAACAGCATCTCTGTTGAAATAAAAACATCCCTCAAGCATGTGTTCCCTAAACAAAACAAATTTCTCTGTTCCCCTCAGGGTGAAAGAGGTCCAGTAGGTCCCCCAGGTTTACCAGGACTGATTGGGAGCATAGTAAGTAGATTCTTTCATCCTTAATTCACTTGTTTCAACCCTGATTCTTGAAATGCAAATATAACTATATGACATTATATAGAGAATAAGATGTAAAATAGACAATACTGAGGAAAAATAACATCAAATATGTCTTTTTCCACAGGGACCCCCAGGACCTCCTGGAATGAAGGTACATTTTACTCTAAGTGTGTTCATATCCCGCTTCTATCAGAAAGCATTAAGGTGAACTCTACACCCTCTAAGACTAGCAGTCCTTACTTCAGGAGTGAAAAATTTTACTGGCACGCTTTTCTTTTTACTCCGTTCTGCAGTTCCACTGAAAACAGTGGGGCAACCTCCAGTTAGTAATAATTGAACTTCTGTGTTGTTCCATGCAGGCCTTAAAAGTGTAAGTATTACATAGATTACAACAGAAAAAAATAGTACATATCAATAATTATGTATAAGTAGTGTGGTGGGCACCCAATTGGGCATAAAGATTTAGATAGATTTTCTGGTTCAAACATTTCTTTTGATATTGACATTTCATTTTTCTAAATAGTTTCAAATAGATAACGTTTGTGGAAGAAGGTCATATAGTCCACAATAGGAGAAGCATCCAACACATACTAAACAGCTTTCATAAAGGAAAAATTAAACTAACTAGGTATCTGAGTGCTTTTTGTGAGCTGGAGAATGAAATATTGAATGTCAACAGAGAGCTTTTGCTCTTTAAAATGAACAGATATAAAGTCTAAATGTAATCTCAGATTTGTAATGACTTTATTACCTGAAGTTGTAAAATGCCCTCTTCTTTTTCTCTCACATGGGAGGAACTGACTCAGTCTATAAACACTGAAGTACTCAAATGTTTCTTTCCTCAGCATGTATAGGTACACAACTCATGAAATAAAATCACTTACAATATTGCAACTTTGTACAAAAACATGGGAAAAATTGCATCTTTGGCTATTAGAAAAAGAGAAATAAAGAAGTAGATATCGATCAGAATAGTTTTCCAAAGCGAAGAAAAAGTATGCCTTTATGGCTTTTATGTCAAAATTAGGTATAAGACTGAAGATCTCAGACTGGAAAAGAGATTGTGAGGTTGCCACTTCTCTCAACAGCCAGGTCAAATGCTCAAATTGTGTGGTGACACTGCAGTAGTGATAGATTTTGGGGTAAAATTTTTCTGATTCCTCATTACAGTATAGGAAATTAGGGTATGAAGGAAGATTTGGTACTGAGATCTCTTCAGGTGGCTTTAAAGGACATTTGGCGGTTAAGGTCTTAACTTTTAATATCTCTTGCTATGTTTCAACTGAATTAAAAGAAGTAAGGTGACTTCTTTTTAAGTCAGTTTTCCAAATGATTCTGAACTTTTCATAGCTCCAACTTCCTTCTCATCTCAATATTAGTGTCTTTAAATGTATTTGAATGGATGTTCAAGTATTATTCTTTTTCTTTTCTTATTATAGGGAGATCCAGGTGAAGTGATTGGTCTTTTACCTCCTAGTTTGCTAAAAGGTGATAAAGGCTTTCCTGGCCAACCTGGACTACCTGTAAGTCTAAAAGATGTTTGAATATCAGTGAGCTTAAATTAAAATTATATCAGTATCATGAAATTGCCAAATAAATACCACTTTTTAATTATGCCCTTTTAATTTTTCATAGGGTCCACCTGGAACTCCCGGGTTTCAGGGACCAATGGGGCCACAAGGACCTCCGGGAGAACCAGTAAGTTTCCTCTCATGGTGATTTGCACTATACTTATAGAGCTTTATCATAGGAAAATTCCACAAGGTGTGCATAGCTGGTGTTTGTTGGGTTTTGGGAAAAATTACCTATGGTTCCAGGCTGCATGTTTAGCCTCTTGAACTCTACTATGGCAGGAATGAGTTTTTTAAAAACATAGTTTTTCAATAGAAGCTGTTCCAACAATTCTCTCTTCTTGTAAGACTGGAGGGTATTTTTGTGTGGGAGGGGTTGTAATAGTTACTCCTCCTTTCTCTTCTTCCCGCGCTTAATTTATAGAAAATAAACCACAAACCTAGCAGCCAGATCTAAATCAAAATGTTCGCTGAAGTTGTTCTTATGGGCAGCCACAGTAAGTAGCATTATGGAAAGCAGGATGTCAAATATCTGTTATTATGGTGATTGCCAAACGCTGAAGGCATTTAGTTATTTGACATTTTGACAGGTCTAACAGGTAGCTAATATCTTCTTTTCCTGTACTGGATACAGGTAACACTAGCAGGGATCAGTTATTTGCATCTGGTAAAAGTCTGCCCGGTGTTTCTGTCTATTAAAGTGAGCTGTGTGAGACTTCTTACCCTTCTGAAGAAAATGGGAAGTGATATAAAGGAAAATGGTAGCACAATTTAGTCAATACTTGCATTTGCTGATGTGAAAAAAAAAAATTAAGGAAAGAAAGGCGAGGAATAATATTTAGCATGCAAAACTGAAAAAAAAAAAAAGAAGGCAGCAATAAAGTTATTTTACAGTGCAATACCATAGACTTTATGGTCTTATTATTTTTGATTGTCTGTGGTCTAGATGCTGATTAGGTCCAACGCTCTTAACTGGAAAACAGTATCAGATGAGATATCTTAGACCAATTCTGTTTGGTTTTATTATTTATTCTATGTTGCAAGTTACGAACAATAGCAGAGAAAGACTTTACGTCTTGGTTTAATGGAAAGATTTGCATTTTTGTTGTCTTTATAGCATAAGGCATTATTCCATCCAGTTTACTATATACATATATATGCTAAAATTTACTGTCTTATAGGGTCCCCCTGGGCCACCAGGACTCCCAGGTGAGAAGGTAAGGCTCTTTTTATTATAAAGATTAAGTCTATTTGTTTATTTATCTGGAACACGACATCTCCAAAAGTCTGGAAACTAATGATCCTAAAGGAGTGGGGTTTTTAAACTTTGGTACTTTGTTACACTTTTTACTCTATTTTTATATCTTAATGGACATCATAAAGAGAGAATTTTTTTAACACATTTTTTAGGTTTTTCTCTCACTTGATCAAATCAGTAGTAATTAAAACATTCTATGATTATTTGAACTCATCTAAAAATGTCAAAATTTTCAGTAAAATGTTGAATAGAGCATATTGACAATAAAATTGTCTGATAAATTTCATTCTAACTGTTTTTTTCAAAATCGCTGTAATGCAGAACTTAAAAAAACCAGCAGGCGTTTAGGACATAATTATTTATTTGTTTCACATGAGCATTTAAAAGACATATTCAGTCTTTTCTGTCCTCTTAACTTTTTCCAGATACAAAATAGCTTCATATGTGTGTAGATATGCATATATGCTGATAAAAGTTTACTAAGTGTGTGTAATTTATATTTTCAGGGCTACATGGGCTTGGGCTTTCAGGGTCCCAAGGGTGAAAAGGTAAGTCTCATGAAAACTTCTGGAGAACAACTTGTCATACATATTCTTGATACTTTGTTTTAAATAAACAAACTGTTGGAATCTATCAATGGAGAAAATCAGCAATGTAATTTTTGGAAGACTTGAGTAAATCTGTGACTTATACCTAAATGAACAACAGTCACAAATGGTTACAGACTTTGTTTATGATGATATTATACCTGATATTAATTTAGGTCATTACCTGTTTCCCACCTGTGACTAGTACCAACTCCTACACTTTGCAGTAGACAGATCTAGAAATATTCACTCTCTGTATTAGGACTCATCATGAGATTTATTTGAAATCGGTTTAGTTCTGAGGGATGAGATTTAATGTGCTCTGGTAGGACTCTTGAGGGCCTGTTTGCCTTTGTTTGGATTGGTAGTGTATACTTTTGAAGGAGATCTTGCAGTTGTCCCTTTTTACGTTGTTTTGACTCAACCAGGAGCAGTTTTCAGAACACACAGATTGGTTCACTTTTGAATGAAATTAAGCCAAAAAGATTTGCTGCAGGATCCCATTTACGCTCTTAACCAGCATCAAATGGGAGGTAAAACATGTTAGGTTTAATGTGTTGCTTCTCCCACTGAGAGGTTGAAGATAAAGTGCCTTATGTTGCAGTTTCAGAAGAAATGGATGCAGTCATGGGTTTTTTGGTAAATTGATAGTGTGTCTGAGCCCTTCTCCAGAAGCTTCTCATGAGTATCATTGACAGAGGCTTTTTGGAGTATAAGGAAATTATGTTACTTAAGCAACGTTTTTTATCCACCACCTTACTTATGTATTTTGAGCCACGCTCTTCCTAATGGATAGAACTTTTTGCTACATGTCACATTGTTGAAATTAACTTGCTATCATAAAATTTCTTGAAAAACATTGGCCATGAAAGTATGTGGTGATTTCCTGGATTCCTCAGGTTTGTCTTTAGCAAAAAATAGAAGGTGTTGCTATGAATTACTGCTTGGCAGAAATGTATCATGCCTTTTTGGAGGTGTTTTACTGTAAAAGATAGTGCTTTTGCATTATATAAGGAGATGAGGTTCTGACCCTGCTAAAAAACCATGTTCCACAGTTACCGTCTTGAAGTTGGCCTTTACGGACAGCTGGTAGAAAACTATAAGCTTTGACTAACATTTTCCTTCAAGCATCTGACCTCTTTCCTCCTAATTTCCTTCCTCCTAAGGGAGGCACTAAAAAACTTTTGTACCATTACAATAATTAATCGGATATGTCCCCAATATTTGTTATTAATCAATTTTCACCCTAATAGGAGATTCAGAGGTCTTTCTTCAGGGCAGTCTCTGTCACCCATCAGACAGTTGTTTCTCCTATAACTGTGTATACAACCCTTTCTCTGACAGATTTTGCTGAAATAAGAATTTGAAAACCCATTCAGCTATACTTTTAAAAGCGAGTCGTAGTTACCTTTAATGTTACTGGTCTTAGTAATGTTTGTTCTCAGTGTCAGTACTTTTTTCAATGGACTATCCTGGATTTGGTGTTGACAGGGAGAACAAGGGGTAAGTGGTCCCCCAGGGCCCCCAGGACCATCACCACATATGAAGGAAAAAGGGAGTGATTTCATAAGGGGAGAAAAGGTAAGACCTTAAATGATTACTCTTGTTGTACTTTTCATTAAAATATGATCAAAATTTCAAATATTTCTCCCTGGTATACTTCATGAATGATTTTTGATTGTTTTCTTGAAGTTTCTCTGAAAAACACATGATAAATGATAAGTGCATAAATAAGTAATGCATACAGTAGAGGACTTTCCGAGGAAGGAGGACTCCTACACATAGTCTTGTAAACAAATATTCTAAACATTTGAATTAATTAGCTTATACTGGACTTTTCATATACAGAATCACATTCATGGAATCTGAATGCTAATGAATTTTTTAATTATTGCGTTAGTCTAGGCAATATATATTAGTATAATAAACTAGCTTAATGGATTCACATTTTGTGTTTGTCTAACTTCTTGCACATCACACTGTTAGACATAGTTCTTGAAGTGGAGAACAAGGTTAAATGTGCTTTTGCTGACATGAAGAATTAAATTATTTACAATCTAAATACATAATAGTTAAGACTTTACTTACTAATCTACATTTTTTTAATTATTTCATTAGGGTGAACGAGGTGAAAAGGGTGAACGGGGAGCCCCAGTAAGTACTGTGTAGATTTTTTTTTTTAAATTACTATAAAAATTGTGAATAATCTGATAACGACCCTGAATATCTTTATAGCTATTTGATAAAAGCAAATTTACTTGAGAATTTGGCAGTAATCTGGTGTGTATTTATTTTCCAGGGATTTCCAGGTTCAGGTTTCAAAGGAGAAAAGGGTGAACCTGGGATGCCTGGTCCACGTGTAAGTATGCTCAACTTTATCAATACCATAATTACAGTTGTATTGTTTCCATAAGCTAATTAAATTTAGTAACCATTTGTAAACCAGCAAATTCTATATATTCCAAACAAGCAAGTTTTGCTGTAGGATAAGTGTAAAATTCAAGGTAGCAATAACATATTATATTAGTATGTTACATGCTTTCAGATAACTGAACAGTAGCTTGTAGTGCTGAAGGCAAAGGCAAGACTCCCATTGATCCCAACTGAAGCAAGATAAAGTCATTCAGAACAGAAGGAAAAGCAAAGCAGAACAAATCACTCCGTAGGAATGACTTTAGCTAAATGGAACGTGTTCGATTTATTTCAAATACTCTTACATGCAATCTACAAAATAAGCCTGCTTAGCCTAAAGGTGTGGTTTCTTACAAAGGCGACAAACAGAACAAAACATTTAGATGACTGAGATACATTTCTAGCCTGGCCGTAAGTGCTTGAGGCCATGCGGTCTGTTACATTTGTCTAGTCTGACCTATATCATAGTCTTATCCATACAACTTCTGCATGAGTCATGCTGTATCTTTTGTAGCTGAGCTGGTAGCAAAACCAAGTGTCTTCTACATGCAAATGTATCTAAAGTATTGTTTCTCAAATTGTGGCTCTTCATAAACCGTTAGAAAAAGACCCAGCACAATTGTAGGCATTGAATTGTGCTTCAATCTGAAAAAGAGAAAATCTCCCTCTCTATTATACTTCAGGGTCAAATGTTCTGTCATCCTTTCAGTAAAGATATGTGATGGGGTTGTCTTTGCTACCATGTACGTATTTTTATTCTTACAGTAAATGAGGGCTTGAAAGCTGGAAAAATGAAAAAATGTTGGCCTAGAACTTTTTGAGGAAACCAGAGTATCTTTGAATTGTTCAGAAATATAGCTTTCAGTTTCTGCAGAGTTCCCTGAACAAATTTTCTGAGATATTTTATATATAATTGTTGCCGATCAAGGAAATCATAGCTACTTCTGAAATTAAGATAGGGCTTGAAAGATGAACCGATGTTAAGATCTGATATTCTAGTTCCATGGAATGAAACCATATGATTAATTCCAATCATGGTGCACATTTGAAGACTCTCCTGACTTTACAGATCGTATTTTTAATTAATCATTAAAAATTACTTGTAATCCATCTTTATTAGATACCATAGCCACACACTTTGGTGGTGGTGGTGGCCTGTTCACATTTGTTGTGTCATTTTTATCCTTCAATTGCATAGTTTTAGAAGGAATTCTTTGACCTAAACTGATGGGATTATTTTTTAGACTGAATTGCATGCGCTGTTACTTTGTGTATTAAGTATATATATTTTCTTGGTTTTAAGGGGACATATTCATATTGCTTATAGTAAGACATACAATCTAAGCACTGTGATGCCAAGTAAAAGCCAGCCCCCAGTGGATTAGGCTACAAGTCTAGGTGCCAGCCTCTTCATAATCCATAGAAAGAGGAAGGGAATGCTGAAAAGTAGGATAGTCCAACTAGGTCATTTATCATGTAACTGTTGATTACCTCAAGGGAATCTAATCCCCTCTGTAGGCTAACACAGTGGTCTAATAGTGAATCATTTTGGTCTGGAGGAGGGAATCTTGGATTCTAGGTTGTCATTCACCTTGTGATTTGAAATTATAGCTTTCGATTTAGGGAAGTGTTTAGATTACCATGCAATTTGATATGGGGCCACCCTCCAAGGCTTCTGCTGAAACTGAGCACTGAATGTCTATGAATAAATGTTTTGTGAGGCTGGAGAGTGTATATATATATAGAAAGGGAATGCTATTAAGGGAAAAGTTTCTGGGTCTGGTTCCAGTTTCCTATGCTGTTGATATATTTTGTCTTCAAGCCTCCTTGACTGGGAAATCCATATGTTATTCCTGGATCTGGGAACAGATTTGCAGGACTTCATTTAATTCTGCAGTTTGTAGAATGTTGAGTAACATAGGCACTAGGCAGTCATGATTTGCCTGCTTTGTGCCCTCTACACTGTTAGCTGTGTTAGCACACTTTGATTAATGCATTACAATAGTGATTATTTTGTTGTAGTGTTTCACTCACTGTATTTAGAAATTGCATGTACGTGGCCATCTTCTTAAGCAGAGTGAAACTTTGTGTTTTACAGGGAAAGCCTGGAAAAGATGGTGAACCAGGACCAAAAGGAGAACCTGTATGTATTTTACTGAATTTCCAGTAGCATTTCTTACATTCAAAACAAAGGACTGCCTGTGTATTGTAAATGTTTGAAATTTTCTAGCCTTCTCAATTATTTACTTAACGTTATTGTTTTCATTGAATTAGTGACTGGTTTGAAAACTTAAAACTTTGATGCTGCCAAGGCTAAGATGCAACTATATTTATCTTTCCTGGTTTTGATGTCTTCTACATACAGGGTTTGCCTGGTGGGTTCGGGATTCCAGGACGACCTGGGGAACCTGGTACAAAGGTGCGTAGTAGCAGCCTTTGCTTCCCATCACACAGAATGAGGAGTTAAGAACTTGTATGGCATGTTCATAGATGTGTATTAAGGCAGTGAATGCACATAAAGCAGTGTTAGATGAATGTTATTAAGTTGTAAAGTCATCACTCGTAGACTAGGAAAAGTCAAAATTAAGGTAGCTTATGTCTTTCTGGTTTAGATCTCTCATATGAATTGATTAATGCAGGTTTTATTTTCACAAGCTCTTTGCCCAGCCAGCATATGTACAAATATGCTTTCCTAAAAATTCCAGTTTCTCTTTACATAGTGTAAAGCAGTACAGGCCTGCAAACTATTTACTGCTTATTATAATGGTCCAGGTACTTACCATTTGAAAGTTGTATGAATTTGTATCAAAGTGTTCATTGCCAAGGAAATCCTATTTTGCCGGGAAGAAAATGTGTTCTGGATTTAAAATGTAAATTGTTTTTTGATTTAGGGTGACAAAGGTGATCGAGGTTTTCCAGGACCTCCAGGAAGAGTAAGTAAAAAAAAATAATTCTTGTTCTATTTTAAACTTAAATGAAAATACAAATTTTGTGAAAGTCAAAGTGCTCACACAATGAGGGAACAAAGAGAGACTATGCATTTTCTCATCTCATTCTAATCAGTCATGTCCTCATTTTTTTAAAATGGAAATAAAAGTCAGATACAGTTCTTTTCGATATTATTGAATTTGGAAAAGGAGTTCTCAAAGAATACAAATTTCAAATGTTTTGGACTATGAAAATGATAATATTGTTAATCAATACAGAGTATCCAAAAGAGAATTCAAAAGAGTAAGTCTGTCAGCTTTGAAGTTATAATTTTTTAACACTTCAAATAAAAAATGGGATTAGTCAGCAACAAATAGATCATTGATGGTGCTGCTTCCCCAATAAGGGGGGAGATTCCCAACATCTGCTAATTTTATTTGAAAAACTATCCATACTTCCTGAATATTTTATTGTAAATGTTAGTATCTTATGGGTCAAGCCGAGGTCAATGTTAGCAGAAATTGCTAGAACAGAATATTTTAAAATTAAAGGTAATACAAACCTAATGGGTCAGTGCTTATACCATTGTGAGCTTTCTTGGCATCATTCATGTTCAGAAAGCTGCTATAAAGCTCTCCACTTAATTCTACTGTTGATATGAGGAATTTTGGTAAAATAGTACTCTTTTTTTTCTGGTAATTCCTCAGCAGCTAAAACCCTCTCACACTAGTTGTTATGTATCGCAGAAATTGCAAGTATAACCAAACCTGCTCAAAATTGTTATTACAGAACAATATGGCCTCTGTTCCATGAGGTCAAGATGGGGAAGATGATACAAAGGAGAGCACAGTTGTATGTTTCTAGTGTCCTAGTCATTGTCCTGTGATTCAGGTTATAGATCCCGGACCGGTAGATACCTTTGGTGAAAAAGGAGAGCCTGGAGCTTCAGGTTTGCCGGGGCTGAAAGGTCAAAAAGGTGAAAAAGGTATGTATTTTGTCTTGATTTTTTTTTTGACTGAGTTATGCTTTTAGATTTCTTATTAAAGGACCTTAAAATTGCACTGTCTGTGAGCTCAGGAGATCTATATGACAGTGAGATGTTCCAGTTATTTATTTAATTGCTTTCAGGTTATTACATTTAATTGTAGTTTGTAGGATGCTTCTTCTCATCATAAATTAGTCTGTCTTTCAGTTATAAATTGTAAAAGGATAAACTGGTGTCTCTTTTTATGGCAGTTAAATAATCCAGTAGCTAAATTTTAATCTTAAAATTGGCTTGCATAATTTATAAAATTCTTCAATAAACAGGGAAAATCAAGCATTTCCTTTCCCATTTTCCCTATTACAGACCTTACCCTATTGAGGAAAGAGTGGAGAAGGTGACACACAGAAGGGCCTTTCCCCAGAGTGCATTTTTTGCAGATATCTACAGATTATTTAACTTAACCTTGATTCAGGTCTTACTAGCTTGTAAGGTGTACTTGAATAATATATGCTAAAAGTTAACTGAAGTTGACATTGATGACTTTGTCACCTAATGGAAAACCTCTCTTTCTAAAGGTTTCCCTGGTATACAAGGAGTTCCAGGACCTCCAGGTATGAATTTATGGCCACTGATTTTGTTCACATTTTTCCTGTGTCGTTCTTGGCTGAAGAGTCCTGAGAGATGTTCTCCTTAGCTGCTGCTGCCAGTTACTGCCTGGCTTACAGAATACCCAGGCAGTGGCCTCTCCGGGGGTTTAATCATCCCCCTAGACCCTTCCTGTAGGTTGCTTTTCTCGTGTCTGTGATGTGATCCAGCCTTGCTCTTTGTGTAGAGCCCTGATAACTTTCTGCTGAAATGGAAGCAGTAGCATGCCCAGGATGTTAGCCCAGAGAGTACAGCTTCACTGGGCAAGAAGAGTTGTAAGATGTGAATATGTGATTGAATATGTGCATATGTACCTATGTATGTATACTCATATGTAGAAAATTTGTTTTGCTCTCACTTCAGCTCTATTTGTGTTTGCATAAATACAATAAACCAAGGTTTGCAGGGAGAAATAATAGCATTTATTCAATCAAAGTAATTCCTGAAGCCTTCCTGTTTTTTTTTTTTTACTATGCCACCTAATAAAAGTTAATTTCTTTTGCTTGCAAATGTTAGATTTTTCGTAGTCTTAACATCTTCAGATCCATGACAACACTGCTATTATGTATACATGTCCATATGATTGAACTAAGCCACAATATTAGCTTTTTAAAAATTATGCAAATCGTTTGTGGAAATCTAACCCTAGCACATCCTGCAGTAATACCACTATTACCTGATCTGCTTGCTTTTTCGATCTTGACACTGAGCTAAATGTGAAATTAATGTGAGCAGGGTCAGATAGTTTCCAGGAAATTTTTCAGTTTAGGGAGGAAATACTCTATACTGCAGGCTGTAATAGTCCCTAAAGAATTCTGTGTGACAAGACAAGAAGAATGTAAGTCTGTTATTATCCTACAGAAACTGAGATTTGTGTGACTTTCGTATCTTCCTGCAATGTTGCAAAAGGCTCAAAAAGGTTTAGAGATCAAGTCTAGTGATTAGTTGTGAACTGAAATAGCTCACCAAAGTATGAAGACCTATGTGACCATACAAATAGCTAAAAGGAGACCTTAAGTAGTTTTTTTCCTGGCTGTTTAATTGCTTCTCTTTATTGGCTTTTGCTTGCTTATTTTTCCTACAAACAGGTTTGGTTATAGCATTCCTGAAACCTCCTAGCATTGTTGAATACTTATTTACTGAAGTTCTTAGACATGCTGTCCCTTTCTAGGTGTGTTTAAGATTTGGTTTATTATGAGATAAGGAAGTATGTAATAGTTTTTAAGTGTGATTCCTATGTCACTGCTATTTACTATAAAGCACACAGCAAAAGTTGATTCAACTAAATCTCAGGAGGGCACTTAGTACAGAATAAATGAGTTTGTCTAGGGACCAAACCAAAGCGAATTACTCTGAGCTGTAGTGAGTGTATAATCTCAATTTTGTATAAATCACCAATAGTAAAAATACAGTCCCTTTTTTTATTTTGCACTAACATTTCTCCATTTCTCTCTGAAAACTAATAGAAGCTAATATGTTAATAATGCTACTGTCTTTTCACTTGTCACTTTTTTCACATATGTTTTACTCTGTCCAAAGGTCAACCACTTCCAGGCAGGGTAGGATCACCTGGTGTACCTGGACAGAGAGGTGAAAAAGGTGAAAAGGGTTCTCCAGGAGTCCCTTTACCTGGACCCCCAGGAAGAGATGGTTTCCCAGGTACTCCGGGGTTGCCAGGCCCCCCAGGGCCTCCAGGCAAAACAGGTAGGTGAAGCACTCGGTGGCTTTTCACAATGAAGACTCAGTAACGCACATTGCATGCACTTAAGAAAAGAAAAAAAAAAAAAAAAGAAAAAAAAAGAAACAGACACGATTGTAAAAGCTATAGTCTGAATGCATCTACATCATGGAAGAAACATATCTGAGTTGTTAATGGACCAAGGAAAAGCTGCCCCACAATGCAGCCAGCTGCTCGTTTCCTTACTGGAACAAGGATTCTTTGCTACATAAATGTTTTTAAAATTTTGTCAAAAGTTCATTGTGGACTGTTACAATTTAACCTTGATATATAGTGGTTTCCTCTGTATCCTAATGTGCCAATGTAGAGATATTTGTAGATTTTCAATTACAAAAAAATAGCAGATATTAATACTGTTCTTAGCATAAGAGATAGCTGTTCAATATCACAATTTACAAGTCTGCGGTACTAATCTATGTGACAGATTGAACAGGTGTAAGAGCTGCAGACTGAGATAATACTCTGGCAGAAGTTTTTATTGTGAAATGGCATTATCTTATAGGAGAATGGGGTCAACACATGCTTTATAGAGGTAAACAAAAAGATAATGATGTGATAAATAGTAGTAGTAATGGTAACATTATACAGCTCTGCATAATTAGATTCTGATAAAGCATTTTTAAAAGAAAAATGTTTTGGTTTTGTTCTGCAATGAAGCAATGGAAAAAGTATATGTGAAAGTTGTCCATGCTTAACAGCTCTTTACAACTGACGTTATAACTCTTTAATTGAAAGCAAACTCTAGCTATAGGTGATGCTGATATTGTGAGTTAAATTGTCATCTCAACATAAGGAATGATATCCCTTCTACAGTAGCTTAGGTAGTCTAAAACTATTGAAAGGAACATTATTCTCTGTGTAATTCCTAAACCAAAAATACTTTGTGTAAAAACAATTGAAGATGTCTAGTTGTTGCTGTCTTTGCCGATGAAGCAGTACAAAATCCAGTACCTAGAATATGGAATTAAATAGCTAAATCTTACCTGGCCCTAAAAGCAAGAGCAACTCCTGTTTTTCATACAACATGTTCCTGTCATTGCTTAATTCTGCTCCTTCCCCAGACACTTCTTTAGCTTTCTTCAAGTGTATAATGGGAAGCAATTTGTTTTCATTTGTTTGCCAAATTTCACATTAACATTTTGACTACTGGCTTTGGCAAAAATGATGTCATATTGTATTGGGTCAGAACCTCTGTCATATCATCAAACAGAACAAGTACAATTTGTATTCTCATATCAAGCCTGCTAAATATTCACATTTGTTACCTATTTAAGTTCCTAACATATGAAGTTTCTTGTTTTCAGGAAACTTGACCATTGTGAAGAATTTAAAGAGAAGTTAACAAGCTGCTCTTGACCTAGAATGTTTCCTAAAACATTGTTAACAGAAGTCAGGGTACAAAAAACTGGCTACTTAATTTCTTCAGAACATCAACATTCTCCATTGTCTTCAGGATCAAACCAGCAAGTTTTCACCCAAAGCACTTTACTTAGCCAAAACTTACAATAAAAATAAATTTTATGTGAAAGTTGCTTCTAACCTTATTATGGCAGAGCCTGTCTTTTCTCTGCAGTTCTCGGGGTTTCTTAAGCGGTATATATGGATTCATATTATAGAATCCCAGCTAAATTTTTCAAAGTAAATCAAATAGAAAAGTAAAATGCTATCCTGACTTATCACTCTTCATAGATACATTCAGCTGAGACATTCATAAATGCAGTCCTATAATGGAAACTTGCACTTGTCAAAACATATTCTTTGTTGCATTTCCATTGCAGATGGAATTGATCAATGCCAGCAAGGAGAACCTGGTGCACCAGGTACTCCTGGACCTCCAGGAAGAGATGGATTTCCAGGAGAGATGGGAGAGAAAGGTAATACTATTTTAAAGTGATTGATTTCTAATGCTCTGTACCCTGGAGTGAGGGTATGTAAAGAGGCTGAGCAAGTTAGGCTGGATCAGAGCAAGTGTACTTAAATTTAGTTAAACAAATAGTTCATGGACATGGAATGTGTTTCTTGAGTCTCTGATGGGTAAAAGAAGGATGTTATTTATTGAATTGTGTGACACATATTTCACTTACATTCTACTTAGCCTATGCATTGCTGGAAAGTGATAAGAATGGTGCAGGGCTGAAAGAGAAACTGGATAGAAAAAAAGAGTTGAGTATAGCCCCATTAAGTGTGAATTGAACTGTTCATGGCAATTTGAGATGTGAATTCCAAGATGAAGAATTAGAGAGGGGCATATAAGTTGGTAATGGAAATGGTTTATGAATCATTACCATGATTATAATTGAAGCCAAAATTGTAATGCCTATAAATAGGACTGTCAACCATATGTTTTAGCAGCATTGACTAAATGGACATATAAAAAAATGAGCTGCACTCATTTACACGATGTTTGATCCTTCCTAATCTCATTCTGCTCACTGCTTTTCTAAAACCGCAAAATTGCAGTGAGTATAGAGATTCTCCTTTTTCTGCTTCAGGCTTTGCCCCTGAATCCACCTGCTTGCAGTTGTCTTAAATCTTTTCATTGTTATTCATTAGTTATTTTGGGTTTTTTGGTTTTCTCTTTCAGGTGAAAAAGGTGAATCCTGTGCCTTATGTGATAAAGAAGGACCTCCTGGACTTCCAGGGCCACAGGGGCCACCAGGGCCACCAGGTAAAAGCTCACTAACTACCTGAGACTTAACTACATAGGCTAAAATTAAAAATGCAGCATATATGATAAAAGTAATTACTTTTTGTCCCACTAATCATATTGTTTTTGAAACTAATGAAAGGAGGATGAAATATTCCTGGTTTTGGCCTGATTCCAAATTTCTGATGCAATCAACAAGAATTACCAAGGAAACAGAAATTGGCCACAGTGGAGATTCTTTGCAAACTGTGGCCCAGATATTTTCACAGAAGATTGTGAAAGTGAAAAATAACATGGAAAGCATTTGCCCTATGTGCCCAGTCTTGGCAGTGGCCCATATATACATTCCCAATCCTAGCATTAAATTCTGTGGCTAAAAAAGAGAGCTATTTGTCTGCTACCATATGAGAGAAGTGCCACACGCAAACAGTAGTATTATACCTAATGTTTGTTCTAGTGGCTGTTAAGAAAAATAAGTACAGTTTAGGTAGTTTCAAGACTGCAGTGGTTACATGATAGTTCTAAATAGTACGGTGAATTTGTTCCTAAGTCAAATGCGTCATCAACTTCTGAACTTGTGAATGCAGACACACAGAACACATGAGCACATGAATCCAGACAACTTCACTGCCTTTAGCAGCATTATGCTGATACAACTGGGGATATAAATTTGAGCAGGATCACAAAGAATTAACATTCAATTAACTATTTGTAAAAGCATGTGATAGAATTCTACTTTTGTCTCTCTGATAAGGTTTTCCAGGACAATCAGGTTTCAAGGGTGACAGAGGCTTACCAGGACTTGATGGCCTACCAGGGGTACCTGTAAGTAATGCCCTGCCAAATGCAGGTGTTTATTTGCTAGTGGATATGCGATCAAAAAATCATGTGATCATCAGTGTAGTTGTGTAATAGTTCTGTTTAAAAACAGACCAGCACAGTGATGTGATAAAATTAAAAAACTATGCCTAGCAAAATAAACTAGGAAGCTGTGTGGTTGAACTATGAGAGGAAATAAAAGAGCTGTCAGAAATAGGTTATATTTCTGTGCTTACCTATCATAGGAACTCAGCAGGACACATGGCCTTCTGATTGAGCAAACTAAGCAGTAGAGTTGGGTAAAAAAGTAGGATTTCACATGAAACAGATGCAGGTCTGTCCTGACCTTCTTGTGAATCTTTCCAATAACTCTTTTCTATTGTGTACATATATATTGAGAGAGAGACAGTGCCATCTAGCGTAGTGTAAGCAATCTAATACTAGCATGCAATATACTTCAGCAGATTGTCTGAATTTTGGGAAATGTGTGCAGTATATTCCATAAAATGTAATTAGCAGGAAAACTAAATAGTTTTGAAGAAATAAAGGAAGGCTGTGTGAGTGGATAGCACCCTGATAATGTGATCACTTGTAAATGATGTTGACACAACGTGATACGGCTCCCAGTGAATAAGTCTGGATACGGCTCCCAGTGAATAAGTCTGGATATCAGAAGCAGAACATCCACAAGCATAGTACTTCCCTAAAAGGTAACACAAATTACTCCTAGGCAGGCACTGTACTAGCACAACTACATTTGATCTTGTAGGACTTCACTTAAGTGTCCCTACATACACTGTGGTATGCTGTCAAGGCCTATATTAGCATACACATTCCTGTATTATAATGTGGATTTTGACACCATTCCTAATGTAAGTAGACTGAGTTTGTCAGAATCTTTGCAGGCTTTTTTTCCCAGAGCTGTTTTGTCCTTCCAGCTAATCATTTTTGGTAACATAACTTTTCAGTGGCATTCATGTGCACTAACTTTAACACAAACTGGAGCTATGCAAGCTCCCTCTATCACCAGTGGGGAGAGAGAGGCAACTTCAGAAGTTAAACCAACCTACTTGTATGAATTCTTTACCCAAAGAATCTATTGCTCTTCTTTGAGTATAAATAAAGCCTAGATACTTGAATTTAGCCAGTGGAAGTTAGCAGGGATGGAGTCCATTCTCTGTTTCTACCATGATAAACAAGATGGTATTACTCATTGGCTGAATTTACTATAATATAAGTGGGATCCATGAAAGAAACAGTGGAGAAAAATAAAAGACGTCTTAATGTATTTAAGCTTTGTGTCTGGCATTTGTTCTCAACACATGTTTTGCCACATCTTTATATTTTCCTTTTATTGCCTCTTAAGTTCTGTTCATGTCTTTCATCAGACAAGGACTGGCTGCTGTTCTGAATGCTTTTAAGCTTGTTTTGCTCCACAAAGTTCAGCCAGGTGGTGATCCAGCATATAGTTTAGCTTGGAAAAACTACATAGAGGCCAGCCTTGCAAGCTGATGTTGTTTAGAGCCATGCCAGAGCATCAGAGTCTGATCCAGGACCCCCTAAAAGCTAATGGAAAGATTACCTTTGACTGTGTGCTGGTTCAGATTTACATGGAGGGCATATATCAGCCATAAGCAGTGGACGTTGCCCATGAAGTCTGGCTTTTTTTCCCTAGCAAGTAGCTCTGATTCACTTGAAATTAGAGAGGCTGTTCCTGTGAGAAACGTTCAAGTCCTAGAAAATATGTAGGGAAATCTGGAATTCTGGAAATCCTATAAATATATTATTAGGTAGATAATTCATTCCCAGAACAGCTTACAAAACTCTTTTCTGAGCATGTATGTAGTATTCTGATAGTACCAAGTGACTGTGTTTGTTAACAGTACAAAAACAATTAACTTTAGTAATGAAGGGAAATGTGTATTTGTGTCAGGTAACTCATAAATAAACTACCCAGGGAGAAACTTTCAGCCTTCAGTTAGCCTTACCTCTTGTGCAAATAACGTTTGAGTTTTGACATTTAATTTTTTGATCATTTTGATCATAAATTTGATCATTTAATTTTGTAGACTATCTATACATTTGATGAATATTATAGTTGTTTTTAAAGGTTTTGAAAGAATGAAAATCACGGGTGCAGTTTGTATAAGCAATTTAAACCTATAAGTTTGTCTGAGTTTGTCTTTGCATACTGGAAGTGTGTTATTTTCCTGTATTAGTACTACTGCTGGTATTGTAAATTATTGTGGAAATGTAGAGATACTTTTGTTGCATTTGTGTCAGGGAAATAGGTTCCACAGTGTTACAGAATTCAGCATTTAAAAGTTGGGGCAAGCACTTTAACTCTGAAGATGCCTTTTTAAAAAGTTTTGTTTCCCTTGATGCTGATACTGTATAAATATACCATAATTGAAATCCAGTGGGTAGTCTGTTGAAAATTCAGAGTATTTTTTTTGGTGTCATGGCCTGCAGTTCTTCTGTAAGGGGTGTAAGTTTATAGAGACCATCTAAAATTATATACCTGTGATATGATAAAAGTCAAAAAGGTCAGGATAAGATTTGCATTAATCCTTATTCACACTGTTGTGTCCTGGAAAATATTCTCATTTGATCTCCTCAAATGAAAATGTAATGGTTTACTTGATTTGGGTCTGGTCTTTAATTGCTGTATCAGGTTCTTTTTTGTATTAGTTGAAGGCTTGGTAGGGCAACTGATGATATCTAAATTCATGACATTTCAGGGCCCCCCCGGCACTCCAGGACTTATGGGCAGCCCTGGGGCAAAAGGAGAACCAGGAGATTTTACTTATGATTCTATCCTGAAAGGTGAAAAGGGAGATCCTGGTTTCCCAGGACAACCAGGTGTTCCTGGAAGAGAAGGAAGACCAGGAAAAGATGGATTGCCAGGTCCCCAGGGTCCGAAAGGAGCAGAGGTATGTCTGTTTCTTTATGTTTATGTATTGTCCTACTGTGTGTTTATTTATGTTTACATACTGTCCTATACATTCTGTCTTTCAGATCAGAATTCACATGCTTTTATGCCCTACGTATGCTTTATATTTATTGGCCTTATTCATTGTTTCACAACTTGTCTTTATCTTCAGTAGCTCATTCTTCCTCAGAGGAAGGCTCCAGTTTCCATGAAACTAGTGAGGAAGATGGCCCTTCAACAACAGACTATTTCAGATTTAGATTTTAACTCTTTCTTTTTACATGTCATGCAAATAAGTGATCTGACTCAGATGTATTCAGCGTGGCCTGTTACTTTCCAGACTATAGCACAAGGTTACTTCCACCACAAAGTTCTGGGCAGAACAGCAGTTTTGAAACTTTCTCACAGTTTCATAGTGAGATTTAGTGTGGATGATTTAGCTGATATCTGGAGATGATTGAAGGAATGCAGTTATCCAAGTAGAGATTGTTAAACCAAGATTCAATTCTGTTGTTCTTCTCTTCTTGTGGAAACTACTGCTTCAAAGTCTTGCACTGGTAGAGACTTCAGCTGATATGGATGTGGAGCTGCATGTGGAGCTCACATTTATTCCCAGATCCACCACTGGGAACACAACCTACATGGTCCAGTTAGTTGCATTGCACACCACTAGGTATGATTTCCATGTGCTATCCCACATGGAACCCAGGTCTATTTCCGTTGAACTCACTGATAAAAAAAAAATCCACTTTTTTTCAGCATTACAGGTACCTGTGCTAATTCCAAGTTACAAAATATTCAAAGAGAGAGGGTGATGTGTTCTGTTTTGCCAATCAGGCAAGAAATACACTTATGTTTTCCATAAATCAGGGTACAGCTGGCTTGAAAGGAGAACGTGGTCCCCCTGGCCAACCTGGATTCCCTGGAGTACGTGGTGAAAGAGGTTTTCCTGGCCCTCCTGGAATAGGTGCTGCAGGGTTACCCGGTGAGAAAGGAGACAGAGGCTTTGCTGGAACCCCAGGTTTACCAGGCCTTCCAGGTAATACTATAGTATGCTTTAAAAAAAAAAAAAAACCACCAACTTTAAAAAACAATATAATTGTGGCCTTTAGATGGTACAACTTAGAGGATCAACGGAATTTAAGATTGAAATAAAAGAGCTCTCTAATTTAAATTAGTGCTTGTTTTCAGCAGTATAATTGCAAATCTTTGAGAGCATTTTTCTTGAAGAGTTTATTAGGCCAAACAGGATGGTTTAGGTTCATCCTAAACTGAATTCATCCTAGTTTTCTATGAATCTTCTACAAAAAAACCTTCATAGCAGGCCAATGGTAATGGTATGGATGAACTAATATTTCTGTCTAGGTGAAAGTCCTTTGTTTAATTTCATTGGTTCCTGGACTTAATACTTCTTTGCATTCACAGGAACGAAGGGCGAAGCAGGACGAACTGTACCACTCCCTGGACCTCCTGGGGCAGATGGCCTTCCTGGGCCACCTGGTTTCCCTGGACCCCAAGGTACAGTAGCCTGTAAATCTTTGTCTGATGATCATAACGGCTCTGTTTCTGAGAAGCTAGCCTTTGTATTAACATTTGTCTGTTTTCACTTGTAAAGGTGACAAAGGGAATCCTGGGCTCCCAGGTAGACCTGGCCTGCCAGGAGAAAAAGGTGCTGTTGGGCAGCCAGGTATAGGGTTCCCTGGACCTCCAGGACCCAAAGGTAAGATAACATTTTCCACCTAACAGAGCTAGTGTAACTGGAGTGTGGATGGAGGCCTGCACTATATCATCTAGCCATGCCTGCATGAGATCTGGGAGGTGCACCTGAGGAACCTCCCTTGAGAAGGTCCACAAACACCACAATAAGCATACTTTCAATGCACACTTGCTTTGTGTGGTGATGTGTCTGCAGATATAGACAATGTCAAAGCTACTGCCAGAATAGAAAGTGATGTAGTAAAACATCTTACTTTGCAGCAGCTGAGTTTGCTGAGAGATGAGATGACCTCGCTGAGAGATGAAGCACTGTGTGTTGTTGGTCAAAAAAACATGCTGACATAACTATAACATTTTTGGTCCAGAGCTAGCATCTCAGCTCAACCGTCCAAGGCAGTTGAGAGTGGTTTGGTTAGAAAACCAGCTTACTCAGTGTAAGTTTAGTCTTCCCTGCATGGCCTTTGTCAGGGTATGCACATAGCTTAGAGGGAGTTTAAATGTTCATATTTTAGTTTTGGATTTTTGGGAGATGTATTTCATAGTGCTGCTACTCATTTAGAACTAGATGACTGAGCTTTCAGCATCCAGCTCATTCCCCAAAATTCTTGTGTGTCTTCATTGTTACTTCATTTATTAGGGTGCCACACACTAATGAACTGGGAGGGCCAGAAAGACTTAAAAAAGAAAGGGCAAATCTTTACCTGTGGCCACCTCTAATTCCTCTGAGACTGGTGTGGGATGAACATGAACAGAAGAGGTTTGTTGCATCTGGAAAAAGATTGCTACATGCTCTTTGATGCCAGCAAGAAAAGGAAGACATATGAAATACCTTTATTTCAAGGACCCTTTCTTGAATTCAGCTCTGCCCAATGACTTTTCTGGTGCTTAGCCTAAAAGATGAATTTCTCACTCCCCAAAACTTTTACCTGGGACAGGAGCTTCATCTCAATTTATTGAGCATGTGCTGGTGTTAAGTGAATGCTATCTTTAAGTGATTTACAGAGCGGCAGTGCGTGGGACAGCTGTGACATAGAAGCCTTCTGTGTGCAACCCACAGCGGGACATGTAGGACACATCACACGACATATACTGATCAAAAGGTGTTGATTCACAGATGGATTTTGTTGTGCATCCCTCAGCCTGATACCCCACACATTAAGTTGCCTTTTCTGAAGAAGACTTTGGGAACCTGTTTTTGCAGACAGGATGTTTGTCAATGACATGAACCCACATGGCTACTAATTTAAAGAGGAGACACTCAGCATTTATTTCTTCTGGGTGGTTGTTTCTCATCAGAAGCCAAATGCTGCACAAAGCTCAGCATTTGAATCTCTGTTGAGACATTTGGGTGCTGGCATCCCTAGAAGTTTGACATAAAAGACTACATAGACCTTTTTAAAGGCATCCCTGTGAGGACATGAATAGTTCAATTAGAGGCTTAAAGAAACAGCAGAGACACTGACAGGCAGATACAATAATGATATGAATTTTGTTTTGTTTTGTTTTGTTTTGTAGGTTTCCCAGGTCAACCTGGCTCACCTGGTCTGCCGGGGACTCCGGGAACCCCTGGCCTGGATGGTTTGCCAGGTGTACCAGGTTCACAAGGTCAAAAAGTAGGTGTCAGTTGCTGATACTGTTATCTGTGAGTGCCCATGTTAACAGGAATGTGTGTAAAGGTCCTGCTCTTTAAAAAAAAAAAAAAAAAAAGTTGGCCAAACTGTCTTTCATCTTATGCTTCCCACTGTGCACACAAAGGAACAGAGTAGATGGATGAATGCTTGCTTGACGTTAACAATAACGGGCTAACGGCTCTGCCCTGAAGTCACATATAGCGCTGCTCTGCCTCTGTGTGGTTTAAATACAGTCAATGAATGAATTCTTGGGTTTGGTATGTTGATTCCTAATCTATTGGGTTTCTTTGGCTAGGGTGAACCTGGTGTAGGTCTCCCTGGCCCTAAGGGCTTGCCAGGCCCCCCAGGCCCAGCTGGCATCCCTGGAGAAAAGGGAAATCCAGGACTCCCTGGTTTACGTGGTGAGCAAGGCTTTCCGGGCAGACCTGGACAGCAAGGATTCAGAGGTAACGTCACTGGGAAAATACAGCTTTGTATGTCTACTTCCTTTTTTAAGTCACTCCCCTGTAAATGCAGCAAAAAGTCTGTTGACCACTGAGACATCCTACTGATATCTCAGAGTAGTGCCCTTTTTCCCTCCCCTCATTTTCTCCTACCAACCAGCAGTAGCAAATGCTAGCAACTTTGCTGCACTTCCTCCCAGCCCAGGCAGGAGGTATTAGAGGCTGAAAGGAAGCCTTCTTGGTCAAGTGCTTCCAAAACACCTCGTCTAGCATCTACAGCAAACAAGATTTCAAATAACATTGGAGGACCACTCCCTCTATGTCTCTGTTTCTCGGCAGGTGACCCTGGCCTCCCAGGTCTGCAAGGCTTGCAGGGCCCTCCAGGCGCACCGGGGCTGGGTCCACCAGGATCACCAGGACCTGCAGGACAGCCGGGACCCCAGGGACCACCAGGTAAGAGGAGATACTCCCATGATGGTGTTTATGAGTGGACTTCTGGCATAAATGGATATCAGCATCAGTAAAAGCATTGCTCATGAGCTGGTTTGCAGTGTGAGGTTGGTGGGGTAGTGTGGGCTTCCTGCCTCTGGTCCAAAACGCAGGGTGAGGCCTCCTGAGAAAGCACCTGCCGTCCTGTTTGGTCTCCTCAGGTCATTGGTGGGTAATATATACAGGATCAAAGCCTCAGTTAGAAAATGAGGACTACTTCTTCTGTCTGGCTTTTAGTCTTCATTCTTCATGCCATGTAATTTCTGAACTGCAGGTGGACATTATCAGATAATCTTGTTAATGGTGTTCCCCGTGCTCTGTTAAGGACTAATCCTGTATCTTCTGTTTTTCCTAGGATTTCCTGGAATAAAAGGAGAAAGGGGCTTCCCTGGTCTCCCAGGTCTAGACATGCCAGGACCAAAAGGGGATAAAGGTAGTCAGGGCCAGCCAGGAGTTCCAGGGTCTGTGGGGTTACCTGGTCTGCCGGGTCCGCAGGGGGCCATCGGACTGAAAGGATCAGCAGGTAAACATCTTTTCCCTCGGACACCAGCATCTTTGACAACTGTTTTGTTAAGTTGTGGTAGCATGCCCTTTCCCTTGATTAGGAATTGGTCCATCAAAGGACCAAAGCTTGGGAAAACATGTGGGCTGACATCAGTAAAGCAGATCTGTGCACGTGTAACTGAACTGTTACTCAAGTTCTTTGGTGGATCAAATCTGGCAACTCGCAGGAACTAGCCTTTAGCCTGTAATAATGAAAGGGGATTATTCTGCACAGTTTCAGTGCCAGAATGTGGTTTTAATAATGCCTTTGTTAATGACAGCATTGTTTACTGTAATAGGAAGTTTAAAGAATCTGTCAAAAAACCTGTTACAAACTGTGTTTTATTCTGGTTTTCATAACTCTATTTTTGCTATTGTTTTCTCTATCAGGCTATTTTAGATTAATCATCTTCTTGGCCTATTTTTCCTTAAGAAGTGCAATTCCTAATATGTTAGGGAGTAAATAATACCATTTCTTGTACTTCTTTACACTGCTTGCTTTATTTCTGTTATTCACTCTTTCACTTTGGTTTCAGGAGCCAAAGGAGAAATGGGAGTTATGGGAACTCCTGGATTGCCAGGAACTCCTGGACCAGTTGGAGATCGAGGGTTGCCTGGTGAAAAAGGTAAGAGAGATAATTTCTCAAAATCAAAATTTTAAAAACCACCTTTTTCCCAGCAGAAGACAAGACTAGGAATAATGAAATATAAGGAGTATGCTTGGTCTAAGGAATGTTTTATGTCAAATAACTTCCCTGTAAGTTAGAAATAGTGTAATTTAGAAAGCCATATCCTAGGAGCAGTCATGTATTTTGGCACCGAGCCAGGATTTTTGATCAGTTCTTCAGCAACATAAGGATTTGTTAGGTGTGAGGATGCTATAGATATTACTCCAAGAAAAATACTGTGTTGGAAATTATAAAAAGCCAGCAGGAAGGTCTTAATTAAATCCTGCAAATAATGCCCTGTATTACTGCCAAACTCTTATCCCTGTTGTTTTGGGAGTCTAAAATTAATGGCTGTGAAGCAAGAAAAACATGTCAACTTTTTTTGACAGAGCTATTGTGAAGTTCTGGTGTAAAAAAACCCAAAAACTTCACATAAGATAAATGACATGTTCCAGATCATGGTATTTGGTGCTCAAAATCTGAATAAAGAGCTAATTTCATTTGTTGTTGTCTACTAGGTACTTTTGCAAACTTTTATATGCCACTATAATATTCTGTGCTATCCCTTTATAGGTAGCCCGGGTCTCAAAGGTGTAGTTGGACCACAGGGTGATCCTGGTGTCAAAGGAGATAAAGGTGAAGCTGGTCTCCCAGGAAAACCTGGAACGATGGACAACATGGACATGGTTAGTCTCAAAGGCCAAAAGGGAGATCAAGGAGAAAAAGGTAACTTTAATCTCTAACTGTGCTTAAGTGTAATTAGCACTCATATACTGTTAAGCAGCGATATTTTGAGTTCAGTTGTATTTTAATTTTAGACAACAGTTTTTAAAATAAGATTAAGGAACTTCACATAGCAAATGCAGATATTTTTGCAGTATTTTTTAACTCTATAGAACATTAATCACAGACAGAAGGGGTTTTGGTTGGATGGCTAAAAGCAGAAACAAGAGCTTGTCAGAAGAGAAGAGCTGTCATTCATGTAAAACATACAGTGGAAACACTGGTGTGGCCATGAAGACCAATTGATACTGTAAGAAAAAGTGGGCAGCCTTTTTTGGCACACATGTTTCTTTGTGACCTGAAGAAATTTCAGGAAAGACACACCTGTATGCCACTGACACCAAAAGATCAACTTATGTCAGTTTAGAAACATCTGGAAATACGCAGGAGAAAGGCAATCAGCTTTCTATTTAGAAACTTAATGGCGGTAGAAATATTAGGGTTTTTTAGACAATGCATTCTTGAATTTTTATTTTTATGGCTACATGAAAATTTGGTTGTTTAAGATCATTCTCCTGGTTTTCTTTTTGAATAAAAAACAGTGCGTATTTTTTATGTTTTTATTATTTATTCTTTTTTTATTATTATTTAATTTTTATTTTAAAAATCCCATGATAGTTTTTCAGTGAATGACAACTGGTTTAATTAAAATAGAAGTGTAAGGCTTACAAGGGAGATACTGAGATCAAGTAGTCTTCTGTTTCCCTCAACCAAATCCTTCAACCTTGCATTGTATATCATGTTGTCTGAAATAATTATCATTCTTGTTACCATTTCTGACTTCTCCCCAATTTGGCTGCATCCTTGTTAGAGTCCACTTTGCCAAAACAAGGGAACTACTTCAACTCAGGCCCTGCTACAATGAAATTTCCCTTTCTTGAAACAACAGCCAACTCAGTTTGTGATTAGCTATAATCTTAGTCCTTTACTTCTGGACTGCTGCCTATGCAATCGTTTTTCGACTTCTCCTTACCATGTATGTAATGTAATACACTTTTTAAATTTCATTATGTTGATTTTCAACCTTTACTCCAACTCTTCAAAATCCTTCTGTGGTCTAATCCCGTGTTCTTCTCAAGCCTTTCCAGTTTAGTGTTATCTGTGCATTTCATCTATGTGTTCTCTGTTGGGCCCAGGACAGAGCACTTGAGACTCCTTTCCAGTTTGGCAGTGAATCACCAATAAATGTATTAGGTTATATTTGAATTGTGGGAACAGGAGGGTTTCCCAGTCTAGATACCTCTCATCTCCATGTCCTGACTGCTTGTTAGAATGAGACCTGGGTTCTTGTGTCCTGGTTGGGCCTCAGAGAAACCCAAACACATGGACAGGCAGTGCCTCCCAGCTTGAACAGTCAGGGACTGCAAGGGAGGGCAGGTGCAAGTGTGGAGAGCCTCTGCCTCTAAGATGAGATGCAGCTGCTGAAAGCACTTTTGTATTTGATGAGGCTCCCAGCCTTTAAGTTTTCATCTAGATTAATTTTTCGCCTTTATTTCTCATCTTGATACATATAGTGGTATGAAAAGCCTTAAAACAAATCCACATAGGTTGTTTTTATTACTTTCTTATCTACTACTGGCCTGCAGATTGACTGATTGATAATTAGTTTTATTTCCTTTACAGAAATCCAAATTAGGCACACTGGTTACATGCATATAAAGAAGCTTTTGCTGAGAAATTCAAATGGTTAATTTCTTTGGTTTCTAACTCCTTCATCTCTCCAGCACTAATAATGCACGCTTGCAAACCTGTATGCTCTACCTTTTCCTGATCAAACACAGTCTACAGATTGGCCTGGCTCACACAGCCTGGAAGGGTAGGTTCTAAACAGACCCCAGCCTGCAAATTTCTGCTGTTACTCTGCCCATCTCATCCACTTCAAACCAAACATATTTAGTACCAGCAGAGAAAAATAATCTAGTTATACTCCATAACTTTACTGATCATCATCATAACTTTACTGCCTTCATCTCTCTAAACATGAATATCACAGTAATGTTTTTAAAAGCTTCTAAAATACAAACTGTGCAGAAAACACATAGTATTTTTATGGAAGATTGTCAGTGATGTTTAATGAAAAAATTTGGGTTTGGACATCTTGGGATGCTTTTAATAAAATCCACTTAATTAAAAACATCCCGTGAGTTTTCTTTAGCAACCTATTGTCCTGCACCTATATGCAACAGACAGGGACCAAAAAGACCACCTTAAAGCTGGAGAAGAGGCACACCACAGAATAAGAGGTGGAGCCTCCTGGAATGATGAAGATGTTTTAACATTAGATAGAACAGAGGAAACAGCAGATTTGTGTCTATGAACTGGTTGTTCACATGTACGTTTTTAGACAGCAAAACAGTCAAATCAGTCATTTCTGTTAACATCTGATATTGTCTGGCATTTATGAAGTAACACATTAATCCAACTCAAACATGTTTGTTTGAAATTTCTTTTAAAGATATAACTTGCCTTTTAATTTGCACAGACACCTGTAAAATTGTAATAGGTTGTGGCCTTTCCTCAGCACTGGTTTAGCTACTGAAGAGTTGTGTTGTATTCAAGTGTGACTCTACTGAACAATGTATGAAGCCTGAATTCAGCTACTTCCTTGCTCAGCAGAGAGAAGCAATAGTGATCAAAAATTAACTAGAAGGATTATTTTATGGCATTACAGTAAATTTTGATAAAACTGATCTCACTGTGGTTGTTTTCTTGGTGTCCAGGGGACCATGGAGCAACAGGAGAAAAAGGATTACGTGGGGAATATGGAGAACCAGGAATTCCAGGGAAAGATGGTGAACCTGGTACTCCAGGACAGCCAGGTATGTTGGAAGCTAGCAACAGAGAGCCTATTTATAAGGTATTTTAAACCACATTAACTAATGGGACTCTTAATTTCTCTGCTGTCTGTAGGACCAAAAGGTGATCAGGGCCCCCCAGGGTACCCAGGGGATCCAGGAATTCCAGGACAAAAAGGATCAGTTGGTGAAATGGGTTTGCCAGGTACTGATTGCTTGGAATTTCTTATTATTGTTTTCTTCAAGTTAATAAAGAACATGATGAGAGACCTGTATGGAGTATTTGTTGGTGTAGATCTACTAAACGGTTGCACTGTCTGCAGTGTCTGAACTCCAGGCTTTTGGGAAATTGCTTTCTCAATCCTATTGTGATATACAAATAATAGGATGGTTTCCTAAGTTTCTGCATGTGAATTCATTAGCTGGATGTGTAGGATTTATATATTTGGTTTTGTACTTGTTTTTCAAGTGATAACCTGTTTGTCTGTCTGTCTCTGTTGGTGCGTGAACTGCATTAAGCTTCTTGTGTGTTTTCCCCCTTTCTAAAAAGTTTGGTGAGTTGCTGTGTATTGTGTGTTAATTACAAACTAGTAATCTGGGAAGAGTGGTGGTGTGGAGAGCATTGGTAAAGAATAGAATGGAGAAGATCCTATATCTCAACATGGAAACTTTGTCTCCATTCAGATGGTCTTATGCCTAGGATATGTAGGAAATTAAAGGTGAAAGACTGAAATGGTAGAGGAAGACAGAAAAATTTGCTACAGCAGTGTCCCTTTGGTCCTGTTAGGAATTATTCAAATCAACATAAACTTTCCTATTTGGAGAGTGAATCTCAAAAATTAATTTACTAGCTATTTTAGTGAGTTACGTTGTTTTTCTAGCTCTGAATAGCTAAGGCAATTGTCAACAGTGCTAACTCTGATGCACCCATTTTTCCCTTTTTCTTACTAGGAACACCTGGAGAAAAGGGTCTGCCAGGAGTACCAGGTTCACCAGGTACACCAGGGTTCCCTGGGCAAAAAGGTGAAAAAGGAGACAAAGGAGCCCCAGGTTTTCCAGGAATTGGCTTTCCAGGGTCTCCTGGTGAGAAGGTATTTACAGCCCTAAGGATTTAATTGTCTGTCTCTACAAAGTACTTCATTTGAAAAGATGCTGTTGGCCTTTAAGCTATTTTATTATATTTTCTATTATGCTCATTTAAATACCTGATGAGAAACCTGAAAGGTGTGCATATGCACAGGTTTAGATGCACTCTGTTTGACGGGACCATTATCTCCAGGTTTGTTATTTATTCTGTCTCTTCAGAATGGGCTACTTTATAGTGCTAGAAATGTGGGGGAGGGGAAGAATTTAAAAAAATCCTAAGTAAATAAAATGAAAAGGGTTCCTTGCAAATGGAGCAAATAACCGCACTGAAACAGTGTTTCTGTACTTTTGCAGAGATACTGGGATCCTGAAAAAACCTATAAAATGCTCAGATATTACCAAAAAGAGAACTGTATTAATACTGTCTGTAAAGTTAATTTAATCTTTAATAGTATTCTAATAGAATTCTCATTTGTTTCATATTCCTTTTCCTAGCTATGCGATGACAGTATTCATTAATGTATAAGTAAAAATTGTAAAAATAAAACTTACTAATCTGGTAGCAAACTTCCTGAAGACTTAAAAAATTTTTTTTGAAGATGATTAAGTGTAATAAGTAAGTTAAGACGTTAATTTGGAAAAGACTTTGTAAAACCTGCCATAAAAATACATAGAAAACTTCTCATTTTCATATGTAAGTAATAAGCGGTTGCTTAAAAAGTCAATAATTCTGATAGTGGAATTTAATGCCAGGATTAATCCTAAATTACTTTGTTTCTAAATGGACAAAGAATGAAATTCTTTCTAAGTCTGATGGATAAGAGGGGTGACATCTACCATTGCGAACAGAAAAAGCTATTTCAGAATTAATGTGTGGATTTTATAATGTGTGCTGCTTCTTCTAGGGAGAACCAGGAAGAACGGGTAGTCCAGGTTTATCTGGAGATAAGGGTGAAAAGGGTAGTGCAGGAATTCCTGGAATGCCGGGTGCCCCTGGTCCCAAAGGATCCCCTGGCATGGCAGGATTTCCAGGCAAGTGTTTATGCTTTAATAAAACAGAAATTCCAGTGAAAAATTAATGTGAAACTTATAGAAAGTATCCCCCCACATGTAAACCTACATCTTTCTCCTTTCTTTAGGGAGCCCTGGCCGCCATGGAGAAAAGGGTGAAAAGGGACTTCCTGGCTTGAGTGGCATTCCAGGTTTAAAAGGAGAACCAGGTAAAAAAGAAAAACCACCAAATGCTACTTAAAATATTGTTCACCTCCAGGCAGTGGCTCAAGCAAATACTGTGGCACTCTACATTTGTTTTGGCTCAGATATTTCCTGGTACGTTTGTTTATTTCATAAGCAAAAAAAGAAAGTGCTGTTTCCCAGGTAAATCTCAGTCAGTGTAGTGTGAGGCTAAATACTTCTCTTGCAGTGTTTGTGGAAAAGATTTTACCACCTTCCCCGAGACTGGTTACTGGTACACCCGTTAGTTCTGGTTTTTTCTGAGTTCATTTAAAAACAATGAAGTTGATCCATGGGCCCAAACCTGAATCAACACATTAACATCATTACAGAGATTTTAAAGACAAAATAGAGTAAGGAGGAGAGTAAGCCCATTGCCATTATAAGTGTAACAACATTTTTTTAACTTGGAGCCTTATGTTCTTAGTTTATTGGATTTAGGACACATCATCTCATTGAACAATGGGCTGTGCTATTCACAAGTCTTTGGTGGAGTTCCTGCACTCTAACCCCACTGAGATTCATGCTAATTAGCTGTCAAAACCTGTAATACTTGAGCCCTGTCTCACACAGATTTAATTCAGGAGTAATCTCAGAGAAAAGTCACACTGAAGTCATCATTCCATGTCTGCTTGGTCTCTGTGGGAGCAAAAGAATATGTTAATCTTTTCTTTAGAGGAAAAAAAACGTGAAAAAATGTCTGATGATTTATAGGTGAAATGAAAATCACGATAATTTTTCAGGTGAACCTGGTGCTCCGGGTCCTGCTGGTTCCATTGGACAGAAGGGTGAACCAGGTTATGATGGGATTCCAGGTGCAGCTGGTGCAAAAGGTGAACAAGGTACTGTGACTGTCATGTTAAGTTTATGGGATACAAAAATGCACAGAGACAGGGTACATAATGCACATACACAAGGTAGAGGGGTGTGCTGGGCTTGAGGTGTTTTGCATGGCACCTTAGAAAATAAAGTTACTAAGATGTCTTGCAAGCTACTATCATCCATCCTTGTAAAGCTGATCATTTAGATGAGCAACTGTGTTTAATCAGTGTAATCTTGAAAGAATGTCTTTCACAAAAGCTGGCAATACTTTAAAGAATTGGCATGTTTCAGAATTAATTTCAGTCTGCAACTTAGCTGTGAAATAATGGAGCAGACTTGCCTTTTCTCAGGGCAGGGTTTTCAGTCATACAGGGCCCATTGTGCTAGATGGAATACCAATACATAACAAAGACAGTCTCTGTCCTGAAGAACTTTTACATAAATCATTTATTTAGATTTTATAGTTGCTTAGTAGAGTTTTGTTCATTACAGGTTAAATTTAAGTACTGTCCCATCTTTTGATTGTTTGGTGCCTCTATATTGCAGGTATTCCAGGTAGAGGACTTCCAGGATTTCCTGGTGCAAAGGGAGATAAAGGTAAACCACTTTTTTACACAAGCAGCAAACCTCCCTCCCAACATACTATAAAAGTAATGCTGTAATTCAGACATACTTTCTACTTCATTCTTTTACATGCTATACCTTTTCAGAGCAGGCAGAAACTCTGAGAGGCTCAAATACTAATTTCTGTTACAGTGGCAGCATCTTGGACATGAGTTAGGCATGCCCTAAAATAGGTAATTATTCATAGTGTGGAATTTACTGCAAGCTGTGCTGTGATGAGGTAATATAAATAACTCCTGTATTTGTGTGCTGTGCTTTTGACTCCAAGTATTTCCATTTTCCTACTAATTTTGCAAGAATCAAAGACTAGTGAGGTCTGTGCACCGAACAGCTAAAGATAGTAGTTTTGTGGCCAGAATATCACAGAATTTTTTTTTTACATGACTCTGTTGTGCAGCCCAGATGCAACTTTATTCATTGCTAGAATAATTATTCTCTATAGCTCAGTAGAGCTATGCACAGGAGCATGGTGCAGAGATGGAAAAGATAGCAGAAACCTGATGAGATCTTACTGAAAATTGTTATTACCTGGACTCGGGACTTATTAGCTCGGGTACAGGCACATAGCTATCACAACTTCAAGACCACTTCTGGTGTTTGCAAAGTGTGTCACTACGCTGTGCTGTGGGAACAGCTTGATTGGCTTGAGGCAGTGCTTGTTCAAGTTGTCTAATGCACCATGCTCCATTTCATAAAGTATGTCCTAGACACTAGGCTGCCATAGATGCAATAGTGAAGAATTATCAAACTGCTGCTGATAAAGTGAGTTGTGTATAATTAAATAATTTTGAATTTGAAGCATCCAGAAAACAAAAGAGATTCGACTAGTCCATCTATGAAATTAACATAACATAGCAGATTTTGAAGAACTTATGTAGCTTGAAATATCAATGCTCTACTTCACTCATTTGTTCTATAAATACAGGAAACTTGTGTGGACAATCAAAAGTGATAAACCAGAATTTTATAATATCTTTTATTTACCATCTCAGATTAACAGTCATAAATTGCTGAGAAAGACCTAATGTGAGAGAACTTTTCTTAATAAGCAAATTTTGTAATCATAGATCAGTAAGGCATGTACAATGCTAGACATGAGAACAATTTTCTCATCTTACCCATCTCTCTTATTTTGTCAGCACACCTCATCTGAAAATATCTGGTTTTAGAGTACATTGGTATCCAACCAACATTATTTGCGTTCCAAGTGTATTGAAGTTCCAAAAAGACCCACACGTCCAGGATTTAAAGACCCTATTCTGTTTAGGCAAAGAGCCAGGGATAGTGTCCTTTATACGTTTTATTTCTCTTATTATTATACTTACACCAGATAATCTATATTCTTTTTGCTCAATCATGATCTAAAATTCGACTGAATCGCAAATGTTAACTATTTGTAAAAATCTGAAAGTAAGTACTAAGTGTCTTAGTGAAAAATAAATTCTCTTTTTCTCCAGGAGCAAGTCCTTTTATGCTTAGTCAAGCAAAACATCCATTACTCAACTATGACAATAATAACTGTAATGGAGTAAGAGTTTGGGGGCTTTATATTCCTTGTGGAAGAACTGATAGAGAGCCGCTTGAACGTTAATCTGTTTTTAGAGAAGATTAAAATAGCCTAGTGATCAGTTTAGCTAAGAAAAGATATGTCAGTCAAACTACTATTTTCCTCATATTTTTGTGTCATAATGTGAAGAATAATACAGTTTTCCTAAAGTTTTTGCATTTTTGTAGAGAGGTATAAGGGCAATGAGTAGATAATAAAGCAGAAGGTTTCAGTGGTTGTGATCCTTTCTCTAATCATCTTTTGGGTGCTGTTTCAAATCTTAGGTGCAAAAGGTGATGTGGGATTTCCAGGATCCCCAGGAAGTCCCGGGATCCCAGGTCTAAAAGGAGAGCCAGGATATGCTGGTCCACCAGGCCCTAAGGGTAGCCAAGGTCTTCCTGGACTACCAGGCAGTGCAATTGAGGGCCCTAAAGGAGACAGAGGACCCCAAGGCCAACCTGGCCTTCCAGGTAATGCTTGAACTTTAGTATTAATGTAATGTTGTTAACCAAGTTCACCTAATTAATTAATAATATAATCAGTGTTGCATATCCTCATTTTTCCTTTTCTCACAGATCGGAGAAAAGCTCCCCTTCATAGGCAGTTTGCAATTATGTCCCAGAACAGGCTAATTTTATGTCCTCAGGCAGTTGACTTTGTCTAGAAGTCTTTCTGACACTGAGAAGTTTGCCTCCAATTTTCATGTTTCCCTCTGGACTTTATTTACTGTTTCAAGGTAGCCATGGCTGTATGTTCCTATGTTGTGGAATGTTCATATGTTTAAAAATGGCCCAGCATGGCCTTACCTTGATAATGGCTCTGCGCTGGAGGTTAAGGAGGAGAGTAGAGCAGAGCTGCAATTTGTCCCTAGAGTGTTCATACCTGGGAACATACTATCTGTTTGTTCTGCATGTATAGAAAACTCTCCACTGTTTTCCATCAGCCACAGGCTGGTAAATGAAAATGTTCAGTCAGATGGGGAGTCCTATGGACTTCCCTGCAACAGATTCTCCTACTTATTTTCTTGAAATGCTGTTAAGATAATTATTTTGGTCCTGCCCATCTGACTGAGCCAGCTCACCCTCCATCAGGTGTTGCTCTGAACAAATGTTGCCACTAAATGCTCCCTTCTTCTGGTTTGTAGGTTTACCGGGTCCAACAGGGCCACCAGGACCCCCGGGTCTGAAAGGGGCTAAAGGAGAGCAAGGGAGCAATGGCTGGCCTGGGACTCCTGGGCTTCCGGGAGTCAAAGGTGATCCGGGTTTCCAGGGACTGCCAGTAAGTTACTTTCAGTAAATTCCAGATTGCTGAAAGCTGGTTCTTGTAATTAATGGATATATTAATCATAGGTATTTCGTGTTCAAAATAATGATACTTTATGCTCAAAGTGCACTTTGGACTCACTGCTGACCATGTAAAATCAGTTTGAAAACATTTCAGTTCTCTCCTTTTAAAGGCTGCCTACCAATAAGCCCTAGTGAGCTAATGAACTTATTAGAAATTTATAGATAGTGAGTGGTAACATACAACACCCAGAATATAATTTACAGTGTATTAACAGTACAGGATGGCTGCAGCACATCCATAAATCCTGCAAATGCATTAGTAGTTAATTTTAAAGGTTGCATATTTCACGATAAATTGCCTTCTGAAAATACCTGAACTGTTTGGTTTTGTTATGAAACCTTTCAAATAAAGTGCGCTTTCAGTACTGTCAGTGATGAAATATAGCTGCTGATTTAGAAATACAAACAGGCAATGCTATTAATACATTGTTGTCATATATTATTCATTTTCCCTGATCTAAACCAGTCCCCTTTCTGCATATTAGGGAGAATGAGGTAGAATAGGACAGTCACCCAGAGTAGTTGGTCTTCTGTATGCTTTCTCTCAGTGTCTGCTGCCTTTTTCCACAGTTAAAAATATGCCCTATATTTTAACTTTCCATTTCCTTTTTCCTCCTAAGAAAGTAACAACAACAATAATAATAATATAAAATAAAATTTATGGAAGAATGAACAAGAAAGTAGGTAGATATGACTCAACAATTCCTAGTGTACAAAAGGTAGGAAGACTCAGGAATAAGGCCCTGATACGAAAAGCAGGATACTGCTAGTGGACTTAAAAGGTCCACATTATTCTTGATAATGCAAAGATCTGCTTCATCCTTTTCTGCATCCAGGGGTCACTACACAGAAACATTAAGGATTTGCTTCAGTGTTCTGACACTAGATCTTATATGCCTTTTTATCTTTGAGACCATACCATAGCAGCTTTGAAGGTAGTAAATTTCAAGATAACATTCCAGAATATTTTCCCTGTTTTAAGAATTTGAAGAACTTCTGCAGAGACCTAAATTTCTATATCCCAGGAGATTCTAAAGCTTTTCACAGGTTGATATTCCAGTCCAAGATTGTTTCCTTATCAAGACTGGGAAACACCAAAGGATTTTGATTCCATGCCTTCAGTCAGAAGAAAATATTTTACTATTTTTGAGCCACAATACATGGTATTGGACTGTTAACTCATGGTGAAATGCTCCAGTGAGAGTTATTTCAATACTAAACTTCCCCTGGTGATACATACCAAGATGTGTTTCTAATGTCTTCGTCCTCCCCAATGTGACAGGCTACTGTCTTGATTACAACTCAATGGCTCATAGAAGCCCCCAGGTACATGGTAGCTCATATCAGAAAGGAGATTTTGTTACAACATGGGTGACAGCCTGCCCAAAAACCCTATCCAAAAAAAGTTAATGTGGAGATAGGGCTATGAAATAGAAATCCCATGGGGTTTTCTGTGCATTTTAACGCTGAGATGAGAACAGAAACATTTTCATCATTTTCATGAACTGAAATAGTTTTGTTTTGTTTGGAACAGATCCAAACCAAAATGTTGTTTGCCAAGCTATATCTGATGGGGGAAAAAAACATTTAAGAAACTGCATGCTGTTGTGGAAAAAGTATTTTGATGGAAAGCTTCCAATAAACTCCTTTTATAAATAATTCCGTTTTGTAACCTAAAAAAAGATATTAAAAAAGCCTCTTTTAATGAGATTGTCTGATCCATCACTGTCTTCTGAATGAATGTTAGTCCTCCCGTTTTATGCTACTGAAGTTCATATGTTATGATACAAAGAGAGGACCGTTTCTTTAAACAATCCTGCATACTGTGACTATGTGACTGAAGGAAACCAGGGAACCTTACTTCATTAATACCTCTCTTACCACTCTGAGGGTAGCATTTCTTTTGTTTACCTTTCAAAGTCTCAATGTTGACATGGATTTTTGAGCTTGTCATCCCTTCTCCATTTATAGTCACTGGAAAGAATTAGACATTTGTAGGAAGCCATTCTTCTCACCTTAATATAAGCATCTAACTTAAAACAAATGAAAAATCACTCCTGTGTGTATTGCTCTCCAAATATGATGAGGTGAATCCATCCAGTGGTATTATTTTTCACTGGGTACTCTGTTCACATCTCCAACCTCTGATCAATAAGGTATTTAGCAAAGAGATTTTGTTTCTTTCCCCCAGCTGTGTTCCACATATTTTATTATATAAGGGACTATCACTGCCATATTGCTTCAGCCAGGGAGAAACTCTAAACTATACTTACAAGCTTTTTGCAGACAATCTGCAACAGAAGGAAATTATCAGTCGCTTAAATGACTGCTTACAGTGTCTTTTGAAATATGGGCTTGGTTTTCCTTGAAGTGAGGCTATAATGATCTTGTTACCATTAATTTCAGGGGAGCAGTTTATAATAGTGAAGGCAGAAGGAAGAGTTCACATCGTGTTTGACGTGTTCAGGTCCTTGAGTATGTTAGCCCTCTTGAAAAGTAAAAATCTTCAGAGGATTATAAACTGTTGAGCACATTTATTTTCATTCCACATGTGAATGTAGAAGTTTTCAAGTCCATTGTGGTCTAGAAATATTGCGTTTAATTATCTAACTAGCAACTGCCTGCTGAGGCTGCACTGAAATTAGTGTTTGCTGAGATTTGTGCTTACTCATGTTTTTCCTAACAATGTAGTCTATGGTTGAGAAACTTCTTATTGGATATACTGTTAGTGAGACCTTATTCTGATCTAGTATCTTTGTAAGACAAAAATTAGTTTAGTAAGAAGAAGGTGTCACGCTTGTTCCTGTAAGAGAAGCTTCTCATCTAATCACGGTAGAGAATAAGCATTCTTTAAACTTAATGGGTTTTCTCTCATATTAAATTTTTTTCACAGATTTCCAAAAATACACAGGCTATTTGAGAGACATATCATAATAGTGTAGGATAACTATACTTCACATTTTCTTTTTTACAGGGTGGTCCTGGTTTACCAGGAGATATTGGTCAAAAGGGTGATCTGGGACCTCCAGGAGTTCCAGGTGTTCCAGGTGAGAAGAAAACTTACCACATTCCTAAAAAGTATGCAACAAAGTCTCTTTCATATCCTTCCTCTCTCAAAAAGATGCTCAAAGAATGTTGACATTACATTACAAATTATTGAAACAGGACATTGAAAGCTGCATCAAAAAGCATATATTTTTCTCAAGGTTTTTTGCCTTTTGCCTGTTATCTTGCTTTGCCAATTTTAAGTGTGCATTTGCTGGAAAAGGTGGATGTAAAATCAGTTGTTTAGACACTACCAGTCAATAATCTTCAAGATCATCTAGAGAATAGGAGAGGCAAATGCTATAGCTATATTTGAGGTAATATAGGCTCAGTATTTCTCCCATTGTTGACTATATATTGCTGCTACTGTCCCTATCATATACATGAAAACACTGTGTGTATAAAAAATGCAGTTACTAACAGAAAAAATATTCATGATTTAGAGAAATATTCTATTAATTAAAGTAAGATAAATTTGCTTTCGGTCATTATTTGTTTGGTGACTTGGTGCTATTATTTGTATCTTGTTCTTGCAAACAGTTAAAAAGTACTTATGTGAATAGAGTCAGGGCCTTTACATGTTCCTGAGGTCATACATGATTATTCTGCACATATCTTTCCAAATCCAGAAATTACTGAGTTTCCATGTAAATATTTCATTTGACTTCAGGTCCAAAAGGATCTCCTGGCTTCCCAGGCCTTAAGGGTGAGCGAGGTGACCAAGGTCTTCCTGGATCTAAAGGTATAATATAAAGACTTGGTTTTTTTCCTGGATGCTGTTTTCAAAATGGTTATTTGTGACTGATCAATGGGTAATGGATATCTCCCTTGTCCTTTTATTTAGTGTAAAAAGGTAGAATATGAAACCAGATATCATGGTATCAGCATCTGAATGGACAGATTAGATTAAAGTATTGGGTAGAGAGTGAACATATTTATCTCCTGCTCTGAAAATTCAATACTGAGACTTTGTCATTATTAGAATCTTTAAATGGTATCTTAGAAGCATAGAATGAGAGAATGGTTTGGGTCGGAAAGGACCTTTAGAGATCATCTAGTCTAACCCCTCTGCCATGGGCAGAGACATCTTTCACTAGATCAGCTTGCTCAAAGCTCCGCCCAACCTGACTTTGAACATTTCCAGTGATGGGGCATCCACAACTTCTCTGGGCAACATGTTCCAGTGTCTCACCGCCATAGTAAAAAAATTTCTTCCTTAAGTCCAGTCTAAATCTACCCTCTTTCAGTTTAAAATTGTTGCTCCTTGTCCTGTCACTCCAGACCCTGGTAAAAAGTCTCCCTCCGTCTTTCTTTTAAGCCCTCTTTATATATCGAAATGCCACAACTAAGTCTCCCTAGAGCCTTCTCTTCTCTAGGCTGAACATCCCCAACTCCCTGAGCCTTTCCTTATAGGAGAGGTGTTCCATCCCTCTGATTATGTTATGGCCCTCCTCTGGACTTGCTCTAATAGGTCCGTGTGTTCCTTGTACTGGGGACTTCGATGCTCCTCAGAACACAGTACTCCAGGTGGGGTCTCATGAGAGCAGAGTAGGGGGGCAGAATCTCCTCCCTCCACCAGCTGGCGACTCTTCTTTTCATGTATCCCATGATATGATTGGCTTTCTGGGCTGTGACCACACATTGCTGACTTATGTTCAATTTTTCATCTACCTGTATATATAAGTCCTTCTCTGCAGGGCTGCTCTCAATCCATCAATATCTTGTAGCTATAGGTTGTGTCTATTCTCTGACTAAATAAATGGCAATAAAAGGTAACATTGTTTTCTCACTTTTTTTTTTTCCCGATTGTGCAACACTAAATACCTGCTGGTTTCCTCTGTTAACTTTGACAGGTTTACAAGGCCCACCAGGCCCACCAGGTGCTTTTCAACTTGTTAAAGGAGATCCTGGCTTACCTGGTCCTGTAGGACCAGCTGGTCTCAAAGGATTCCCAGGACTTCCAGGTCCCAAAGGACAGCAAGGTGAGAGTTTCTAACTTGCCAGAAGAAATACATTTTAAGTAATATAAAAATAGACCAATGGTAGTCTAGAAGCTTGAAGTTTTTTGTTATAATATTATCCAGCTTTTTATAAGCCACTTAATTTGTGTCAGTAGTGAGGAAGAGAGTCCTTTTTGAAGCTCATCCAAAGGAGTCCCAGAAACAGATGCTTTTCTAGTGATTGTTTTATAGGCTCTCACTCTGCAGTTGCCACATCAGTATCTGAAGTCAGCAGTAAGCAGAATGACTTCTAACACACTATTCATCCTTAACCCAGAATGTATTTGTTAAGGTATATTCTATCTTTAGTGTTTGTGTGTCTCTGGGAGAAGATAAACATGAGGAAAAACACCTTGATCTTGGAGTTGAAAGTGCTTTCTAAGGAAGCCTTGTTCCACAGTCCTGGATTTTGTGTCTTAGTCCAGACATTGCCATTTTTATAAAGAAAAAGTAATCTGCAAAAATTAAACACATTAGGGAGTAAGAATGGAGCAAAGAGAAAAACACATGAAATGCTGGCACAAGGACACATGTCCTTCAAAATGACAGGACATGGAGAGTGGAAGCTCAGAGATGTTCTTAAGCTATTAAGATTCTAAGGGAAAGCTTAGTTCCCAATTGCTTTATAAGAAGATGATGGGGAATTGCAGTGGATTATAATTACTGTCTTCTTTCTATTTAATAGAATAGATAAGGAAGTTTGCTCTTGAAGGTGGAGTTACAATTCTGCAAATGCTGTCCCTTAGGAAATACCCGTGAAATAATTTCAATGATTGAACATTGTGTGGGTTTGCTTGTATGGGTTCTGTTGCTGTTATCTAGTAGTCAATTCAGTACATGAGCACAATATTACTTTTGGAGTGATCAGGAAAAGGACAGTTGTGACTATCTAAAGCTTCTGATGTGCCACAGAAATGCTGGTATGGTGGTGATGGTGTTAACTTCTTTTTCCCAAAGTCAGAGTTACTGAGTTTATGTAGGACTCAAAGAATCCCCAGAAATTGTTAAAGGGAGGACATAATATATGTCTGAAAACCTGTTTGGGAAGAAGCTAAGAGAATACTGATTTTCCCTCTGTTCATGGCCCTACTTTTTTATGGTCAATTTTTGGTTGAGTCATATGATAAGCAGAGAGGAAGGAGATTGCTGGCCTTCCTTTTCATATTCCAGGCAAATACTAGTTATTTTAGAAGCATGTGCTCTGCTTACTCTGTTCTTCTCTACTATAATCACTTCACCTGCAGTAGCCCACGTATGTGCTCTAGATAATGAAATATACACACTGAATCTGCATGAGTTTAGTTTATGCCGAGGTGTATTAACAGCTAAAAAGTTAAAGTAACATGAAGTAATATCCAGTAATAACTATTCCTTGTTTTTCAACAGGGGTGACAGGACCTTCAGGTGTACCTGGACCACCTGGTAGTCCAGGGTTTGATGGTAAACCTGGGCAAAAAGGAGAAGTTGGTCCTTATGGTCCCCCAGGTAAGCCCATGAGTTCTTCAAAGACTTGATTCCTTCATGGAAAAATAACATGGGAGATTAGGTGTGAATGTATCTAATTTCACTTCTGTAGTTATGTAGGCAAAGTACTGCTGTCTGTAGATATAAAAGGAGACTCTCTTTATTGTAGGTCCCAGAGGATTCCCTGGTCCACCTGGTCCTGAAGGTTTGCCTGGGGCTATGGGCCCACCAGGTGCACCATCTGTTGCTCATGGCTTCCTTGTTACTAGACACAGTCAAACCATTGAAGAACCATTATGTCCACCTGGAACAAGGCTGATTTACCATGGCTACTCCTTGCTTTATGTACAAGGCAACGAAAGAGCACATGGCCAAGATCTGGGTAAGTAGAGACCAGATTAGAATTCAGTTGGAATTGGTTACAAACCAAATGTTTCTTTTATTTGTATAACTGTATTGAACAAACCTGGGTAATTATTCTTGGCTAGCTGATGCTTTATTTTGCCTTCTGGGTTGGTACAAAGAATGGTTTGGTGTATAGTGGAAACAGTGTCAGTTTATTTAAGAGAGTCTTTATCGAAGTCTTTGACAAAGTCATCCATAGTATCTTTGTAGTCAAATTAGTGAGATATGGGCTGACTAAGTAGATGATAAGGTAAGTGGAAAATTGGTGAGTCCATCAGGCTCAGAGGGATGTGATCAGATGTACAAAGTCTGAGTGGTGGTTGCTGATTAGTGAATTAGTATTTCATGAATTAGTATTGGGCCAATGGACCAATACTGTTTAATGAATTTATTATTGACTTGGGTGATGCAATAGAGTGCACTTGCGGCAAGTTTGTGGGTAATGCCAGATTGGGAGGAATGGTTGATTCCCTAGTAGACACAGCTGCCATTCAGAGGGACCTGGCCAAGCTAGAGAAAAGGGCTGAGAGAAACCTCAAGAAGTTCAGTAAAGGCAAATGCAAAGGGCTACACCTACAATGAAATAACCTTGTGCAACAGAACAGGCTGGGGACTGACTGCAATTTCCAGTAGCAGCAGCACAGACTGCTAGAAAGCTGCTTTGCAGAAAAGTACCTGGGAGTCCTGATGAACAACGCTGAATGTGAGCTATCAGTGTGCCCTTGCAACAACTGCCCCATTCCCCATGCCCAGCCTACTGGGCTCTATTGGCAAAAGAGCAACAAGCACATGGAGGGAAGCAATTCTTCCCCTCTGTTTGGCAGTTGTGAGGCTATATTTGGTATATTGTGCCCAAACTTTGGCCTCCCAGAGCAAGGAAAACATTGACATACAGTGAATACAACAGCTAGCTACTAAGATGGCTAGTGAGGTCTGGACAGTCTGGTGGAACTGGGTTTGCTCAGCCTTAACAGAAATTTAGGGGTAAGCCTTTATTGCTCTCTACAGCTATTTAAAGGGAGGGTAGAGAAGATGGAGCCAAACTCTTCTCAGAGAGACTCAGTGACAGAAGAACGAGTAGACACAAGTATGAGATATATTCTCATGAAACATAAAGTAAAGCTTTTTTACCATGCTGATGCTCAAACACTGGAACAGGACCCCAGTGAGGTTGTTGAATCTCTGTCTTTGAAAATACTCAAAACTCAACTGGCTATGGACTGAAGCAATACGCTGCTTAGGGACGTGGTTTAGTGGTGGTTTTGGCAGCATTAGGTTGATGCTTGCACTCGATTATCTTAAAAGTCCCTTCCAACCTAGGCGATTCTATCTAGCTGGCAGGGGTTAGCATAGATGACCTCTAGAGGTCTATTCCAACGTAAGTTATTCATTAGTATTACAGGCCAGACTAGGCTACTCCTTGCCTTGCCCTGTTCCTTCTTTATGGAACTTAGAGAAGTCAATTCCTCTGAGCGAACCAGGTCGTTTGCTTTTTAGCTGCTCCTGGAAATATTTGTTTGGCAGTTGGCAATGGTTTAACAAAAATCGGTTAACAAGTAACCTTCCACTTAACTTTTCAGGCACAGCAGGAAGCTGTCTTCGTAAATTTAGTACAATGCCTTTCTTGTTCTGCAATATCAACAACGTATGTAACTTTGCATCAAGAAATGACTATTCCTACTGGCTGTCCACTCCTGAACCCATGCCAATGAATATGGCTCCTATCACTGGTGATAGTATCAGACCATTCATCAGCAGGTATGGTTTCACTTCTGCTCTCTTTATAAAATGAAGAGGCTTGTGAAAAGTGCGTATGGAACTTTATTTTTTTAAAAGGTTTTTAATCTGCATATTTTTATTTCCTGCCTTTAAATTTAAAGTTTGAGTTCCTTTGATGAAATGTTTCAAAGTGTGCATCTTTTCAGTTTAGACTTTGATCAAAAATAAACCCATTTTGGGGGAAACCCAAACAAATAGAGTAGTCTATTTTGAGTCTAAATGAAATGAAAAGATTTACTTTGAAATGATGTTTTGCAAAAGCTATGATGTACTTTGAAGAATAAAAAGTTTTGATTTTTTTTCACAATTCTTGTTGAAAACAATTCTTTTTTTTTTTAATAGACATAACTAGAAGCTTTTTAGGGCTCAGTTTCCTTTTCTTTGAAAATGGTAGCATTATTTATCGTACAGTACACTGCCAGGCTTCTTCCATTGTTTTGGACTTACTGCTTGAATACAGCCCTTGTTGTCTGAATTAAAAGAAACAAGGAAACAGTTGCAAAATCAATCGTCTGTTTTTTGGTAATTCCACATTCTCAGCTAGGATAAGATGCGGCACTTATATCAGACATAGCTCTTCTGCAGCAGTCCAACATGTTGAACTTCTGGTCCGTTTTAAATTTTAAGGCCGCTAGCAGAAACTATCCTGGCATCATATGCCCAGTGCTGAAGGCAGATGTGTGAGCAAGACTGTGGTGAACCATACCACTATTGTTAGATAAAAATCTGACAAGGGAATCTCCAACTTATAACTTAAATGATAATCATTATTATGATTCCTATCGTTGCTTCTAATCTGTATCAGCTCTTGCTGATCCCTCTTCCTACCATATAAATTGATTGGGAGTGGAGATTGCTGTTATAGTTTTCTTGGGTCTATATATACCATCCAAAAAAAAGAACAATTCAAATCATCAGTGGGTTGTAGAATTGACATCTTTCTATGTTCAAAAAACAATTTGGATCTTCTGCAAAACATTTATTTTGCATAATAGAATCCATCTTGTGTCTGCAGTTGTTACTCTTGTACACTATTTTTGGGTTAGTGCCATAGAAACTGGTATGTCTTGACAATGAGTGGGCAAATTGAGAGCAAGATTCTCAAGAGAGACTATAAGTTTTGTTGGTCTTACTTTTTTGGTTTTTCATTGGATGTGAATGGAAGGGGCTTGACTTCTGGAAAAATTCAGATGACCAGCTTTTGAAATTCATGTTCCTTTTATGCCATCCCTGATCAAGCACCCAAGATAACCTTTAACAATCACTTTTGAAATTCTTGTTCAAGGACGAACCCACCAACATTTTGCCACATCTTATGGCAGCTTTTGCACCATAAAAATGTATAAGTGTGTGTGCATTGATGTATATGTGCACATGTATATGGGGTATTCTCCTTTTAGCCATAGCAGAGAGTGAGCTAATTTTAATGCACATTTTTTTAAACCAGTAAGGAGTCTGAGAAGACTGTTCTTTCAATTTATTTTGTTAGCTGAGGCTTTTAAACCAACTGTTTTCCCTGTCCAAAAGTTGAAAAGGTGTAGAAGTGTCACTTGCTGCCTTGGGTCATGGGACTTCTTTTCATGTAAGGCCTTCCACTGAAATGCCAGAAATTCCTTGAAGCAAAGCAGAGCTCCAAGAATAGAGGCAGCTTTACATTCTTCTTTTAACTTACTCTTTCATTGATGTGTTTCTTAAAATAACTGTCTTATTTCTGCACTAAAGATGAAGGCAGTAGGTATGAAAGCAGTCTTCACAAGTCAAAAATAGAAGGCTTTCATTCTGAATTCCTTTGCTTATGTGCTTTATCCAGAATCCAACTTAATCCCTTTTGCACTTGATTCTTTTCACCACTCTGATAATAGGAATCAGACTGTCTAGTTCTGGGTATCTGTTTTGAGTCATTCTCATCATAGCTAACTGCAGTAGTCAATTTAGGAGTTGTACAAGAAAAAATGGATGATATCTACCAGATTCCTTATTACCAGCTCCCATATTAAAATTTCCAGCCCAACTCACATTTTATGATTCTCCTATGAAGGCACAATTGTTCATTGGATTATTCAGTAACCTAGGAGTTCTGAGACACAATGAAATTATCTAAAGTAAAAGAACTAATGCTGCATAGCTTTCTGAAGAGTTGCTTTCAAGTTCATTGTTGAAGTTACTTTTTGCTGGAAATGCCTTACTGGAGATAAAGAGCACAAATGTAAATAAAAGCTACTTTCAAGGAAAACGCATGGAGAAGAATTAGCAGCGATTACCTCTGTAAGACATTTTACAGAGAGATGACTTTCTGTCTGGAAGTCACTCTGGGCTATGTTTAGGCTGATGAATTGCTCTTGTCTCTGATGACAGTAGACCACTTTTTAAGTGATACTTGCTGAGTTACAGCGTTGGGCTGTTTGCCTCTCATGTTCATGACATGAGCACTTTTAGAAACTGCATTACAAATGGGACTAGAAAAAGACAAATACATTTGAATATTCAGGTAAGAGGTCACTTGTTCTTTGCTCATAGGAAGACTAATAGGAATAAGACTTAACTATTAAGCTGTCCCAAAGTAAATGAGGGGGGAAAAAAAAGAGAATCAGTTTGTTGTTTTTCCAAATGAAACTTTTTGATTTTCCTTTTTTTTTTGAAAGTGACAATGTTTTCTAATGTAAGACTCCTTAAAGAAAGCAACTTCTGAAAAATGAAGAAGTATTAATCCTCAAATGCATGTAGCTTATTCATGTCTTGGACTTTCTAGATGCTCTGTGTGTGAAGCTCCTGCTATGGTAATAGCCGTTCACAGTCAAACAATTCAAATACCACCATGTCCTGAAGGCTGGAGTTCCCTCTGGATTGGTTACTCCTTTGTCATGGTGAGTGCACTGGGGCATACTCTGAGCTGAGAAAAGCATTTGTTTCAGGTGTATGATCTACACTCCTGTTCTAGGAAAGTTAATATCTGACTGTGTCACTTCAGGTCTTAGGAGGGCATTAGACCTCTACCCTTTCTGGTGGCTTTAAAAAGATTCTGGCTAATTACTAAATGAGAATAATGCAATAACAATTAGTTGTTCACTTTTGGGGAAATGCACGCAGCTTCCTCTCTCATTTGCAGCTCCAGCACAGGATCCAAGTGCTGAATAAATGACAAAATAAGCATAATTTTCCATTTTCCTTCTATATCTATGTTGCAGTATCTTCTTAGAGTGGCAGCATATCAATGCCTGTCCTATTCCCATATTTTGATGAATAAGGCTTCAGTTTTCAAATGGCGTTTTTGACCTTTTATCCAGTTTCTTCAGCTGTATATATACTAGTAAAATGAACAGGACCAAGGAGCGGCCTGGAAGAGCCACTCTGGAGTCCTCCATAGTGGTTAGCTGTTAGCATCCTTCTTGTCGTGCTCACAGCCTGTATCAACAGCATCTCTCTCGAGCAAGGTCTGGGCATAGTCTGAGAAACAGCGTGGATCCAGAGCTGTCAGCGCTTGGCAGTGGGAGAGAGGCCACTGTGATGTGGGACAGGAATTGGGTGAAGCTGTTCAGATATAAACCATACCAGTCTGTATGCCTTCTGGGCCAGAGGGCTGGCTCTCTGTTGCTAGCATGGAGATAGCTTGGGTCCTACCGTTAGTCCTAAAGGATTTCTGTGCATACAGCTGCCCTGAAGTTGATGTTGCTGGTCTGATGTGCTGCCGTTAAGCGAGAGAACCCAGTGCCACCTCTGGAGCCCTTCAGCTCCACCTTCTTGCTACTCCTTGAACTGAGGGACAAAAACAACAGATGGACACAACAGAGGACAAGGAGAGACATGTGAAGAAACATTTGTGCAAGATAGTCAATAGGTATTGTAGCAGAAGAGGTAAAGGGTCCCTCTCTGACTGATGCTTTTGTATTTTTCTAGCACACCAGTGCTGGTGCGGAGGGCTCTGGCCAGGCCCTGGCGTCTCCTGGTTCCTGCCTAGAGGAGTTCCGCAGCGCTCCATTCATTGAATGCCATGGCCGGGGCACCTGCAATTATTATGCAAATGCTTACAGCTTCTGGCTTGCCACTATAGAGAGGAATGAGATGTTCAAGTAAGTTCATGATTTATTTATCAGTATTTGAGACTCGGTCAAGCCTTGCCACTGAATAAGAGAAGTATTGTTTGAATATACTACATGATTCAAGTATTGGCTGTGCCCCAGCCTGGTTAGTATATGCAGTTAATGATTTTTGTAACAAAAGAAAAAAAAAATTATAGCTATTGGTGGAATTAATGAAGTCTCTTCCATTAGTGTTTACAATGTGTCATTTATACCTGGTATCTTGCTTTTCAGAATAATCTAACAATGTTTGCACTGTAACTATGTTTGATTGTATTCCCTGAGTCGTAACTGGGATAGGCTGACGTACTGAATGGAATTGTTAGAATATAACATTTTCTCTAGTGGATGTTAACACATAATAGAACCACTTGAAATTAGTGCAGTTGTTGAACTAAGCGAACTCAACAATTACTTACCTTCCCCTAATGTTGGAGGAAGTATGTCTGATTGAAATGCAGCTGAAGGCAGAGGCCTTAGGCATTTCTTCAGTCCCGCTGAGGTTCTAATTTCAGGAATTAAGTGGTAGTAAGCTTTGTTCTGGTCTCCTGCACATAAATATTATTCAACACAGTCTAATTTGTTCCATGTGAATGCTATTAATATGTTAGCATATAGAGCAGTTCCTAGGTGTGCATAGCTTTCCTGATTAGCAGACATTCCTCTGGAGTGCAGGCAAGCATCCTCTTCCACTGCAGTCCAGGTACCTTCGTCTGGTACCCTTCATCTCTTCATGTTTTCTAGATCTGTAAATGCTTCTTAGACTGTCTCAGTCAAAATGAAGCAAATTGTTTAGCCAGTTTTGACTGTTCATCTATGAGATAGGTGTCAACTGAGCAGGTAGAAAAATTGAGCATCAGGCCTGATTATCACTGTGGCTGTGATAATGTCATCAGCCATAAAAGCTACTACTGAAAGAGCCCATTTGCCGACACTGGGGTAAGCACTGGCTCCCTAGGAAAGGGGAAAGCTGGTCAGAGGAAAATTTAGAGTCATCAGCACTACAGTTGGGTAGTTGAGTCCTACCCAGAGGCCTATCATAGCCTTTTCTGGCTACAAACTGTATCTCAAATTAATAAAATAATCCCAGATCAGGGGACCTGTCCTACTGTCATAATTCACAAATACTCTGCAGTTTCCTGTAAACAACCCTTTTTAAAGAAAAGTGTTAAATGTAAACACACTGTTGTTTGAAATTGCTTTATTTCCACCTGCTAGGAGTAACTCCTTAGGATAGATTAGAGACTAAAGATTTTGGTCTGTCTTTCTACATGACATCGCATAATTTCCTTTGCTGGCTTTTCATTTTTCTGCAAAGTCACAAGGCAGCAGAAAATCATGAACAGCCGAATGTCTTCAGTTTCTTTCCCTAATTTTTTTTTTTACTACCCAAGTTCTAGCATGTTTTCAAACTGCTGATTAAACAGGTAGTGTCTTCTGGTTAAGAAAATGTTCAGCCTCATGACAGAATTGAATTCTGTTTAAAACTCATCTTAGAATCATGGAATTTTCTGGGTTGGAAGGGACCTTTAAGATCATCTAGTCCAACCATCAACCTAACTCTGACAAAAACCATCACTAAACCATGTCACTAAGTGCTATGTCAACCCGTCATTTAAGTACCTCCAGGGATGATGCCTCAACCACTTCCCTGGACAGCCCATTCCAATGCTTAATAACCCTTTCAGTGTAAAAAAATTTTCCAATATCCAATCTGAACCTCCACAGTGCAATTTGAAGCCATTTCCTCTTGTCTTATCGCCTGTGACTTGGGAGAAGAGACTTGTCATAATTTATGAGCAAATTTGAAGGTGAATATACGTTGGAGAACTTAGGGACACCTTCTTGATTCAGCACAGCTTAAAGAGGCACTTGGCTACATGCAAAGTTTGTGTTGTCAAATATAAACCTGCAAACTGACTGTTGTATCAACAATTGTTAATGGGTCTTTTAATTTCTTTATTTTTAATAGGAAACCGACTCCCTCAACTTTGAAAGCAGGGGATCTGCGCTCAAACGTTAGCCGTTGTCAAGTCTGTATGAGAAAAACATAATGACTTTTGAATTTCAACTAATTTCACACAATATGGTGCTATTCGTTTAACAGCAATGAAGCCTAGACATATATCATATGTACCTCATTGTTGTCCAGTATGAAAACAGTAAAGTGCCTTTTAGGAACTTGCATAACTAACACACACTGCTTTACTGGCCCTGTCCTTGCTGAAGAAGAAAAGAGACAACAAAGATAAGCTTCAAATGTTGACATGCCAAATGGCACTTTTGATCAGAATATATGTATTTTTTATATAAATGCAATGCACTGATAGAATAAAAAGTCAGCATTTATCCAGAAAAAATGCAAAGGTGCTAGGAGGTATGCAGTTCTGCCTTATACTGTTTGACCCCCCTTTCTCATTCTTGTATTATAGATTTAGATTCATTTTTCTTCCCCAGATAAGTTTGTTGTTACCATTATCTAGGTGTCTCAAAATCCCAGGCTCTTGGGTATGTACTTATTGTTCCTGTACAAAGCAATACTAATGTAAAAAAGAGTTTTGGGATTACAGACTGTTGTTAAGCAACACATAACCATCTTTTCACAACATAGAGTGCCATCCTGCAAACCTTTGCTTCTGTTTGTAGTCGTTAGTGCTGTTGGTTTTAATGGGACTACATCTGGAAGAGATTGCCAAATTGGTTTCCCACGTAGGCAAGGAAGTGTTTCTGCTATGTTGGTACTATGCAGCTTCTTTATGCAGTAGAACAAACTTTCCTGTGGAATAAAGAATGATCCAGCAATGGTCAAGAAAAAATATATATATAAATATTTTAGTAATTTATATAGATATCGACCATTGGGCAAATCAAGCTCTGAGTTTATCATTTCAAAGAGAAGCTTACAAAAGTTTTCTTCTTTTCAGTGTCATGAGTTAGATTTTAAATGCCAAAATATGATGTGAAATTTTCATTTTACATAGGCCATTTCAATGCTGAAGTTGCAGAGACTGAACCCAGGTTAATAGCTATTTGTGTTTATTATAGCAAATCCTGCTTTGAGCTTATAGTCTTTATTCTGTATTTAATATTTTTCAGGGTTTTAAACACTACTCACACACTGAATGACTTGATTTTGAAAAGTATAAGGCCTTAATTTTGTTAATATTGTGCCAAAAAAAATTCTTCTAAGTGGCCTCAGAAATATTTCTACAGAATTTCTATGCAATGATACCATTGTTTGAGCACATCTGTGTCCAAAAGTGTTTTATAGACTATTACCATGCAAATACCAAAAGATTTTTGCAAATGCCAAGGCCTTTGTGTAATTTCTTACATGTGTATTTCTTAAGAATTCAAGTTTGTAATAAAACTATTTGTGTAAAAAAAAGACAGAAGAAAAGAAAAAGTTTTTACTAATTTGTTATTAGCATTCATTTACAGCAATGAATTAATTTTTAATAAGCCACCAATAAATGCACAAGCTTGATGCAATCCTAGATTATTTTTGTTTTGCACATCTTTCAGATGTACAAAGCATCTTCAAAAGGGGAAAACAGGGCATTGTATTGACACCTCTATTGTTACCTTGTAAGAACTGGTACTGATAGACAAAATATGAGTTATGTGTCTATTACTGAAATATGTTTGATGTGAACAGGTTACAAAAATCTGCTTACTTCATCTTAGCTCATGGGAAGCAATCAAGTTACACACATTTTTCACTCTTTCCTTGAATATTTCATGCACAAATCAGAACTGAATTATACAGGATAAAACTTAAAATGTCTCATATAATTTTGGTTGTAAGTGGGCAAGGTTAATCTTGGCTCCGGTTGTCTGAAGAGGAAATGGATCGTGATAATCTTTTTCCTTGGCAAAAGCAAATAATTTGTTAATGTTTCACGTTGTTTCCCCAAATTCGTGAAGATGCTGCTGCTGAAATTGAGTTCTGAACTCACTTTGACTTAAAATCCATGAGGACATTGGCTGGCCAAATGACTGTATAGAAATTGACTTTATGGTCAATCTTAACTCTCTTGGAAGTTTTGACAGATTATAATTTAATTTATGAATGACCAGCCCTCACAGAAGTCCCTTACCAGCCTATAAAACACGGGACTGTGGTTATGTCTAATCACCCTGATGCAGAGTTTTCCAAAGTGCCACTTGTTATTCAGCAGAAGAGGAGAAGACTATAGGGTGATTCCTTGTGGCTTCTAGGAAGAATTAAGCAGACATTCAGCCTTCTCTAACTCAGAGGATCCAAGCTGCTGCTCAGACTTTTTAATTGCACTCTACGGTTTATCTGGTCAGCTAGGGATTTAAGTTGTTTGGTTCAAATTGTCTCAGAACTGCCAGACAGTTGAATTTATAAAGTTCTGCATGTATCTTTAAATCAAATCTGTGCATAAGAATACATTTTTTTCCCTTTTGCTAGGGAAGGGACTACTCACTGCAGCTGGGTATGTACTAACCTGTGGTTTCTCAACTAGGAGCATTTTGGAAACAAGGTCCTTTGAAAATTTTTAAAACTGTTTGAACTGTAGTTTGATGTCTTACTTATCTAATAGTGATTATTTATTCCATAATCTCCAGCTCATGAATTGAGGTAAACTATTGTCAGGCTGAAGATGCTATTTCTACTTTAGTCAGTGAGTAAACTTTTTGGTGGTTATTGAGTACCAATCAGATGTACTGAAAATGTTGTGAACGCTAGATTTTGGTGCCCTGGGTGAGGAAAAGCCCATGTACTAAAGCAGAAAAGAAGTGTGAAACACTGCCTTGCTTTCAAAAGTCTTTAAGTACCCCATATGCAGTCATTTATGGCCAGCGTTGTTGCTACAGGACAGTGCGTTGTGTGAAAGGGCAACGGCAAACACATCATTTGTTAAAATCGTCTTGCATAAGCTTAAATTTCAGGAGAAAGCTTTCCTTAAAAAGTCCAGCTTGTTTAGTAGGCCTGACTGTTTTTGAATGCAGTACTTGAAGAGTAACTTTCATGACCCAAATAAATACATTTCTAAAACAGCAGGTGGTGCCGTTGCTCTCTTTATGGTAAGACTGACACTAACAACTTTACACTAACAAATGCCTTGTTCTCTAACCACTAAAATGTAAAGCCGTCTGACAGTTCTCTATTTTCCCAAGTCTCTATCTCTATTCTGACATGTTCTAGTCACCAGTAATTTTCCGTCTGAAATAGGGATGAAGCAGTCTTCAGTAAAAAAAAAAAATTAAAAAATCTATACATAGACAAAATAAAAGTAGAATATAATTAAATAATCTGACATATATTTTGAAAAAATTATCTCTTGGCCTGTGTGTCTTTTCTGGCAGAGAGACATTTAGTTTATATCTCTTATCCTTTTCATAGTGGTAACTTCCTTGATGAAATACACTTTTTTTTCAATTAATCAGGACTCCTGAGAACAATATCCCCATACCAGGCTCCTTGAGAAGCGATTGTATTAAAGCCATAGCTTTTTATGACTCAATTCATAAAGCTGTGTGACTTGAGAATTCCTTTCCTACTTTTCATGTTTTGCAAATCGTGAGTAATCTGCACCAACTACACAAGGCGGAACATAAACATGAAAAATGCAGGGCCAGGCTTGTTGGATCCACTAAACCCAGTAAACAGAAAATCATAGAATCACAGAATGGTTTCGGTTGGAAGGGACATTAATGATCATCGAGTTCCAACCCCCCTGCCATGGGCAGGGACACCTCCCACTAGAGCAGGTTGCTACAAGCCCCATCCATCCTGGCCTTGAACACTTCCAGGGAAGGGGCATCCACAGCTTTTATGGGCAACCTGTTCCAGGGTCTCACCACCCTCATAATGAAAAATTTCTTCCTAGTATGTAATCTAAAACTACCCTCTTCCAGTTTAAAACCGTTACCCCTTGTCCTATTGCTACATTCCCTGATAAAGAGTCCCTCCCTGTCTCTCCTGTAGGCCCCTTTCAGGTACGGGAAGGCTGCTATAAGGTCTTCCCGGAGCCTTCTCTTCTCCAGGCTGAACAAAACCAACTCTCTCAGCCTGTCTTCACAGGAGAGGTAGTATATGGCACCCGGCACAAAGACAGTCCCCTGACAATTTGACATCACAAGTGTCTTGGTTCTGCCTGTGTCTCCATCCCTTGCTCTAATTACGGTGATTGGCCATGCCTGCACTCAGACCTTCAGGAGGAGTTCAGCAGAGTTCTCCCTGAAGCTGCAGTGGAGCTTCCCCTCTCTTTGCTGTTCAAGGAGTGGCAGTGCTGCACTGCCCACTCCATTTCTACCTCTTCATACAGAGCCAAACTTTCTTATGAACTTCACATTCTGGATTAGATAACACAGCAAGAACATGAGAGGCCAGAGTGGATCCTTAAATGCATACAATCAGGCTCCGGCTGATGCTGAGACCGGTGATGATCTGGGATATAATTAATTATTATTAAGAAAAGAAGTATCCAGTGGCCACAGGGAGCAATCAGCCTCCCTGTTTCCAGGCTGAGGTGAGCGTGTAGAGAGAAGGAAATCATTCCACCCACCCACTAGTTGCAGTACAGTTTATTTAGTACTAATGTAATATTAATTGTGAGCTTGCAATGCTGGGGGGGGTTTGTACAGCACAATTATAAATAAAAAATAATATGCAAACTTACTTTTATCACTAACAGCTGAGAAAGAAGCACCACATGTTATTTGTGAAAGATGTACTAACACTCAGAACAACCTCAAAAAACAATTTCTTGAAAGTATACATTTTTTAAACAATTCTCTTCCTTCAGCACGTCAGAAGAAAGTCCTTCCAAAAAATGCGAGGCGGGGGTGTGTCTTTTTGGTTATTTCTCTCTAGCAAACAATATGCTTGTTGTGTTTCTTGAGGTGTTAATACCTGTGGGAGGATAAATCACTACTACTTCTCGTGAACTCAGAAATGCTTCTTATGGTAATGATATTTCACCCAGCCAGGCTTAGTGACACCACCTTCTGTCTTCAGCTCCCACTGTAACAGGATGTTACTCTGAGCTGAATATTCTTACTTGTATTTCAGCGTTAATTTCTAAAGATATATTCCTTTCCAACTTATTGTCCTCAAACCAAAGAGAACAGAGCGTTGCTTTTATGTAAACAATCAAAAGATTTACAAATGTCTGGATCTTTTATTTGTACATATGTTAGAGAGCCGCCCTCATTTTCCCCTGGCTATATGCAGTCAGCTATATTTATTATAATTGGCGTGCAGAGGACAGAAGACTTGACAGAGTGAAAGTTATAGATGGAACATGATCATTTGATGCTCTGTCAACTCCTGTCTTGCCTAAGAAAACATGTTACATTTCATGCAGAATTGTGGCAGGCTTCATTTGTCATCTCAGCTCCATGAAGTATGATTTGCACTGCAGTAAATAAGCATGTAAAATGGCCTGGGCAGGGGAGAAAATCCTTGTAAAACAGCTTAAAGAGCATCGATCAAACCTTTTTATTACTCTAAATGCACAGCTTTTAGACCGGTGTAACTCGCTGTGGGCTTTCTCTAGAACGGACTTCTCAGGCTCGCACCAAAGTGCGATTTCTCACCATCAGTTCCTGGAAGGGGTTCAAAGTGGAGGGTGCCAGCACATGCCCACTGCTGGGTTCTGCCTAAGCTTTTGTTATCTTTGTGGGCATAGTAGCTGGCAGTGGAAGATGTTCCCCTCTTCCTATTTCCTCTAAGTAATTATAGCAGCATTTTTTCCAGCCTAATTTTGGACATGAACCTGTTTGTGAGACGTGATCAAAGGGGCAATCAAATCATAGGGACTTGAAATGCAATCACATGAATCACATGTCAAGAATTGTTTCTCTGTACCACTTTCAAAAATGTATCTGGGAATCCCCACACTCTCTGTGATGCTGAGACACTGGTTTATTGTTAAGTTGAGATCTACCTCCTGTTATCCTTGCGTGGAAGATGTGTTGTGGCATCTGCAAGAACTCTGACAGGTAAGAAGGTGAGTAGCAGACCGAAGTGAATGAAGACTCTTAGTAGCTCAACAGGCATATCTACGAACAAAATGACTGTTTGCTCTCGTTTCCACATGGACTGACTGCAGCTTTTTCACAGACTTTTTGACCACCTTTGATCAGCACTTGGGAACTGTCAGCCATCTCTCTTCAAAGCAAATACCATCTGGGCCTTTTAGCATTGTTCCTAAATTACGGAAAGGTCCTAGCCCAGGGCAGTGAAAGATACACCTTGTCTTATTCTCAGCCCTTCCTTTGCTAATTAAAAATACATCGAAAAGAAAAGAAGTGCTGGCATTCCAATAAAAATACACCGCAGCTCTCCTCTGTTCAAAGGCAAATCTTCAGGGAAATTCGTGAACTCCCTATTATGGAAAGGAAAAATCTGAATGGAAATTTGAGAAAATATTCCCTTGATAATATACTCACATTATACCAACAGTTAATCAGAGTAAGAAAGACAATATCTGAAATGCTGTAATCACCTACAGTTATGAGGGAAATCGGGGGATTCCCCATAAAGATGGGGATTTCTTAAGAGGAAAGCTACGGAAGTTACGAAGGCCAAGTGGAAAAAACCCATAGAAATCCCACTGGCTGAATAGACTCTCCTGAGCACGACCTCACACATTTGAAATAAAAACCGTATTTAGATTCTGAGAATTACTGTGAGTGCTAGTGGTGCACAGCAGAAGCACAGCGTTTCCTAGCAGAAGGCACTGGGACCTTGGGATTGCAGGGGAGTAACTGGGAATTCACTCAGCTGGGGTGCTTTGGAGCCCCTGCAAGGTTTCACTTACAGCCACTCGTGTTTTCAGAGAACTGAGCTAAAAAAGTTGAGTAGGTCCTACTAGTCAAAGCCCGAGATTGAGAGGACATCTGTGAAGAGGATCTGGAAGCTATGGCCAAGTGCTTGATTCACCGCTGTGAAAAATATGAGCTTCTCTGTACAGCTTTAGTACCAATGCATTTTTTCTGTGCTTTGTCCCAATCTATTGTAGTCAGAGAAATCAAGCTGATATGTGTATATTAATAACTATTAGCAAGAAGTAGATTTCTTTCCAGAAACACACAGTTCAGTGGAAATTTTTAAACTTTTTCTCCTCTGTTTTTCAGGCAAATTGCAGAGAATCACAGAGAGAGAGAGAAAGAGAAATTTTGTAGTTGTTTGTTTGCTCTTGCAAGGAACTGAACATGACCCCTCAGGAATGTGTAGGAGAGGAAATGAAAAGCAGACGTGGGAAGCTGGAAAAGCAGCACTTCTCCTCTATCATTAAGTGTATAATAAGGTAGATTACATCAGTTGTTGGCCTAGTCTCCCTGGTGAACAGGTGTCATAGATACAGCACTCTCTAATCAAATATTAACTCATCATGTGGCAGCAAGTACTAGGAAAAGGAACGTGTAGGATCATCTACCTCCTTTCACACGCGGCCAACTCTTCGTGAGGCACTGAGGTTCAGTAAAGGACATTCTTGTCATTCCTATGGGGTGAATCTAATTTTATATAGTTGCCTAGACTTCCAACAACCTTTTTTTTTTTCTGCTTCCTATAACTAAAGTACATTGGATAGTAACATATGAGCAGCCACAAATTCAGACAAAGGGTTATGTTTATGTCCGTAGCTATAAAGTAAACCCTTAGGAGTCTAGTAGTAACTGTCTTCAACCATTAAAAGATTTTTGATTCATATATTTCTACATTGTTTAAAATTGCAAATAAATGCCATTGCTCCTCATCTTACAAGCAGGAAAAATGGAAAAGGAATTACATGTTTACAGTTAGAAAAGAACTCATTCCTTAGCTCCTGGACTAGGTCTGTCCCTGCTGGATCATGGTCTGCCCCAAAGAGTCTGGCACTTCTGAACAGTAAGGAAAAAAAGAAAGACTTGTTTAGTTTTTGAATATTCCATTGCATTTGATAGACCTTTTAGTACAGCATTATATAGAATGCAGAGTTGGAGTGGTTTTAAAGTGACAGCTGGATTAGATATGTGGGTATTGCACATAAGAAGTCAAATAACATGAGAAGAGGCACCTGATGAAAGTCGCCTTCTGTCTTTTCAGTCACTTTCCTGGAGGAGAAGAAAATCAGTAAAGTATGGCATTCAAAGCATAGCCTCCAAAGCGAACTCATGATAGATGATATGAAGCAAGAATTATTTCTTTTTTTTTTTTTTAAGGAAAGACAGCATATCACTTACACTCTTTTTCTTTGGGCTCCAGGAAGAGTCAGTATAGAAGGAGAAATGATGGTTAGGAGAGGATGTTCTGGATGTTCTGGATGACCAGGTATGACATATGGACTCTTACAAGCATCCTCCTTGATCCATTCTAGCTGTCTGTTTTCCAGGAGCAGAAGCCTAAAGCTCCTCCACAGAGTTTCAAGGAGGGGACTAAAACTCTTCCTGTTTAATAGAGAAGGGACTTAGCAAATTGGGTGTAAATTGACCATAAAATAATTCAGCCTGGAGAGTCCTTTATATCATCAAAGGAAGGAGATTTGGAGCTGTTTTTTCAATAAAAATGTAGATGCAAAAAAATGTTAAGTGTTAAGGCCTGACAAATTTACATAGTTATTTAGTGGGACTGCCTGAGCTGGCAGGACTGAGGAACTAGAATGCTTTCCATCCCAAACTGTGTTAGCATTTACTGAAAAGAAATGCACAGCTGTTGGCCATATCTGTAGCTTCCTATTATCAGATATTGCCCTTCCATGTTCTGGTGGGATTTTTATATATACATATATATATATAAAATCAGCAGTTATTTAATATATATTTTACATCTAAGAAATATTATCCCATCGTCTGTACTACTTGTCCAAAACATTATTAAAATTCAGCTGGCAGAAGGATGAACCTGATGTATAAGAGTTAAGAAGTCCTGCTCCGCATTTTTTAATTACTCAATGAAGGTGGGAGGTGTGCCAAGAGCTGGAGAGATCTAGGTGCACATTTTAGCTCTGACTCAGCTCCACCTTGAACAGAGATACAGGTGCAGACTGTTCCCTCTCCACCCCGCTTACTTTTGGGAAGGAGCCCAGAGGCACAGGAAAGGGCGGACAAACTGGTAGGGAGCCGCAGCAGGTGGATGGTCTGGGCAGTGACGGAGTTAGGACAAGCGGGGGCATCGTGGGGTATATTCGCTCTGGGGTTGGGACACGGCCAAGGTGCAGGGCCTACAACCACGACACCTGCCCCACCGTGCAAATACAGCTGGTGTCATCCCGCTCCGGTTCTGCTCAAGTGAATATTAGTCCACGGGAGCAGGAGCTGGTAAGGCTTGAGCACCTTGAAAAATCCCTTGTGATGTATTAAAAAAGAAGGGTTCAAAACAAGCACTGCTAGGCCACCTAGGTCGTTTATTTGAGATTAATTGAGGGTGTCTCTTTGGGTTCTGTGTCGTATCACCTTCAACATCTTTTGGACACCTTAATGTGACAGAGCCAGTGAAAGGAGACAGTCTTCTTGAACTCTCACTTCTGGAAAAGAGACCAGTAAGAGCTTGTCATCAGTTTTTATTAACACTAAATATTTTAGCAAGCTCTTGCCATTTTAAGTATTGTGGGGAAAACAAAGCAGTCATCTGCCTCCTCTAGCAATTTTCATAGCTCATGAGACTAATCGTTCCTGTCAGGTAGCTGGGTAGCTCTTTCATTCTTCATAGCTGACAGCCTTTTTTGCATTCGGTATTGAAAGCACGGGCTTCAGCCTTATGCTACCAAGAACACCCTACATATTTTAATCGCTTCCTAGAATCACTCGCCTTTTGAAAGAGGCACAGCGCGGCGCTGCAAAGTGCGGAAAGGACAGCGTTGAGTCTACAGGATTCTCACTCTCCAGAGGGTTTGTTGGCAGAGGTGTCATGCTCTCAGTGAAAGGCATCGGGAACAGGCTCCGGTCTGATCTTGGTGAACTTGTGAACTTTACTTTTATTTCATCCTCAGCATGTGCTGTGAGATGATCTAGATTTTAATTTTTCAAAATAGCTACATTATTGGTGGGTCCTGGAGGGCTGGTTGCCGAAAAAGAAATGCAGAATAGGAGTATTCTCTTGTTTTTGTAGGAAGTGGAGACTCACTACCAGCACAGAGATTCTGCTGCAGTAAACTTGTACTGGTGGGACAGGTTTAAGCACTTAATCCTTTTGCTGCTCCTGTTATAACAATTCCTAGAATATGGCAACACTAACAGGATGTTTTTCATAGAGATTAAAAAGGATTATTCATTTTAGTGACTCATCTCCAGCCAGTCCATTGTTGAGAGCTGTGGCTGATTGTACAAGCAGTGTGTTTTCCTGATGAAAGGAAAGCAAACTGAAGAGACCTGTTCCTTTTCAGCCACCATCTACTCTGACCTTTGCTCTCTGTTATCAATATAGTGGTTTAAAAATCCCAGTAAAGCCTAGTTCTCTTCAGCATGTCCCGTGTGTTAACCCAAGCGCCTGTCACTCCCTGTCCTTTACCTCTACAGGCCATCCAGAGACAAACACCAAAACACCGTGCAGTGCCTACCCCTCTCTTGTTTCAGAGCAGCGTAACATCTAAGTGTCAAAGAGCACATCTTCATCTGGTCCTGCTTTAAAGTTAATTCTGGGAACAATAGGCTCAAGAATATTCCCTGCGACAACAGAAGTCCTCTTTTGTCAAGGTAGCAAGAATAGCTGGGTGGAAGCATGAAAGCAAGTAGGTTGCTCCACAAAACAATGCAAAGATATCTTGCTCGCTTACAGTAAGGCAGGAATCGTAGTGTTGAGTAAGGGTCTCTACTCTCATGTTCCTCTACTACACATACACAAATTCTGCCCCTTTTCTGAGGGCAAACTATAAACTTCTGATTGAATTAACTTTCTGTTCTCTTAGTCTGCCTGGAAAAGATTTAAATAGCAAAGACAAAGAACAAAAACCTTTACTTTAAAAAAATACAGCCTAGCTTGGAGTATCTCTTCTAATATTAACTTTCCTGGCACAATTAATCACTTTCTTACCTTTTTGCTTATAACTAAGGGCTTCTCTGCGACAGTGGCTTCTCTTGCCACTTAATTTCTTTGTATGTAGGAAAGTCGATTTGCTTTCTAAGAACTACTTTCAATCTTTCAGTTTTGTAGGTCGTCTTCTGGCTTGTTACCTATGACCTTATGGATATGAATTGCCAGAAGTCTTTTGCAGTATAACAAATGCATACATTCAAGAGAACTTTTTGGGATATGTTCTCTAAATAACTTATTGTACCCAGAGACAAAAGTAATTTTCTTACATTGTAAACAAAATGCACTTCAGTGAAACTTCATGGAGCAAAAATTGCTGGAATGAATGATTTTTCTGTGAAGCTGGAAATATATGTTCTCTTGACATCATTGACACGGTACATACTGCCATCTGGGTGTCCTGAGAAAGCACCTGGCTTGCTTCCCTGCCTGCTGCTCTCGTCCTTTCTCAGTGGCCACATCAAAGTGCACTATAAACACAAAAATGTCATCAAATGCCAAGCTTCCAACCTTACATAATGCCATTTGCTCCGGGATTTTGCAACGTGATTAATCATCCCTGTTTTGCAGGTGGAGGAGCTGAGGCAAAGATGCCCACGTGAGCAAAGATGCCCACGAGCCATGGGCCGGCAGCAGAGCTAGAGCCCAACTTCTTCACACACTCGGTGCCTACTCTGAGGCCATGTCCACACCCGCTGTTGTCACTCTGTCCACAATTACTGCCAATGACCGCCTGTATAAAAATATTCCTTCTGCAATGTTGAAGCATCTTAAGAGACTGTATGATAATACGACATTTGTATGAGGAGTCACGCTGCAGTACTAACCCCAAATCAATCATAGCTAACGACAAAGGCACTTTTTCTGCTCCACTTTATTCCTCTGTGTCTAGGTAGCTGAGTGCTGGTGAAGTGCCTGATTTTTACACGTTATTTGATATGTGTCTATGTGTAGGTCACTAAGAGTACATTAGGAATGCAGTGACATTTGTCATTCAAACTATCACATCAACCAAGCCACTGCGAGCGTTAATTATTTCACAAGTGACTGCACTCAGTTATGTGTCTCAGGCTGGCATATTGCCAAAGAAGGGTGATTTTTTAAATTTTTTTAATTATTTTTAATGAGTCAAAATTTTCTTTCCACGATAGCACTCCGTTAGATGGGACCATGGTCCTTAGATGCTTTCAGAGCAATGTGAAGACACGTTGGGTAACAAACAAAAAGAGGTTAAAATTGCAAACTGCTAGCTGTCCTCTCTTTTCTTTCATTCTTTGTGACAGATTGCTGAGGTTCCTGCTACACTGTTCGGTCTTTTAGGAACGGAAAGGCAAGAAGCTATTTCGTTGGCCACAGGAACTCAATGGGGTTTGTATTATGGTCAAGTAGCAAGAAGCCATTTCAATAGGGCTGCTGCCAGGAAGCTCGCAGAATAGTTTGTCATGAATCCATGAGGTTTTCTTCTTACCATAGGCTGAAGAAAGAACCATAAACCCTACAAAAAAAATCAATATAATTTAGTAATGTATTACAAAGAGAACAAACAGGATTTTTTTTCTAGAATTTAGGAACAAATTGCCTGTAGACTACTGCTGATGGTTTCATCTCCATTTCGCTCTGTGAACAATAAGACATATGGCCAGCTGGGTTTTACTAGACACTTCCAAAGCCTGGTTATTTCCAGTTAGAAATGCTATCCGCTGCGAAGTCAAATCCCCACAGTGGAGGCTGCTGAGTCTTTGCACTCTGCCAGAGTAAAGGCGCTACCCTGATCGTATGTAGCCCAACTGGAGCCATGGCTGTGACAGGAAACCGAGCAGAGACAGGGCAGCCTGGAAACTCTGTCCCTGGTCATTACGTTCATTGCTGCTATAAAAAGACTTCAGTCAATTATGAATTTTGTCAGAACATTCTAATACGGATGGAAGGAGAAGGTCACTTTGAAAATAGCTCGTATTTATTTGTCTGTCGATGCTCATAAGAAATTATACACATACACCAGATGCTGGACTGGCTGTGCCCTTTGTTCATAACACGGGCAATTAAAACAAAAAGAAGAATGTCCAAGCGCTATAGTTTTAATAATCCCAAAGATTAGCAACTAATCCCAAACCATAATGAATTTTCCATCAGCATGACTTGTAGGTCACTGTCACTATAAATCTAGTCCAATGAAGTCCATTACCCAAAGGAGTGCTCACGGACTGCAGAAAAAACAGAACAGAAGCCAGGGTCAGTGAAGGAAAAAATAAAAATAATAAAACATTGCCCCAAAAGTGCTGTATTGACAACCCGTAGGTGGCAGTGTGCTCAACTCAACTTCTACTCAAATACTCTGCAAGGAAAATGCCTTTAAGGAGGTAAACATCCATCATCTTTTCCATTTGCGTCACTTTCTGTTCCATTCCATCTTAATAATACCAAGTCTTAGTGCCACACGGCTACTAGAGTCTTTGTCTTTAGTCACAAATATCCTTTGAATGACTGCTAGTTGTATTGGGTGAAAAGACTTGGACTTCTACTCAAGTACCTGAATTCTGGACAAAATAGTTCCACCTCTGTGACCTTATAGAGAAATAAGTGTGTGAGGGGAGACACATCCTTGAGAAAACAGGAAAAAAACCACCTCTGGTCAGAGCATTTCTTTGCCAAGCAGGCTATATGGGCACTGCCAGAGTAGCACAAAGTGCCAAAAAGTCAGTCCTAAATTGCTCCTAGTGACCCATAGGTACTTGAGGCCACAGCCCATGGAAATCTGAGCTTCTGGTGCAGATGAAGTATCTTAACACCAACACTGTGAATCAAAAGCCAACTTATCTGGGAGGGAAGGGGAGCACATGGGAGTACTTTGAACTATCACAGAATCACAGAACTGCAGAATGGTAGGGGTTGGAAGGGACCTTTGGAGATCCAGAACTGTGTCAGCAGGACCACTGCCAGGACATCAGGGCAGGAGTTGTCCCCTCTACCCAGCACTTGCTGTTAAACCACACCTGGATATCTTGGCCAGTTTGGTGCCCTCCAGTGCAGGAAAGGTGCTGATAAACTGGAGTTAGCTCACCCCCACAGTGCTTAGGGCTGGAGGATGTCCCCGAGAGCAGAGGCTGGGGCAGTGGGTCTTGTCCAGCCTGGGACAGAGATGGCTTTGGGGGCACCTCACAGCCACCCCAGTGCCTATGGGGAGGGATGTAGAGGGGGCATACAGGTCTGCCACAGCTGTGTGTGGCAGGGCAACAAGGTACTGCAGGCATGAGCTGGAAGGAGAGGGGTTCTGGCTGGGCACTGAAACCTCCCCCCATTAGGACAGGCCAGGGGGCAGAGGGATGGGCTGCTCAGGGAGGTTGGGCAGGCTCCATCCTTGGGGTGTTTCAAGACCTGGCTGTGCAAAGCCCTGAGCAACTTGGTCTGATCTCACATGTGGCCCTGCTTGGAGCAGGGGTGCATGAGGGACCGCCTGAGGTCCCTTCCAACACAAACTATTTTACGATTCCATGATCCTAAGCAGCAATATTAGACATAGGAGCATGAAAGATATTCCTCCCGTTGTGATACTGTTCCTATGCAATTATGCGCTGGTGATAAATCCCGGCTGGGGACAATATCCCAGAACCTGTACATCTTGACCACTGGCATAAATTAGTGTACACTTTATTGACTCAAAAATGTTTAAATATATCAGATGCTGTTGCTCATTTTTTATTGTGAATGGCAAATTTGTCAACTGAATACTTCAATGCTTCTTCTCAAATATGGAAAAAAGAACCAAATTTAGAGTTCTGCTTCTTTTTCCATCACTACTTACAGTTCACCACCAGTATCCTGTAATGGACCTGAACATGACTTAAGGAGTACATTTTGTTTCTAATTTGTTCTTTTTTCAAAGCTCTGTTATCATTTCAAATTTTATTGGTCCTTCATTGTGACTGGTGACATTTCACTGATTCCTTTAGCTTCCTCTATACTTCCTTTTTAAAGTTAAAACCTATCATTGCTGATTTTTTTCTTTCCTTCACAGATTCTAAATATTTTTTTGAGGATTTATTTATTGCTCTGCATCTTCTTCTTTTCAATCCACTGTACTTTTCATGGTTGCTCAATCACAGCTTTTTATTTTGCATCCAAGAACTAGTTCTTAAACATTTCCTCATGTGCTTTTTTAAGGCTTTTCTCACTCTCTATATACATTCCAGTCTATAGTGATTTCAATTCATTTAAAAATTTTAAAAATGACTATTTAAAGCTTGATAAAATATAATGCTGATTAGTAGCAGTACTGTGGTCAAATAAATTTAACCCAATCATCATTAATATGCAGGCAAGCATAAATATTCTAAATCAGCAGTGAATATTTGTTTGTCCACCAAAATGAGCTCTAGTGTGGCAACTCTCTTATCATCACCTTCTAAGAAAATTTTAAGGCCTCTGTAATTACCTTACCTAACTCCTCACCTAAACATAAGCACTCGCACTTTTTCAAACTCCCATGAAAAATATCTAATGTCATTCATTTGTGGCCACCACCTAAAAAAACGACACCCTTTTTCTAAATGGTCCTAGGTAGTTCCTACAATACAGCTAGCACATGGACAAAGTGACCTCCAGAGGTCCCTTCCAACCTCAACATGTTAACTGTACCTGTGATTTCTCCTGCAGTACCTTCAATATCTACTTCAGTATTATCTGTGCTCACTGCTTCCAAGTTTGTGCAACATCTACCCTATCATTTTTTTAACTGCTTCTCACTGTGTACATTATTAACGGAACATAAAAACCTGGGTACTTTAAAGACCCTTGAATCTGGACAGCATCATTGTTCATAGAAAATGGTTTCAGGTTCAGAAGTGGTAAGTGATGCCTTAGTCAGTGGGATCCCATTGACTCACTGCTTCAGACCACACTGCTGGTGCCACAGCCTTCTGGAGGCCCTAATTACCAAGATACTTTTCCTTGTTAGCTGGGGAAGCTCTGGTTTCTAGTTAAATGTAGAGCAGGGACCATGGCGAGACAGTAAATGGAATGGACACCGGAATGGAGAATATAGCACTCTGAAAAATAAAAATATTCTGTGAAGACCCTCTAACTTTGATCTCACCCTTGTAGCATATCCTTTGTTTGATCAGTGATGCTGAACCATGTTTTCATTTGTTCCTCAGCCTGATTTTTTTACAGAAGTGGAGTCTGGGTTGCAAAACCTGGAGCTCCTTTCCTCGTCAGCTTACCAGGAAAAAACATTGAAAGACAGTAACTATCGGTCCTGTATGGAGGCACACCACACTTTGACCACCTGCGGTGCCTCTGCCACACACCTGAGCTGTAGCTTTCCCCCCGGGGTGTGGTGCCTTCAGTACAGGGTGGCTACTGCAGCTCACCGAGGAGGCTGCGACACCTACTCCTACCTCTCTGCTCTGGGCTTGCTCTGCTGCTTCTGAGCCCCCTCCCCATCAACTGCTTCAACCCACAGCTTGAGAAATTGCATTCTCAGCATTCTTAAATGCTCCAGTAAGTAAAACCTAGCATGTGTAGTTAATCATTGATCTTTATTTTTATTAACTTAGCGCTAGAGATTCAGAATAAGAGACTCCTGACTCTTCTGAGAAAAAAAAAATAAAATAAAAAAAGAGCAAGAGGGAGGGAGGGAAAGGTGTGCTCACTCCATTACTGAACATGTTCCAGCGACTGACACGTCGCCGGGCGTAACCCACAGCAGCTATAGGAACTGCTGTAATTTAAGGCTGTTTCTCAGGGATTTTCCACTGGCTTCAGAGGCTCCAGACTTATGAGCTCTACAGTTGTTCCCCACTCTACCTTGGAAACTTCTGTACCAGGCTTGTGAAAACAGCCACCTATCTTGGCCCTGATCTACCTTTCTTGGGTAGAATCAGACCTCTGAGGCTTGTGCAAATTCCCTAAATGCTTCTTGATTATTTGGGGATGTGTAGGAGGGATGCTAAATTGGTCCCTTCCAGTTTCTTACTTGTATACACATGCATTGTGTGTGGATGCGTGGTGGGTACGTGGATATAGGTTCAGCAGATGCAGTATGCACCTGTGCTTCAATGAGACAAGGCAGCTCCCCTTTATGAAGCTGATCTCTACCCTGTTGAGGGACAAAACCAGTGGAGAAGGGGGTTAACAGAAAATGACCTCTCCACCTGTGAACCATCCAAACATGTGCATCAAACAGCGACTTCAATTTTTGCTGAGCTTGTAATCAAAGTCGTGCAGATGCACGTGGTTTTGAGGAAGTAGACAAAGTGTGGTGAGCAAGGATATGGTAGGTGAAAAAAAGATGAAGAAGTAAAAAAATTCTGATCTCAGTGACAGTTAATTAGGGTGTTGTTATTTGTGGTAAAGTGTATGGGGTTAAGCCCATACCTTTGAGAGAATCACTGAGAAGCCATTGGCATCCAACCACACAGTGTCATGTTTTGAATCAGATTTTGAAGTCAAATCTAGTGGGAAAGAGAAGGTTATCCTTGTAATGCAAAGATGCATAAAAAGAGAAATGCTTGTGCATGAATGTGGTATCTAATGCAAAGGAAACACACACAAACTGGAAAAAACCAAACCATCAAGCAAAATACATAAAGTGAAAACCCACATAACTGCCTGCTTCATTTCCCTAGGTAACATAGGCTGAATCTTACCTGAAGGCTGCATTTGTAAGGAGTGGATGCATTTTTAATGAATTTTTACCTTCACTCATTCAAAGAGTGTAGTCCCTTTTTTTTTTCTGTAGTCTCCGAGAGGAGGTAATTCCCTGTTCAGGCTCCCATTCCCAGCTGAGCCCTGTACCTCTCTCCTGTGCAGCCCTGTACACTTGTGCTGCATCTCATTGTCATTAAAAAGAGATGAAACAGCAGCGCAGGGGAGATGCCTGGCCGCGGCGTTTTATGGTGTGTCGGTGCTGTGAATTGCAGCAGAGCTAAAGAGAGGCTCTAACCCCTGAATCCAGCTAGCTACCATAAAACAAAGCACTTTGTTGACATTTAAATGCAGCACCTCTACTGTTGCAAGCTTTCCTGAAGGCTTTCCCAGTATTGATGTGATCTGAAGGGAAGCTCCTACCACCCCTTTGGGCTTCTTTTCTTTCATATCCTAAATGTGTGAGTTTCTTAAGGAATACCAGCAAAGTTTTAAATTACTTAGAGCAGCAAATTCGAAAAGAGACAGAGACTGAATGAACCAAAATCTGCCCATTAAGGCCCTGCTAGTCTCCATCTTCACCCTGACAAAGAGAGAACCTACAAAGGTGAGCCACCTGACTTGAATTAATTCAGACACTTGGGGCAGTCCAGGAATGTACTAAAGACAGACTTTTCTCCAAGAGACATATTTACACTGATACATAAATTATGAAGTTATCCCTCCATATTCCCTAGAGTTGCTTACTAACTCAAAAGCTACTACATAAAGTTATTTTTTCATTAGCTGTGGAAACCTAACGACAGTAACACGGTGACTTTACTTCCAAAATTGCATGGTCCGTATTCTTTGGGTCAGTCCTATTAAACCAGAGGTCTTACCAAGTGAATTTAGCGATGCCTTTAAGAATCCTTAGCATACACCACTGAAACTAGTTGTCCTGCACTATGCAGAAGCAAACAATGATGCTGATCATTAGCTAGATACTAGACAAAGCAGACCTCTGTCAGAACCCTTGGCTCAGAGCTTTTTCTGAAAAAACATCAGTCACTATCTGGGAACAAAATATTACCTACACAAAATACTCTGAGCGGCAGAATGAAGTAGCTCAAACCAATAGAGCCGAAAATTCCTGGAAATTTGGAAGGTAAATGGCTTAAACAGTGCCTCATTCTGTATCTGTGTTTTGCACTGATGAAATCTGCTAAGTTTTGTCATAAGTGCCAAAAATAAATGCCAAGCGAAGTGAAGGAGCCCATGCTGATGTCACAGAAAAAGTCTGCATCCTGGAGCAAAGGAGACAGCTTTGTTTGTTAAGGAGCATAGAACTGGAAAAGATCTCTGGATCTTCGGTACGTTGGATGGAAAAAACCCTGTGTCCTTGTAAAATCTTACTCTCACTGCAAGGATATCAGCTTATTAAAAGACGCTACAGCTAAAACAGGTGATTGTACAAATGAAATGTGCTTTTACTTGACTTGTTATTTCACTAAGTTCTACGTGCAACTTTGCCCTGGACTTTGAATCCTTTTTCTGGTACTGAAGATCTTGTGGGTCTATGCAGCTGGACAGTGGGCAGTCTAATGGATGTGAACTCAGGCAGATGGAAAGGATCATGCATCTAAACAAATAATAAATCCAGCTTGGTAGAAAATGGTCCTAGTTAATAAAATACTGATTAGAAAAGACAGGATGGTCAGGCTCCATACAAAACCACTCTAAAATTATACCAAAGAAGACTGGACTGTTCCTGCCTGCTACTTTAATAGGCACAGAAAAGGTTGTAGCATGAAAAACAGATCTCCAAATCACAGTGAACCTGGAGCTATGTGAAGAAAGAGGTGATTTAAGACCAAAGTTCAGTAGATACTCCCATACTGCTGGTTGAACATGGCTCCAACCATGCAGGGACTTGTGTCATACCCACACTGTGGGTTGAAGACAAGCTGAGAGAGTAGGGGTTCCTTGGGCTTGGATTAACTGTGAGTTTAGGCACGAATTTTCTCTTTACACCAAACCCATCCTACCTAAATCGGGCTCTTTAGCCCCAGCCTGGGAGACATGCTGGAAGTGTGCAAGAACCATATGGATGGGGCTGCTATTTAGATTAGTTAACAGGCAGGTTATAAATATCACATTAACATCGTGTAATCATTGTCACTTCTGTTATCCTTAGCTGGGAAAAGAAAGTATTGGGAATGATATTTTCAAGGGACTTTTCCACAGGCCAGCTGAAACCAGTTATGTTACACGCCGGCTCGTGTAATGTGCTGCTGTCGGCTGGAGCCCAGACGCGCAGTCAAAAAGACTTTGTCAAACCCTTGGCTCCGACGGGTGAGTGAGGAGCAAGCAGGTTATTTCTAAACTCTAGCAGCTCGCCCGCATTAGTTAGCTCACTTCTACGTGCAGTTTGGACACTCCTGAAATGTCTGTCGCAGGACATAAACATTTACGATTTCTTTAACGCCAAGCCCTTGGGCTCAGAACCAGTGAAGGTTAAATGAATACCTGCTATTATTCTTAGCTATTTCAGCTTAAAGTAAACCCAGTATGCTTAGTTATTTAGCCATCAGTTACTTCATGTTTTTAGTGAGTGTGAGGACAATCACGCCTGTCTGTCTGGTCCACAGCCCCCTGCAGATAGTCTCATCTTCTCCGTGTGGAAGAGTGCACAGGGCCACCCACATCAGCAGATGTGCTGCTGCTGTGTGACTTCTGCTGAAGTGGACCGAAAAACCCCTTCACAAAGGGAAAAAAACCCAAACCCATTGAAATAAATGAGGGCCAGAGGAGACTCTCATCCAGCATATCCTCTGGCGTTAGGATCTGATTCTTAAGCTTTGGGTGTAGCTCCCTGCTCCGCAGCCGTGTCTTGCTCACTTGCTCGTTTGTTCTGGCTTCACGCCTGTGTTTCACTTCTTGCTTCTGTAACATACAGTCTCGTGGCACACAGACCCAACACCATGCGAGTTAGTTTTATGCAGTTATATGACTGATGAAATCTCTAAGCAGCAGCCTCTTTTTTGAATAAAAATTATAGATTTTATTCTCAGGGGGCTTGAGACTTTGCTAAGGAAACAGCTTTGCTGAGCAGGAGAGTTTTTGCAGCCGGTTTCTAATCACAGAAAAGCTCTCAAGATATTTGTAACACTTTCACAAGCCCCCTTTGCCTTTCTGTTTGCATTGGTATGTTCACGCACATAGAATTATCAGCAATAGTTGTTTTGGGTTTGTTGGTGGTTTTTTTTTTTTCTTTACGCCAGGAGTTTTTTCTTCATGACTTGTTTGGTACTGAGCCAAGCGTCAGTGCTATAACATCAGTGATTTTACCCAGGGTAAATACCCCCTATTTTTCTTTTCTGAGAGACTTTAGACTGTAACCCCACCCTTCAGGGCTGAGTTATGATCACACCACTCTCTCAAAGAGGACAAGTCAGGTTACAGTGCTCACTAGATTAACCAAACATAAAACGTGAATGCAACAGTTCACAATCACAATGAGTAAATGCCCCTGAGAAACAAGAGTTCCAGTTTAGCAGAACAACAACAAATTAGCTTGTTATGAATAACATTTACAATAACTTCACAAGTAAAGCTGCCATTCTGTTCTGCTAACTGTCTAAGACACGAAGTCACAAGGTGAAACTGCCAACTGCTAGGAAGGAGGAGAAAATTCACTCCTTCACATCAGGGCTGATTAGAAATAACAACTATTGCATCTCAATTTGTGTTCTTTTTAACCTGCTATTGCTCAGCTAAAGGTCCTTTCCACCGATGACAGTTCTGTGAGATAAATCTCGCGGGTGCTGAACTGCATTCAAAACGCACATAACACTCTGCAAACTAATAAGAAGGTGGACCTGTTCACAGAGTTGAAAAATATAATCTTGCAAACAGATGTGAATGATCTCTTTGATTTCAAATGAGAGCTGTGATGTGATTAAATTTTCTCATGTGCATATGTGTTTGCAAGATTAGGCCTGAAGCATGAAACTTAATGCATGATTTCAAAAAGAAAAAGAAAAGAAATGCTTTTTGGTGAAAGAACAGAGGGAATAATGCCTTTTTAGGCTTTACTGACTTCTTACTGACTTTTAATGACTGTATCTTCCTACTTAAACTATGTGTATGAGTTAGTGGTTTTTAATTCATGTGCAGGGTGGAATGGAGGTCAGAGTTGCAAAACCAAGTAAAGAACAAAAATAAGAAAGAATGCTTTTCATCAGGTGAGAGAGCATAGTGATAGAGGAGCAGAGTCTAGTGTTGAGAAGCAGCCAGAAGGCAGGGCAATAGCAAATCTCTGTCTCTGCTGATTTTAGGGTTGGAAGGTGAAGGGACAGCTTTGAAAGCAGGATGGGGAACAGCTGTTACATGAAAAATCCTAAGCTAAGACACATGTAAGGCAGTGGTCAGCAACACATTCATCCTCCCCTTCCTGCGTTGTGATTCACTTGAGGCAGCTTAACTCTGAAAGATTTAATATTTAATATGCTTTTGAATGGCATGATTTTGTCATGAAAGCCACACATTTATAACAGCAGCAGGATGTCTGTCCAGAGGCCAAACTGCACCACTTTTTCTGTGTCTGTGGGCATTGATCCCAGCCTAAAGAGGCTGAGATCATGCCCTGATGCCATTTCACACCCAGGCAGGACCTATTTGGAGCTTGAATTTGAACAGAGCACAGGACAGAAAGTGGGAAGACAAGTGCTTTCTGAGATACAACTAAAGGCAAACATAAAGCAAACTCATTTAAGTAAGAGGATGTCATGGTCAAGGAAGAAAAAATGCAGGGAATACAGGGCAACTGATTACATACTCAGGCAGACGGCAAATATGGGCTTAGCATTCAAGATCAAATTGAGGGATGGAATGAATCTTACCCTAAACTGTGTTTAAAAGTGCTAAGTGGATTCAGTTTGAGTCTAAGATATACCTAAATTCTGGCTATGGTATGTAGGTGTCACATATGGGCCACTTGTCTAAGCTCCCACTGCTGTCAACAGAGGTTTAGTCAATGGGATCCAGAGAAAAGTACAGCAGACAAGTTGCTTGGGGCACAATTCAGCTGTCTAAACATAGACATCTAATGCCAGATGAGATGCCCAAGGCTGTGCCATTTGGCCTACAGCTTCCTCTCCTGAAACAAGTAGGACAAACAGGCCTGTATTATATCTGCCAGCCCACACAGATGTCTCAGATACCTTCACACGTCTGAAATTGATGCCGGAGACTTATATCTAGGGGCACATCTGAACCAGCTGAATCAAGTCCTACATGTCTATTTAAGAATGAGCCCCTGTGATGCTCTCCAGGCTCTCTTAAATTTGGTTGTTTTAAACCCGATGTGATTCCTGTACAGACACTAGTTCCAAGTTAGTCATCACCACACCCTCACAGGTACAAATAAACAGGCTCCTACTGAGGGTAAGCCATGTAATCTGAAAATGGATGATACGAGGGGATACCTGCTGGTACTCTCTGACATACATCCATTTTTAACTATGAAGGGAGGCAAGACTGAATAAGTCACACTTTGATATCTGACTTCTAAACATGTAAAACCAGGTGAAGTGAAATCCAGTCTAGGGAAATTGTTCCAGAAGAAGAATTGAATTGATAAGATTGAGGTCTGGTCTACATAAGAAAAAAAATATTTTCCATTTAATTAGTGGTGCAGCTTTATCTGAATGATTTCATTCTGATATGAACACTTAGAATCACAGAATCTCTGGACACACTCCAGCATCTCAATGTCTTTCTTGTAGTGAGGGACCCAAAACTGAATACAGTATTTGAGGTACAGCCTCACCAGTACCGAGTACAGGGGGACGATCACTTCTCCAGTCCTGCTGGTCAGACTATTCCTGATACAAGCCAGGATGCCGTCAGCCTTCTTGGCCACCTGGGCACACTGCTGGCTCATACTCAGATGGCTGTTGACCAACATTCCCAGGTCCTTCACTGCCGGGTAGCTATCCAGCCACTCTTCCCCAAGCATTTAGCACTGCATGAGGTTGTTGTGACCCAAGTGCAGGACTCGGCGCTTGGCCTTGTTGAACCTCATACCGTTGGCCTTGGCCCATCAATCCAGCCTGTCCAGATCCTCTCTGTAGAGCCTTCCTACCCTCAAGCAGATCAACACCTGCCCAACTTGGTGTCATCTGCAGAGTGCAGCTGATTCCCTCATCCAGATGGTTGATAAAGATATTAAACACAACTGGCCCCAATACTGAGCCCTGGGGAACACCACTCGTGATCGGCCACCAACTGGATTTAACTCCATTCACCATCGCTCTGTGGGCCCTACCCTCCAGCCAGTTTTTTACCCAGCGAAGAGTACACCCATCCAAGCCATGGGCATCCAGTTTCTCCAGGAGAATGCTGTGGGAAACAGTGCCAAAGGCTTTCCTAAAGCCTAGGTAAACAACACCCACAGTCTTTCCCTCATCCACTAAGTGGGTCACCTTGTCATAGAAGGAGATCGAGTCAGTCAAGCAGGACCTGCCTTTCATAAGCCTGTGCTGACTGAGCTTTTTATTCTGAGACCATTTTCCAATTTCACTTACATTCTTTGTGAGGAGGCTGGGGTAAACCAGTTCCAGGATAAGTGTGCCTGTCTGGTAAAATTCATGACATTTCACTCCACAAACAAAGGCTTGGGGAGAGAAGAAGGGAAAGTAGAGAAGGGCTGGTAAAACCAATGTCATAGGGGAGGTTAGTCAATCCATGGACAATGGCAGTAAAAGGAAGCACTCATTTAAATTCCTTCTGATTGTCTAATATCGATGATAAAATGCTGGCTCCATTTGCTTTGTTTTTAAATCGTATGTCTTTTTATACTTACTGGCTGTTCCTTTCATTGTGAGCCTTTTGTTTGATACATATTGTTTCAATATGTCTTTGAACTGCCTGTTTGAACACACGGCTTAATTCACTTCCATTTTCAAGAACAAAATATCTCAAGCACTCAAAAATGTTTAGAAATAACTCCACACTCATAAAACATTAAAATCTTTGCAAGTGCCTGGAGCAGGAAATGCTGCTGGTTTGTAAGATGTGCAGTCTATTTGGAAACAAATTGTGTATTTAATTTAAAATGAAAGTATGTAGAAACAGTTTTTGGTTTAAAGCCATTTTAATTTAAGCTGTCCCTTAAAATGACTTCCATCCTCAAAGCTTCCCAATTTTGCTGCCATTACCAGCAGCCTCCAATCCTGAAAACACTTGTCCACGACAGGACAATTGCCATAATCTAATGGACTTCATTGGGACAACACCTCTAAGTAATGTTACATCTGACGGTTTTTGCAGAAGCAGGGTCACTATGCAGTATTCCTGTTTCCCAGCTGAGGGACCTCACTTCAGTTACTTGCATGGTGTGTATAGGGACCATATCAGAAGGTTTCTTATGTAGGAAACCAGGTAAACCGATCTCAGCAATAGATCTTACTGTAAATGTACTAAGCAGACTTTTAATCTTTCATCCTATTAAAATGTCTGTCAAACTTATTAGCCAGTTACTGCTGGCAGTGATGTAATCTTTCTTCTGAATATGGCAAGGATTGTGGTCAGATGAGAACTAAAGTCATCCTAGGGTTGCAAATATGCTTCAAGATGTGTATCTACAATGATGCTCAAAACAAGGAATAGTTTGTGTTATCAAGGACCTATGGCACAGTTATATAAAAGGCTTTTGTAAAAGGTATTCTAAAGGAAGCAGAGAAGACATTCTTTCAACATCTAGTTTACTGTGCCTTGTTTCATAAACCCTTCAACTTTGCAACTTTAAATTAAAGTTGTCTTTGTATAGGGGATATATTTTTTTTTAACATTTCTTTTTATCGACATAAAGCCAATCCAATTATTCCCTCCTAGGAAATGTCTGAATCACAGTCTTCAATGTGGAAACATGGGAAGCCTAAGTCACCTTTACCAAGGAATCCCTTCTGTGGAAAGTCTGGAAACTTTACAGTGTTATTTGCTATACTGGCTGAGGTATTTTTGTTCCATTAAAACCAGATGTTATTCCTTAGTATTAAGACAGATTAATTTCGCAGATACAATGGGATCCTATTATAGCAATCTGGTTTTGTTTTTAAGCAGAACAATTTCATCGTATGCATGACGCCTGGCTATAATATAACTGTTTTGATGTGCAAATGGAAATCTGGGAATCTGACTTTCTTACAGTATATGTAAAAGGTGGCTATATTTGTAGGCTCTAAAAGTGGATTCAACTGTACAAGTGTTTGAATACATACCATCTGTGTTAAACATATGTTCTTTTTAGGTCTGAATTTGCCACTGCCATTATTTCTCTGAAATGACTACAATGCACTTCAAACTGACTGGGCATCTCAGAACTCAAGATTAATTGACAGCCGTCTTGTAAAAACTTGACACATATTAAGAGTAACTTGCTCTGCAATTAACAAAAAAAAAAAAAACAACCGAAATGGGTTAATTGTAATTAACAACAACAAGAAAAAAAAAAAAAGAAAAAGAAAAAGAGAAAGCAAAAGAATTGTCTTAATTATTAGATGAGGCTCTTCCGAACGCTGTGAGAATTTAGTGTGCCTGTGGTAGAGCCAGGCATGCACAGGCTTTAGCTTCAAAAGGGTTGAGAGAGGACCTTGGGAGCACAAGCAAACAAGGCGAGTGGAGAAGGGCGTGCAGCCTATGGTATTGTTGTCACATCTGGTCCTGGGGACGAGAGTGAACGGAGGGCTGCTTGTAAACAGCGGAGCTGTGGCACAGTTCCCCTGCAGCCTTTCCAAGTGAGGTATGTTTTCAGTGAGTAGAGGCTTAGTTATGGAATTTAGTTCTCTTTTAAGCACATCTGTGGCTTGCTTTTCTAATTAGAAGGGCAGTCCACAAACAATTTTTTATGCTGGGCCAAGAAACAACATCTCAGAAGGAAGCGCAGGGTTTTAGAGAGATGCAACAACTCACAAGGGGGAAAAATAATCAAGCAGCTGTGCTTTTCAGAACAGTCATATCACTTTTTGATAGTGTCATGTCACTGAGCCCTGACATTTACATGTGTGATATAAAATGAAATGTGACTGGGTCTTCCATTTATTATACTCCATCATAATTGATAGCCTGAGTATTTCCAGCACTGGCTTTGATCTTGCTGTTTGATTTATGTGAGCTGACTCTAATGCCTTGGAAAACCTCAGCTGAAATCAGTGGGGTTGTGGAAGAGTGTATATTTTTACCCTGCAGCTCAGGCTGCAAGATAGGAAAATAATTTTATAAGACTGAAAATTGCTTTTTGAATTTGCTACTATGAAATGCCAGACTAATGTATTCAAAATTTTCATTTTCATAAATGCACCTGTTGGTACTTGACTGGAGAATGTGAATTTCTGGAATGCTGAGTTGGATCACTACATGCTTCCCGGCCAGCACTCCCCTGCATCGCAGGACATCTTTGAGAGTAATGAGTGGATAAAGAGATCTGAACCCAGCCCATGAAAATAAATGAAGGAGAGGGAAGATGATCGTAACAACAATGAAAAAAATCCTTTTATTTTTCATATCAAATGGTTGGAAAACATTCTCGCTATTTTCCCAGTGCAGGGAAACTGAGGTCTTTCCTCTCACAACCTACTCATTTTCTCAGACTTCTTCCCTGATGCTTCTTTAAGGTTTGCAGCACCCCATCTCTTGGCGACTCCTTACTCAACGGAATACCAAATTACCAATTTATAGACAATTTATAGACAAGGAAGCTGCTTGCAGGCCTCCCTTGGGATATTATAATATAAGTTATTATTTTACATATAAAAAATACACAAATATAAAACATTTTTTAATAATAAATATTGGCTAGATCCTCAAAGTTACACAGGTGTCTGTTTTTTACTAAAAATATCTACTTTAGCCAATATATATAAAATAATAAATAATATTAAAATATCTCAGTCCCCTGAGACCAGTGGGAAAGTCTGGAATATGAAAGACTTACCCCTGGTGAAGGAGAACCATATTAGAGAGCACTTAAACAAACCAGATATACTGAAGTCCATGGAGCCTGAAAGACTGCATCCACAAGTGCTGAGAGAGCTGGTTGATGTCACTGTAAGGCCACTCTTGATTATCTTTGCAGGGTTGTGGTGCCTGAGGGATGTTTCAGAGGACTGGAAGAAAGCAAATGTCACTCCTGTGTTCAAGAAGGGTAGGAAGGAGGATCTGTGGACCTACAGGCTGTTCAGCCTCACCTCGGTCCCTGGGAAGGTGATGGAGCTACTGATCCCGAAACATATTTCCAGACATGTGGAGGACAAAAAGATGATCAGGATTGGTCAATAAGGATTTACAAATGGGGAATCATGCTTCACCAACCTGATAGTCTTCTCCAATGAGGGGACAAATATGGTGGATGAGGGGAGGGCAGTGAATGTTGTTCAACTTGACTTTAGTAAGGCTTTTGACACTGTGTCCCACAACACCTTCATAGACAAACTGACAAGGTCCAGATTAAATAAGTACACAGTGAGGAGGATTGTCGGAATGACCAGACCTAGAGGATTGCAATCAGTGGCACAAAGCCAAGTTTGAGGCAAATCACTTAGAGTGTACTCCAGAGGTCAATACTAAGACCGATAATGTTCAACACCTTCATTAATGACCTTAACAGTCGGGCAGAGTGCACCCACAGTGAGTTTGCAAGCAACACAGAACTGGCAAGAGTGGTGGATACGCCAGATGGTATGCTGCCATTCAGGGGGACCTGGATAGGTTGGAGAATCACGCCTTGTGGAACCTAACCTCATGAAGTTCAACAAAGGAAATGCCAAGTCCTGCAGATGCTGGAGGCCACCCAGCTGGAAAGCAGCTTTGCAGAAAAGTATGCGAGGGTCAACAAGTTGATCATGAGCCAGAAATGTGGTGAATGCCAACAGGACAGCATTAGGAAAAGTATTGCCAGCAGGTCGATGTAAATGATCCTTCTTTTCAGCACTGGTGGGGCCACGTTTAATGTGCTGGGTTCAGTTCTGGGCTCCCCAGTTCAAGAGACATGGGACATACTGGAAAGTGTCCAGCCAGTGAACAGCCACAAAGATGATGAAGAGACTGGAGCATCTTTCCTATGAGGAAAGGTTGAGAGAGCTGGGACTGTTCAGCCTGGAGAAGTCTGAGGGGGATTTTGTCAGTGTGTATAAATACTCATGAATAAGAAGGAGTCCGGACCTTTTCAGCAGTGCCCACTGACAGGACAAGAGGCAATGGGCACAAATTTTAAAAAAAAGTCTGAACACCTAAAAAAGCGTTGTACTGTGAAAGTGGTCAAACACAAGAACAGGTTGCCCAGAGAGGCTGTGCAGTCTCCATACTAGGAAATATTTCAAATTTGACTGGATGGAGTCCTGAGCAACCAGGACTACCTGACCCTGCTTGAGAAGTGGGGCTGGACTAGCTGATTTCAAGAGGCCTCTTCCAACCTCAACCATTCTGTGATATTCTACAGTGGAGTTGCTGCTGTGGTTAATTGCATTTGCTCATCAGATATAAAAATATTTCTGTGGAATTACCAAGTATCAGAGTAGCTGCACATAAGAATCATCATGACAAGCTGAGAGAGCCAGGGTTGTTCAGCCTGGAGAAGACCTGACTCCAGGAAGACCTTATAGCAGCCTTCCAATACCTAAAGGGTGGTATTGGAAGGTACAGGAGAGATGGGGAGGGACTCTTTATCGGGGAGGGACTCTTTATCAAGGAGTGTAGAGATAGGACAAGGGGTAATGGTTTTAAACTGAAAGAGGGGAGATGTAGATTAGACATTAGGAAGGAATTTTTCATGATGAGGGTGGTGAGGCACTGGAACAGGTTGCCCGGAAAAGCTGTGGATGCCCCTTCCCTGGAAGTGTTCAAGACCAGGCTGGATGGGGCTTTGAGCAACCTACTCTAGTGGGAGGTGTCCCTGCCCACGGCAGGAGGATTGGAACTTGGTGATCCTTAAGGTCCCTTCCAACTCTAACCATTCTATGATGCTATGATTCTACGATCATTCAAGGATAAGTTCTTTTACTACTAATTACCTCAAGATCTTCAGGAACTTCGTAGGGCACAAAGGGTGAATTACCTCCCTCATAGTGACTACTCCCCAGATTCCTCCTGTTCTAGTTCTGCAGCCCTGCAATACAATGCAAAACTTGCCAATAAAATAAAGTTGTAGCTATTTGGTTAGCTACTTGAAATGTTCTCGAGTAATATCTCTGGAGGCAGGTTATAAAAACTGGGCTAAGACTAGACTGAAAGCAGAGAGGAATACAGCTATCACATAGGATTTCTGCTTTTCTTCCTAGCATGTAGCTATGCTGGTAATTCTGTCATAAGGGTGACATGTTATGTCAATTCTATAGAGTATTTTCCTTTTATGGTTATGCTTTGTTGCTCATCTAGCTGCTTATATGAACATTGCCCTGGCTGCTTGGCAAGGCACTGTAGTTAATATTATACTAGGTACCACTGCCTTTAAACCAGGGATTTTTAAATGCAGTTATTTGTAGGAGAAATAGGTTTTACACATGCCAGATAAATAATTAAAGTGCTGGAATGAGACTTTCTTAATGCCATATTCTATGCTGTTTAGTGGCAGAAATACATTTCATTAAGATATAAAAATTAGTGTTCAACAGAAAAAAACATTTGAGTATATCAGATACTTCATGTGAAAACAATTAGTTTGCTGTTGCCATATAAACTCTTTCCTGTCTCAAAAATCCTTTAGTAGACACTGTTTGTCCCTTTTTCTTTCTTAGTGCACATTTTTCTGTTATTTCATAGTGACCACATGGAAAAAACAACTCCTGCCATATAACTGAAAAACGCAAAGATGTACACGTTTCTGGAAAGAGACAGATTTTCTATGCAAGTTCTATTCAGTTGGTCACTTCCCAGAAATACTGGACTCTGTTACACATTTTGTGTTTGGGAAATCCCAGAAAGAAATGCAACACACTGTATAGGTATGCGCCCTTTGCAGGAAACACAGGTGGGAGGAAAATCTTTGAGGCAAGGTGAAGAGAAAGGTAAGACCTGAAACTTGTATAGGATTTGAAGGATTTTTTTGAATGTCACATTGGAGAATGGTTTTCTGTCCCACTGATACAGCGCTCTTCCTCTTAAATTTAGTGACATCAATAGGTACTTATAACATACTGGCAGCCAGACGTAGCAATTCATCTACTGGTTTGTTACTTACTAGAAAATGCGCTAATAGTCTGATGGGAAAGGATAGCCCATGGCCTCTTCATCTGGCCATTCTTAGCCTCCGGGCTAAGCCCATCCTTTTATTTCTTTTCCTAAAAATTCTTTTTTCTTTCTCCTTCTCACGAACCTCTCTCCAAACGGCCCATTTCCACCTCCCTTCCCCTTGCTCCAGTCTTCAGTCAGGTCCAAATCTCCCTTTCCAGGCTTGCTCTCCCTGTGATGCCTCCCGAGGTCCTTCCTTCTGCTGCCTCTTCCCTCAGCCCACAGCCCTCTTCCCACCTGTGCCCTGGAGTCCTTTAACTGACCTGGCCGCTCCAGCTCCAGTTTCCTTTTTTCTGCTTTACCCAGGTAAAACTGGAGTCTTGCTCTGCCCTCTGCAGCTTCCAACTAGAACATGTGCATGAAGGGTGCAAATTCTAGGCAATTAGCTATAGATTTCTAAACAACAGGTGAAATCATTATTTTTCAAAGGCTTATAACTAGACCATATTGGATGGAAAAAAGCAGGTTTTCTTAACATGTAAGCCACTCATCCCCCTTTAGATTTCAAGTGCCTTCTGTGAACCTCTAGATTTAAAAACAGGTTTTAAAAGTTTTAAAAAAATGTACAAAACACTATCCTTTCCCCACGCTCACTCTTGTGGGTGGCTGGACCTTGCATTTCCACAAAAATATATCGTTCCGTGTCCAACTCAATCTGAAGTCTTTTGTACATGTAGTTAGAGGTTAGCAAATCTTATAATAGAAGTCTTGTTAAAAATATTACCATAGAAAGCACCAGACTAGCTTCCTAGGAGGAGTTTGCTACCAATCCCACCTAGTATAGAAATGAAAAAAAAGAAAGCATTTATTGACTCAAAACTACTGAACATTCTAGTAAAATATGTTACACTGACACTGTGTTTTGGTGTCACCTCACCTCAGACTTAATTAAGACTGCTCAAAAAGCATGTTGACTTCAATTATCTTTGTATTAAGTTCTGACTGAACAAACAATAGCTCATAAGAGATGAGAGATAATAAACATGGCCTGCTTTTGTTTTTTTAAACGTGAATTTGGAGAAAGGAGGAAATAATGGGATGAGAAATGTTTCATCTCTTCTTGTCAGGGTGAAAGAAAGGAAAAATACACCCAAGATGTCTCCTTAAAAGATCCATTTAAATGGGACCACTGTCTAAGGAGGTAATTATTTTTTTATCATAAAAGCTTGACAGCCTCCTTTTAGGGCTGAAATGCAGAAACAAAATGAAATCTTTTGTACAATGGATTGACTTAATGCACAAGCAGCTTTCTGAGTGGGAAAACCAGAGAAGTGATTAGGTTATTTTTATTACTTTAGCTAGAGAGACTGGATACTGCTTCTACAACTAGTCACTGGGGTATAATTAATAGACCATTTGCTAATAGAATATGGAGCTTTAAAGGCAGATGCCATTTGGGATTTCAGCTATCTTGCTGCATCCCAGAGGGTTGTAAAGCACACAGAGCTGTGTGGGACGGTCCGAGTTGTTCTCCTGGATCCTGCACGGTTAATCTGGGTTGCTCAGACACCTTTGCTGTGCAGAGGGCTAGACAGACTTCAGGACCTGCCTGGCTGCTGTGGCTGGGCTGCGAGCCCTTTGGCAGCCTGCATGTCAGGGTGTGTGCTCTCGGCCGCCAGCTGTGCCAGGTGCCAAAAACAGTCCCACACTCAGCTCGGCAGCCGGCAGAGGTGGGGCTGCTTTGCAAGAGGAAACGAGGAGCCATTTTTACCATCCTGGGTCTAGATGGTGAGGGCTGGCTGGAGACCTGAAGAGCTAGCCAGAGCCTTTGTGTGAGCTCTTGACCTGCTGATACGTGGTAAAATCTCAGAGTGCCACAGAGTTTCTCTTCATGTAACCCCATCAGGGGTACCCCTTCCTCCTCATCCACTTGCAGCCATGAAGGTGTTGTCTGTTGAGGCTGACCCAGGGTTAGCTGACAGAAGAGTAACTTTCCAGCACCTCCGGGTGTTGCAGCTCCTTACAAGACAAGGGGTGAGAGAGGAACCTGGTCTCACTCCAGTAGCTTTGCATCTTTGTGCTAGTCCAAGGGAAAAAAGAAGCAAAGTCAGTCAGCTAGGATCTTGAAAGTAGCATGTGTAAGGGACTCCCTGACACAAGCAGAGACCTAGTCCAGTGTGCTCTAACACACATTATCCTGGCTTTAAGATACGTCTCAGCCCTGGAGAGCCAGATCCAGGTTACTCTGAACTTCAAGATGTCCCAGGTTGTGCTGGAGATTGGGTTGATCTCCCAGTAGGGTCAGGGTAGAAAGACCAGAACCATGTCGTACTGGTAGTGCCTTCCCTATTTCTTATTTTGGATGTAGACAAGAATATGGACCCAAGAGTTTATTTACATGTTCCCAATTAGAATGTTGTTTAATGCTGGGTGAAAAGAACATTTAAGATAATGTGAGTGGGAGATATTAAGAAAATAAATGTAATGAAAGCTTTGAAGGCTTGTGTTTCCCAGAAAGGTTGCTAAGAGGGAGAAAAAGTAATTTGTTGTGGATGCAATGTAGTCTTTGAGGGCACCCAGTCTATTTCTCTGCCTCTCAGACATGTTTTGCAGGATCTCAGAAACTTGAGATTCAATAGTCTCCAGACCTCTTTTCCATTTTATTCTGGATTGTTTGCAGTGCTCTAGATGTCCCTAAACTGCTCGTATACCTGTTTACAACTTTTCTCCCTGAATCCCTGAGCCTATGGTTAGCCAGGGAAAGGACATACATGTACCTTCCTTCTCCCACCTGTGCTGTTTCTCTGATGCCTGAGAAGGTTGTGTTTCACAGTTTCCATTTACTTTTCAAGCTGCATGGACCAAAGACATTGAGGGTTTCATACCTCTCCAAGCATGGTTATTTTAGCAAATGTTTGTGGAGAAACTTGGGGCCTGTGAGGAGTGGGAGGGCTGCGAGAAGCCTCCTTGGGGGCCTCATTCACCTCAGGGACCACTTTTCTGCTCAGGCCCTGGCCGGTGGTGCCTGCCTGTGAGCAGTCTTGCTGGTCTGGACCCGCCTGGCTGACTTGACATCCCACCCTGGCCTTGGCCCATTCCTGTCCCCATGGCCCTGCCCGGCCCCCCCAGTGACTGTCCTGGTGCCGCTGGGGATCACGGGCCTGCACCAGGTTGGTGAGGGCCTAGCCTGCCCCGCCATTGCCCTCAGCTCCTCCTCCCCTGCCTGTGCAGGGCGGTGGGGTGGTGTAGCCGGTCTCCTACTCAGATCTGCTTCAGGGCTGACTTTTGTCTCTGTGCCTTTTGAGAGTTACCACAGCAGACTTGGGCGTACAATGAAGTGAGTTTCCAGAGCTTAACAAGCTACTGCACATCGGCTGCTGTGGTAGCTGCCTTTGTACACTCTTAGTCTGCAGCAAATGCAAGATAATTCATCTTATCTTAACTCATTATTACTGCAGGCTCAATTAAATCCAATTACCTTACATTTGCTACAAGATTACACACACACAGGATTACTGCCGCTCAGCTGATGGTGGAGAATCTGACAACGACTGAGCCCAGCCTAAATATTTCTTGCTACTCTTAAGGATAATTTAGACCACTGTCTGCATCTCTTCTGAGTTTTTTCCCCTAGGGCTTTATTTCTGAGAGAAGGTGGTATGCTTCTAAGTTCCAGGGCCTGCTAGTAAAGGAATTTACATTAGGCTAAACTGGTGACAGTGGAGAGAAAGGACAAGGCTCCACAACAAATGGAAAGTCTTAGCCTCGGGCTTACATGGTACTCCAAGCATTGAAAGGTTAGAAAATTCCCTTACAGAAATCCCAGGCCCTGCACAGTCAGCCAGAATTTATCAGAGACGTTTCTAGGGATGAAGTCATGCAATATTTTTCTGTTACTATTTGGTGTGTTTCAACAGGAGAGAAATTAAAGCTCAATTCTCCCCAGTATATTTACAGTTAAATTTTTGAGAAGTTTACTGCTAAGTAGGTACACAGAGTGAAAAACTTAACCAGAAGAAATGGAAGAATTTGAGGTATACATGAAAAAACACTGGTCCAGCAAAGAGTATCAGTGCGGGGAGAATGGCAATACAGGCAATCTCTGAGGAGGCAAGGAACTTTCTATGAAAAATAGGCCACAAATAGAAGAAGGACTATTTCAATATGGCATATATTCTGAGGTCCAGATGAGTAGGTATTTATAGAAAAAAATTGCACACATGTGATGCTCTGCCATCTGAGGCTTAGTGACTCCCAGAAATTTGCTACTTAGGCAATCCATTATTCACATGATAGAAGCATGTGATAATGGTTACAAAATAAGATGCACACTTTTTTTTTTTTTTTTTTTTTTTAATACAACACAGCAGTCTGCACAATCTGGAAGGCAAGGTGAGCACAGATTACCTTTGCAGATAATATTAGTAGCTGGCAGGTAGTAATGGCTTGTAATGCTGTAACTTAAAAAAAAAGAGATCTTTATCAATTTCCCTCAAGCAGATTTTATGGGTTTTGAAGAACTAATTTCGTACCAGAATGGTCTTGAGTGCCATACTGCTAGCACTCCAGAAAAGTATTCCAGCACCTGCTCTCACACAGAATTAACTCTACTTATATTCCTGAAAAGAAGACCAAATGAATTATACTAACTGCTATTAATAATTTCATGTGTATCTCCCAAGAGCCATGATATTGTAAATATTCATATTTACAATTTCAATATTACAACAAACAGCAGTTTCTATTCATACAGTAATAGAAAGAGGTAATACACTACATTATGAACAACTTCATTTCAAAATAAGTGGAGGACCAAATGTTTGATCTCTATGTAACACAAAATGCTTTTAAAATGTACACCCCTACAGTTTTGGTTATTGTTCAATCATAAAAACTAAAAACTAGAGAAGAACCAACTATGCCCATGCCAATTTGTTTGTAAAGCACCCTTTTTGAACACTGTGAGTCAAGTGTCTTGCTCTTTATGTTCAGGGTGTACAACAGGGATTTCAATAAGGTCAAAACCAGTAAGGTAAACCTTGAAAGCATTTGCTATTTATAAATCATTGAACTTCGAACAAGTACACATCACACACTGGAATCTGACCTTAGCAGAAATAAAATCTAAAGGGGTTTGAAACTCACACAGTCGTTATATCACTTCTCACACAATATCATATTTAAAGCATGTTCTCCTAGGAGCTTTTCCAGTGAATATGGTTTATAGGTCAAAACGTTCAGCTTCATTTATCATAGCCTTAAATATACAACTTCCCTAAGTGTGAGTGGCTTTAGAGACAAACAAATAATGAAGAAAGAAATTGGGATACCACAACTATTTTTCAAGGTAAGCTCTAAACCAACCTGAGAGGTATAATTCTGGTGTCCAGATCAGTCCAGATCTCTCCTGCCAAGTGGCAACACTGGGACAGAAAATCTAGATGATTTTACAGTTTAAATTCAATTCTATCAAGACTGAAATAAACACAGAAGTGATTTTTACTGTTCAAATTTACTTGTTAAGATTCCTTAATATAGAATTTTCCAGCTGAACTCTGGAAAGTGTCAGACTTTCTGTACTGCTTTCTGTGGTTTTGCATCAGATGTGCACTGAATCCAACCGGCCTCATTAACTGTAGATATGATATAGAGTCACAAGGGGAACAAGTGTTTTTAGCTATGCAGAACTGTAAAAATCAGGGCAAAGACATTCAAAAGCCTGTGCTCTATACAAACCTTCATATTCCTTAGGCAACCCGGGATAGGGAGGTATGTGAAGACACCCCTAATGCTGGCTGTGCTGTGGTAACAAAACAGCTGGGAGGGAAGGGACCTGATATTATCTTCAGCTGACCTAGATGGATTTGGAAGAGGACATATGTCTACAGCTTTAGCCAGGGTTATAAATACGGGATTAAATTCCCATTCCTTTATGCTACACTTCCATCTAGGAAAGTTGAGTTACCTCAGTATTTCCACAGTTGTGAACTACTGATCTTTGCCATAATGGCTAAATAGCCACATTTTCGTTCCAGAGCTGTCTGTCTCCCATTTATAGGTCACCCATTAAAGTGACCCCTTTAGTGAGTTTTTCATATAGCAATTATATTTGGGCACCAACTCTTTTTGGTGGCAAGATATCATTCCTATGATTGGCACTCAGTAAGTGAAAGATACATTTCAGATTTGGGAGACAGAGAGGTGAAAGGCTCTACGATCCTCTTAACAATCTATCCAAAATGGGGGTAATAGAGAATAACAAAAAGAAATGTTACAGCCATGAGAAAGATGTATTGAGCTGCCTGAAAGGAGAAGTTACGGAAATGAGAGGAAAGGAACAGAAAATCATATTCTTCATGGGACTGTCTTCAATCCTTTTGCAATGTCCTCAGCCCTCTTCATGCACAGCATGAAGCTCAGCTGTTGATCAGCCATACAAATAGCGTGGATGTGACTCTTACACCACGTTTTAAGCATGGCAAAGTGGCTGTCAGCAGGCATGCTCCATATGTAGTCTTGTAGAAAGGAAAAATGACAAAATAAAAATAACACTCTCATCTAAAGAGGAAGATTTTGTGCTGATGTTGGAGATGGAAAACTGATCACATCAGAAACCATAGTGAATAATCAGACCTTGTGTGTTCAACTAGAGGCAATTCCTTCATCCGGCAGCTGAAGCATTCTCCTGATTAAGGAGTAGCTGCTGAGTGACAGAAATCATGGGTTAAGATGCCAGAGTGAAGGGGTCATTTTACAAACTTGGCCTGTTAAAATGTGAGATCTCCCTGTAGCATATTTAGAAATCTTCATAGTCTTAATTTGTCCCAGTCTTGCTGGTTGAGTTCATGTCTCCTATCCACAGGTACTAGTGAGAAAGATAAATGCTTTGAAAGAGAATTCAGTCAGGAGCAAACCTGTCAGGGTTTGATGCTTTGCTGTTACGATGCAGGAGGCAGGCTTTGGGAGACTAAAAACAGCAGAAGAAACACTGGCTTTCAAAGTGTCAAAATGTACCTTTGCTTCACAGCTTTGGCCATTCTGTCAAATACTAGAAGAGAAACTACAGACGCTTGTTTTTCTCAGCCCAGAAGGACAGAGCAACCTTCTGATACTGGGCTGTTTGTGTTAAATTTGATAAATACCTGGGGCCAAAAAGAGTGACTGTCCATGCTGAAATCTGGAACCAAAAGTCAGACAGGCATTTTATTAATGATATCGCAGGGTAAAAGAGTCCTCAGATAATCTTTTTTCTTTTTTTTTTTTTTTGACATCACATTATACTGTGAGCAATTGAGATTCAGAGAAAGATGGAGTGATGACTTCAACAGAGAACGAATTGTGATTTGGAGGTAAAATAAGTCCTCTTGCCATTAATAATTTACAGGGATAAAATTTACAGTGACTTCACTAGGAATTTGCCCCATGTAGCACCATTTGAAACACTCTAAGGCTTGAGCCCTAGACATTTGGAAGCAATGAGCTCACAGGGAAAATTTCGGCTGTTCACTTTGGTTTTCTGAACTTGGCTTTATTTCTGTGATTAAAGGAGTACCTGCCATCTCTATGCCTCTTTAAGGTTTTAGTTTTCCAAGGTGATTATGTCTTTCAGAATATGTGTAGGGTTTACCTACCACCTGAAACACGGAGATACTATTTTTATGCTGACAGGAGCAGCCTGTGATCTTCAATATCTATAATTGTGAGATGACCTATAGTAACCTGCTGACATGTGAATGCATTTACTTCTCAGTCAGCTTTGAGTGTCAAATGCTAAATGCAGCATATAGAGACATCAGGTGCATCTGTGACATCTTCTGGAAAAATCTGGGCCCATAGCCTTTTAGTAGCTGCTTGTGGATTTCACAAGCACAGCAGCAAAACAACCGACTCATTTAAGATCCATGAAGTTAAATTACCTTGTATAAATGAGCCCAAAGTTGCAAAATTGACAACAGTCTGTAAATGCCCAAACGGGGGCATATCCTGGAACAAGCAGTTCCTGGGAACAATCCAGGTCTGGCTACAGTGACACAGGACAGACAAAATCAAGTTATCCAGCATCAGGCTTTGAACAAGCCCTAGTTCAGAGCTGTCCCAAACTGCATCACACTAAACCTTGTGCTGGGGTGGAGCTGAATAGAGAACTCCTTCAACTGTCATCCTCATGTGACTGATACTGTATCATGCTATGGTTTGTTGTTTTTTTTTTGCTCATGTTAGGAATCTGTAGATGTTGTAAGCTCATTGGTTCTGACGTGCACTGTATGCACTTTTAATTCAAGGAAATTTGTTCTTTTCACTTACATGAAGCTCATGATGGACTTGTTCCTACCTATTCTATGGCATGAAGCGGGCACAGGTTTCCTAAGTATGTCAGAGCTTTGGCTTCAAGGAAAAAAACCCTGACCTGATGTTTATAGGGGAGGCTTTCAGCCCAGCAGTAACCACTAAACAGGTAGCTACAAGGAAGAGGGTCTGACTGAGCCTCTGCTGCAAAAGAAAAGAGGTTCAATAATCCCAATCCTCAGACCAAGGCTAAGAACCACAGACTGGATTACATCCACCCATTCCAGGGCTATCTCTGCTAGATGTTGCTTGCCCAAGTGAGGGAAAATGGGAATCGTTTGAAACAACAGACAAGCACTGGGAATGATCAGGTTTCCAGGAGCTGAACTCATTTGCTTGTCCTCTTGCTGAGAAGCAGGGACTGTGTTTGTGGCTCCTGAGAGATGTGGTGCCTTAGAAGGGGTGGGAGGAAGAACGGCTCTTTCCTTAGCCTTCTGCAAATCAATCTTCAGAGAAGAGTACAAGAAATGTAAATGTTGCTTTTAGAGATGCCAGCCTTCCAGGAACTCCTGGAGTAGTGTTTCTTCACCCTGTTCTTTTCCAGGGAAGTCTTCATCCCACATGATCCACCCAAAGGGAAATAAATATGAATCTCCCTGCTTGCCTTATCACACCAGGAGCTCAGAAGCACTCCTGGTACTTGAGTATGCCTCTCCCCTCTCCCTGTGCAGCAGCAGAGCCTTACCTTCAAACCAAAAATATCTGTGGGGGGATACTGAACACCATTTTTGGCCCCTTCCTTTGTACACCCCAGTTTGGAATTGTGCTCTGTGCTGCAGAGGAGAGCAGTTTGCTAGTGTTCTTGGGTGTTTTTCTATTTTTGGACTGCAACAGAAAGTATTTTGTTTGGGATTTGTTTTCCACCACCACCACAGAACTGTGATGCTGTTCTTTTGTTGTTGTTGATCTTCTATATCAGTTGAAGGAATTAAGCAAACACGCTTTATTTGTCAATCTGGCAAATGGAAAGAAAGAGAAAAGAACAAATCCAGCATCACAGGATGCTAAGAAAATGACTTCTATTTTTAGCCTGGTACATTTTCAGACATGTAAACACCTCTGTTAATCGCAGACCCTGCGGCACTGCTCTAGGGATTATTGAATTGCTTGGAAAGCTGGCAGCCCTATATGGCATACCAGTGAAGGACTTGACAAGGCTGATTGTGTTCCAAGTTGTTTTCAGCACCAGTGGGAAATGAGGTCTGTGTCCTGGATGTACTGTACAAACTAAGTAGTAATGACGGAGGAAAGGGAGGTGGGAAGAACAGGGTGCTGAATAAAGGTAACAGGATCTATAAGCACATGACATTTCATTAATATATTTGGCCTCTGGAATTTGAAAAGCAGTTGCATGTTTAAAGGGAGTGAGATGTAGTACTGAGAATTCCTATGTTTCCCTTGGAAATTTTAAATGGCTGTCAGGTCCCGAGTACATCTTTCTACCTCTCTTCCCTGTAACAGTAAGAATACAAAATTTATTATTAATGAAGTTTCCCCTCTGGATACAGGATTTTTCAAATCTGGAGAAGTTATTTTTCCCGTCCATATACTTATGAAGCCTAAAATTTATGTCCACAAAGTTTCAAGCTCTAGTAATAACATTTCAGGACTGTCTTCTCTTAGAAATTCCCAGTAGTAGCAAATGATTTGCAAATACCTTTTTACTTGTCTTCCTGTCTTCAAATATGGCTTTCCACCTAATCTATTGCTCAAGTGACTTATCTGCTGTCCTATGAAGTGTCCCTTAAAGAGTACTTAATTCAAAACCTGTGTGAGCAGGTGAAACTTCTGTGGTGTTTGCACCTGTTTATCTCACATTTAGAATTGGTTCTGTTCATCAAATTCAACATATTTAACCAAACTACTTCCACAGCATTTGGAATGCATTCATCAACCATTTTTGTGACTCTTTGGGTTCTGGTAGGAGGAGGCAGGTAACCTTTTATGGCTTAGAGCTTCAGGAAAACTAGCTTGCTTTCTCTGCTGCAGGAACAAACATGCCATAAAAACACCTCATTGAAGCAGATTTAACAACATTTCCTCTTTTTATGAGCACAGCAGTAGATTTGTGCTAGGTCTGGCTTTGTTGCCTTCTTGTTTTTCTTTGTCATATGGTGTTAAGCATACAATCTCCTGCAGCAAGTCAGCTGTTTCTTCTTTCCTAGGGCATATCTTCCAGTCTTACAGTGGCAATGCAATCTAAGATTGTGGTTGTACTCAAGTGTGCTAGCTCTTAAGAGCTGGTGTTATAAACCCTCTGACTGAGGGTCTAATAACAGGAAATTTTGGGGAACGCAGTCTCAAAGGGAAATTATTGGCATCATGGGGCTCAGGAATAATCTGTCTACCAGAATAATAAAAGGGACGCCAGATAAAAGGATGAAAGGATGTGAGAGGAGGTATGGAGGAATGGAGGCTTGGGGAAAATAGCCAGGAAATGAGAGAAGGTCTGGAAGAATATCAGGGGTGTGATGGAAAGAGATTGTGAGGAGAAGTGTTTCCAGAAGGGAGAAGCCTGGCAGAGAAGTATGAAGTGGTATTAAAGGGAGTGATGCATGCTCTGGCTTGGGGGCAGGAGCAGACCGAGGCTTGCAATGCGAGCACTCTCCTTCTAGGGCTCTGGGCCAAAAAGCAAAAGGATTTTTATGTTTGGGAGCAGGCTAACAGCCTTTTGTTGGTACACTTCGAACAAACTGGTGAGGATGTGAGTTCCCATCGAATTTGTTCAGTTAGATCTGGAGTGGGCAGGTCCTGAAGAACACTTGTAACTCACGTGAAGTAAAAAAAAAAAGAGTTGAGCATGTTCTCTGGCCCACCAAGCAAGTGGCAGTGAAATGACAGGGCTAAAATCTTTCTTCTCTTGACCAAATAAGCTGTTCTTATCCATTGTCTCTACTGAAAGCAGGTCTTTGTCAATGTTCTCCCCTGAATCATGCCTGAATATTGGCTGGGAGGAGCTAAACCTTGTGAGGGAGCCTACAAACAGTGTGGTTGGTCCATGGCCCTGTTTAGTTTCCCAGTAAAGTCATAACCCATGAAAGTGCACTGCGGTTCAGAAACCAATGGGAGAAGGATGGCTTGCTGCAGAGAAATCCTTGTGTCATTCTTTAGCTCTGAAAAGGAATGTGAAGTCTTCAAGGGATGTTTCCACTCAGTGTAGGTTTTCCTGCTTTCTATTATTCCTGGCATGGAGAAGATCAGCATCTAAATCTTGCACGAGGATGAACGTAGGGCGAGTCACTCCCACTTTCCCCTATCAGAGTGGTGATGACCAATTGGCAGGGGTGCCAAGTCACCAGGAGAGACTTGGGATGATTTCAGCACTGTGACGATTTTTAAAATGAGTTTGAAATACATCAAAAAAGGTGGGTATAGGGATGAAGAGTTCAGTATAGGGACAGTCCCCTTCTTTGGGGACCCTGAATATTTAGAGATCAGTTAATTGAAGATGGAGAAGGATTAGAGAGATTGGTCCCAAAATGCTAAAGTGAGCATTTATGTTTATTTTGCTATACTACCGAGAAATTAATAAGTAATATGCATTAGTATGTGTCATAGTGTAACCTGCAGGATTGTTTCCTGATGATCTAATCTGGTATCATAGTTGGAGAGTGTATCTATCCCACATGCCCTGTCCTTTACAAGGTCTTGGGATAAAAGGGCAAGGAAAGTAAATTGTGCATCTCTTTGCAAAATATTGGTAGAATGTAGCCAAAGCACCTTTGTAAATCCATAAATTGAGGATTACTCAAATCTTCCCATCACATCCTACGCAGTTGTAGTGTATTTATTTTTTGTCATCATGAAGCTGAACTTTTTAAGAAAGTAATAATAAATAAGTTCATAAGAATCTATTCTGAGAGAAACTGTAACTATCAAGACCAAGATCTGCTATGATTACTCCACAGACATCAGCACAAAAATGGCAATATATTCTGCCAACAAACAATGTGCTGTTCCATTGCTGTAGGACTATCAGCCCCAAATTGCCATCTGTGTCTCCTGCAGTGTTCAGTGTCCCATGTGGCTAATTAGCTGGCATATGCCATCATGTGAAAGAAGGAATTGTTCTGTTTTGTTGGAGATCTTTTTTTCGTTCAGAATTTAAGATATCTACACTTGTTCATCTAAAAGGTAAAGTGTTTATTATGGGGAACTGTAAATGTTCTGAGCATGACACAGAACAAATAGGACACATAATCTTGACTGTAAAGAATTTATCTAATTGAGACAAAAAGCTTAGAGGGGGAGGTAGATGACTAGACACACAATTTCAAAATTGCTTTAGAGGGAAAGCTGGGTTTCCAAGAGGAAAAAATCATAAGCAATTCTTGCTTTGAACTGACTTGTTTTTAGGTAGGAACTGACCACAGGTTTCAGCGCAGATATTCTGCTGCAGAGTCATGCAAAAGTTATAGTTAGGCTGTTTGGGCTTTTCTTTCTTCTTTATGTTTAATTCCCCTTCATGAACTGAAATGCAGTCCCACAGGCACAATCTCATCTCTTGCTAATAGGAGAGGTGTCTCACAGAAGGTGTAGGCTAAACAATAAACCTTATTTACAGAGAAGAATGTACAGCAAGTAGTCTATAATTCCCAGTGGAATAAAAATATTTCACCAAGAGGAGATTCACAACAAATTTTCACAATGCAATTTCATTTCATTGGTTTTGTCTGTCTTTCCCTTGTGGAAGGGCACTGTCTCCGTGCCAAACAGACATCAAGGAGACAGAATGGTAGGGAATTTGTAGTTGAAAAGATGAAGAGAGGAGACTGGTTTCTGAAATACTTGGAGCTGACAATAGTGCTCATAATCTGTGGCTGTTTTTTAAAGAATTATAACCTGGCAGGCTCATTCAACTTCTGCTGACTCTAAAAGGTTATTGGGATAAATATATGTTTGCTTACTTTAGCAGTATAAGTTTGCTTAAATAATTTTTCAAACCTTAGTGAAAGAGAAAATTGCCCTGAGACAGCTATTCTGAACTCAAGAAGCAATGAAATCCTGTCTAGGTATATTATCCAATATTATTATTCAGAATTAATACATATCCATAATTATTATGACAAAATTAATGTCTAGCTATGGCTAAAATGCTTCTGTTGCGAGTACTCTGTGATATAAACCACCTTTTTTCCATGCAGAACATAAGGGCAGTACTGAACGATTCCTGTTTCATGCACTGAGGCTCTGTTGAAAATAAAATTCCAAATGAAACCCTAAAGACAGCAGGGAAGGTGGGATGCAGTAGCAGGACTCCTTCTTTAGGAGGAATTTTCTTGCTACTTCATGGAGTTAAGAAGTTGGTCTGGCTTCTTGGTTACTTACAGCTACTTCATGGCTGTATCATTCCAGCTGAAGCCCATACATGAAATAATTTCCTATTGCTTGTGGTTTAGAGCGTAATTAATAGACCATGCCCAGAGAAAATGAAGGGTAGATCTGAAAACTCTTCAACCATTTAGCTGTGCTCAGAGAAAGCTAGGCCTCTGTAAAGACCCCCTTAGATAAGTCGCACTGATGTTCTGCTGGGCTTTCAAATGCTGTTTGCAACTTCAGAACTACAATAAATCTGTAGTAATTCACCTCAGCAGCCTCTCTCAGGGGCTTTCGTCCCAAGTAGTTTGCCAGCTTTCTTAAACGTGCTTTACAGTATATCGACACTTCAGCTTTTTGGGTATTTCTGTTTCCTTGCCCGTATGAACCACTCCTTAAAATGGTCTGTTTCCCTGGCATCAGGAATGAAACTGGAACAGCTTGTCCTGGCAACTGTTGCTAGCCTACAGTAATTGGATGTATTAAAAATAAAAACAACAACAAAACAATTGTTTTTCCTCATTCCTTCCCAGTAGAAATCAATTAGTCACAGCCTTTATTTAGCACATGTGACATTTACCTAAGCAAAGGCAACTGGTGAGCCGGTTATGTGTAACAGTCCTGGGGAGCACAGATCTTACTCATGCTGCAGGCTTCGCTCTGTTGTCCTGCTTGTCACCAAGGGTTAGTCATTATTCAGGGCAGTGCAGGATGTTTCTGGTAGCAGGACAAAGTTCTACGAGATCCTTATTGCCATGAATTTGAAAGGAATTGGATGGGAGAACCGGTTTCTTTCCTTGCTGCTGGGAGTACCCTCCAGCAGCACACCACGCAAAGAACTTTCCCTCCTGGGCTCCATGCCAGGGCCACATCCTCAGCATAAACTGTCACCTTTGTTGCTTGCTGGCTGCTCTCCATCAGATCTCTGTGTGCTCCTGCTCACACGAGGGCCAAAGCAATAAATCACACGCTTGTTCCTCCATCAGACAGTGCGTGCCCCCCCTCCCTCCGCATCCCCATTCTGGTAGTGCTTATCTCCAGGCTCCAGGGAGAAGTGGGGGATCATTTTATTTTCTTGACAGACACCTGACTCATGACATTTGGGACTTATAACAGTTGTCTTGGGAATGCTGGTCAAGTCAGGTCAAAATTCAGCTGGGCTTGGGGAGGGGGAGAAAGGATAATCAGGATAGTCTTGGTTTAGTTTGTGTGGTTTCATTTTGGTTGAGGCAATTCTTGTGGAAGTAGAAGCTTTAGGGGACCTGCTTCATTTCCCTTGTTGGGCTGAGGTCATATGGAGCTGCATCATCCACATGTGACAGAAACCCCTTTGCTACCTGGCACAAGGCAGATTGCCTCTTGATATAACCTCTGAAAAAAATGTGTGGTTTTGACTCTCTAACCTACTTGTAGTGGTATACATTTGGGCAGTAGTATAGCTGGGGTCAAGGTACCTGTCTGCCCTCACGGTACATGCCCTAATAACTGTTGATATTCCTTTCCTGCAGCCTCCTGCCAGTGTCGTGGCTCCAGCTCATCGTTTTCTGTGCATTTATTAGCAGCATCTAAGAGAGAATTTAGTCAAATGAAATGTTTAATGCAAAACGTGAAGAATTTTCTCAAGGTTTCCCTTCGCTTCAACAAGAAATATCAGGAATAATTCTTGGTTTGCGCCAAATTGAATTGTTCTTTTGATTTTACCCCCTGTGCTGTCACATCAGACGTTATCACCGTCTCAGTTCCGACCAGCCTTGTGTGTTGCCTGTGTTTTGTGTGTTTCCTGTGTTTTGAGGGCTGGTTTCTGTCTGTCAACTGTCTCACTCAGAAAAAGGCATTTCTTTTCTCTGACAATATCTTAAACGAAAAATAATGCTTTCACCTCTCAGTTTCATCTAGGCATCGCCCTGCTTCTGCAAAGAAAGCTATTTTGGTGCGTACATTCACATGAGGACATTCTTTAAGTCTATCAGCTGGTGATTAATCGTTGCTTAGGTTAAGAATATATAAAAATTTTATTTTTAAAAGATACAGTGCTATACATAAAAGCCTCCAAGGGTGACTTTGAAGTTTGAAGATAATTATTTGGCAAGCAACGTGGGGTCTGCTGACATGGTTGGTTAAAGAACATATTGTGCTAATTTGCAGTTATACTAACAGAGATAAGAAGCCTGAACTACAGAATTGAGTACAATCAGGGGCATGTAAATGGGACCTATGTTATGTCTCCTAGATCTCCCGAGGTTCTGGTTCTAGTTTAGACAATTTCTTTATTTAAAACCCCACTGTCGAAAAAAGAGATGTGTTGGATGTTCCAGAGGAATATGAAAGCTGGAAGACTCTCCAGAAAATTAGATTCCCTTTAACGCTTGATATGCGATTCATCTATTGTTACCTACTTTTCCTCTCCTGGCTTATTACAGAAGGTATGAATTTTATTCCCCATTTTAATACACCTATCAGTGTTAAATGCTTTATTGGATTAATTGAAAGGTTCTGAACTCTTAAAGGTTCAGGTGAGGGTGTAGGGCAGCAAATAAGTGTAAGGACACTGGTCTTCTAGTTTGGCCTTACTGAGGCTACCTCAAGATGAACTTTGGTTATTCATGCAGGAGTGATTTAAAGTACATGCTCCATTTTTCTGTCAGACACTATTACCCCAGCAGCAGAGGCAGCAGAAAGGGTGATATACCCTTCTCTCTGCTACAGAGGTCATAGCCTAGTGTATTCACTGAAACTGCAATAAGTCTTAGGTTTTGGGCAGTAACTCCTGGCTGTGTGGGCAGGCAGCTGAGAGTAATAACCCCTTAAATTATTCCAGTGTACATTGCAGGAACTCATTTCGAGGCACTCTGCATAATCCTGGGCCCATATTTTCTAAGGTGTATTTCCTTTCATGAAGCTTTGTGTACTGGCAAGATGCTTGTGTGTACCTGTGGTCATTAGGCTTCTCATCTGTGCATGAAGCTGTCAAAACTGCACACATGAAACTGTCTCACGTGCAGCATGGCTGGACTCATAGTGCTACCGGCCACAGTAATGTCCCGGTGCCTTTAGAAAGCCTGTTCCTCTGCCTTTGTAAAGTGTCTGATAACGGCACCACGCTCCAATCCCTGGCTGGGAACGCTGAGGTGGCAAGTGAAAAGCCAGATATTTCTCCTTCATATCAGAGGTCCACAACATCCCAGGCTTTTATACGTATCATGCAAACCCACGGGGGTTTCCCTGGAGTTTCCACAGAAAACAAGATGCTTTTTTTTCTCTCCCAGGAGCTGGGTGCTGCTGCCTTTCACTGATGTTTGTCAGGACGCCGTGTCCACAGCTCCCTGACCCTGCCCTGCTGCACACTGCTCAGGAGTTTACCTACTGTACGCCAGGTTTGGCACCTGTGCTGCTAATTCCTGCTCACAGGTGGAGCTGTACTCGATACAGAAATCAGATACAGAAATCAGATATTTTCCAAAGATACTGTTCAGAAATTGCCAGTATCTTCAGAAAATATCTCATGGCATGAAAGCTTTGTGGATTATACAACTTCGTGGGTCATATACAACTGTGATGCTTATGGTTTTGTTTGGTTTTTTTCATTAGAGGGTTAATGATGTGCTATAATTCCACATAATTACTATATTCTTAATGGAACCCAATAAAAAGATTAATAAAACTGTTCTGGAATAATTACTTTGGTGATCTTTACATAGAGAAAGCAAAAGCAATGAGCACAGTCTAAAAGGGGGCAAGCAAGAGCTATGACAATCCACATCGCTCCTCACCAACACCTCCTCTGCTAGTCTAGTCCTTAATCAAAAACTTTAAATAGGCTTTTGAAGTTGCACTGAGTTCAGTTGACTTGGGACTCCCAAAATTCTCTGAATGGGTATTATTTGCTCCTTAATTCTTGGGATTTTCTTAGAAACTTCTGATTTGACAGAGACCTACAACTTTCTCAAGTCTAAACCAAACTATAATTTCCCTAGCCTTCATATGTTTTTGAAAAGTATTAATTTACAAACAATGGGGTGGAGGAGAAGCTGGCTAGTGTTTTCTGTGGCAGATATATCTCTTCAGAAAATGCCTGCTGGAATCAGGACTTCACAGCTTATGTTGGCATATCAAAACTGGCACTTGGAAAGAAAACTTCATTCATGGCTCTAGTTTTTGTTGTTGCTAAGAGTTTTGTGCTTACTAAAGCACAGTATGCACGCGTGTATGGCAGGACAAAGATCTAGTACCAACGGAGTTGCGTATGAGGTTTTGCAAATAGTTATCAGAATGAATAGCTAACAGGCATGTCAATTGTGACACACGTGAACCTCCACTTGTGTTCATATGGCTTGCAGCTGAAGTCACCTAGGAACTATAGTTAATAAGAGCCAATTTCAGTTAAACCTTAGTGATCATGCATGTTATCAAATCAATAAAAATGCTGACCTGATTTACCTCAGCTTGAGCACCATTATCCTCAGGTTGGCATCTGGAACTGGAGCTCCCTTACAGCACCTGACAGCTGCAAGGCCAGTAATCCCAGAAGCTCACTTTAACCCATAAATGACACCTCCTTTTTTCTTCTGGGAGGATGATTTTTATCAAGTCTATTTTCTGGTTTTGATTCTTTTCCTCAGAAAATTAAGACTACTAACACAGTCCACGTACAAATTAAGTTTTGAAAGAATTTTGTTTCCTTTTTTCCATATAATCTTTGGCTGCCTATGCCATGAAGTTTTTCTGTTCCCCTCCCTCTACCCTGAAGAATTCTGATAATGGGTTTGAGTGAAGTCATCAAAAAATAAAAGCAGTGACGTGCATGAAAAATCAGAAGGGTGTTTACTTTTTCTTGGATTGCTTCCTTTAAATAAAGTCTGAAGCCATTTAAGCAAAACCTGATCTTTTCTTCATCTTCCATTAGGGAAGGTCAGTTATCAGTGGGTTATACATGTATAGAGAATTTACCTTATCGCAACTATAATTTCACTCTTATTTCTTAAGTTTACCTTATTAATAGCCATACTGCATTGCATAATCTGTGTAATCATAACAATTTTTAAATTATCTGTAAGCACGAGCTGTAGTTCTGATTAGAAATCTTTATTACCTCAAGCTTTCAGCCCAGTTTAGATTTTTTCCCCTCCTTCTCTTTCCTCACCAGCAGATTGTAAATATTCCAGTAAATGAAGACTCAAGATCTACGTTTCTTCTTAAGAACAATGATCTCAGGAAAGTTGTTGACTTTCTTGGAAGAATAAGAATCAAGAGCCCTGGTACTGAAGGCGCTTTCCCTCACACCCCTCTCCCAAACCTCATTCATCTGGGTTCCACCCTGAACCTGTTGGTAGTGACTTTTATGCTATGATTTCGGCTTGGGATGTGTGTGGATTTTTGACGCAACTATGGACGCAGAGGTAGGTATCTGGTGCCTGAGAGTATTTCTAACATACTGTCTCAAGGTGCCTAAGAGTATTTCAGATGTAGTCTCGAGGATTGCTGTAGACCACCTGCAGCAATGTTGAGGGTAGACTTGGAAGAGAGTGTCTACGCAGCAAGTGGTCTGGTGTTCAGAAAGCAAACTTGCTTTCTAATTTGCTAGCTTGCTAGCTCACTAGCAAACTGGCTCTTGAGAATCAGTTAATGACAGCTCATATATCTGAAGTTGGCACTGCTTTGTGGAGTGCAGCCATAGCCTTAAGAGCCTTTAAAGGATGAGTGGCTATTACCGATCTATAAAACATTATTGCGCAGCAATTTATTCCACAAAAACAAAATGATACAAGGAGAAACTGTATTCATTACATAAACAGCACACTTTGACAAACAAGATTGACATTCTATAAGCAGCACACATGTAGGAATGAGAACTTTATAAAACAAATCATGGAAGGAACAAACTGTTACAGTCTGATGTAATTTCAGTAATTTTGTAATTGAGAATTTCCACCCACTACGCGTGAAAGGAAAAGTACACATAGTCCTGCACACCCATTATGTATTGACTTCTTCGACAGTGGGAAGCATGTTAAGCTGTTGAAATGACGGCTTTGCGTCCTTTACATTATTCCTAGACCATTCACAGACATGTCATTGCTTCCGAAAGTTAGGAAGGGGAAAATTTGTATTTTGATAATTGATATCATCCTAACTGGAAGAAACAAAATTTTAACCAAAACAAAACCAGCTACTTAATTGGGGCTTTTTTCTCCAGCCAGACAAAATAAGCTGATTGGGAAGTAAACTGTATGATAGCTTACAGTTGATTCCTTTCAGACAGCAGTAATGGAAACTGTCCTTTTGGATATAATTACATATGTGAACAATCAGTGAGATCTGCCAAAGTTTTCATTGCTGTGAAGTTAATCTTTCATCTTTTCAAACATTAATTTATAGATCCAGATTGGTTACAGGAAGAACAACAGCAGCTATGACCTCAATTATAAATGTTTGTACTACTTGGTAGAAAAGTGTACATGTATGTATATACAAATACAAATATCAGTATTTCAGACACACACCAGAAACTTCTGTACTGCTAAAAGTAAAATCAAACTCATATTTTCCATTTCCATTTTTGAACCTACCTTTGTGTTATGCTGCAAATTTTACTGACTTATTAGGTTCAGACACTGCTTATCATTCAATTGTAGGTTATTCATACTAACCAAGCCTGAACATCAAATATTGGAAGGTCAGTTTTTGGCACTGTACTTCTGGAAAGATGTGAACCAGTTGGAAAGAATCTGGAGGAAAGCAAAAGGAATGAGCAGAGGTCTAGAAAACATAACCCATGAGAAAAGATTGAAGGTACCAAGGTTGTTTAGTCTAGAGAGGAGCAGACGGAGAGGAAAAATTTTAATAGTTTTCAAGTATCTAAAAAGCAGCGGCGTTTATCTGTTTTCTGAGCTGATGACTGATAAAGCAAGAAGGATTGATCTTAAACTGTGGTAAGGGAGAGACAGATGAGACACTAGGAAATATACTGTAATCGTATGGCCAGTGAAGCACTGGAAGAGTGCTGGAATCTCGATCACTTGGAGATTTTAAAGAGCAAGTTAGAAAACCCTCAGCCAAGAGCAGACCTGGAGGAGGGGAAGGGGAAGGAATGGAGGGGTTGAACTAGGCAATCTGTTGAGGATCTTTTTAAAAAGTCCTTTTTTCTAGATCACATGATTTCACATTCTGGGCTGTTACAGTAGGGTATCACAGTCCCTTCAGTACCCTTTCAGGCATTCATGGTTGCCTGGAGAGAGACCTCATTTTCCAGATCAGAATGCATCAGTGGAAAAGGTTGCCACCCTGCGTTGTTGCATGCAGCGGGAGCATACCATGTCTTTGTTCTGTCTTTCCAGTCAGCTACCAGATTGGCTTATGTGGATGCTCCAAACCCATTTCAGTTAAAATAACTGAAGTAAAGATCTATTTGAAGTGTGTATTTTAATTTGTCTATCTATCTTATTTGACTGAGCAGCTTCTGTCAGCAAGTCTCCAGCAAGACCAACGATAAGTAGGGAGTGAGACTGGGTTATTCAGTTGAGCGTGTTTTCTTCTCCCCTCTTAAGACTTCGTAGACATTGCTCTGACCATAATTGTCCCTGCTAATCTTGCCACCTTTTCTTCAAGGAACAAATCTCTTTACCATTTCCTCACATCCAATTCATTTTTAGACAATTTTTACTCTGTTGGACAAAATTCATGCATCATGGATTGTACCTCTGACATTTTTTACTGGACATAAAGTTAATGTATGTTAGGATAAGTTACAGTCAGTGCAAGACAGAGTGGGGTTGGAGGCTGTCGTTTTTCTCAGAAAGAAATGGGCAAGGTAGACAATGTTTTACACTTGTTTTAAATATCATGTTCATTGTGATATATTACCTTTCTGGCAAACCAGGTCCATTCTTCAGAAACTGCCAGCATGAAGCTGATAATGCATTGCACACTGCAAAATCAGTCCAAGAAGTTATAGTGGTAACTGGCAAGGCCTCCTCTTCTTAACAGCCTGTTAATATTTAGAGGGTAACTCGGACATTTCAGTTCTTTGCTAGCTGAAACTCAGGATATAGCTTTAGATTCTGGGGAAGAGAACAGAAACTACTAAGAGACTGATTAGATGGTACTTCTCAGACTCTTAAACTGAGACCTCAAAAGGGCTCAGAGGTTGTGCACTTTGCCTTTTGGGGAGCAGATTCGAGTTGGGTCAGCAGCTGCAAACCAGGTGCCTGGCCTCTCTCTTCTGTGCACGGGGAAAGCAGCTTAGAGTGGAGGGGGCTGCACACGGCTATGACCTGGATAGAAAGCCACCCCAGTTGGCTGCTGTAAAACACACCAGGTGGAGGTGCACTGAAAAGCCCTGTTTTCTCCTGGGCTACGGTTGTGACGCTGTGAGGCTCCTGTGGATCTTCTTCTTGAAAAGGGGTCCATGAGTGACGTGTCAGAGTAAGGAGATAGAAGTGAGAGGACAGACTGGGGAAGGATGCTCACTCGTCTCAGTGAGTGAGGCCACCTGGGATCTAATCTGAACCTTACAGCTGTGATATGTACCAGTAGGCAGCTGAATGCCCTTGTTACAAATTAAGATGTGAGTTATTCTCCTTCCTACATGGTGCCTCCGAGTGAATCTGTAGTTACCATATTCCTGTGGACTGATTTTGGTCAGAGTTGAAGAGTACCTTCAGCCTTGGGTCTCCCATACTCCAGAGCTACCCCCTACCTTTGGAGTTTTTGGACAGAGAGAGGAGACTGCTGCCATCATGCCCTCTTTTTCTAGCTACATCTGACAAGCGGAGAGTCCTCACCTGCATTAGGTGTGAAACAAAGGTAAGGAAATTGTTCTGGACTGAATCTTAGGGGAGACAACTGAACAAGGTGCATGCATCCCAGAATATAAAAAAAAGACCCTTCCCCAAATAACCCTTGGTTGTCTTAGCTGTGTCCATACTCATGCTTCCAGGTTTTTGAGACCTTGCATTCATCTGCCACATCTCTTGTCCCGCCTTACAATTCTGGATCCTCTAAAATTCCCAGGTGTATATAAGCATGACTCACACAACGTCCATCTGCTCTGTGATCCATGTTGGGCATAAGAACTTTATATCGCTGCCATGAAGCCAAAGGGCTCCCTTCAAACTAAACACACTTTTTGGGTGAGTAGTCATCTTAAAGAGATACTCCCATCTGAAGATTTAATTGCATTTACATGTAACTGCTTGGATCATGAAGAGAGCTATAAAAGTTTGTATCCTTATAAAAAATCAGTAACGCAATGGAAGATGAAAACGGATTCCAAAGAGCCAAACTTCTTACAAGAGATCTTCAAGATTTAGAATTGCCATAGAATTTAGCACAACCCTGATCATCCTTGTGGTAAAGATTTAAAGTTCTGTTTGTTCTTCATGATATTGCTGTTCTGAATTGCTCATTTTTATAAAGATACTTTGCTAAATTTGCAAGAGACACTGTACCTAGGGTCTATCTCCATGCTGACTATCTGCTTTCAAAGGCAAATATATGCAAAGATTTAGCTCAGATTAGAAGTTGAAATCCCTGCCAGATACAGCATTACATGAATGAAGATCAATACAATTTGTTTGGAGTGTTCGAAATAGCTATAAAAATGGAAGCGAGTTCCATTCTGCAAGTCCTCCGTTTACAGGTTTACTTACAGTTTACAGATTTGCTCACATTAATCTAATGAAATTCAACAAGACAGTTAAAAGTATGTCCACAATTTCTTTTAAATAGTTCCTTCTATCAGTAAAGCAGTTCTGGAAACACTGCGTGACAAGGTAGAAGTCAATGGCAAAAGGTGTGTGGCAGGGAAAATCAGTAACACTGTTATTAAGCACGACATTTGTTTTGCATGTGTACTGGTCAGAATAGAAAGACATTTGCCAGATCAAAACCCACTATCTAGAAATACAACGTTGCCTGAAACATTGCAGTAACACAGCCAAGGACTAAGTGGCTTCAGGAAGTGAGAAGTAACTCTGGTTTAGCTCAGGAAAGCCAGATCCTTTTTTTGAAACAATTTCATAATCCGTCAGTTGCGTATAAACTGCAAGTAGCAAGAGACTTGTAAGAGTTGTACAGGCGTGTTTTGTATGATGTGCAGCCTTCTCCCAGCTGCAGTTTTCTGGGGGCAGGAGGAGGGAGCAGAAGCAGTGTTCTTCATAGGGTCGCCATTCACACTTCAAACGGGACATATATGGGAACTAGAATAACACTGGTGCTGTTCTGAATGTATATTAGAAAGCACCAAAGTGGATATAATTTATCTCTGTGGCACCCAGATGCCATGGAAACCCATCTCATATAAACCAAGATGTTTCTTTTATGATTTAAATTCCATTTCTTCTGGCCCACATGAAGCGTATGAGTACCACCAAGGGAGAATTCGCATATAAACTACCAAACGCTTCTTAGCAATTTCAAACCTTTACCAAAGTGACAGTAAAATCATTTGTATGATTCCTGTGTACATTTTCAATTTTTCAGTTGCTTCAAGAAGCAGCAGAAAACTCTTTAATGTAAAACTTTATGTAAAGCTCTGTCTATGACATTTTAGTATGAACACTCTTACACCAAACCAGATTGCATTGTACATCCACTGGACAGAGAAGTGACCAGTGCGGAGTCTAATGAAGATACTACTCCTTACAGAGTGACTAAATAGAAGGCCCTAAAAGTTCTTAAAATTTTGTTTAATGGTTTATACAACCTTCTATTATCTTTTTTCTTTTTGTAATATGGTTCTCAATCTCTGAAGGTTCCCACCCATTGTGTGAAAGGAAAATAGATAATTCATACGCTAAAGAGGAGTAAGATAGTTGTGTTGTTGGAAATCTAACTTTAGGAGCAAAGTTTAAAGTAAGTTATGTGGGGAAGGGAGAAGCTGCATGGCAAACTCTGAATTGTCTACAAAACCTTTAAAATTCAGTGAGGACCAGCTGAAGATTTGATCAGCTTTCTTGTATTTTTTCAGAGGCAAATAAGGAAAGTCACTAGAACTTTCTGAGTCCTCCCATGAGGTTTCCGTGGCTGAGTTCTGTAGGTTAGCTTCAAGTCATAGAAGACAGACTTTCTCTCTCAATCACTCACCACTTTCCAGCTGTATCCTTCAGCTCCTTTACAAATCTGAAGTGAATCTTACTGTGCTGAAGCTTAGAAAATGCTTTTCTCTAAAAGTATTTCTTGTTAGCAGATGACTAATCCTTGCCATCTCTGCCTTCCTGTGCTGTTCGGATCTTGCCCTGGTACTGCCTGTGTTTTTCTATGTCTCAGTGCTGCAGCACTTGCATTCCCAGTTATTGTGTTTTTTCACTATCTATAGCAGCTGTGTTGATGACAGCAATTTCAGTTTGTGGGTGTATAAATACCCAGGGAAAAAAAGTGAGTGCTACACTTAATGCTCTGGAACGCTTTGATAATGACAACTGCATTTTTGTTTTCTTTGAGGTTGGTCAATAAGTATTGGCAAGGTGCAGGGACGGACTGCTTCTGTCAGCCTGACTGGAGCTATATTCTTCAGCAGAGTTTATTCATTAATAAATTCAAAGTAGAGTTTATTCAATAACATTGTTAAAATATTTACACAAATATTATCTTACAAGTTCTGAGACTAACACTCTGTGTTGCCTACAATATATGCTTTGCCTCCAAAGGTTGTTTTGGTAAAAGCCACTCTTCTTTCCCACTTTACTGCTTCATTCCCCTGTTATTGAAGGCCTCCAGCAGAGGACTGCAGGAGCAAGCTGCTGAGATAGCTTTGGGTGCCACCACCACTAACCACCTGCATGAAGTTGTTACCCTGAAGAGGGTGAGCAGAGCAGTACACGTGCCGACACCTCGGCTGTTCCAGTTCATGCTTAAGCTGCTAATGGCAGTGGATTCACATTAAGATGTCAAAGTGCAAAGCAAACGGCTTTTCGCCTGGTTTCCTCTGTGACAGTGGTGGCCAGCAACAGCAGAAGAAAAAGCAGAGACAGAATAGAGGAGACTCACAATGACTCCAGTTACTCCAGCTGTTGACCAGTCAATGTGATCATCTATCAGAGTAACTGCAGTTGGAGATATCACGGCAAGTTGTACAGATGTATCTGAACATGCTTTAAAGTATCCGCCTTGGATATGGTCTGAGAAATAGCTGAGGCAGCAGAGGGTCCAGGCCAGGCCATGTTTCCAGGTTTTTATTCAGCTTCTTCTCAGGTGGCTTGCATAACCCAAGCAGAGAGTTGTACTGCTGTAACTACATAGTGACAGCACTCCTGCCAGTCTCAAGTCAGACTGGGTTTGTGTACATGAGCTCCAGTCCCAGCCCCACGCAACCAGACCAGCTCTGCCCTTATTTGTTTGTACAGTGGGTTTTCAATTCCCCACTGGGACCTTCAGGCACTTCTGCAATAGAAATAGTAATGAATCATTAATAACTTCTGCTGAATCATTTGAAAACTATTCACTGTGCAGTTAACATTTATTTATTAGTGCATAATAGGTGATGCAACAAAAAATGGCAAACAAAATGAGCTGTGGACTGATTTGCTCCAATTCATTGTACATTTTCTTCTGGGGATAATTATGCCTTAAAATGAAAGCAAATTATGTCCATTTGTGGTTGGAAAGATTCCCCTTGCCTCCAAATACCTTCTTAAAATGGCTGTGTTTATTAGTCCTCATATTGCTTTACTATTAATGCAGTACTGATAAAATGTCTGGAGAGAGGTGTTTTTTTTTTTTCCAAAACAGAGTTATGAGATGTCAGAACTGGGTATGTTCTGTCCTTCTGTTAATATTTCTATGTTCTTTTGGCATAAATTCATGCCAGCCTCCACCTTTGGACCCAAAACAGCTAGATGGAGCTCTTTCCTCTCTAATTAACGGGAAACTGTCTTAAAGAACTGATATAAAATCTTTGGACCAATCCTGCCAATGAAAATATTCTCATTTTTTAAAGAAGATAGCTCTGAGTAAGAACTATGTGGGAAGATTTTGCAAGATTAGACCTAAAGGCTTAAACTGGAAAGACGTTAATAATGTGCATGTGAACAGAACTAATGCTGCAGTGCATGGACTATTGACAAAAAAGATAAAATGAATGAAAATGAAGTATAACTTGAAGGTTTCCTGTCAAGCTGTATCTCTGTAATTTATGTACACGTATATACAAAAGATTGGATTTGATGATATAATGGTCTTTTTTTGTCTCTGACTCAATGAATCTAGACAGATGTCATGTGCTTTTGTAAGTGAAGATAGCTAAAATGCTGCTTGTAAGAAGCTGCATTGAAACGAGCCAGGTAGGGCTTGTTTCTATGATCTCAAATAGCATGGCCAAGAGAAGACTAAACATTATCTTGGAAACATACAAAGCAGGGCAGCGGTCTCAGATATTCGTGCTAGTTACTCTTGCTAAGTTAGGAAAATCTAGCCTAGTATGGATATATTTCCTTCTGTCAACACTCAGGAAATGAAGATAAATGAAAATGGAGAACTATTTGCCTTAATAATATGCACAGTAAAGATATGCATCATTTATATAAATTTAATTAGATATGCTTTGGAAAAGTAAAGGTAACTGTAATAAACAAAGATCTGAGGATGTTTACTCCTTGTTTTCCTGTGTAATGCATACACTTATGCTGGGATTGCACTAAAACCTCTTAGAGTCAATGGAAGATTTTCCCACTGATTTGGGGGAACTAAAAATAAACTGTATCACATAATTGCTTTCACAAACAACTCATCAAACTCACTCTTGAAACTGTGTTTCTGTCAACTACTAAGACCAGGCTGGATGGGACTTTGAGCAACCTGGTCTAGTGGGAGGTGTCCCTACCCATGGCAGGGGGATTGGAACACCATGATCTTTAAGGTCCCTTCCAACTCTAACCATTCTATGATTCTAAGAGATTCTGGTTATAGACAGAGACACAACTAAGCTGCCTGCTTCTGCTTTGTTCTCCCCTTTGTAGTCTACCAACACCATAAGCTAGCAGAGGGGACAAAGTTGCAGTGACGCTTTGCAGTATCCATATATCATCTCAACTTCAGAGGACACAAGCATTTTCCAGAGGCTACCACAACCTGCTGCTAGTTCTGCTGTCTAAGACCTGGAGCCTGTCTTCCTAGGCTGTGTGGTGGGTTTACTTGTTTCCCTTAACTAACTCTGTTGCCATGGCCCAGGACGGAGGACTCCAAAGTGGACCTTGGGATTTTCTCAGCTGTACGTGGCATGGTGGACCTGAAGGAGTCTGCCTGAGCTTCATAATTCAATCTCATGCTGTTACAGTCAGGCACATCTACTACCCTCTTTGCCTGTGTATCTCCAGCTAACAATAGTTATTTTTTGTTGCCATAGCTCCTACTGGAAACCTGTTCCGGGATCTCACTGCACTGAAGCACTTTCTAATCAGCAGATATAACTTACTAATAGCCAGTTTACACGTACCTGTTCTCGTACAAGTATACCTGAATGCTTAAATAGGCTTTCTCCTTGCATGGTGCTAATGCAATAGAATCAAGCTGTGGCTACATTAGCAAATTAATTTCGGTAATAAGACTGGATTGATAGACAGAAGCAGTCAGTGCTGAGACTCCTGCCTTTACAGGCAGTTTGGAGTCTACTTGGGATATGATTTATTCTGGTTGAATGCCCCCACTGCACATGTGGTTCAAAGCTTTCTAAAGGAAATCCGTGCTTCAGACCTTTTCTTCCTGAATCTCACGTTCCTCTGGGAAGTGCTACACTGTCCCTCTTCCTCATGCAGATTCATGCCACTGCTCACAGCAGTTTCCTCACGGCTGTTATCTGTGTAAGGTCAAGCATAGGAAAGTATCGTTTCTGTTACTGTTTCTGCTGTCTCTGCATGACACCACCTGCAGCTCCATCCACTGCCCTCCTCATAGCCTGCATGATGTCTGCTGTACTGTGCTGCAGGCAAGGAGTGAATCCTGTGGCTTAGTAGGTGCCCCAGCAGGACAGCCAGAGTGAACTGACACTTGCACTCTGGATTTCTGTGTCTGCTCTGATTACTTTGCTTAGGCTTGTTTGATGTTGAGTGGAGACTACTGGAACTGCATCACCACTGGGATGACCAGCAGTGGGTGTAAAATTTCCCACTGTAGTGGAGCACCACCAAGAACCTCTCTTGTGAGCCGTTGCAAGAACCTTATCACTCTGACATGAAATTTTGCAAGCTGATACCTGTATTCAGAATAGCAGCTGTACAAACTTCAAAGCCTGGTCTGTGGCTAAACAGTGCACGCTGGTAGCTCAGAAAGCTGATCGCATCCAGGGCTGCATCAAAAGAAGCATAGCCAGCAGGTCAAGGGAGGTGATTCTGCACCTCTACTCAGCTCTCAAGAGATCCCACCTGGAGCACTGTGCCCAGCTCTGGAGTCCTCAACACAGGAAGGACATTCACCTGTTGGAACGGGTCCAGCCGAGGGCCACAAAGATGATCAGGGGACTGGAGCACCTCTCCTATGAGGACAGGCTGAGAGAGTTGGGATTGTTCGGCCTGGAGAAGAGAAGGCTCCAGGGAGACCTTATAACAGCATTCCAGTACCTGAAGAGGGCCTGCAGGAGAGATGGTGAGGGACTCTTTATCAGGGAATGTAGTGATAGGATAAGGGCTAATGGTTATAAACGGAAAGAGGGGAGATTTAGATTAGACATCAGGAAGAAATTCTTTACTGTGAGGGTGGTGAGACACTGGAACAGGTTGCCCAGAGAACTTGTGGATGCACTACCCCTGGAGGTGTTCAAGGCCAGGCTGGATGCGGTTTTGAGCAACCTGGTCTAGTGGAGGTGTTGGAACTCGATAATCTTTAAGGTCCCTTCAATTCTAACCATTCTATGATTCTATAATGGTAATCAGAAAGTTTAAAAATGAAAAAAGTAATCCAGAATTGTCTTTCTGCTTCGTCTTCCTTTTCCTCCAAGAGACGCTACAGGGGATTTCTATAGCCCTAGGGGGTGCTTTAGCTGCTCACTGGTAGCACTCAACACACTATCCCTTTTCAGCAAAGATGGTTATTTTAGCTAAGTCTTCACTAGCTCTCTCTGCCTCCTATGGCTTTTCCTGCATATCAGTATGTGCTTTGACTCAGTAACTCTCAGGAAACCACCCCCACCCTCCACTGAAGTGAGCCTCCTGCCCTCACAGGTCCTCTGTGGTGTCTTTTGCTTGGGGGGACGTAGCAGCCAGAATATACATGTAGCTCAGGTGAAAGGGGCTGCAGGTGGGTGTTTATTTTTTGCTGCTCAGAAAAGATCTGACAGGAGAAGGGGGCCTTGAGGGTGGTTTGCTTGCATGTGGCACTGCAGGGAGCTGGCAGCAAACACAGTGGTGGGAGGGAAGCTTGTTGGAGGCTCTGTTAGTTGAAGCTGGTCGGGGGATGGGACAATCAATACATGTTGGAGTACTAGTCCCACTGTTCAGCTGGCCCTCAACAGTGAAAAGGGATCTCTCAGCAAGAAGATTCTCCTCCTATGTCACTCCTATGTCACAAGCTTTCTCTGCACTCACAATGATCCCTTACTTTGCTTTCACTTCCTGGAATGTGTATATATTGAGCCAAGACATTCTGGATCCCGGAGGTGGTAGATGAAGATTTTGATACCAGTGCGGGCATCTCCCCAGGATTTGTCGCAAATGCCTTGCTACCGCCTGTCAGACTGAGGAATGGTCTGGAGTTGTGTGTTATAGGAGCTGTGCAGAACCCCACTGGGCACTCCCTCCAGTAACCATACCCCTGGAGTTGCTGCTGATGCCAATTTATGTCCACTTTGCCATCTCTCTCCAGGCCATTGGACACCATACTGGGGACATCCATTAAAAGTGATGGTGTATTGGCAAATATGATGGAGAACCCTTTTGTCTCTCCACTTTTTGTCCAGGAATACAAGACCCACAGATTACCCTCTGTTTGCAGGCTGCCTGCTCAAATAGGAAACAAAACTACTTCTCTGCCCTAGATGCTATATTCCTGGAAGCACATTTTCTCCAAAATTCTTATTGACTATTTGGTACCATAATGGATTTCTATGAAAGGACAGGTATGACCGTGAGAAGTTCTGGAAGGAGGCAGGCATGCACAGGCATGCAGAACCATGCAACTTCTTTTTTGGTCTGAGAATGTGGAGAAGATGGCGAGGAGTGGTAGCCAACTGCTACTCCAGTACCGTCCTTGTGCTGTAAACACAGGGAAACCTTTCAGTACCTATTTTTCAGTCTCGTGGTTGAGGGCAGGAATGGGAGTAATAGTGTTCTTGTGCACGGTGCCACCACTGCATCTTTAGATGATAATCCAGTGCATAAAGGAAGGGGAAGTAACCATTCAAGAGTGTCAGTCCACAGAAGGTTAAGAAGAATGAATCACCATGGTGTGCTGCATTTCCAGCTTGCCTGGCTGCCTGGGCTGAGCTAGACACTCCTGCTGGGTGGGATTGGATGAGTGGATTTGGATGTAGACAGTTGCTACATAGAAAAATTCTCTGACAGCTTATAACCCTGGGAGAATAGTTTGTAAAAGTGGTCAGACCATCAATTTGCTAAACCACACCTCTAAATATACAGCTGTAATACAGCTGCTAGAGTCTCACTCCTTCTCTTCCCAGCCTACAGACATGAGTAGGAAACTGTACTCTTACCCATGCTTGATTTAACCTGGACAGAGTGTGAGTGTCGCAGGTCATGGTGGGAGTGGCCAAAGCAGGAGCCCCTCGGAATACCCTCACATGCCTTCTGCAGGGTTTAGGGCTGGGGTTCCTAGGTCAGTACTGGCCTGGCGGCACTGTGACCCAGGGCTGTGGATGTTCAGACAGGCAGACAACTTTGTGGTGAACTTCCAATCACAGAACTTTTAAAGTTGTCTGTAATGGACACAGGTCACAGGTTGGACAGAGCTCTGAGCAACCTGATCTAGTTGAAGACGTCCCTGCTCATTGCAGCAGGGTTGGACTAGATGACCTTTGAAGGTCCTTTCCAACCCAAACTATTCTATGATTCTATGATTCTATCTTCTTCTGTCCCCGCAGTGAGATTATTTTCTTCAGAAAAAATACCTTTCTCTTCTTGAATTTCATGCAAAATTTCTAGCAACGTGCTGATACTGCCACTGTGTAATTCAACTGCCTAAGTAGTTTTCAGCCTGTTTATCTCACAGTTTTATAAAAGATGTAATTTCCTCAAGTCTGTGAATCTTCTAGGAGAATGAGCAGGTGTCTAATAACTTTGCCAGACAAGAAAAAGATTGCAAGTTGTGAAAGGAAACGGGGGCAAGGTTGGGCTGGTAACCAAGGGGAAGGGTAGCAAACCCAGAGATGCCTCTGTAGATGATGGGTCATTTGAAAAAACAGCTGAGGCACAGGAATTGTTGATAAATAGAAAGGCAGAGATAGCACTCATTCTTTTGCATGGCGGGAGAGACACTTTATGGTCTTGTGGGATCTGTGGAAGAATAAAAAGCCTCTTCACAGCATAGATATTTCACATAACACCTAGTGACAATGTGGCCCACATCCTGTCTGGAAATCCACTGTCTCCATGGAGCATCGGAGCACTTTTGAAGTGGTGATTTCATTTTAGTTTCCTCCAAGGGAAATTTAACTTGTGGACACCAAAATCATTCTGCCACCTGAACCAAGATGCTGGAACAGAGGCAAATAGGGGACTGTCTTCCAAACTGCAGGACTGTTTCAAACCACAGTGTCAATGTAGACATTTGCTCACACTCTCTTCTCAGCCTTCTGAGGGTGAGAGAAAATAAGCAAGATTTTCACATTGGTGTCCTGGCCTTGTAGCTGAGATGTGGCACTGTAGATTGGTGCGATACATACAGGATCTCTGGTTTAGTTTCCATGCGTACTTTCTCTTCTCAGGAATTCTAGTATAGGTATGGTTTTTTACATCTGACCTACCCCAATATAAAAGTTGTTATTTCAGCCTGGGAACTTGGAAGCATCTATGGGTCAGTAATATGGACATGACTTGTATGCAATCTCCTCTATGTCAACTCTACTATGTTGCACTGCAGCTGAATGCCTCCTACTGCGTCCAAAAAGACCATGGTTGATGGCAAACCTACCTTCTTAGTTATATGGGGCTTTTTTTTCTTTTTTCTTTCTTTTTATTTTTTTTCTTTGGCAGTATATGATCCAAGAAGGTGCCTCCCAAAAGTCCTATAGTATTGAAGATTGAACAAAAGTAATCTAAGTAATTTGAGACAGTAAACTTATCCCATTGGATCTATATGCTTTTTTTCATTTCTCTCCTTAAATGATATTTTTGGAACTGAACACAGTGAAAAAAAAAAAAAAGACTGGATTTTTTTATTCTACCCAACTATAACAAAGGGCTGTGGTTTAAATCAATTATGTTTCCTCTTTTTAAGAGATAACGTGCAAAACCTTTGCACATAATAGCACATATTTTGAAAGCAAATCTTTGACATAAAATTATAATTATTAAGAAAAAGAAATGAAAATTTCCCAATTTGGTGTCTGGCATTTCCCCTTCACTACTTTGTATCTTCCAGTTGGATAAGCATCAATGAATCATCACAAGGCGTTTGCCTGAGGTTCAGCTGTGTGATCACATCTAACTTTGTTCCTCACAACCTGAGGGATTAGCAAGAGCATAAATTAAGAATTTTATCTCCTTCAACCATTAAGCACAAATATTCAAGTTTTATGTATGTTTTTACACTTATTTTATGATGATAATCAATATGAGACTTTTGTTTTGTTTTGCTCTTTTGATGCATTTCTTTGGAAACAAGATACTCCAACATTTTAAGATGAATCATTGCTGAGATTTTGCAGACTATCAGGCACCAAGAATCTTCTAAAATACCTGACAAAAAGTATTTACAATCAGACTTGCTTAATCCTAAATCAATCATCAAGTCCCATTTCTATATAGGCTAGAAGAATCTTTGGGCTAACACAAGGGTGACAGGAAACCAGAGACCCAGATATTTGGATAAAATAAGAAGGAATTAACCAGGCCTGAGTGACATTCTACAAAACAAGGAAGAGTAAATGCCTGTTCAGAGTTCAGAAGGGCAGATAAGAAATAGTACTGCATACTGCCTCCTCTTTGCCTTGTTAATAGTAGGAGCTGGGGTAAAAAGTTTCTTGATAGCCATGGGCCTTGTGAGAAGCTGCCAGTGGAGTCCAGCTACATGTGCACCGTGGCAAACAAGGCTCAGGTGCTCCACCTGGAACACAAAGAAGTCGTTTCTGGCATGCAGGCAGTCCTGGCTGATTGACAGAGCCATAGGAGAGATAAATCAAAACAAATCCATTTTTTTAAACCCCTGTGTCATCAGTGCTCTGCTGTGCTGGTAAGTCAGATTTGGTCTCCTTGTTTTTTCTTCTCCCACTTTGAGAAGCACAAGGAACATGTTCCCAGTATAGTTCATGAAGCTGCTGGATCCTTCCTGAGCCCTTTTCTTAGGATCTTCTACCACATCCCTGGGGGAAGCCGCTAGTTTATAATGGCAGTGGGGATTCCTGTTATTAATTAGTCAATAAGAAATTGAGCTTGATTTGTATTTCTATAGTTTATCTACATTAACTCATGTGGTTAGAAATATTCTGCTTGTCATCCTTCTCTTTCTTCTATTGTTTGTAACACTCACTTGTGTTATTTCCTATGCTGAAATGTAGGATGTTATCAGATGTCTGTGGAATGGAAGTGAGTGTGTCTATAAAGGGATATTCTACATAACTAGATGCTTCTCTGAGGTGTGGGAGTATAGTGACATAACTATTTGTGCACCAGAGCCTCCTCTGATTCCTTTCAGACCCCTTATCATACCTAACATGCTTCAAGTGTGAGAGGTATTTTTGACTTTGTAGTCGAATAGTAACCATTTCCTGTTTATTGTTGCAGATAACCTGGTTGGGGATAAAGTGAAGAAAACAAATGGTGAAGATACTATGCCACAATGAAAACAGAAAGAATTAAAAAGTTGTCAGACTAAAATGAATCATTTGTATCCAGGCAGCAGCCAATATCAGATACTTCAGGAAAATTCATATCTTAATATCCACAGAGTTGGTTTCTAATGCTGCTGATGGTATTTCCTGATTCATTAATGATCTAAAAAATTTCCTGTCCTGAAAAATGAGTCCTAGAATGGATCAGGATGTACTAAAATAGAAAATCAGGAAGACATTTCTCCAAATGGAAACATTAAGATTAACCTTTGTGAGGATGGTGATAAAAACCTGACGGCTGTGAAAAGTCATCATCAGCCCTACCTGTAAATTAACACATCTGTGCTCTGTTAGGGAAATGTGGCACTATTCTTTGATTTTCTTATCTTATTAGGTTGTTTCCTTCCTTCCTTCCTTCCTTCCTTCCTTCCTTCCTTCCTTCCTTCCTTCCTTCCTTCCTTCCACTCTCTCCACCCCCCTAAACAAGGGATCTAATCAGGGTAGAGAGGGTGAGTAAGAAGAGAAAGAGGAAACAGCTAGTGGAAAGGTACGGCTGGGCAGGTTGGCAGGCGGATTAGCCAGGTGATGGATGATGCTCAGGAATGCTTGCGCACTGTGCCTCCTTAATTGCTCTCCATGAAGTAGTGAACTAAATAAGGAAGGGCTGATTTTACTTTAATCTGAATTGCTCACATGACCAATGCTTCGTTTCATCAGACCGTTTTCCTTGCCAGCTTGAGCTCCCTATCATTCCATCAATGAATATTATCACTTTTCCTGCTTTTTACATATCTTACACATTTTGCTATTCACCTTTCTGAGTAAGGTTAGCAAAGCAGGCTGATGGATGCAAAAGGGGAGCAAAATGCATGCTTTCTACCCTTGAATTACATCCTACCTGCTAGAGTGCAGTACAAAATACTGTCCATGTTATAAAATCAGAGCATGTCAGAGTAAATTATTAGTGAAAAACTTATCCCCCACAACTCCCGTGCACTCAACTTAAGTCTTAGGCAAGATCCTATATAAATATTTGATGTAAGCGCTCTGTCTTTGGTTCCTAATGAAGAACAAAATCAAAAGTTTCAGTTAGGCATGTGGTAAAGAAACAGAAGGCAGTGATGGACAGGGTATAGGCAAATGTAGAGTTGCACAGGTACATTCCTAATCATTTTTTTCCATGTCAGGACTAGAATTTTTCACAACAGCTACTAACGCCTGAGCCTTCCCTGAGGGGCTCCCTATAGAGGCTCTGTGCCTCTGCAATCAAGGCTTTAGAGCTAAACATGGCCAACAGCAGCGAGCTCCCTGCTCAAGGCCTCTTTGTTGCCCTTGTTTGTGGGCTGGAGGTGAGGATGAGTAAAATACGGTCTCTGAGCTGTCTGGCAGAGGCAGTGTGCTTCTGCTCATTCCAGCTGGGACCTGAATGTTCATTTGCACAAGTGAAGGGGCCTCTTCCTATTTTAGATCGTGCAACTTAAAGTGCGTATTCAGTAAAATGACTTGGATAGTTGCAGTGCAGTCCCACTTTGTTAATTAAACCCGAGTTGTGTTTAATTCATTTTGACAGCACACTTCTTCCCCCTGTTATATTTGTAACAGCAGGAATCCTACTTGCTGGCTAATAGTTCCACAGAAACATGCAATTACAGAAATTGCCTATCAGTCTTCATGTCTCTTGCCGTGGCCAACATAGTGAAAGCGCTGAAACTTATCTGACCAGATGTGAACTGGGTGTGTGCCATGGAGGCTTTCCTGTCCCTCCAGGCAATCACAGGCAGCACAAATTTGTGTGTCAGGAAGGGGACAGAAGCATAGCTACAGATGTTCTTAATGGTCTGTCAAATCCCTCAATCCTATTTAGAAATAAGCACTGCTGTCTCTGATCCCTTGGGCTAACTCTTAGAGTAGACTTAACTAGTTACCTAACATAACAGACGAAAAAGAGAGTAGGTGTATGGTGTGAATCCATGGTGATGCACAGACTAGATGTTAGACAGGGCAAGAAGATATTGTGTTTCCTTCCATCTATCAGCTAACTGTAAGAATAGTAACCAGAGAAAACACAGTCTGCTAGGAGAAACTGGAATCTACACTAATATATCCATTGTGACCCATTAAAAAAAGATATAAGGAATAACATCTGGATGTGTAAAAGAGAAGAAGAAAAGAAGTATTGCTTTCGGCAGAAGAAAAGCTGATGGTTTTCTTCCATCCGCATCTATACCTTCTGTGTTTGTTCATTCACCACTGAAGCCCTGCAGTGCTCTTCGAACAAGGCTCCATAAAAACATTCACAATCCCAGAAAAATGTTTGAAAGTGCTATCTTTGTCCATTATGCACAGGAATTTAACTTATAGCTGAAAATATAACACAACAATTCATTAGATGCCACAGCACCCCTGTGAGACAGGAAAGGGTTGTCTTTATTTTTCAAAAAAACAATAAACAACAGCAATTATTAATGCTCAAGTATAAACCTGCAACACCAATAACGAAGGCTAAAACACAGTGCAGCTTTCCTCTGTGCAACTGTCATCTTCTTCCTTTTAATAAATTTACCAGTTAAAAAAGAAGGAGGAATTTGAGCTAATAAAACACAGGAAATTATTCATGTAGGCTAACCACAGCCTCGTAAGGCCGGTCTCTCTAGACACTGAATGGAGAGAGTTCGGATGAGCTGCCCACTGAAGGAGACTTACTCCCTCTCTCTTTCTGTCTGTCTCTCAGCACCTGAACACGGGTGGCCAACTGCACATGGCTCACAAGCAGCTTGATGAATCATAGAGTCATAGAATCATGCAGGTTGGAAAAGACCCTTGGGATCATTGAGTCCAACCATCAGCCCCACTCTACAAAGTTCTCCCCTACACCATATCCCCCAACACCACATCTAAACGACTCCTAAGCACATTCAGGGATGGTGACTCAACCACCTCCCTGGGCAGCCTATTCCAGTGTTGGACCACTCTTTCTGTGAAGAATTTTTTCCTAATGTCCAGTCTAAACCTATCCTGTTGCAGCTTGAAGCCATTCCCTCTTGTTCTATTGCTAATTACCTGAGAGAAGAGACCAGCACCAACCTCTCTACAATGTCCTCTCAAGTAGTTGTAGAGAGTGATGAGGTCTCCCCTCAGCCTCCTCTTCCTCAAACTAAACAGTCCCAGCTCCTTCAATCACTCTTCATAAGATTTATTCTCCAAAGAAGATGCCCATGTGAGAACAATGTTAAAGCTGTGAAGTTGGGCAGGAGCTGAGGCCAGAGGGCAATCCAGATCCTGGGGTGGGGATGAAGCTGCAGGCTCCAACACCGGCCTTTCACGTCCCTTTCACATCCCACAGAGAAGGATTAAGACCCTTGGTCAAAGTGACCTCCTTCCTCCTAGGACCAGGCCTCATGTTCCTCTTCTCCTTGGATCTCCTGTTTATGTGGTGTGTACTTTATGACTCTTGATCATGCAAATATGCTATATGGCTCCTACTGGCAGAAAGTTCAATTACTCTGGAGTCTTTTAGGAATTATGCTAAAATTAGCAGGGATAAACCCTTCAGGGTGAGACATAATGTTTTTTAAGTTATTTTAGTTATTTTAAGTTATGTTAGACGTTTTGTTTCAATAGAAACCAACTTTTTAAAGTATATAAGACCCTGACAATATGAGAATTAAGCACCCAAATTCCTTCAAATCTGTGGTTTGTAATCTGCACTGAATTTGCATTGCCGTCTTAGGTGAAACAAGACACTTGAAGGTTTGATCTAAGAACTCAGCTGACACCTATCAGAGCTGGTCAGGTGCCTGGCTTTTTCCCAAGAAAAGTATTTCCACATTTTAAAGTAATTAAACTAATTATTTTCTCTAATGAAAGAGTTGAATTGACAGATATTTCACAAGTTATTGCACTGTCTTCTCTGACTTTACTCACTTTTTGTGTCTCTTTGTTTGTCTTAGTGAGCAAAGAGAGCCGGGACATCGCCGCCGACGTAAAAGCACAACCTTTTGTTTTTTCAGTGTACAATGACTTGCTCAGTGCCCTGGAAATTTATTTCCATGACAGCCTTCTTGAATGGCATATTTGCCATTTTCAGTTTACTCTGTGTGTGTTTGCGTATGCGTGTGTGACCGTGCGTGTGTGCTGGCCGGTGGGTGTGCCCGGAGAACAATTCCCATTGATGAGAAAGGTGAGGAGGAGGTATTTAGGAGATGTTGTGAAAGACTTAGAAGGAAATAGTGCGGCGTAGCTGGCAGAGCAAATTAATTATTAATGTTTATATCTTAAAAGTTTTGAGAAGCCCAGCTGTTCAGAGTATGTGTGTGTGTGTATGTGTGTGTGTGTGTGTGTGTGCGTGTGTAAATATAAAGGTTAATGACTCACGCTGTGTTTAGTCAATGAATGAGTAAAAGCGCCCAGGCTTCAAGCAACAACTAGCAGACATGCCTGAGAATATCAGCCCTAGTAATCATCACCCCAAACGCCAAACAGACAGTGAAATTTCACTTGCTTGGGACTTGCTGGCAGCCCTGATATTATCATTGCAGTGTATAGGGTCCTCGATGATGTGACAAAGAGAAGTATTGCTTTTTTTTTATTTTTTGCAAAAGTGTCATGCGTGTTTACAGGTGAATGATAATTCTTAAGACAGCAGACTTTGTTTTATTCCAGAAGCCATGATGTAGCTAGTTTGAAATGGTAGACGCCTGGTGTTCCCAGAAATGACCTGTATTTAAGGAAAGAGTTGCACAACTAGCCAACATCCAGCTTGGCATGAGAGCTCATTTTGTCTTCATTTCTGAATAACTTATGGAAAAATTTCATGTTCATGTGGAAAAAACCTTCCTAACCCAAATAAGTAGAGAGAGGCAAACAGATAAAAATTAAGAAGAAAAAAAAAAAAAGCATTAAGACACTGTAGCTGAGCATGAAATGTTCTGAGAGTTCTGATTTTTGTAATGAATTATTTATTTGCAAAAAAGAAAAGATATCACATGTGTTTCATTCTCACCCCTTCTCCAGTAGTAAGAGCTTTTGCTAAGAACCCAGAAGGCCTAGGTCTCGCTCTTTTCTCTGCTTAAGTGGATTTGCACCTGGACCTCTGGCCCCACAAGCAGCACATCTGAATGCTCTGAGATAAGTTACGTGTTCTCAGTCTCTCCAGCTAAAGCTTTCCTACCTGTATGGGGTCCTGAAACACGCACTGAACCTGGCATTTGAAAATGCATAAACTCCTTCTAAAACACATTCCCATTGTACCAATAAGTATTTAAGCATTTTCTCTCTAGTGAGAGGGAAGGGTTCAAATATTTTCAGGTGGAGGAGGAAATTGAACCTCAGATTCCCACTTCTTGGATGTCTGAAAAAGTAATGATAGGGTGTTTTTTTCCATGCCATTTTTGTAATCAATGCCTACACCTACTCTTTCTTTTCCATTACCTCATTGTTGCTTTTAATTACCTTACTTGGAAATAAGTAAAAAGTTTCATTTGTTCTAAGGTTTTGCCTTTTTTTTTTTCACTTGATCATTTCAACAAGACAAAGGGGATGCTTTTATTTGTCCATATCACAGCATTCCCCAGCTTTCACTCTCAAAAACTTAGTTGCACTTGTTGTATTTTCCTTGCTTAGAACTGTAGCAAACCAGAGCTCTTTGCTGGCCAGAGCATGTGGTCCCTGACTGTGCACAGAAAGTACCTGAGCAAATAGAGTAATATCACACCTTCCAGAAATGGCTGCAGAGAGTGGACAGAAAGGACTCATCCTCAAAGCTCTGAGGCCCTGACTTGGAGAAAGAGCAAAAGCCAGACTAAGAGAATTTCAGTAATCCTTTGGTGCTTTATGTCAAAAATAATTTTTAGACGTTTAAGATTGTATATATTTTTTGTATGTACATATATAAAAATTTGTAGTAGTCAGCAAATTCCAGTTAAGTTTAGGTTTCTTTCTTCTCTGTCACTTTGCCAGGTTTAATCAGGGATTAAATCTGAGATTTGTACCCCCCTGGCATGAAAAGTTCATGCATAAGTAATTGTGGCAAGGAGAACTGCAGATTCTGCTCTGTAGCCACAAGCACTCCTGAGCCTGGAAAACCAAGGGAAGCACAGACAGAAGGTCTGCAGCTGAGAAAGGTTCACTAGCACTGCAGATGTAGAAACTGAGTGCACCTGGGTGGTATAGAAGTGGTCAGCATCCAGAATTAGCATCCAGAATCCAGTGTCCACTTGCAAATTGCTGGTTACGGTTCACGGGGGGATTAGGTATGGTTGCACCTGAAAAGGTTAGAAGTTAGAAGGTGGTATGTTCCTATCAAATTACATTTCAGGTTGCATCTCCAAAACTTGGCTGATTAGGCTTCTGGAGTCCAGGTAGCCAAGTTTTGTGCTGCTTATACATATAATATCCAGAAGCTTATCTCCTACTGTCTTCATTTTAGTACTCCTGCCTTCAAGGGTAACGTCAGCAAGCCAGGCATCAGTGAAGATTAATTCATCAGTTCCCTTCTAGAAAGACAAAATTAAATTTTAGTTTGTGTGTGTTTATTTGTGTTTGTAGAGATGAGCCAGCCACCACTATTGTGACAATAAAGACATGCTTTACTGAAATCTGGGGTTGTTGAGGGCAGAGGTTTACTGAAAGCTAGAGAACAGTGCTGTGGGACAAAAACCCAACATGATATGACGTTGCACTCCTCGCCTAAACAGTTTAAAGCCTCTTTCCATGTAGAACTGTCCTGACGTGCCAGCGCTGAACAGTAGTAATGAATGTACCAGACACCATTGCACAGGTGTTAAAAAGCTGAACGATACAATGCCAAACATGCACCACGTGCAGGTGGAACCTGCTGAGCCCACACTCATGGAGGCCTGACAGCAAGCGTCAGTACCCTTGGAAAGAGGGAGATGCCTTACACCTTGTAGGGTCATAAATACCAGCTTCTGTCGTCATGCTTTATCAAGTCAAACTTCAAAAACTTCTGGGAAAAATTCTTCAGTATTCCTGAGGGTGTAGATTGAGGGTGTTCAGGGGATTGAGGAGTCTACCCAGTCCATACATAAGATGTATTTAGAATCATAGAATGGTTCGGGTTGGAAGGGACCTTAGAGATCATTGAGTTCCATGGGCAGGGACACCTCCCACTAGAGCAGGTTGCTCAAAGCCCCATCCATCCTGGCCTTGAACATGGCCTTGCCTTGAATGAGGCATCCACAACTTCTCTGGGCAACCTGTTCCAGTGCCTCACCACCCTCACAGTAAAGAATTTCTTCCTGATATCTGATCTAAATCTCCCCTCTTTCAGTTTAAAACCATTACCCCTTGTCCTATCGCTACACTCCCTGATAAAGAGTCCCTCCCCATCTCTCCTGTAGCCCCCCTTTTGGTACTGGGACTATATAGGTCTCCCCGGAGCCTTCTCTTCTCCAGGATGAACAAACCCAACTGTCTCAGCCTGTCCTCATAGGAGAGGTGCTCCAGCCCTCTGATCATCTTCATGGCTGTCCACTGGACCCATTCCAACAGGCCCGTGTCCTTCCTGTATTGAGGACTCCAGAGCTGGACATAGTACTCCAGGTGGGGTCTTACCAGAGCAGAGTAGAGGTGCAGAATCACCTCCCTTTACCTGCTGGCCACACTTCTTTTGGTGCAGCCCAGGACACGGTTGGCTTTCTGGGCTGCCAGTGCGTACTGCTGGCTCATGTTGAGTTTCTCATCCACCAACACCCCCAAGTCTTTCTCCTCAGGACTGATCTCAATCCAATCTCCACCCAACCTGTATTTGTGCCTGAGATTGCTGTGACCCAGGTGCAGGACTTTGCACTTAGCTTGGTTGAACTTCATGAGGTACATACGGGCCCACTTCTCAAGCCTGTAAAAATCTGTGAAGTACTGCCTTGGTATCTGAAGAGGCATGGGCCACCTCAGGTTTTCACAGCAGTACAAATCTCTCTTCAAGTTGCTTTGTGTTATGATTACACATACTGTTTACATGGTTGTTAGCAAAAGCAAATTAAAGTTATAATAGACCCACCTTCATCAACATCTGACCTCCTCCAGACAACTGGTGGCGTGAGCCATACATGCTTGTTGATCTGTAATTCCTTGACTCTCAGCAGCTGCGTGCCCTCCTCCTGCCCTTTCCTCTCAGGGCAATTCCTACTTGAAAAGTATCATATGTCTGGGGCAGACTTTTGCCTTCCCGGCTGCTGAGCCTTCTCTTGCCACCAGAGACTCACTGAATCATGTCAACCCTGCTGCCAGCTGTGCAGCAGCCTGTTTCTCCATGTAGGCCCCTCTAACCATATGGCCAAGAACTCACATGCTTTGCCAATTTTCCCTTAGTTCTTATTTAGCCAGCTACAAAGCAAAAACAATCAAAAAACCATTTGTCTCTTTGGTGCCTGAAGCATGTAAAAATTGTAATGTCCATCGTAATGTTTCGCTAATAGAAAAGCAAGAAGGTACCTGGGAGAAATTTATGAGCTTTGTAGAAATAATATTTAACATCCATAAATAAAGTTTAATGCAATTCTTTGACTAGGTTTTGGGTAGCAATTCTGTGGTATATGAGAAAAGAAGGATAGAAACATTAAGGAATGTACTAAAATAGGTTTCTATGCTAAATGTGATGGCAGTAAATGCCATCACTAAATGTGATGGCAGTAAATGCTGCATCTCTCTTTCAAAAATATCGTAAGGGATGTTCATGAGATCAAAACCAGAGAAACCAGTTCTTCAGTAACTAGTAAATTAATTGAAACAGTAACCAAAACTAGAATTGTAATATGCTGTGATGAATGTAACATAACAGCGGCAAATAAACACTGCCTTTGCAAAGAAAATATCTACCTGTGAGGGTCTCAGCACAACAGCAGGTTCCTAGGGATGGGACTGACAAAAAAACCAAGATTAGCATTTTGTATGAAAAATTGATATTTGGGAAATTTGGATCCTTTCAACTTCTTGTTGAAATGCCGGAAGCTCCTGATAGACAGGAGATCCAAGCACACATGAGGAGACTTCAGCTGTTGGAGTAGAGTCTTCAACCTCGGCATTCTCCATCCCAGGGAAGCGCCCTGACTCTACAGCATTGACAGGCTTCTCTCTTGCTCTCTCTCTCACACACACACACTTATTTTTTGTCACAATTTCACATGATTTTAACATACATGGGAAGGTTGCCATTGAATATTCCTCTCGAAAGGCAGGACACATAAAATAGAAGTTGAATTCCAAAATAAAAATGTTTTGTTGAAAAATTCTAAACAATCCTTAATAGAAAAGCACAGAATCACAGAATCGCAGAATTATATGGGGTTGGAAGGGACCTCTGGAGATCATCTAGTCCAACCCCCCCGCTGGAGCGGGTCCACCTAGAGCAGGTTGCACAGGAAGATGTCCAGGCAGGTTTTGAATGTCTCCAGAGACGGAGACTCCACCACCTCTCTGGGCAGCCTGTTCCAGTGCTCTGC